>CM045762.1:138993572-139593572 GCA_025200525.1 Camellia lanceoleosa | reverse complement strand
AACTGGCCCCTCATAGCTAGGTCGAAAGAGTTGTCTTTAGAGTGTAGTGTACACTTATGGTTTTGTTATGGATTTTACATTTCAGTTGAGTACTTATTGCATAGTTTAATGCACAATGGATTTACGGCTTTTCACCTAGATATATCACCTCATTTGAGCCATCTTATGTTGCAGTTTTAGTTGTAAGATTATTTCCCCAAAGAGTTGGAACACGATTAAGAAATATTCAACCATTACATATTTTACTGCACTGAATGTCTTAACTCATTTTTTGCCAATCCTATTTTAGCTCCTGCTGTGTCAATATCAACACTAGAATTCTACGGTTGCGTTTGGTAGAGTTTTGTAAATATGATTTGAGATAATGAGTTGTATTTTGAGTTTGTGAGTTTTGGAATTATGATTTGAGTGTGGAAAATTTGTTTGGTGAAGGAGTTTTAAAAAGAATTTTAAATTGAGTGGGGAATTTTTGATGTGACATATGATATTTGATACAAAAACTTACAACTCATAACCAAACATACAACTCAAAATTTTATTAAAACACAAAAAAAAATTAAAAATTCGGAATATATTTTTTTCGAATAAATAAAAATTAATATATGTCAAAAAAAAAAAAATTGCACTGTTCTGGTCAACCAGCCTGTCGACTGGTGGGACGACCGGTTAGGCCAAATTTGGAGAAAAAAAATTCCGAAAATCGCGCCTAAGACAGAGTTTTCTGTATAGTTTTGGAAACGTGATTTCAAAACTCATTCCAAACATCATATTTGAATGTGGGTGTAGAATGATGGTTTGAAAACACAACCAAACACAGCCTACGTATTTATAATTGCCATATCTTTCATGGCTGGACCTCTTCAAATAGAAGAGAAGACAATCGAGGAAGTTTCTAACTATTTAGGAATTACTCGGTGATGCTCTTGTAGGACTTTTGCTGCTGTTGGTGTTGATCCTGCCATCATGGGTGTTGGACCTGCTGTTGCAATTCCAGCTGCAGTCAAAGCTGCTGGCCTTGAACTTGATGATATTGATCTTTTCGAGATAAATGAGGTAATGTTAAAATATGAAATGGAAATTCTCTCACACTCACGTGCACCCTATTTAATATGTTTTTGTAACATCTAAAATCTGAGAATGTTCCCATTGTATTTCTTTTTACACAGGCATTTGCATCCCAATTTGTATATTGCCGTAAGAAGCTTGAACTCGATCCTGAAAAGATCAATGTTAATGGAGGTGCAATGGCCATTGGGCATCCTTTGGGTGCTACAGGTATTTATGTCACACATTTTAACTTAATATTTTCGTAGTGTTCTCATTTGAATACATTACTCATGCATCCATACCTTTATCCTGTTCAAAATGTTTTCTTAAATGCTGTATAATGTAACTAGCTGTTTCTACTTCATTTTCTTTTCTTTTTTCACACATCTTACATTTATAAAAATGCGTGTTAGTTATTACCTTATTCTTGTCATAATCGAGCCTTGTTTTTATGATTTATTAACTGTAAGGAGATGGCTTGTGTCTGCTTTAGGGGCACGATGTGTTGCCACGCTGTTGCATGAGATGAAGCGTCGTGGCAAAGATTGCCGCTTTGGTGTTATATCAATGTGCATAGGTACTCCAGCTCACTCTTTCCTCTCCCTAGCTGATTTATGTTATGTTCAATATAATGGTTCTTTTTCTTCTTTTTTTTTGAATCTTTTCCCTATGTGCTTAAAGATATGGTTTGTGATTCTCATTTGCAACTCATCTCCAGGCACAGGAATGGGGGCTGCAGCTGTTTTTGAAAGAGGTGACTCTGTTGATGACCTCTGCAATGCTCGGAAGATTGGGACCAACAACTTTTTATCTAAGGATGCTCAATAGATTACATCCATTCCTTCCCAAATTTATGAATAATGTTGCATTTGAATAATATTGCATCAATATGCTTGTGGACGTAATGCTTAAGATGATGAGATGGGTCGAGGCACAAAGTTAGCAACAAATATGATCATAATATGTTCAACATTTTATTGTAGTTTTTCTTTTTCTTTTTCTTTTTCTTTTTCTTTTCCCACATGAAAAACTTACCCTTCGGATAGCCAAGGATATCTCAATTTTAATGTTGTGTAATTCAATTTTTGTTGAATAATGTTATAACGTATATGGTTTTTTAGACGTTCATTTTCTTAATTTTTGTCACCAGATGAAATTCAATGTTTTGTCTGATGCTTTTGAGACTGCCGAATGTTTAAAGCATCCATCTTCTTACCAGAAAGAAAACCTCTAAACAGCAACAGTTGAAACTCCGTTATGAAAATGGTGATCTTATTGTTGATCTACTCAGCCAACCCTTTGGCAAATTTGATTATAATGTTTCCTATGGTAACAGCACCTCCAAGCCTCAGAATAGGCCCCAACTCTTTTGTCCAAGTCCTTGTAAGCCAAACCTCAACCACCTACAAATACCCCTCCTAGTCCTCCCATTTGAGTGCGTCATTTTTTCTTCTTCCTCTACATGGAATGAAGAAGATTTTCCTCTACTCGAAGTTGGAAACTCTCGGGTTCCCATTTGCATCATGGTTGGAAAATTCCCAATCCTAAAACCAAAGGGATTTTCATGGAGTTGGAACTGACCATTGGATCATACCCAAGAAGTCAATTTCAGACTCAGCGATTTTCGTTTTCTTTTTGGAGAGCATGATCCCATATTGAAGGACAATGGAATGAAATTGATGTAATAAAGCTGTGTGAAACACAAGGTCAAGGGAAAATAACAGGATGTTGTCAATGTATATCAAAGCTGAAGATAATGAGGACATTAATCCTACCACAGCTGGTCATCCCAACCATTACACAAGCTCTTCAGGAAGTTGCTCAGCTAGTCTGATCCATAAAGTTTTGAAGAGAAAACCTTAATGATCCAATCGAACTTTAGAGGCTTCTATATGGCGAAGTACTTTGTTCTAGGCTAGAGCATTTTGGTATTGCCAATTTGGTAGGGGCTTCAATTGAAGGCGGAGCTAGGAGAGCTGCATAGCATGTTTCTTGGAAAACCTTTTGAAATACATATAACGATATTTTCATTTTGGTGAATGGTTTTTTTAGGCAAACACTGACACCTCAAATCTTCACATTTAACTTGAAGTTAGGGTGTTCACACACGTTTCCAAGAAGTTTTTCATGTTCTTCCAATCGATTGTGGAATGTTTTTTTTTATAATTTCACAGTTTATCAAAAGCACCATCTAAGAGTAAACATTTTATTTAAGATTGATTATGCCTAGAAAGATTGGAGCGGATATGATCCATAGAATTAAGGTGGGGTGGCTTAAGTGGAAAAGTGAGTCTGGAATACTAAGCCATAAACGAGTACCTACTAGATTAGAAATAAAGTTTTATAGAGCGGGTATTAAACCAGCAATGTATAGGATGGAATATTTGACAACTAAGAAATAACAAGTAGATAAAATGAGTGTTGCTGAGATGATGATGCGTGGTGAGACTAGAAAAGATAAAGTTAGGAATGAGTATATTCATAAATGAATAAGAATAGTACCAATGGAAGATAAGTTAAGAGAGAATAAATTGAGATGGTTTGATCATATATAATGGAGACCAACAAAGACAGTAGTGAATAGATGCGATATAGTGATGGTAGATAGAAATGTTAGGGGAAGAAGCAAATTTAAATTGACGTAGGCTAGTATAATAAATAGAGATAAATTTTCTTAATTTGACTGACCAAATGGTCGTTGATAAAGTCAATTAGAGAAGAAAAATTCATATAACCAACCCTATTTGATGGGTTTTAAAGCTTGATTTGATTTGGTTTACAATTTATCAAGAGCAGATAGAGAAGTTTGGTACAGTTCACCAAGAGAAGTGTTGGACAAGGTCAAGCTTTTGTTTTGCAATGGCCTGGTGGTTCCATTTCCCAAGAGATCAAGAAGAGAATTCAAAAAGACTTGTTTGAGATTCACATCATCAATACCATTAAGAACATAATACTTCTTTAACATATGATCACAATGGAGTTACTGATCTTTTCGCCTAAGTTACACCACTTCATGCTCATATATTCTCCGCAATTGAGTGGGTTTAATGATCAAATTGACCAAGGAATTCATTTTTGAATAACAACAATCAGTATGTTTGATTTTAATTTTTTAAATTCAATTATTTGATAATTAAATTTTTTATTTTTCATTTTTCTTTTATTTTTAATGAATATTTTTTAAATTTTAATCAATTTTTTTACTTTTTTTATACAACTTACTTAGATGTATCTAAAAAATAAAATATTTACAAAAACATAATTTAAAAAATTAATAAATACACAAGAATATGAAAAATGTTTAAATTTCATATTTTTTTATATTTTTAGTATTTAGTGAATTCCTAAACATTTTTTTTCACAAATACTATACTTTTTAAATGTATTTATATTAAATGTATCCAAAAAAATTTTAAATTGTTTAAAATATTAAAAAAAAATCCAATAAAAATAAAAACACACGAAAAATAAAAAATTATTTCTGATTCTAAAAATCCAAACCAAAACAAGCTGAATGAATTTACAATATTTAAATATGGGCCGTGAGGAATCCCCCGAATTGGGGGGCCCGAATCCCCCGAAATTCTATATTAAGTAAAAAAAAAAAAAGAAAGAAAACAAAAAAAAGAAAAAAGAAAACAGTTTCCAAAATTAAAAATTAGGGGGAGTATTTTTAGAGAGATTTTTCATTTTCCTTTAAATATTTAGCCTGCAATTATCACTACTCACAAATTTTTTACCTTGATGACACTGTAGATATGTTTGGATCTTAACTTCCACTAGGAAAAGGAAAATGTGAAGGAAATGAAATTATGCAAACACGCGTTTACTTTTCATTGATAACATATAAATATAAAATAAAATAAAAATAAAAATGAAAAAAACTGTTTCATTTTCCATCTCATTTTCTAACCTCACTACGAAAAAAAAAGAAAGAAGATCAACTTCAATTTATTTCATATCATTTTGCTTTCCTCTTTTTTTTTTTTTTTTCTCTACAAATTCAAAATTCAAACACAAGGTAAACAAGAATGGGGCAGAGATTTTTGGCTAGTAGACTAATCACCTAGGGATCCTATTGTAAATCACAAAAAGGTCAGGTGGTGCCCGATGGGAGATTTTTCCAAGTCTTTAAACCATTTATATTATAGAGTTTGTTGAGTAAATCATTAATTCAAAAAATCAAATTGATTGAATATTTATAACTTTGTGATGAGCACACTTGTTTTGTTAGAAAAAAAAAAAACAGTTCAATGATTTTGATAATTTTTTAAAAACAATTAGAATTGGACCATAAGAGTCACGGATTTTCAATTAACTTGATTTTTTTACAAGAATTATGTACTCGACGAACTCTACGAAATGAACGGTTCGAATCATTGACAAAAGACTCAGAAAAATCCCTCACTGAGACACCACAGGACCTTGATGTGACGATGATCATAACAATATCCCCAAGTCCCCCTTTTTTGAGCAAATTGCAATCCAGGACGTTCCCAAATTTGCACAAAGTCGGCTATGCTAGCCCACAACGAACAACATAGTGGTATAGATTCTGTTAGAGCCTGGGCATGAAGTGTGACCAATAGATAATATTTATTGTAAAGCATGTAGAACACTCGGTGCATGTGTTCATAAGATCACTAAAACATGTAGCAATCCAAATTCCATACACAAACACACCTAATTTCTTAGACAATACACCTAGTTTCTCTTTGCCATAGAAGCCTCAAAATGCAGAAACTATCTTAGCCTTTCAGGAAGACCACAAGGTTGTGCACCAAACCAACTGCTGTGAAAACAAGCTACTCCAAACACGACCATAAATCAATTCGCAAAGTATAATGCGTACATTATCAGCATAATCCCAAAGAAGATTTTCATGTCGATAACTAAATTGAAACAAAACCAAAACTAGGGTAGTCTCCCTTCAAGCACAAATTGCAATCACAAATAGTGTCAAGGCGAGTTAATGATTTACCTTGAAACCCCAAATGCCATTGTTTGCAGATTTGGTGTCATTCGCTGCAAAATGACATGAAGCCAAAAACACAAAAACAAAAAAACTCAAGTCAACTCTTGCTAATCAAGTGATAGATGACTTGCATACTGGGCATGATGTTTTTCTTCTGAGCCATGGATCAATGCACTGCAAGAGTGGGAAAAAAGAAGTTAGATAATTCATTGTTAAAAGGAAATGAATAATAACTAGCAAAGATAAAAGTTGCTTACATCTTTGTGAAATTTATGCAAGCAAGGGAGATGACGTATTGCATCTCCCAAGGTTGGTGTTTCAAGACAAATTGCACAAGGTTCTTCAAAATCACCCTACAAAACACAACAGATCAGCAAACTCTCTCTCTCTCTTTCTCTCTCTCCCACACACACACACCCACCCACACCCCTGTATAGGTATGAATGTATATTACCTGAACTGTTGACTGTGGCAAGCTATTAATTTGATTGACAGACGCACCACCATGCTCATGATTGTTATCATCGAGCGCCAACAATGTTTCATAATCATTTCTGGAAAACAGTAAAAATTAAAAATTAAAAAACAAAGGAATTGGCTATAAATAACTGTTCATACTTTCAAAACCTAAAACAAACAGAAACAAAACATAAATAAGAAGCCTCAATCAGTTCGCAACATTAAGAGAACAAATTGTCCCGTATGGCTTTTCCTTTAAAACCCATATACATTGTTTATAACAGTAATTTCAAAGGGAAAAAAATATAAAAAAAATTTCATGATACATCACAAAAGTTACTTGCAGATTATCTATACAAGCAACACATAATTTCAGTACTTGTGCTTAATGACACTATCCTAGCATCGTAAGTTCCCATAGACATGAAGTGTAGGAATTTTCATACTGAATGTAGTGGCCTGGTTACATGACCCCATTGCGTAATTTAACTAGATGCAAGTAGATAGCACAATGAATTAAAAGTAAAATGACCAAGAGAAGAAGGGAAAAAAAAAAAAGGCAAGGTCAGCAGTCAAAGGGGCTCACAAGTGGCAACAAATTCAATAGGTAGCTATCACAAGAAAATTTTGAGTTCCACCAACAATTGGTTACCATCACAACTGTTATTGGTTACTCCAAGTTAAACATGAAAACAGCAATTTTAAGTATAAAGTTGGAAAAATTTTCTTGTGGCACTAAACTGGGAGTCTTAAGATGCAAAAATCCATTTCTCAAAGGAACAGACTTTGCTCGTCACTAAGGTGGCCACAACCTGGAAGAACTTACAAGTTACAACAAATATGTCAATAGGTGGAAGAAGTTAAATGTCTTCCACCTATTGAATACAGATTTCCAAAATCTAGGAATATTTTCTTGGGATAGACATTTACTAGATCCAAGGACACTTATTTCACTCATCTTTCTCTTCAATATATTGAAAGAAATGAGCTAGGTTGTAGAACCTAAACAAACTCCTCTATAAAGAGTCATTGACTGTGTTTGAACAGTAGAAGTGCTTTATTTGATGCTTAAGGCCCTAGATAATTGTGGAAAAATATGTAATTTTTGCATACTCATCTGAAATTGATATGAAAATAGTGCAAAAACGAAAGATTGATCCATCAATGCTCCAAGAGCATCAGATTTGGAAGCAGTGTACAGAATGGGTATATCTAAGTACACATGCTAAATTTCTCTCTACACCCATACTCTTTTTAAGGTACAAGGGTTTCCTCCTAAAGGATTGCAACACATGTGATGGGTGTAGAGAGCAATTTGGTAAATGTATTTAGAAGTCCCACACAGAATTCTTCGGATCTTTTGAGTTGGACTTACAACACTCAAATAAACTTCTATATTAACCAAGGTTTATGTTTAATCTCTGAGAGAGATTCTCATGCCACACAGGGTAGCGTCATTCATAGGCGCACTATCCTGCTTTGGGGATGCAATCACGAGAATAAACTATTATTTATCTATCATAGCATTAGCAAAAAGACAATAAAAAAACTGACAAAATATTTATTAAACATATTAAAAGCTCAGAGAATGTAGGCTTGCAATTATTTTGTTTACTTTTTCAAATTATTTTGGAGTTTTTTATTTTTAAAATTTTTTGTCTTTAGTAAACTTTTTCAGATTTTTCACAAATATTTTATTTTTTAAGTACATTTATTTTTTTTTTACTAAAATATGAAAAAGTTCACTAAAAACAAAATACATATGTAAAAAAATTAATATCTGAAAAACATTATAAAAAAAATCTAAAAAAGTTTACTAAAGACAAAAAAATAAAAAAGTATATTAATTTTTTAAAATTCTTTTACAAATAATTTTATTTTTACATTATTGAAAAACTTTAACTAAAATATGAGGAAAAAAATTTAATAAAAGACAAAGAAACATGAAACTAGTGGCGTAGTATTAAGATTGATTTCCTTGACCATGGTTAAGTCCCACGTTTCATTAACTAACCCAGTCAAATACATGTGGCATCTTTTTCCAACAAACAAAAGTCAATAATGAACAAGGAAATACAAATAGATCACAACATAAAAATAATACTTAAATATTCACCTAATGTTGAACTTAATATAAAACAATCAAAATACAAAAAAAACAACTTACTCGTTGAATTCACGGTCAGCTTGAAGTAAGTTGCCAGCCATTCCCATATCACTAAAGGCCTCTAGTGCTTCCAATATATGGATTCTCTGCATTACATAAAAAATGTATCAGTATTTACTTGAAACTAACATGAACATGCATACATCTACTACCTTCTTAAGCTTTAATAGACAAAACGAAACCACAGTAAGAAAGAGACATTTTCGTGGTCAGATGACCCACCAGATCTTCAAAATAACATTCAAAAATCAAATTATGGCATCCATTTTCTGCTGTCTAGGACCTCCATACAAACATTATGAGTCAAAACATTTTTATTGAATTACAAGTATCCAAGCCCATGCTCCTCAAAGCATTTGACGTAAGGAGCATTGTGGCAGTAGTTTCAACTGCAGACATAAAGTCCATGTGCTTCCCTTTCAGCAAGAGGAAAATAAAAAAATAAATTTATTAGGAATTTGATGAAAGATGGAATGATGAAAAGAGAGCCTTTAGGGAGAAAAGAACAACCAATATGTCAAAAAATAAAATAAAAATTTTTTAACAGCAAGGTCAACAAATAAGAAGTTCTAATCTCTAACAAAATATCAAGGAGACCCACCACTCATCCCAAAAGCCGTGGCTAGTGGAAGAAGGTGATTCAATCCCTTTAGTCAAGGTGGGAGCCACTTCAGCACGGGGTGATGCTCCATACCTAGGATGCTCCTGCATCACACATCCACACTGGAAGAGTTTCAAACCCGAGACCTCTTGCTCTGATACTATTTGATACAGGGAGACCCACCATTGATCCCAAAAGTCACAGCTAGTGGGAGGAGGTGAATCAATCCCTTTATTTCATAGTCCAGCTTCCAGTCAGCCAGGGTGAGACCCACTTCAGCAGTGTGATGCTCCACATCTCACCTTAGCATGGCTCCACACATAGGATGCTCCTGCATCAATATCCTCGAGAAATGTCAACATCCACAATGGCACTAGAAAGCTTACAATCATGTTTGAGAATTGGTCCAAAATTCCATTTGCAATAACAACAGTCTGCTTAGCATTGAGAAAGATTGAAATCCAACTATACTGCAACCCCAACTCTAGTTGGCACATCTTTAGAAGTTTAAATCACCATTTCCAACATCCCCTTTTATCCTAATTCCCGTCAATCCCTGACCTTTTTCCTTTGAAGAGTTGAATTCCATAGATCTAGATAAAACAAAATATTCAATTCCAAAAAGGCCAAGGAAGCACTAACATTTTTTCAGTTTCAACTGGAAAATAAAATGTGTCATCGTCAAGTATAATCAGTATCCATTTCCTCCAGTTACTTCTATTTGCAGTCATATCCTCAGAAAGCAGTAAGAATGATGTCAATAAGTAAAATATCATGGAAGTTTTTAGTGACCAATGCCCACTATGAAGCAGTCCAACTTACCTAGCCCGCTGCTAAGTTGATCAGAATGTTATTATATGCTCAAAAATACTTTTTATAGTTCAAGTAACTCACAAACAAGCCATGATATATCACCATCCTGTAGTAACAGACCCAGGCCATATTTGATATCCGGATTAGATTGACCAGGATCATAAGTACAGTCCGATTGAGTGACGGGATTACTACTGTGGTGGTATTAGGTTGAAGATTGCATTTGTTTGTTCACGTTTGTTTCACTTATTTGGTTGGAACTAAAATCTATGAAATTACGTAAAAGCCCTCAATCACATATCAGGTGGCTTTGTTTTTTTTTTTTTTGTTAAGTGGGGGCAAAATAGTTTTTCAACCTCTAAATCCAATGGGATAGGAATTGCATGGGAATGCTAATCCCACCCTTCTTGGGGATTCATAGTCTCATGGGACTCTAAGTCCAATCCCATTTTTCACAACCAAACTTGACTTGTGTGGGCCCACTAGATTGCTAATCTAACCATGGCCTATGAAGGTAATCAAACATGCCCCCAGAGTATTAAAACTGGAACCTTTGGTGAAGAAATTTTGATACCCCTTGATGACAGCATACTTGTGCAGTTGTGCTTACAACCCCAAACAAAGCATTCCTTTCAGTAAGCTGTAAGAAGATAAATATGGTCTAGCCATAGTGTTTCATTTGTAGGTATCACACACACCAGCGACTAATTGGCTTTTGTTTCCTTCTACATTTGAGCATCAAAGCTGCCATGCAAAAAATTGCTTCCATCTAAAACGACATAAACTTCCAGGGTACATTGGTTGGGAACATAGGGGAAGATAAGACCAACAAACTAGAGAAAAAGTTTTACCAGAGACAACCTCAAGGATCAGGGGAATATAATAGGTACATAACTCACACCATCAAAAGTTACTTAGATGGTCTTAAAAATAGTAGTACTAGAAAAAATAGAAGGGGCTCAATCGCAAAGAATTCATATGATAATTTAGTCCTCGCGGAAAGGAAAATAGCAAGACTGTGAGTACCATTCTAATACATGAGGTAATCCAGAACTGAGTCAGTTTCTGTCCAATTTTTAACAATGCATCTAATTGAATATAATAAGCCTTATGAACCCTAGTCAAAATAGCAGGAAAAGCTTTCAACCGTCCAAAATCAAAGTACCCAATTTCATTGATCTTGTTTTCTGAACTTACATGGCCTCAAAATTTGACAAAATCAATTACTTACTGAAAAGAAGCCTAATTTGAAGTTGAATGTGAATTCTAAGTATGATCTAGCAAAACCAACACATTGTTTCAAAAACAAAAAATAGTAAAATAGATAATAATTCCATGGTAAACAACAATAAGATCAACTAAAAACTATCAACCATCTCTTCAATTCATAACCCCACATCATATCAAGGCATCCAGGTAACAAAAGAATGAAACTTAAAAGAGAATACATAATGTAATACAAATTAGGAACAGAGATACCATGTCCAAATCCATGCTCGGAGGAAAGAGGGAACTTTCCGTATATGATATTCTAGGCAACTGGCTAGGTAAACGGCTCCTCAACCGTGTCAACCTACCAGAGGCAGGACCTCGAGCATGAGTGCCTCTACGGATTGAAGGGTTCTGAGAGGACTGTGATTGAGAATGTCTATAGAAATTTGAAAATAATGAGCCACTCTGCATACAATGCAAACAATAATCTTTTAGGATATAACACAAGATATTTACACAGAATTTAATTAAAAATATCCAGGAAAACAAGATGATGACTATTGGAAGATTAACAAAATAATAATTACAAAACCAAAATATACAGCTTTAAGGATAGAGAAATTGCTTTCACATCTTACATTAATATTACTAAGCATAGAAACCAGACAGCATGATATTTAAAATATAATTTTTCCTAGCTAGAATATCCATTTGCCAAACCTACAAATAATTGTTCTGAGAGCAGCAAAAAGTGTTTTCAAAGCATTGTCGAAAATTAGAAAGCGGTTGAATCTCAATTTAGGACCAAGGACCACAAATTGTTGAGTTTTTAATCATTATGCACTCTTACTCTATGAAACAAGGACACCTCTCCGAAGGTCATGTACGGTGTCGGACAGCAAGTAGTTTTTAATCATTATGTACTCTTACTCTATGAAGCATGAACACCTCTCTGAAGGTAGCGTAATGGTGTCAGACATAGACATGCTCCAAGCACGTGTCAAAGACATTGAAAGGAGTCAGACACACTTGAAACACGTTGGGGACCAATTTTTTCAGATTCACCCCCCCCCCCCCAACCACCAAAATAGCATACTAAGGTTGGTTAATTTGATGAGAATAAATATTTAACATAGAATAAATATATAATATTCAAAAATGTGATATAATAATTATAAAAAAAATTATATGCTTTGCACGTGTCCTCAACATATCTTGTCCTACACTTTTGAAAGCTTATGTATCCGTGTTGTGTCACATGTCCATGTCCGTGCTTCTTAGCTCTTCAAGGTTATTTATGTTAGTTCTAGTCAATTTTCTACATGATTTTAATGTTTCATATGCTAAAGTGTTTTGATAACTTACAACTTTTTAAGCATGGGCTATATGGATCACCCATGGGTCAAAATATGGATCATATTATTAGGGCTTGATATATGTTTTTAGTAGGTTTTAGATGTTGAAGTCATTAGCTTCCAATTTTGAAGTCGTAATTCTTTTAGAATCAAGAGTTTTCGCTCTGCCTATATAGAGGTTATGTAATTCTTCTTATTCAATGAAGATGAGTCTAGAGAGTTTTTAAGAGATTTTGAAACTTCTTGGGGATTTTGTGATGCAACCCTGAATCTTAGGAATGATGCCTAAGGAAATTTATTAGAACAAAAAGGATTTCTCAAACTAAATCTCCTTATTCAATGAAAAATGAATTTACAGAATTTTTAGAGCTTTTTGAAGCTTCTTGGGGATTTTGTGATGCAATCCTTAACCCTAGATGTGATGCAACAGTAGTAATGCCTGCATTTTTTGTACATTTTAATCCCTTGAAAGGATAGAACAAGATCTGTTTCAACACCCTTTTCCAACTGCTAACCTAGTTATACAAGCCGAAGCCACACTTTCTTCAATTTTTGAACCATAAAGCACAAAAATAAACATAACCAGTTAACTTACTGTTCATGGAAGCCCCTGAACAGACTCAAAATCCCACCTATTCATGTGCAAATCCTTACCCTTTTGTTGCCCCATTAGACAGCCCAACAAACCACTTTCACTGCTTTCCAACATTACATATTTGATGGAGCAAACACAACAATTGTTGTTTGAACTCAGAAACCAGCCAAGAGTCAGTCAAGAAATAATTAAATCAAAATCAAAAGTTGTCTAAGTAATAAATGAGTTAAAGACTCAAGTCTTACAAAATTGGGAGTAACAACGTGCATGATATTTCTTGGGAATCTTGAAAATACGAATTTATTTTCTAGGGTTCTTCTTAAGTCTATTAAGCATAGTTGTCAAATCGGGATCCATATCGTGAATCGAAATGGTTTTGTACCGAATCGCGAATCGAATCGGGAATCGTAAAGATTCGGTCACTTTTTCCAAATTACTTAAAAACATATATCTACACATTTAGATGTTAAATATATGTTATGAATATAAAATATTTAGACTTAAATCAATAAAAATATTATTTTGAATAATAATCAGGTAGTTTAATAGATAAGAAGTTAACAAAGGTTTCTATGTAAGATCACCATATTACCTTTTTTCTTTTTTAGATATTTCTTATCAACCATTCTTAATAAAGATAGTAACCAAATAGACAAACTATCAATTTCTAAAGTAACAATAATTAACAACAATATTGATATTTGAACAATAAGCATATATACTTTTCTAAATAACAGTGAGCAAATAATAAGAAGAAATTATTTAGAATCTTTTATTTCAAAGCCTAAAACATTTTAAAAAGTATAACTGATCTCACACATGTAATATTCAATTTAATAAAATAGTAATAGATAATTCATAGTGTAACTTTAATCTTAAACATCTTTAGAAGATATATTATGATTTTTTAAAAGGAAAAAAAAAAATGAGAAGAAAAGTTAAAAAATATGTTGGGTGATCTGATTGGATCCTATTAAAAACTCCATGATCACTAAAATAACAATAAATCATGTATATATGTTGGCTATTTTGATATTAAATGCTATTAAAAGTTGTATTATGCCATTTTCACTAAAAAGATGGAGAAAAAAAGAGTCGAAAATATGTCGTACACAATAATTTCAAAAATTGCATGAATCGTAAAAAGTGAATCGAATCGTGTATCGATTGTGAATCGTGCGATTCACTAGAGATTCACTTCCAAAATAGATTCACCCATAGATTCATATCGATTTTGCAAAAATCGTGAATCGAATCGCGAATCGTAAGATTCTGATAACAGAGCTATTAAGGGTCTCAGGGACTGTTATATAGCGTAAGTCTGGTTTTGAATTTTCATTGTAAAAAGCTGAGGTGGTAGTTTCTTATTGAGCATCTATTGAGTAGTAGCTTGGTTGTAACTTGTATCCTTTGGGCAGCAAGCTTTTCCACCAAGAATCGAAGCCTCTTTAAATTATTCTCTCAAATTTTATACTAGTTAGTTTTTCCTTTGTCCTTGCTATTTAGATCTTTATTTTCTTCTTCTAAGACATCAAATCATTAGCCTTTTGGGCTGCATCACTATTGGGCTCCCTTTCGTTGCAGAGTGTTCTCTACATTTGTATAAATCATGTACCATCCACTAGTTGACTAGCACAATTGACAAAAAGTCGATTACTTATGGCTTACGAATTCCGCATGTAGAAAAAAAGTTGTAACATTGCACCATGTTTACTTTTCATTTTACATTGAAAGCTTTATGGTCTTAATTAGTATGGAACTATTTATGTATTAGAATATTATAATTTTATTTTCTTGAAACTCAGTAGTATCTTCTGAACCCCTAAAGAAGACACTATTGACGAAAATAAAAATCATCATCTCAGAATTGATGTTGCAACTCTTTGATGGCAACAACTACACGTGTCGAATTAGTAAATGACAGGAGTCTTGGACTATCAATCGGTAAATATGTCTTCAGATAACCACAGTTTCTTTACTTATATTTATTCCTCCCCACCCACCAAAATAAAACCCCCACACTACCACACTGAAGACCACACAGCATCACAAAATCGAAAACGGGTTGTGGGCTACGATAACATTACATATAAAGATCCCTACTTACAGGATGGAAAACAGGGTGACTTCCACTAGAGAACACATTGTCCTCCTGTTGCCATGCCAATGCTATGTCTGTATCAATCTGTTGATAGGTAAATAAATTATTCAGAAAAATACAAGAAAAAAGAATTAAAGGGTAATAAAGCATCTAGCCACAAGTTAATAAAAAATATAGAAGTAGAGCAAAGGAACAAACTTCGCCATCTCCAACTCCCGGTGCCTCATTATATAATTGTTCTTGCAGCTCACGAGCCAACATCTCATCTGCTTCAACTTGTCTAGCCCTAGCATCTGAGTCATCATTACTACCACTACCTATATTGTGGGACCCAATGTGTCTCATTTCAGGAGAGAATTCATCAATTTCAATAACGGGGTCCAAAATGCTCGGACCATGACCATTCTGGTTTCTGGTTGATCTTGAATTTGATGGCTCTCCTGATGAGCCAAAAAACACTATTTCTGAGTCAAGAGAGGCAGATGTAGAGCTTCCACCATGATTACTTGAGGCAGAGCCCTGCCTCTGTCTTTTGACAAGAGTGCTTGTGGGAGCACGACACCCACTAACTTGGTCCGACTGCAACATGAGGCTGGACATTCCTTGAGCTGCAGTTGAAGCAGAACCATGATGGAAAGAGACTGCATTCTGGTCTTCATGATAGTCAGTACCCATTCTGTTACTACTTCCATTCCCATTATATCTTCTCAACACCTGGTTTTCATTTTGTTGATTGACAAAGCATGGGTCATCCTTTGTCTTGGAAACATGTTGACCCTCATTGGACAAGGGAACATTTATTTTCTTTGTGCGGTTACGTGTACTTCTCCACCCACTTATTCCTTCAAAACATCTGACTGCATCTCCACTGGAATTACTAGTTCCACTAGCCTCTTCATTGTGAGCTAATGAACTCCTGCGAGTATATATAATAAGATGATGCTGAGAGAGAGAGAGAGAGAGAATTCATGCACCAAGACCTCTAACAATAACAGTAGGAAGAGGTCTTAGTTTGAAAATTGGAAGGGTCAACTACAAGCCACATAAGGTTTCCATCAAGTTACTGCACCAGATGTCGAACAATGTTTTCAAGGTTTATTTTCACCTATGTTATACGGACTCTTCAAAATAAATCAAATACACGTGTTGGACACCCGACACTCGGACAAGGGTATGGAATATGTGTAGGATACTTTTCAACGGATACTTCTTATATAATTGTAAATAGCACTATTATTATATGTATATATTGTTGTATAATTGTTATAAATGTCATTTTGACACTGTAAGTAACATATAGTACCATTTTATCTCACATACTAGATTAAAAATATAAAAACATAAAAATATGACATTTTTTGGCCGAGTCCACATACCCTTAAATTTATGATTTTATGAGTCTGACCTCTATATACATACCCGCACCCGACACCCGTACCCGAGTCCATGTAACATAGTTTTTCACCCTTTTTCTGGTCCAATTGGAATGAGAAATCATAACATTGATAAAAGTTATGTCAAAATCTAATTTATTGCCTACCATGGGGAAAAGAAACTAAGAAACTATCAAATTCGAAGAGGCACACTGTTTATGAAAATTTGAGAGAAGAACCGCTTCCATTTATTGTACACAAAAACATTAAAACCATGAATAGAATCAGCCAGTCAACAACCATTCAAGGAGATCTCAATCCCTTATTCAACAACAGGTTCTGATACTCAGAAGTCAGGTTCAATAAGATCACATGATATTGAACAAGAAACAGGAGAATCAAATGACAAATGGAAGCATTTAGCCAGGAAGGATGGAGAACGTCAGATTATATTCTTAATATTCTTTGGCAGATTAAATCTGAAAAACAAATCAGCAGGTAGATGTATGGTTATGGTTGGCAGAGAAACATTTAAAACAATAGAAACACTATACACAGTGATGATTAGCAAGTGGTAGAAGCAGTACTGAATAGAGAAAAAAGAAACAGAAGCATGAAGCAATGGGTGGCAAGTGATAAGCAAAACAATCAAGCTGGTTTAGCCATCAATAAAGACACAGAATTTTAGAGAATGGATTCATGTCGGCACCCTTTATACAGAAATTTGAGAATTGAGATTTATGAAAAGAGAATAACTTGAGATTAAAAGGGAATAGGTACATGAAAAGGATATTGAAACTTTTTACATTACAACACTTACTATGGCTCTACAGAAGAGAAGAAAATAGACTTCTTGAACCATAAGTAGAATAACTTTTCATGGTCTTGAAAAGAAATAAAGCTCCCTCTTCATATGTCTGCCTCGTCCATCTCTCCAGATTTGGAGGGGAGCAAACTAGAGAAACTAACTCTCACCAATACTTCTCTATGGTTGCCTTCTTGTCACAAAAACCTACAGTGCATGATTTGACAATTCACAGGGATATTTGAATCATAAAATTGACATCACATGATTTGCTAAAGCTATTGTTCTTTCAAACTTATGATCCTACATTGATCTTTTAAAACCCAATACCTTGAGTATATTTCATAAGATAAGTGACCACTGAAATTTTGACACAGATTATGAATCCGACATTAATTTAGTTAAAGTGTTAACCCATGTGAGATTTACATTCATTAATGTAACTTTGTTAGGACATTAAATAGTATAACAAAATAATTCTTAATAGCTAATTATTACTTGAATGAAATTTAGATGACCCGAAATTTTAACCCAAACAATTGTTATACTAAATTCAACAATTTTGACAAATATTGTGGGATGAAACCTTTTAAAAGTAATCTTAAAAATTTCTACGCTAACTACTTTAGTAAGTAGACTACAGAATTGAGTAATTTAATCGTATAATTTTGGTTAAAACAAATAGTCAACTCCCATATAATAGTTAGAAATGTTAGTTGAAGCAAAATTGAACAATGACTTCCTGAATGAAAATTATACCCTTACATAACCTGGTCTTTTAACTATTATTGAACTATCTCAGTTAAGAACTACTAAAATACAATGTATTTAACTTTCAAATTTGTTCAACTCCAGTCCAGTTAGATTATTATCTTTTTGCTTTCTTAAATATTGTAGCACATTCTAAACCATTTTACATGTAAAATATGTATTTTCACTAATATTTTTAGTTATTACAAAGAATAACAGTGCAATTTGCCCTCGATCATGCAATTTCAGTACTTCCTCAGAGGTAGAGAGAATTCAATGTCACTCCATGTTTTATGCCGAATTGTCATAACCAACAATTGCATAAATGTCTATTAAATCCGTGTGATGAAGGAAGCCCAAAAAATTGGAAAATCCCATACTTTTTAAAAGGATCAGAGAATCCTGCACATTGTAAAATTTTAAATTCCATATACCCAACATTTGTGTGGAAGAACACTACTAATGTAGAAAAATCACGAGAACTGTACAATCATACCTTACAAGCTTAGGAAGTGAATACTACCTAACAGAAATAAGACAGTTATCTAGTGAAACGATCCAAGCTCAAGATTCAGACAAATCAAACATAAATTGGATGAAAACAAATTATTGGAGAAGAGGGAGGTGTTCATAAAATTGAGAGAGCGAAAGTATTCGACTGAGATCTCTAATATCCTGCATAATTCTTCAGTAACTATATGTACCAATCAAGATTAGTTACAAATTCTTATTCCTTAACAAAAAAAATAATAAAGGTAAACTGCAATTTAACTTAAACAGATCTCCACTATAAAATGAAGTACCTGGAAGACAAATCTACGGTTTTTGCATCAACTTTTTTTGATGAAGAAGGATGATGTATAACCCCTTGTCCTCTATGAGAATTATCATCTTCAGCAATCAAATCTCTAATCAGACCCGATGAGCAATCCAATACTGGAGTTCCCTTATCATTTTGTACATCCATGGAACCATTACTGTGATTTTCACCAAATTGTTTGGCTTTTGCTATATTATGTGGAGAGATACATCCATTTCGCACTAATCTTTTTTGTCCACTGACTCTAGTTAAGGGAATAGAGAAAAAAGATGGAGACATACTCTTTCCAGCTTTAGCTTGAGAAACCCCAAAGATTCCTTTTCCACGGTCAATACCTGAAGCTCCTTTACAAGGGTCATCTATTTTTTCTTTTCCTTTACAGCCATTGTGCGCTGTCATTGAAGAATTTGCTATGCCAGGTAAAAAAGGGAAGCCATTGGTTGATACTGGTCCTTTTCTAATTTCTTTAGCTTGATGATCTTCCAATGCTCCATTTGGGAAAGCATTTTGGGATACTCGGGCAGGACCACTCTGCTCTGTCAAATCTACAACAGCATTTTCAATACAGGCATGTGAATCAGAAGTACACAGCGCTTTCCCATTCTCTTTATGTTGAGAATGCAAAAAATATTTGTTCTCATGATTGGAAGTCTTGTCTGCCGCCGGTCTCCTAAACCAATGAGCATTCTTGGAAGAAGATGAATTCCCCAAGGAAATTGTGAAATCACCATCACACTCAGATTTGTTGGAAATACTAAGATTTTTTCCCGAGCGAAAAGGAAGCCTTCTGCTGTACCCATTATCAATGACAAGTTTACTCCTGTCCCTTGGCCGATTTCTAGTTGCTTCATCAAAAAAATCAGTGTTTCCTGAATGAGTAGGCACTGATGAATCACTTTCTTTTTCAACACAATCTCTGCCATTAATATTCTGTGATCTACCAGGAGTATCAGGAACATCGAATACCTGATCAATGTCCATGTAATCTGTGTTCTGTACAAAATTCCACACAGTCTCAATCAAAAATAAGCAACAACTGTGAGTAATAATCAACTTCATGTTCATTACAAAAGTTATTTAGTCATTATATAAATATCATACCAAAAGTAAACATAATAGATGATAGCACTAAAAACACAAAACACAAAGAATAGATATACACTTGTCAATTGTCAGTAGTCTATAAATAGATACACAAAGTGAAATCAATTAAACGATTTTTTTTGGTAGTAGAGGAAATGGTACTAAAAAATGCCAGAGAGGGGGCACAACATATGTACAAAAAGGTACCCATATCAATCAATTAAATGAATATGTATCAGGTAGCAAGAGCATTATCATATAGAGAGCACTTCATGGGACTGGTTTCCTACAATCATCTGCAGAAGCAAGAAGACACAGCTCGTGCATACCAATCTCATACAGTCCTTGATAAAGTTATAATCCATGTAAATACATTTATAAAAGCTTTTAAAACAAATGTATCTTGGTACCCATATAATGAGAAAGAAAGAAAGAAAGAAAGAAAGGGGCAAAAAAACTCGACAACAGGAGTAGATCCAGAGGCCAAAAGCATTTTAAGTCCCCCACATTTCATATCTGTGAGAAAATGCATAATCAAGACAAATTTAAGAATAACACTTCATATAGGTTGAAATGGAAAAGATTCCAGTATGATCGTTATCGACTTCAAAAAGGCATATAAGGAGAAGTTGAGGATAAGCACAAATGATATTCAAGTGAGAAAAAATAGCACTTATAGTTATAATATGCACAACAAAAAATGGTGAAACGAAACAGTGACAAGGAAGATGTACGCCCAATTACAATGTCTTCAGAGCTAAGTTGAGGAAGACATTTTCTACACAGCATATGCATGAATTGATCACCACCTAAAGGTGTATCTAGTTTTGCTCGGGTCATTGACCTCAGCAAAGGGATTTCAAAGTTAAACCAGCACAAAATATGTCATGGACCAAGTATCATTCGTTGAAAAATGCAAAAAAGATGATGCAAGAGATACCTCAAATCAATGACACTACATTTGAGCCAATGATGCACAATGAGCAAAGATTAGGGAAAATATGGTCCGCCGGGTTAAACTGAGTTGTAAAACATACTATCCCTCAAAGTCGGACAAGAGAAAGTGGAAGCAGAGTGAGAAACCCATCCAAAGTAAGAGAGAAAGAGATAAAACAGTTGCTGTTAAGGTGTTCAAAATTCAAAAGCTCTAGGGTATATATGAAGCTTCATTGCTTACATACACATGAGAAATTTCACACTTCAAAATAAAATTCTTGGGCTCACTTGCCATGGTTATGAAGTTTTTTTCAAAATTGCACTGCTTTCTGGTCTTTCTCAGTTGTTTATGGATACAAAATTTTCAAGATCCATAAAAACTGCTTTCAAATGTTTATTGAGAATGAACTATTCTTAAAACACAATATTCAAAACTCCCACCAAATGTGCTTTAACACCACTTCATTTTTTACAATTTTCAAAGAAAAAAAATCAAAATGGACAGTAGATATTTCTTCCTTCTATAGATTAATAAAAACAATCTCATCAAATGCCAAAGCACATCCCAATCTAATTTTTTTTTTAATTTAAAAATAAATAAGGGAAACAACCTAAAGCACACAATCCGATTAGGGCAGAAATTAGATTCAAAAAAATCAAAATTCCAAAAAACATAAAATCAAGCAAGCAAAAACAAAACAAAAAACTATCCAATTCAAGATTTTGAGAATCAAAGCAAACCCTTATATGAATAATCAGATTAGAAAGCAAACAGAGATTGAACCTTCAATGGGTTTTGCTGATCCTTCAAATCCATGACAGAGAGAGAAAGAAACTCAAGAAGAATCTAGGTTTGATGTGTGTCAAGAACCAGAGGGCATACAACTATTGCCGCCTCTCTCTCCTCACTCTCTCTCTCTCTCTCTCTAAGTTATCACAGCGGTTCTGTGCTGCCATTGTGATGATGATGATGATTTTTAGTGGCAGTTAAATGCACGCGCGTATAGAGAGCGTGAAGTGTGTTTTGGGGAACACAAGTCACGCTCTGATTTGTCAAAATTTTTATGGTGAATCCCCGTAGCATAGAAACAATTTCGCCTTGTTTGGGTTGTTTTGTAGAAATAAATTTTGAAAAAAAATTTCTAAAAATTTTGTTTAGTTTAGCAATTTTGGGAAAAAAAATTCCAAAATCACTTTCTATGTCGTACATATCAATCAATCACTTTTTATTTCTTCTCTTTCTTTCTTAATCATTTTTTCTCTTACACACATATATTCAACTACAACAAAATATCAAATCATCTCAAACTTCTATACTCCAAAACTATTTTCAAAATATACAACCAAACAAATTAAAAAAATTCCTAAACTATTTTCCAAATTTTGTTTTAAAAATTTATCTCTCAAAACCAAACCAAACACACCTTTAGTTGTATTTTCTTTTCTTCTTTTTTTTTTTTGATAAATTACAAATACACTCCTTGATATTTACTTAAATTACAAATTACTCATTGTGGTTTTAAAAATTATATTATGCCTCCTAAGGTTTATAATTTCTTAATAAATAGGTTTTTTTATTAATAAATCATTAAGTTAATTAACAGTTTTTAATAATGTTAAAATTTTATTTTAATTAATAATTTAGAAAATTTTATTATTGTATAGGTGAACAGTTAGAAATTTCACATTTTCAAGTAATTCTGTTAAATAAAAAAATTTGACAGGAAAGTATTTGTAATTTTCCAAACCACAATGAGCAATTCATATTTTAAACAAATCTCAGGAGGTGTATTTGCAATTTATCCCTTTTTTTAAACAAAAATATGTTTGGTTTATTTTATTTTTTTATTTAAAGTGAGTTTTTTTTATATTTTAATCAAGGATAAATTACAAACACACCTCCTGGGGTTTACTTAAATTACAAATTACCCACATGATTCTAAAAATTACATTATGCCCCTAAGGTTTATAATTTCATAACAAATAGGTTCTTTTATTAATAAATTATCAAGTTAATTAACAGTTTTTAATAATGTTAAACTTTTATTTCAATTAATAATTCAGATAATTTTATTATTGTATATGTGAACAGTTAGAAATTTTCACTTTTTTAATTTATTCTATTAAATAAAAAATTCTGACATGGAAGTATTTGTAATTTTCTAAACTACATTGGACAATTTGTATTTTAAACAAATCTCAAGGGGTATATATATAATTTACCCTTCAATCAATTATTCTTTTAAAAAAAAAAAAAAAAAAAAAACACCTAAATCCCCAAAAAGCAAAGAAGGGTATGTAAAAAAAACTTTTAGATTTCTTCACAAATATACTATTTAATTTCTTCCTCGTTTGAGGACTCAACATTTTAGTTAAAAAGTTAAAAAAATTAATATAAATGGTCATATTACTCTCTTTATAATTCTACATATCTTTTGATAAAAAGTCAAAAAATAATTAAAAAAATCAATTTCCAAAGGAGGTTGCCTTTATTAAAAAAATTTATTTACACTAAAAGGAGGAAAAGAGAGAGAGGGGTGGGGAGAGAGAGAGAGAGAGAGTTATATTTATTAGGATAAATTACAAAAAAAATAATAATAATATTTTTTAATTTTTTCAATTTAAATCCTAATCTTTTAATTTATTTTCAATATAAATCATTTTTTATTTTTATTAAGTGAAATTGACTAAAAAATTATTTTTGAGTCATTAAATTTAACAAAAACATATATATTTTAGATATTTTATATATACTCATATTGAGTTTAATAACTAAAATATTATTTTTCAGTCAATTTTGTTTGATGATAATAGGCGAATAATTAAAATTAAAAACAAATCAAAATATTAAAGTTTAAGGTGAAAATTTTTAAAATTTAATATTTATTTTATTATAATAGTCAAATCCTGGAGGTTTTTTTTTATTTCTTAATATTCCCTATTTATTATTATACATAGGTCTAATACGATCCTTTTGGATGGATAGAGTTTTGGACTGGGCTTCTATAAACCCATCAAGTTAGACCCCACGAGTCTGACCGGGCCTGGCCTGACCAATGGGCCTTGGGTTTATCAAAGAGGCTTGAATAATACAATATAAATATTTAATTATAATGAAAAAAGTGATGAAATAAGATTTGAAAATTTATTTTTGATCATTAAATGGTGTCGGAAAGATAATTCAGAGGGGCTCTAACCATCATAAGGGTGTGTAGAATAATCTCCTAACAAGAAACTAATAATTCGGTCTAGATTATTGATTTGTCCCTCTAAATGGAGAATTTTAGAACGTGTATACATATAATAAAAAATGTTAATTTTTTTGTAATGAAAATTACAAGTATTTATAGTGTGTGTTGTTATTTTAATTTTTAATAGTTAAAAGTTATTATAAGTTGTCATATTATTATTTTTTATTTTTTATGTAAAAATTAAAAATTAAAAATAGTAAAAATTAAAAAACCAATTAAAATAGTTACTCTTTTCGTTTCAAAATAATAGTCGTTTTTGAGGAATCTAACTTTTTATGATAGTACAATTATTGCAGTTTAAAAAAATTGATTTTTCAAAATTATCATTTGATAGTATATTTTTTTAGGAAATATCAATTGTTATAATTGTACTTTTTATGTTATTGAATTTAAAATAATGACAAAATAAAAAATTCATATTATTTTTGTCCTTAATTTTTGAAAAATGACTAATTTTTTAAAATAATAAAAAATAAAATAAGGTATTAATATTTTGAAACAGGGTGAGTGATTTTTAAATGAGATCTAAATTTATTTATAGTGTATATACATCCTAAAGTTACCGATCGTAAAGTGAAAATATTTTATAATGAGAAAAATTATGAGATTTTGATAATTATGTTATGAAATTTAGGCGCAATATTATTATGTGCTTCCAAATACACCTGTCATTTTTTACTTTACACGTACTTGTGTGCTTTGCAAAATCAGATTTTATTTTATGGTCCAAATTGTCTCCGCATGAAGCCTGTCCAGTGCAGTTAGTGGGTTCACTTTTAAACTCCATTTTCATAATTTAAATTATTTAAATTTTAAAATTCATCCAGTGTATTATCTATGTGAAAAATTAAATTAATCGGATAATAGCAATCATATATTTTGATAAATTTCGTATAAAAAAATAGACGATAAAAAAATAAACTATTCAAAAGAACCTCAAAGAGAAAAACATTACTAATGTTGACATATTCTGTAATTTTTTTAGGATAAAATAACAAAATAAGGAATTTGTAATAAAAAAAATATCAAATTTCAAAGGAGGTTACCATTTCATTAAACCTCATGAGAGGTTAGTGTAATTAAAAACTAAATCTGAACAGAGGTTTATGTCATTTCAACAATCTCATTAATCTCAATGAATATTTGAAAATTAAACGTCAAATGAGGTTTAAGTCATTTAAAAAATCTCAAAAGAGAATTCTACAATTTCATTAAATCTTAGAGCATCTCCAATAATATATCTTATTTTTTTTCTTAAAATATAATTAAAAAATTAATTCCTTATTTTAGGGAGTCATTTTTTCAACTACTTACCCCAACAACACTCCATATTCTTTCTCAATTCTATTAAAATATTCTTTTCATTTATTTTTAAATTTGAATGGTGAAAATCATTTTTGCAATAATAAAATAATTATTATATAGAATTGACACAACATCCGCATGCCCAACCCAGGTAGTCGACCAGGGGCGGACAACAAAGTAGCAAAAAAAACTTTGGGTGGTCGACCAAGTGGTCAATCAGGTGGATGACCGAGTGGCCGACTAGTTGGTGAAAGTTTTGCACAGTTTTGCAGAAAACAGAGAAAAATATAGATGTTCTATTAAAAGAGCAAGTTAGGTCTTTCGCGCCTTCCAATCTTTGGTCCGCGCCTTTAATAAAATAAAATAAAATAAAATATTTATATATATGAGGGAGCTATAATAACTCCTTACAAATAAGGAGTAACTGTAGCAATCCCAAATTTAAGAAACTTTATAAGAGATGTGTTGGAGAGGGTTTTATCACAATCAACTTATCAATTTAGAAAAAGTAGAGGATAAAAGTTATGTTTGGGATGCTCTTAGGGAGGTAAGTATAACTTACCCATAAAAAAAAAAGCCAATGTACTAGAATCTTTCAAGTAAAGACGGCAAATGTACTAGAATCTTTAAATAAGAAATACATATTTTTTTGTTAGTGTACCGGAGTATTAAACCATTCTCAAGTTGAAATGTAAATGTTAACTATTGAAAAATAAAGCTGCCTGGGTCAAAAGTCTCGGACGACATAACTACTTCTTTGGCAAAATAAGTTTCAAGGACTACGATCAAAACGTCGTATACAAACTGTAGCGATCCCGGTTTTGACCCGTCTCTGTGTGGTGTTCCGGGCTCGGGTTGGTATGATTTTGAACAGTGTTACATATATTAGTTTTCCTGTATTCCCCTTATTTTGGTTATCGGGTTATAGCGGTGTGTTTGAAACAGGTAATGTCTCCAAACCTTTAGATGCGAATCCAACCCGAATTGTGCCTTGCAGAGTTGTATCAGAAGTTGATTCTTTCATGTTTTGCCACTTCGCTGAGTAGATTGGGGATCGAGCTACCCGGTTAGCTCCCACCCCTTGGCGGGTCCAGGACAACACCCAGGCGGGGACGAGAGGCAGCACCCTTCGAAGCAAAAATGCAAAATGCATTCGAAGTTGCTTGTCTACTCGAGGGGAGAATGTTTGGTTCCAGAAGTTTGACCTGTTTGCAAAAGTACTAGGAAAGTGTATTCAACACTCGAGCGGAGCTTTCTGCTCTCGAACGGGAGGCTGTGTCTGACACTCAAGCGGGGCTTTCCACGCTCGAGCAAACCATGTTATATCAGTTCGTGAATCTGATATTTCAGATCACTTTTTTAGATCTAGAGCTTCTCTCTCTAGAAGTCATCTTCTCTCTTTGATTTCTCAAAATCCATTAGGATTTAAACCTAAGTTCTTCATCAAATTGGTTATCATCTCGAGGGCTTCGTTGTGTGCGATGGAGATCAAGTTTAGTCATCGTTGATTTTGAGGTTTCATCTCAATCCTTCTTCAATACTTGAGGTAGGGATTTTCTTAGAGTTATATATATATATATATATATATTTGCAAGAGCTAGATGATTTTCGAAATTATCCTTCTATAGCTTTGAAAATTGATTGTTGATTCAAGAAGTTGAGCGATTTTGAAAGTGGGTTTATCTCTTATTCTTTTAAAATGATCTTATGGGTTTTGATCTTCGTTGATTGAAGAAAAGATGATTTTGAAAAGTTTTCTTTCAAAAGATTTGAGTTGTATAGTTTTGGTGAGAAAACCTAGAAATTGGGGGTTTTTAAAAGAGATTGAAAATCCATGAATGATATCGTTATATTTATTTTGTGTGTCAAAATAAATGGATATTTGAAAATTTTCTTATTTATATTTATCTAAATGATGAATTTCATGGAATATGAGAATTGTTGTTCATTTTGGAAATTATTGTTCAAAACGTTGTAATAGTCTTGAAATGACTAATTGTTAATGATACTTGAGAAGGGGGAATTGTGTTATTCCTTGGATGATAAATCGGAATAAAAGTGTTTATATTCATCTTGTGGAATTAGCATATCAATTCATTTGATTATATTAAACTTTGAAAGTTAATTTGAAAACTTGCATTAAGAAAAGAATGTTGAGAAACAAGTTCATGGAATGGTTTTGGGATAAATACGTTGGTAAGTGTTGATAGGTGGTGTAGATGATATTGAATAAGTTGGCCTGAGAGTCTGGGGTAAAAGACCGAAAACCCGCGCGGATAGGTGTCGAGCCTTCCGGTTAATACTGGTAAAAATGACAATTTGGTAGTACTTGTATAGTCTACTTACATACATCGACCTAGGGATTACCAGAGTCATATTTACTGCCCTTGAAATAAATTATTAAGTTTTGAACAATTGAAATTGCATGACATCATTGAGCATGATGGTTTTTAAAAGATGAAAATGTGATTTACTTTCAAAAAGGGACATAACATGACATGTGCATTTTATCTCTTGAGACTTGTATAAAATGTATATACTTTGTTAAGGATTTCCTACTGGGCTTTATATTTACCCTATGAGATTTTTGTACAGGAAAAGATGTGGTAATCCCGCCTAACTAAAGGCGAGGAAATATGTGCTAAGAGTACAAGGCTCTTATTTTGCTATAACTCTGTTTGGAAGCCAAGGGTTGTATTTGTATAGGCTTGAATAACTATTTTGTGTAACCAAGCCTAAGCAACCCTTGGGGGTATCTATTTGTTTATGTTATTTTGATTTGAAATACATGTATTATCGCCTGAAGACTATTTGTATCATGTAATGCAAGTGTGGGGATTTATTTTTAGTTTTACTTCAAAGAACCATAGTTATCGTATTATTATTTGAGTATAAAAATTGGGACGTTACACAAACATCATAGACAACATCAAATACTCGACAGTCTTTATACCAAACTAATGAAGAATTTAATAGATTGCCAGAGCAACTTCCATGTATTTGTTAAATTCGAATCAGATCTCATCATTAGAGGAAGAATTCCTTGTATTATATTAACTAATGGAGACAGTAGTTGGTTAGATGTAATGTCCCAAAAAATGAGCGAATGGTTCGATATAAATGTAACCACTGTTATGATTAATGAAAAAATTTATTAATTTTATTTATATAACCACTCTAACTTTTTATTTACTTACTACATTTCTCTTATTGTCAACTATTACATCTTTAGAGTCATTACAATTTTCTACACTTATCATTACATTTCGTAAGACATCAAAAAATTTTGCGATGTCCATAACAACTAATCCTCTCTAATCAACTTCCTCTTTTTAGACACCAACCTCCGAAATCGACAGATCAAGATCAACATCACTAGTATTGTAACAACCTCGACCTGTGATTAGCCTTTAATCCATTATTAAATATGCCTAAGAAGAATTAAGATGGAATTTTGAATTTATTTGCATATGTGTATGGCATTATTTCTGTTTCTATTTATCCATCGTAGAAATATTTGTTTGTAGTTTTGTTTTATTCTATGAATTGAAGGTCTTATCGGCATCCGATCGTGAAATGGACTTGAATTATGTGTTAGTTAGAATTTTTAGAATTTTATGATAGGTTCAATTGAAAGTTGATTCAGAACGATTTAATTAGAATAATTTATGTCTAATTGAGTAATTTGATCAACCATTTAATTAAACCATTAATTTAGCCTATGTAAGGCATTAGTGGACCCTCATTCACATTTTACACTTTCATATCTTCATCCTTGGTAGCAAAACATGAGAGTATGAGAGGGAGTAGGAAGATTTGACTCTGAGCTTAAGAATTGGAGAGACTTGAAAGGGAATTGAAAGAATTGACTTGTGAGCTCAAACATCAACACATCTAAAGCTAAAATTGGGCCCCTAAAGTAAGAAATCAGGCATTTAGTTGTGTAATTGGAATACTTACCACATGTATTCAAAAGAACTAAGTGAATTGAAGCAATAATTAAGTTAATTGATGTAGAAAAAAGAAGATACATGCATGCATGTGCATCACATGACAAATAGAGCATGTTGTCTAAGAATTTGTCCCATGCATGTTCATATTTTAGCTATGGTTTAAGAATTCAACATGTTTTTGAGCTAAACACCTCATTTGATTATGTTTTGGACACTTGAAGCTCAAACCATTTCATGCATATAGTATTCATGTTATATTCTTAAAGTCTCTAGGTGGATTTTGAACAATTGACATAATTTTGAGCCCTGATTTCATGAAATGATCTTGAATTTCCATGTTTTCCAAGTTTAGATGTGTTTTCTCAAGTTTCTGGCCCTCAAGACCATAATTTATAGCTTTGGGGTGAGTTTGAAGCTTGGGAGTGCAATTTGAAAATTACAGATTTTGCCTCTCCACTTTAGTGACAGATCCTGCGCTCGAGCGACCACCTTTGTTTTTGCACTTCCGCTCAAGCGTGAAATGCAAGCCCCCAGAAGTTCATATGTTTTGCAAACCGCTCATGCGACAAGAGTTGCGCTCGAGCGAGGACCCTAGTCTCATGCTCGAGCGACGGTCGAGCAAGCGTCAAGCATAGAATTCACACAACCAGTGCTTTTTCAGAGTTTATAGACCGCTCGAGCGAAGGAAGTTGTGCTTGAGCGGCTCCTCATATTTTGACCCTCCACTGGGGTGAAGGAATTTGCGCTCGAGTAAGGCCCTTATTTTCTAACATAATTGACTAAGTGTTGCAAAGTACATTTTGGCATCCTCATCGCATCCTAGGCATTCTTAGGTCATGATTAAGACATAATAATGAGGATAAGACTTAGGAACACACTAAGAACGAAACACAATAACTGTAAAGAATTCCGAGCGTGTGTTACAATGTGTACATGTTATGTGTTATTGTGGGTCACGTGCTGTAAGCTATCTGATTTGCCTGTATCATCTGTCTACTTTTGGAGCCCTCTGTAAATAATAACTTAGTAAAACTATGTTCAACTTTATGTACTTCTTGTATTATAAAATAAGATCTGTTTTTTGAAATGTTATGTTCTGTACAATGAATGATTGTCCAATTCTCTAACAATGTCTTCGTGACGTCTTTAGTATCATATGATATTTGTTAGCTGTTACCCGATATTGGAGGTTCCATTGTGGAACTTTTTATGTCTGTACTCTGTTACCCGTATCGGAGGCTCCATCATGAAGTTCAACATATCTGTCATCTGTTACCCAGATCCAGAGGTTCCTTTATGGAACTGGTTACTCATAACCACCATATATTCTACATCTGTTTAGTATCTATTCTGTTAGCGCTAATGGATGTACCACATATGATTAAGCATGAACTCTAACTTCTGTATATGATTTGAACAAGATTATGAATATGGATCTGCTTCTACTTCTGAAATAAATATGAATCTGCTTTCTGAATCTGGTGTGGATATCATTCATTAAATCCTTTACTCCGTTATTATTCACTGGGCTTTCACTCACTATTTATATTATGCATGTAGGTGATCAGGTACATAACCATGCTCAGAGTTGACGGCCTAAGATTCTCTTTTGTCAGTCAACCACCATGCCTCCTGAGGAGGTTCCTTTTGAGAGGTTAATGTCAAGGCTTTATTTGGTTTTGTTCTATTTATCTGTACTTGGGCTAAGTTCCCTTTTGACTTTATCTGTGTAAATAGGTGATGTAAGACTATTGTATTTATGATGTCACGTGTAAATATATATAAGTTTGTTTTGAAAATTTTGTCTCATATATGTCAACACAGCTCATTGGACTATGTATGTTTATATATCGCTTCCACAGTCTCTAATTATATGTTATACTGTTAAGAGGCCTTCGGTAATCTAAGGATTACTGCTCGGTTACGACGCTAAACCTGTAAGGACGAGTTTGGGTCGTGACAAGTACTATCATTACCTCTGCATATATCAATCTCAGACAAACTCAGACGACCTCTGTGTTCATGAATAACTAAACCACTTTCCTCAAAACCTCCCAACAACAAATCTCTTCGTCTCTGTAGTAAACCATAGACATAGTCCATGAAAGAATCGGAATAGCCTTGGTTGAAGCACAATGTCAAACATCAACATTATCATTAGTATATTTTTTAGATAACACAACAATAGATGGGGCCCTCATCTGTGAATCTTTTGGCATTTTACTAGTAGAATACTTCAAATACCCCTTCATTTTACCATAAATAATACCCCTTTTAATGTTCGAATTTTCAAGTCGATACTTCACCATCCATAGCACATATTTGTCGTTAATGGAATAATAACCATCTAATTAAACTAATTCGCATAATAAACTAACTCAAATTTTCAAGTCGTAAATCTATCATTTTACACTTCCCATAATAAACTAATTCGCAATAACAGTCCACGGGAAAAATGAAGTACACCTGCTGTGATACCCCTGTTTTGTAATATGCTAATTGGTCCTTAATTTGAGTGTGATTATGTGTTTAGCGTGATTTTGTGTGCCATTATGTGAATATATGTAATTTTTAAATTCTATCTGTTCACCGTAAGAATATTTGTTTAAATAATCCGCTTTGGAAATTAATATCGGCTACGGAACCCGAAATCAATTGCGCCATTGTGATTGACATAATTTTTAGAGCCTACGGTGAAATTTAATTAGAAATTTATTCTAGTCAGATTAAACTGATTAAATTGATAAATTGAGTGCCCAATTATTTTATGTTAAAATAATATGTGAGTGGGGCTGTTATGAGCCTTATTGAAACCAAATCCTTCCCTTTACATTGATTTTGGCTGATCAACTCTAAGAAGGAAAGAGGAGGGTCGGCTGTTAGAGAGAGAGGGAGAGAGGATTGAGTGATTTTGGCTCAAGGTTTGGAAGGCTTGAAGATCAAACCCAAGATTTTGTTAGAGTTTGGGAGATTGAACTCTTAGGTAAGTAAACTCATGGATTTTTGTTTGTAAATTTGTAAATTCAAGTGTGGTTAATGACCAAAAACATGAGTTAACTTGATTATAAGGAAATTGAGTTGTTTGTGTTCAATTGAAAGTCAATGAAGGTATGCATGTATGTAATTGTTGTGGAATTGCATAATCTAGCATGTATTAAGTTAAATATGGAAATGTGAATGTTGAATCATACATGCAAACATGTTTTTGTTAAGCTCCATACGAATGAACACCATTTGCTTTATCTGAGATGGAAATGAGGTTAAGACTAGCATGCATGTTTGAATAATTAAAGATAGGGGCCTTGAATGCATGAATGTGTATATAGAATTGAGCTTGAACTAAATTGAGCCATGCATGTATTTGATTTATGAAATTGGGCTCCATGCAGATGTGTTTTGGTGTTTATACCATGTTCGTACAAGTATATGTGAAATTGGAGCCATTAAAAGCAAGAAATGATGGTTTGAATGTTGAAGGGAGCTCAAGAACTCAATTTGGAAAACCCAGATTTTTGATGTCCGCTCGAGCGGGAAAATCGTGCTTCCAGCACTTTTTGCAGAGTTGGATGTTCGCTCGAGCGGGATGTTTTACACTCGAGCGGGGAGCTTTTATAGACAGGTCTTTCACTCGAGCGCCCTAACTCACGCTCGAGCGTAATTTTGAGGTAACCAGTACTTTTGCAGGCCTTAAAGGTCCGCTCAAACGGGGAAGTCCACGCTCGAGCGTGGACCCTATTTTTTGAAATTTTGTTCATGCGTTCTGTGTTTCATTTTCTGTTCTCTTTCACTTGTAATCACTCTTAGGCATATGTTAAGCATTGTAAATGAGTTAATGAGATAAAAATAAAGTCTAAAGAAGAATATGTGAATTAAGGAACGGATTGAATTGTTAGTGACCCTTTTGTGTTCATGAAATATGTAGGGTCAAGCTTCGGGACAAATCCACAAGCCGATCACTGTGAGTAATATCTTAACAAGATATTTGAAACATACTGTTGTCCAATTGTTTACTTATATGTAAGTTCATTAATTTGAATGGTGGACAACGATTGATACGAATGATTGGGCCAAAGGCCGATTGATATAAATAATTGGGCCAAAGGCCGATTGATATGAATGATTGGGTCAAAGGCCGATTGATAAAAATAATTGGGCCAAAGGCCGATTGATACGAATGATTGGGCCGAAGGTCGATTGACATGAATGATTGGGCCGAAGGCCGATGGATACGAATGATAGGTATAGATGATTGGGCCGAAGACCGATGGATACGAATGATAGATATAGATGATTGGGCCGAAGGCCGATGGATACAAATGATGGATATAGATGATTGGGCCAAAGGCCGATGGATATAAATGATTGGGCCGAAGGCCGTTTGCTGTACTATTTCAATGATTACTTATATATTTTCCTCACTTGATATTATTCACTGGGCATTCGCTCACGTTCATTCATGTACATGTAGGTGAGCCAAGGGACGTCCAGAACCAGCCCCGGTGAACTTGTGAGAAACAGTTTAAGTTTTGAGGAGTCAGCCCAAACGTCTCACGCACAAGACTATTTTCGCCTTTGACCTTGTTTATAGTTTTGTTATGTTGGCGAATACGTTGGACTACTTTTGTATATAAGACTTGGGTTTGACTGACTTAAATCTGTATGATCCTGTATGTACAGTGTTTTGTGTAAGTATATATATTTTGATGTGAGTTATTAACATATAAATGTTTGGGATGTTATGGTATGCATTTAAGCATGGCTCTATGGACAAAGTTTTTAAATAGCTTCCAATTGGCCCCTTTATGTTGATGCGTATTGATGATTTATTTAGTTTGAGGCTGTAGGTAATCACACGATTACTGGCTGGTTATGGCCTTGGCCCATAGGGGTGGGTTCGGGTCATGACACCTGCAAACTGTCATTACCATCTAACATTCTATCATACACACTTAGTCTGAACAACCCACCTGCAAATTTTGTATATTCTCTTACCTCTGCTAATCCTTCTGTTCAGACACCTTAGCTTTGATATTAACGTCCTCTCTTCCTCGTACATTGGAACAAACTTCGCCGAAGCTGACTACCGACTCTGTTATCAAAGAAAAAAAAAATATTTAGGGTTTTTTGGTAGAGTGATGGATGGATGGGACCATCATCCTTTCTATGGCATTGCTCTTGCCAATAATGATATGTTAGGATATGTGTCAACTTTTTATTTCTTACATATCTAATCATTGAGAGCTCAATTCCCATTCCACATTATTGTGGATGAATTTGTGGGTCAAATGTAAGGCTACAAATGAACCGAGTCGAGCAGAGCTTTGTTAAGCTCGAGCACGGCTCGACAAGATTTTTTAAAATATTATTTATATTATTTAAATAAAAAATATTATTTATATATTTATATATTATTTAATATATAAATAATATATTTATTATATAATTTAAATAAAACAAGCCGAGTTTATGTGAGTTCGAACTCGACTCGTTTACTAACAAGTCTAATATTCGAACTCGAATTCGGCTCATTTACTAAATGAATTGAACCAAGCCGAACCCTTAAGGAGTTGAGCTGAGTTTATTCATGAATAGTTCAATTCATTTGCAACCCTAGTTAAATATATAGATCTCTAGCATTACTCTATAATCTATTGAAAAATCATTAAAAATTAATCATTTCTTTTTTTATGTATGGTAGATCAATCAATTTATTTCACAGGGAGGATGTTTGAACAATTTTAATTGTATAAGATTTTTTTTTGTTTTTTATTTAATTTTAAATAAAATAAAATTATTAAATGATGATAGTTTAACATGTATATAAATAAATATTTTAATCTCAAAGAGATATTCGTAATCATAGAGATGATTTAGATTTATTTTCAGAATTGACGCATTGAATTATTTATTTTCAGAATTGACGCATTGAATTGATTGCGTCCATTGTGGTTACATGCAACTGGCCAGTCACCGGTGCTCTGTACGGGATAATTATAAATATTTATATTTGTATTAGATTTTTTTTAATATATAAATTATATTTTTAAATATTTTTTATAAAAATAATTTAATAATTTTTATCACTAATCATAATGTATGGGAAAAGTTAAAAATGGTACTGCAGTAATTATACACGGGTTGTATCTATAATTATTTGTATGAGGAGATTTTAAATGTTGATAAATAGATTTTGATCAAATTAATAAATACAGGCATGTGAAAAGATATGTGGAGTGAAAAAAGTTAATAAATGCTGATCACGTGATTTTGATCTAATCAATAAATGTTGAGTTTCTTTTTTTTTTAAATAAAAAATTTAGAAAATTCAGATTGGGATATTGGAGCTCTCACAAGCCATGGGGTTTAAAAAGGCTCTTTTGCTTAATATATAGTATAGATAATTAAAAAAATCAATCACAAATTAAGTCAATTGATAATTAAAAAACACAATAATTTATTTTTCAAAAATCATAGTGAGTTAAAAAGATCAATTATAATTTTTTTGGGTCAAAATACAATCTAATCATCATCAATAATTGGTACATTATGTGACCCTAATGAGTACAATCTATTTTATTTTTCAAAAAATACAGTGAGTTAAAAATCAAATAACAAATTAAGTAAATTGATAGTTAAAAAAACACAGTGAGTTAAAAAAAATTAATTACAATTTTTTTTTTTCAAAATACAATCTAATCATTATCAATAATTGGTATTTTAAAAATCAAATCAGAAAAAAAATCAAATCAAGTCACAAATATTTTTATACTATCTAATTACAATCATATTTTTTTTTCATAAATAATTGTAAAGAAAAACCATTAAAATAGTAAATAAAAGATTAAATCACATTTAAAAAAAAGAACTATTGAACAAACTACAATCACATCACATTTTTCCCATAATAAAAAAATAAATAAATGAAAAAAAGAACCATTGACTAACTACAATCATATTTAAAAAAAAGAGCCACTGAACTAATTACAATCACATTTTTTTCTTTATAAGTGTTTATATTTATCTAACTTCAATCATATTAAAAATAAAAATAAAATAATAAATAAACAGAATAATTATAATCATATTTTTCTCTTTGTGAGGGTTTATATTTATCTAACTTCAATCATATTAAAAAATCAAAGAGAAAAGTATAAAGATTGAATAACATTAAAAATCAAATCACAAAGTAAGTAAATTGATAGCTAAAAAAACACAATAATTTTTTTTTCAAAAAACACAGTGAGTTAAAAAAAATTAATTACAATTTTTTTTCAAAATACAATCTAATCATTATCAATACTTGGTATTTTAAAAATCAAATCAGAAAAAAAATCAAATCAAATCACAAATATTTTTATACTATCTAATTACAATCATATTTTTTTCATAAATAATTGTAAAGAAAAACCATTAAAATAGTAAATAAAAGATTAAATCACATTAAAAAAAAAAAGAACCATTGAATAAACTACAATCACATCACATTTTTCCCATAATAAAAAAATAAATAAATGAAAAAAAGAACCATTGACTAACTACAATCATATTAAAAAAAAAAGAACCATTGAACTAACTACAATCACATTTTTTTCTTTTAAGTGTTTATGTTTATCTAACTTTAATCATATTAAAAATAAAATTAAAATACTAAATAAAAAGACTAATTATAATAATATTTTTCTCTTTGTGAGGGTTTATATTTATCTAACTTCAATCATATTAAAAAATCAAAAAGAAAAATAAAATAGTAAATAAAAAGATTAAATAACATTTAAAAAAATCCATTGAACTAAGTACAACAATCATATTAAAAAAAAGAGCCATTGAACAAACTACAATCACGTCACATTTTTCACATAATAAAATAACTAAATGAAAAAAAAGAACTATTAAACTAACTACAATCACCTTAAAAAAAAAAAAGAATCATTCAACTAATTAAAATCACATTTTTCTCTCTGTGGGGGTTTATATTTATCTAACTTCAATTATATTAAAAATTTAAAAATAAAATTAAAATAGTAAATAAAAAGATTAAATAACATTAAAAAAAAACCATTGAACTAACTACAACAATCATATTAAAAAAAAGAGTTATTGAACAAATTACAATCACATCACATTTTTCCTATAATAAAATAAATAAATGAAAAAAAGAACTATTAAACTAACTACAATCACATTAGACAAATCACAAATATTTTTATGCACTATCTAACTATAATATTAAAACAGAAAATAAAAGGAAAAGTCAAGAAGGAAAAAACAAAAAGAAGACTTACTGTTTGCATACGTGGTCACTGAAGTTGAAAGTGTAGAAGTGAGAAATCAAGAAGGAAAAAACAAAAAGGAGACTCACTGTTTGTAATAGGTATGTGAAAAGTTAAAAAGAGTGTGTGTTGTAGAGACATTAAAAAGACTTTGAAGAATTTAATAAGTGCGAAATTTTTTTTTTAAAAAAAAAAACAAACAAAAAAATTAAGAAATTAAGGTTCAAATATTAGAACTCCCACAAAACTTATGAGTTAGAGATAGATATAAATAAATAGATAGATATAGATATAAATATTTATATTTGTTTTAAAAAAATTTTAATATACAAATTATTTGTTTTGGAAAAGGTTATGCAGTAATTATAAAAGAAGTCAAAAAGTCTTGTGAGTTAAGAGAAGTTAATAAATGCTGAGGTTAATTTTTTTTTTTAAAAAAACAAAAAATTAGAAAATTAGGATTGACATATTAAAGTTTCCACAGGTCTTGGGGATTAAAAATCCCCATTTTAGTTAATATATAGTATAGATAGATGCCTATAAAATAATATTTGACAATAACTGTAATTGTTTCAGCAAAAACGAAATTTTCAAAATTTTATTTTAGATAGTGATTAAATGAATTGGTAATATCATCAATTGAAAAGATGTTTTAGACCCCTCCCAAAAAAAAAAAAAAAAGATTACAAAAAAAAAAAATCAATAATTTTGTATCAAAAAGCTAGAAAAATGAAACTTAAATAAAAAAATTTACAGTTTAAGTTTCAAGAAATAATTACAAAAATTAATATTTAAACATTAAAAATTTTCAATTTAATGTTCACTTAGCACACAAAAATGATTGAACTGCCGTGAATTTTTAATCTTAACACTAATACTCATCAACAAAATTTTGAATTAATTATACTTGTCATCCCTATAGTGTAATCCCTATATTTTTAAATTAAACGATTTGGTTCCTTGTAAATGTAATTTTAATTTTAATTTAGTTTTTCAATCTAAATTAGAGGTTCAAACTATAATTTTATGACACTTGTTAATTTTTTAAGTTGTATATATATATATATATAATTAACATAATTTTAGATAGAATAATCAAATTAAAATTGAATTTAAAGTAAATGAATCAAATTATTTAAATTGAAATGATATGAATTAAAGTAAATTTGAGTTAAAATATATGGTGTAGTTAAAATAAATAAATTTTAAAAATGCCTAGGGCTAGGATACGGTGCCCGTGGGTGGGCATGTGGTCCGCGTGACCGTTGCGGTTTCAGTACTCATCAGTCTGTCTGTATTGACTTTTCATTAATGTTTTGTTTGGTTGGCGAGAAAATAAAAAATGTATTATCATAATATTATTATAAATTTATAAAAAAATTATGATTTTAATTATTAATGTTTATAAATTTTATTATTATTTATGTGTACTTTTTTTAAAAAAATTACCCTGAATTGAAATTTCTCCCATAAAACAAGAAGGGAAATAAAAATTGAAGCAGGAACATAATTGAGGATTTTTGTTTTTTTGTCCTGAAAAAAAATTGGTACAGAAAATTTATTTAATAAAGAAATTTCAAATTTTTTTTTTGGATTTTTTACATAATTTTATTTTTGGTGAGTAGAATTAATTTTTTAAAATTTAAAAATATTTTTTTGACATTTATGTTTGTCAAATTAGGTTATATTTATCAAATTGAACACTTTGTTTTTGAAATTGAATAATAATATCTTCAATTGTCTTTATTTATATAAGATTCAAAATTTAGAGTTAAATATGTCATAATTGAAAAATTAAAAACCAAAGTGGCACAACATTCAAACTATAGGGACTGTTAATATAATTCGCCTTAGAAAATATTTCAAACACATTAGATTGCTTTGTTTGGTTGCGTTTTCAAAGACAGTTTTTTGAGTTTTTTATTCGTATTTTTTAAAAAATTTTAGTAATTTTTAAAAATATTATTTCATGCATAGAATATGTTTGCTTTCAATATTGCATAGAATATACTTCCATACTTGCATAGAAAATGCTCGTATCTTTTGCATGGAAAATACCCCCATACTTGCATAGAAGATGCATTTTATTGTACTTTCTTGTGCATTTTATCTCGCTCGCACTGTCTTGTGCACTTACACTTTGTATCTCACTAGCACTGTCTTGTGCATCTTGTGGTTGTATCTCACTCGCACTATCTTGTGCATTTCAAATCACTCGCGCTGTTTAGCGTATCGCACTGTCTTATGCATTTCAAATCACTCGCGCTGTTTAGCGTATCGCACTGTTTTGTGCATTTCTAATCACTCGAGTTGTTTAGCGTATCGTACTATTTTGTGCATTTCTAATCATTCGCGCTTATTTTATCCATCGTGAGACCGCTTTTGTCAGCTTATTTATTCGCTTATTTTGCGCGATCGTGACCGTTTCTATGCAGCTTTATCACTTTATATTATTTTACGCACCACAATTACACTATTTTGTACAATTTATCATTCGCTATTTTGTGCACCTTCATCGCACTATCTTGTGCATTATATTCATCGCACTGTCTTGATAACAAAACAAACCCGAGAGATTAGCAACAAGGACATTGTTATGCGTGAAAGTAGGGAAATAAAAATAAAAAATAATATGTACTGGTTTAATAAATAGTGAGTGTTACATAAAAGATATAAGAATGAAAATGACTGCTCAGGGTAATATTTTGATGTTTTAATTTTAATATATTTTTGAAAATTATATATATATATATATATTAAAATAGTTAAGAAATATAATTTGGATGGATGGACAGAAGGATGCTATGAAAGGAAAACTCAACCTCACCTTGCTTTCTTACCAAAGTTAAGAAAATCGTTTGAGGTAAGAGTAAATATTAGATATATGGTTGTTTTGAGAATAGAGTTAAGAGTTAATTTTTATTTTTTTTTAAAATGTATAAAAAAGTATGAGAAATAATATGATTCAAAATGGATTAAAAATTAAAAAATAATTTTTAATTATTTTTTAAAAATAATCTATAATAATGATATCATTCTAATGATATCACTATCAAACATATAATTGGTAATATCATGGGATGATATCACTATCCAATATTTTACTTTGTGGTAGAGACCACAACATAGTTGAGTTAGTAGTAGGGATTCTCTTATGTTGTGTTCTCCCTCACAAAATGTGTAATCTTATTATAAATTGGCGTAATAAAATATTTAAAATTTTGTAATTAATATTGTAAAAGTTTGTGGCTTAGTTACGATATTTTTTATAATATTAATTTGTGACGAGATCACATATTTTATGATTAATGTTTTGAGATTTTGTGATAAAATTATACATTTAATAATATGATACATATGATAAACACCCGTAAAAGGATATACACCATAGCATTTTTCTATTAATAGAGATTGCTCAACAATTAAGCCATTTAGGCTGATGCCTAAGGCCCACAAAAAATTTCAAAAAATCTTATTATTTTTTAGATTTGAAAACAATCTTATTGTTGAATGACAAGTTTTTTAAAGACGTTAAACGAAGTCTAATTTTGATATTTTTGCTGTAGTTTCAAAAAAATTAGAACCGTTTAGTAAAAGGCTAGACCCGTCAATGTAATCTTGTTTGTGTTTTTTTCGATTAAGGATAAATTATAAATATATCTCCTGAAATTTGTTTAAAATACAAATTATTTCTTATGGTTTGAAAAATTACAAATACCTCTCTGTCAGAATTTTTTATTTAATAAATTAATTAAAAAAATAAAATTTCTAACTGTTCACCTATATAATAATAAAATTACTTGAATTATTAATTGAAATAAAATTTTAACATTATTAAAAATTATTAATTAATTTGATGATTTATTAATAAAAGGACCTATTTGTTATGAAATTAAAAACCTTATGGGGTATAATGTATTTTTTAAAATCACAAAAAATAATTTATAATTTAAATAAATCTCAAAAAATATATTTATAATTTCTCCTTTAATTTAATGAATGGCTCTATCCATTTGGAATAGCATCGCTAATAGTATTAGGTTGAAACCACCACAGAGAATTTAATTTAATGAATGGCTCTATCCATTTGGAATAGCATCGCTAATAGTATTAGGTTGAACCCACCACAGAGAACTCAGTTGGGAATTCTTTTTGTCATCAAGATTTAGTTATAACTAATATCCAAGTTCAAATTATTAGGTTTCAATTATTGATGGTTTTTTTTATCAATTAGTAGAAGAATATAATTACAAATATAAAAAATATTACATTAAGCGTTGTGCTTCAAATTTAACAATAGCTAGAAATTGAATAATCACCAGGGATTAGTCGAGGTCCGCGCAAACTAATCCGGATACCTTGAGTTATCAAAAAAAAAACAAGAACAATTACGTACAACCTAGGAAGCATAGATACAAATACGAGATACGGATACGACACGATATGGATACGTCGATACGATAAAACTTAAAAAAATAGGATACCAGTACGGCTAGGATACGTTTGTGAAAAATATATTTTTTAAAATTATTAATAGTGAGTTACACATAAGCTAAAGAACGTTGAGAAACTACAATGTAATTTTATAATGTAAAATACTAACCTTTAAGAATTTTGTATTAATTTAAGCTAGTAGCGTGTTTACTTTTTAAATTTTTAATAGGTCTTGTAAATATTTCATTTCAATATCAAGTTTAATATATTTATATTACAATAATAGAACAATTCACAACTTGTCCCTATGCTTTTTCCTTTGACACTAGTGAAAAATATTGTATTCAAGTTTACTTGCTTATTTATTTATTAATATTTAATTTTACCATTGTTATATTCTCTTATTGATTCTTACTTTCTATGTAATTATAGGGGACATGCATGAAATAATTAGGATACATCAATTTGATAAATTTTATTATTTAACTCACTATGCTCTTATTATCGAAGAACTTAACAAAGTATTGGAAAAATATTCTTATATTTATACTTGCAATTATATTATATTATATTACTATACTAGAAATGTTACAATTCTAATTTCATAAAACAAGTAAACATGACTTTATCCGATATTTCAAAATTAAGTATCCGATACATCAAAATTAATGAAAAAATAATTAAGAAGTATCTGATACTTTTAATAAGTATCCCATACGTATCCGCGAGTATTCAAGAAGTATTGGTATCCGATACGAATACGATACGGATACGTCACCCTATTTAAAATATCCGTGCTTCATAGCATACAACCCATAATTAAAGAAAAATAAACACTACAAATAATATTAAGTTTCTTTCTATAAAAATTGAACCCGTAATCTAACAATATAAAAGATATCATAAAGGAAGGTTGGTCAATAAGGTTGGTTATTGTTTGTCTGACATCAAGTAGTGTACTTCATGGATCCGTTTGTTTTCAGAGATAGAATGGAGGGGATTCATAATCTAACAATCTAAAAGATATCAAAAAGGAAGGTTGGTCAATAAGGTTGGTTATTGTTTGTCTGACATCAAGTAGTGTACTTCATGGATCCGTTTGTTTTCAGAGGTAGAATGGAGGGGATTGATAGTGAGGGGATTAAGTAAAATTGTGTTTGTTTTGATGATAGTTGTTAGTGTAGGAATTGTTAAATTATTTTTATATAAAATAATAAAACAAATAAAAAAATATAAAAAATTAAACATTAATATTTATAAAAAAATTCCTAATATATAAAAAATAAAAAAATTAAAAAAATTTCTAATCCCCTCACTATTTTTCTAATACCATCTCCCCAACCTCCATCTCAATTCCCTCCCCAACCTCCATCTATATTACCTCCACCATTCTAATCCCCTCCCCAATTCTACAAACAAACACAACACTAAATAACACCTCCACCATCCTAATCCCCTTCCATCTACATAACCTAAAATAAACGGGCCCCATAATTGAAGTAGAACGAGAGAATCCAGTGGTAGGTAACTACGGTTAATTGTTTGGCTCTTCTCAATCTCTCTTGCAGTTGGACTTGTTTTTTTTTTATTTGATTTTGAATGTCATATTTTTTTAGTTAAAATTCATTTAACCCCATGTAATATAGTTCTAGAGCAGTTTACTTTCCTATCTTTCAAAAATATATAAATGTTCTCACATAATTTTGGACTAAAGTACACAATTAAGTTCGTTAACAAAAAGAGTGTTGCTATTAGCACTTTATTTATTATTTTAGATCTCCTACTTCTTTGGATCTTCACTTATAAATTTTAAAACCTTTAATAATTCCGAAATTATTCTGACGAAAATTTCAACCCACTCAAATGCACCTGCCCACACCCCTAAAAACCATTATTTCCCAAAATCCCAATTAAAAAAACACCCCAAAATCTATTATCTCTTTCACGACAATGGAAGAAAAATGTTTCTAAAGAGAATCGATTGGTGTAAGGAATGTGTTCTCTACGATTTTCACTTCTTTTTTTTTTGTTGTTCTTTTTCACATTAGGTGCATATATCTTTCTTCAATTCCATCCATTTCTTTGATCAACCCTAAACAGTTAAAACAACTGATATATATATATATATATATCTATGTGTATGTATAGTTCGAAAAGAGCAAATCTGCATTTTGTTCAATTTCAATCTTGCTCCTCCCCTATTCCCTGAAGTCTCTCTCCTCTCTCTTTCACTGAGAATGTTTGGACATGTGTTCTCGAATAAATAAGCTATGCTCAGGCCTATGTTCTAGAACAAATAACCAATATTCGGATCTGTATTCCTGAACTTGATAAAACAAAAATTCCTATAAATGTGAACAATTCTAACTCTTTAAAGTGTATCAGATTTTCATGTTCGGACCTATGTTTATGAACAAATAAGCAATGTTCGGGCTTATGGTTTTGAAATTTGGTCATATGTTCGAGAGTTCGGTGCCCAAAAAAATACGAACAGTTTGCACCATTTTTAACGTGTTTTTCAAAAAATTTACCCTTACAAGCCCAACGTCCTATGTAACTTGCTTTTTGTGCTTCTCTTGGATACAATTAGCCCTACAGTTTGGACTCCCGTAGTTCTGAATTTGATTTCATAAGTGTAATGTGAAACAGATAAACACAAATGAGTCTAAATGTAGCAAATTTTTTGAAAAATCGATTTTGAATAAAAAATGCCTAAAATGGATTTCATTGCCAACCTAAATATTTTTGAAAAATTTAGGAAACTCGTGACTCGTGCCAAAGGTCATTAGTCTGTCATCACCAAAGTGTATCAGCTCGGGAACTTAGGTATGAGAGGGGAAGGTCATGAATTGAGCACCCCACTCACCTGATCAAAGATCGGCCTCTACTAATCATGATGTGATTCTTATTTACATTATATGCTCATGTTCCAATTATTTATGCTAGCTTTACTAAGTGATGCACATAAGTATAGACTAATTCACAAAATTTGGAATGCATTGATTTTATGTTTGTTTTGTTTGTCTTGAAAAAGTGTTTTGCATACGTGTCACTTGAAAAAGTAAGCTTGTATTTACATTAGTCAAATTATTCCAACTTAAGTAAAAAGGCCTTCATCCACCGGCATTCAAACAAGTATATCACTTAAGTACTTAGCCTCATGAAAAACATGCTCGATATGGCAATACAAACATATATGCAATATGCTAAAGCAAGAAATGCTCACCTAGTACTCCAAGATAGGCCAAATAATGCTAAAATAATTAGAGGAAATGCATGCTCCTAAACATTGCAACATGACTAATGCAATGTATGCAATCATGCAATTAATAGGCTCTGCTACTAGTATGGTATGTGAGTCAATTCAAGGCATGCGATAAAACACGTATTCGAGTAAAGAATTTGAAATTGACGTTGGTTAGTACGATGAGCCGAACCCTAATGCGTGCAAACAAGACAAATGGATGCAAATCATGGAAAATACTAAGGAAACATGATGCTCTATACTACCCATCATAAGCGAGTAAATAAAAGGGAGAAATAAATAGGGTTTGAAAGACATACACAATTATTACATATTTTGCTCTCATGCATGAGGATTCAAATGTCCAAGTGTCCGAATTAAACTAACTTTTACAAATCCAAAATAAACTAAATACCTTGTTATCTAATTTATTACAACAATGATATCATAATAATAATAATAATGTGAACAACAATATTACAACACTAATATTAACAACAATATTACAACAAAATGCACGAGGATTGTGATGAAGACGGTTTTTAGAAACTGCTTTGTCTGCTCCTTGGGAATCTGCTCTATTTCACCCTCAGCCATCTGTTTCAATCAAAAGTCTTTTGTTTACCAAACATTGGAGCTCAGCCGGCCCCCAATGAGGCTCGGCCGAGTCCAAAACAATCCGGCCGTGCCCTGTTTTGTTGCAGAAAAATGTTTTTGTGCTCCAAGGTGAAAACAGTGCAGGTAGAGTATTTCTAAGTTATGTTTGTCCTTTCTGCTCTTCTCTATCATACAAGAACTCAAGAGAAGAACGGATTCGATTCCGAAACCATCCATGGTTGCAAGTTGATTGCGTGATGGTTTTGAACATGATGTGACAAAAAGTTAATGAATGCAATGAAAGACACACCACCTGTGATAACCCTGTTCCGTATTATGCTAATTGGTCCTTATTATGAATGTGATTATGCGTTTGATATGATTTTGTGTACCATTTATGTGGTTTTGAATTTCTATCTGTTCACCGTAGGAATATTTGTTTGATTATCTGCTTTGAAAATTAAATTGAAGGCCCTATCGGCCACAGGAACCGAAATTGATTGCGCTATTGTGATTGGCATAATTTTTAGAGCTTACGGTGAAATTTAATTGAAAATTGATTCGAATCAAAATAATTAGATTCAGAACGATTAATTAAGTGCTCAATTATTTAATGTTAAAATAACGTGATTGAGTGGGGCTATATAAAGGACCTTATTATGTTTAATTCCTCTCTTATATATCATTTGGCTGATTTCAACTCCCTAGTAAAAGAGAGAGAACTGACTTTGAGAGAGAGAGGAGATATCTTTGTGCATTTTGGCTCAAGATTTGTGAATTGGGAAGGCTAGGTGCAAGATTTGACCACAATTGTGAGAATTAAGGCTCCTAGGTGAGTAATCAACCCTTGACTCGTGGATTTTAGCTTGTAATTTGTAAATTCAAAGTTGAATGATGATAAGGAATATGAATTGAGTTGGTTTTGTAGAATTGGAAGTCATGGAACACATGCATGTAGGAAATTGCTAGGAATTTCCATGTTTGAGCATAAAGTGTGTAATCCATGTTGAATTGTGAATGAAGTCCATGTAATTGATCATCTCTTCACTAACTAAATTGAGAATATTGAGTATATCTCACATGCATGTACAATTTATGAGAATATGAGTTTGAATGTATGAGTTTGTTATGTTGGAGATGAGTTTGATGTAAATTGGGACATGCATGTGATTAATTTATGAAATTGAACTTCATAATGTTGTAATTTGGTGTTTGTACCATGTTGATACATATATATATGGAGTTTGAGCCAAAACCATGTGTTTAGAGCCTTTGAATGTCAAGTTGAAGCTCAAGAACAAGTTTTGGAGAATCCAGAACATTTGATGTCCGCTCGAGCGGGAGAACCGCTGCTCGAGCGTAAAATACGAGCTCCCAGTATTTTCTGCAGACATAATGTCCGCTCGAGTGGGGAAGTTCACGCTCACGCGGGGAGCCATGTAGTGAGGCTTTCAGCTCGAATGCCCGACTTCACGCTTGAGCGTAAATTTGACATAACCAGTACTTTTGCTAGCCTCATGGGTCTGCTCGAGCGGGGAAGTCCACGCTTGAGCGGGGACCCCTGTTTCTGAAATTCTGTAATGATGTCCTGTGTTTCGTCTTCCGTTCTCTTTCACTTCTAATTATTCTTAGGCATGCATTAAGCATTATGAATGAATTAAAAGGGGTAAGAAAGAAGCCTAAATAGGGATATGTGAATTAAGAACGGATTGAATCGTTTGTGACCCGTATGTGTTATGTGATGTGTAGGGTCAAGCTCCAAGGCAAACCAACCAACCGATCACTGTGAGTAATATCTTAATAAAAATATATGTTGTTTGTCCAATTGCTTACTTCCATGTAAGTCTTATAAGTTTGTAAATTTGAATGGTGGACAAATGTTAGAATGATAGAATGAATGGGCCAGAGGCCAATTTGAGTTTGAATGATAGAATGAATGGGTTAGAGGCCAGTATGAACTGAATGATAGAATGAATGGGCCAAAGGCCAGTCTGATATGAATGAAAAATAAATGGGCCAAAAGCTAGTTTCATAAGAATAAACGAATGGGCCAAAGGCTAGTTTGAAAAGAAAGTCTGAATAGGCCAAAGGCCAGTTTGACATGAATAAAAGTTTGAATGGGCCAAAGGCCAGTTTGACATGATTGAAAGTTTGAGTGGGCCAAAGGCCGGTTTGACATGAATGAATTGGGCCCGAGGCCGTTCGATGTGTTTGGAACCGTAGTCACTTGATAAATATATATATACTAGATAGAAATATGGATTGGGCCCGAGGCTGTTTGATATACGTTGTTCTAATGTCTCTTCTTTATTTGAGATTATTCACTGGGCTTTCATTCATGCTCATTCATGTGTTTGTAGGTGAGCCAAGAGAGGTCCAAACCCAACCTCAGTGAAGTTTGTGTGAAACAACCAAGGTTTTAAAGAGTCAGCCCTTGCGTCTCACGCACGAGATCAGTCTTCGCCCTTTTGCTATTTTGTTTTGTTTTGTTTTGTCTTGTTGGCAATGACTTTGGTTTATGTTTGTATATAGTTTTGATTGGCTGACCTAGACTTAACTGATCCTGTCTGTATAGAGCTTTATGTCGCTGTATTTTGATATGAGTTATTAATATGTATATGTATGGTTTGTTATGATGTGCCATGTAAGCACAGCTCTATGGATAAAGTTTTAAATTTTGCTTTCGTTTAGCCCCTTTACTCTGATGAGTTATGTCTGGTTTGGTTTGAGGCCGCAGGTAATCCCTCGATTACTGGCCGGTTATGTCCTTAACCCATAGGGGTGGGTTCGGGTCATGACACCACCTCTTCCTCCTATCTTGAAGTTAGTTCAAGGAGGGAGGTAGACATGCCTCAAGAATCATCAAGCATCACAAATTAGTATGTGATGACTCTAGAAGCGTTGGATTCGGTATAACGTCCGACCGAATCCAACCAATTTTATTAATCTTCTTTATGTCGGTTTGATCGATTTTAGGCTGATTTTATTAGCCTTTTTCAACTTACCATTCCATTGCTGAATCCTTTAGTCTAAAAATGAGAATTAAGTCTACTAAAAAGAGAAAAGTGTCAAACAAGAAGTTGTTCTTGACATGAGAGAGATGTAATGCCTTGGTAATGAACCTCCGAAGAGGTTAAACCATTAAGCATGGAAAGGCTCTTTCTCATGCTCAAACCATACTCGTTTGAAACGACTCTCAAACAAAGAAAACCAAGAAAGGAGGGAGGGTGCATAAATGATTATGTAAAGTTAATTATTACAAAAGTGAGACTCTTTACATGAAAACTAAGTAAATAAAGCTATCAACTCAAATGACTCGGTGTCTAAGGCCTAAACAACCGAAGCCATGAGGACTTATAACACAACAAGTATAATATTCAAAGCATAAACTATTTAAATGAATTAAACAGCTCATAAACAGTCCCTAAAATGTAAAAAATAATAGCTAAAATCATGTTTAAAAGAGCACAAAAGATAACAAAAAATAAAGAGATACAAAGCTAGTAAGCAAGACTAAGGATAGGTGGCTAACCCCTCCACTTTTGGGACTTCTAAACCACATTTTCCAGCCCTTTTAAACTCTGAAAATCAGTATGTAAACCAAAGAAAAGAGTGGCAAAACAAAGGGGATGAGCTATGGGATAAGGTGTAAGAAAGAGTGTTAAGCCTCTCTACCTTTGGCAGCTCTTTGACCCCAAGTTTCAGTACTTGCAATGGATCTAAAATAGTATAAAAACTCAAGAAAAAGATTGAAATGAAAGCAAGGAAAAAGGTGGCAAGCTTATACCTCTTGAAGTGTGAAAGCTTTTGTTGTAAACCAAACTCAATCTTAAGGCACTCTCAAGTTTGAATTATGAATTTAAAGTCTCAACCAAGGCTCCAAGCTTAAGCTATAAGGGTGTGTATGGTGTATCTATATGGTTCAAGGATGATATAAGAACACAAAGTTAGCTTGCAACAGAAGAAGGAGCTCTCAAAGGTGTTTTTGGTTCTTTGAAAATTTTCTAATCCTCAACATAGAGGCATCAGCTCGTATTTATAGAATTTGAGACAAATAGGTCATAAATATCTTCAAAAATATACAGCTGGTAGATTCTCGCCTAGAACATTGTTTGTCGCCCAAATGGCACGGTCGGGCTCTAATGGCCACGGCAGGCTCCAAATGAGGCACGGCCGGGCCCCAATGTGATTTCCCTGTTTCTCAATTTCAGGTTCCAAGCAGGTTGGCACAATGCTCAAAAATGGTTTTCTAAGGCAAAAACAGTGTGGGTATGGAAGGTTGGGATTTTTTGGAGCTCGAATTTGGATTCCTTCGTTGAGAATTCAAAACACTTTTAACATGTAACGTTCATCATCGAGTGCTTAGAATAAAGTGCCCAAATCTTGTGGGCGGTCAAAAATGGGGTGTCTACAATTGCCTCTCTTTGACAAAGCTCAAAGTCATGAAATGACGTGAGTGAATGTCAAAGCCCAAAAACGACCCATTTGACGAGGCCGTAAAATTTGGGCAAGGAAACAAATGAAAATACAATTGGTTGAACACGAGGGCTGCTTACGTATCCCTTTGCAAGGAATCAAACCTGCGTAGTTCAGGGGTAGAATATACAATGACATATAAAATGCGATGCATTTTGAAAGTTGGATTTACACGCTACGCAAAGCCAGTTACTTTTGAAAACTCATGAGCATGCAAAACAATGCAATGAAACAATAAATATGACAAGATGATGATATAAGAATAAATCCAACCATGTTTCACACGGAAAAAGTTAGCAAACAACAATTTCAAATACGTCTCACATGAAAGGAAGACGAGAGATACAAGCCAAATTACGTCTCACGCAGAAAGGATGTAAGAAAATGTAAGCCAAACTACGTCTCACGTAGAGAGGAAAAAAGCTCCATGCCAAATTGCGTCTCACGTAGAGAGTGTGGACGGTGGTGTGAACAACAGGCGCACCGATGTTTTTAACCAAGTGAAATCGACAACTTAACGTGTCTCACACGAAAGAAGGAAAGATGGTGTGAACAACAGGCGCACCTGGTGTTTTTAATCAAGGACATCACAACCTAACATGTCTCATGTGAGAGGAGGAAAGGTGGTGTGAACACCAGGTGCACCTGATTTTTTAACCGGGTGAATTAACATCGAACGCGTCTCATACGAAAGGAGGAAAGATGGTGTGAACAACAGGTGCACCTGATGTTTTTAACCGAGGAAAATCACAACCTAATGCATCTCACGCGAAAAGAAGAAAGGTGGTATGAACACCAGGCGCACCTGATGTTGTTAACCGAGTAAATCAACTCCGAGCGCGTCTCACGTGAAATGAGGAAAAATGGTGTGAACACCAGGCGCACCTGATATTTTTAACCGAGGAAAATCACAGCGTAACGCGTCTCACGCGAAAGGAGGAAATGTGGTGTGAACACTAGGCGTACCTAATGTTTTTAACTAAGTAGATCAACTTCGAATGTGTCTCACGCGAAATGAGGAAAAATAGTGTGAACACTAGACGCACTTGATGTTTTTAACTGAGGAAAATCACAACCTAACACGTCTCACATGAGAGGAGGAAAGGTGGTGTGAACACCAGGCGCACCTGATATTTTTAACCGAGTAAATCAACTCTGAGCGTGTCTCACGAGAAATAAGGAAAGATGGTGTGAACAACAGGCGCACCTGATGTTTTTAACCAAAGAAAATCATAACCTAACGCATCTCACGCGAAAGGAGAAAATGTAGTGTGAACACCAGACGCATCTGATGTTTTTAACCGAGTAAATCAACTAAGGGTGCATCTCATGCAAAAGGAGGAAAAATGGTGTGAACACTAGACGCACCTAATGTTTTTAACAGAGGAAAATCAAAACCTAACGTGTCTCACGCGAGAGGAGGAAAGATGGTGTGAACACCAGGTGCACCTGATCTTTTTAATTGAGTAAATCAACTCCGAGCGCACCTCATGCGAAAGGAGGAAAGATGATGTGAACACCATACGCACCTAATGTTTTTAACCAAGGAAAATCAAAACCTAACGCGTCTCAGGTGAGAGGAGGAAAGATGGTGTGAACACCAGGTGCACATGATGTCTTTAACCGAGTAAATCAACTTCGAGTGCGTCTCACGCGAAAGGAGGAAAGATGGTGTGAACACCAGGCGCACTTGATGTTTTTAATCGAGGAAAATCACAACCTAACACGTCTCACGCGAGAGGAGGAAATGTGGTGTGAACACTAGGCGCACTTGATGTTTTTAACCAAGTAAATCAAATCTGAGCTCGTCTTATGTGAAAGGAGCAAAGATGGTGTGAACACTAGGCGCAATTGATGTTTTTAATCGAGGAAAATCACAACCTAACGTATCTCATGTGAGAAGAGGAAATTGAATCAACAAAAGAGCAAACCAATTTTCAAAACTCGATAAAGCGAGATTATCTCATCTCGGGAAGGCCTCAGAGAATGAAGCTCATGGAGATAACCCAATTCAAGGTGAAGAGTTCAAACATGAGTTAAACAAATCAAAATGATGCACAAATCAAAATGATGTTCGAATACGGAATCAAATTCGCCAATTTTCTCTTGAAAATAAACCTAATTTGGAATTAACATGCCTCAGAAAAATAATATAAAGAAATAGATGTAATTTGGAACAAATTATGCAATAAAGTAAAACAACAAAACAATCAAAGGAACAAAATTCTTTTCCTCTTTTATTCTTTTTTTTTTCTTTTTCCTTTTTCTCTCTGTTTTTTTTCCTACTTTCTGTTTCCTTTTCTTTTCTATTTTCTTTTCTCAATTCTCTCTTTTTTTTTTGTTTATTTTTTTCCTCTCTATTTTTTTTTCTGCCTTCTGTTTTTTATTGCTGTTTTTTTTTCTCTATTCGCTTACTTTCCCCATTTTTTTCTCTCTATTTTTTTATTGCTTTTTGTTTGTTTTTTTTTAATTATTTTAATTACCCAGATCCGAAGTCTACCCAGCATTGAAATAAACAAAATAACTAAACTGTGGTTGCATTTGGGACTGGTTGGGTCTCAATAAAGCACTGTCGGGTTCCAATAGCGTCGGCCAGGTCTCGACAGCAGCCAGGGCAGCGCGGTAAAATCACAAGCCGCGGTTGATTAAAACAAAACCCATCATTTATTCCGCCCATCTCCTCACTTAATCACTCACTTTCTCTCTCTCTCTACACCTTTATTCTCTCTAGATTTCCATCTCATTCGTATTACCCAATAACCCTTGCGATTTTTTCCCTTGAAACTCTTCCACCCCTTTACAGTTTGAACTGATTAGAATTGGTTTTGGTGGAGTTTTGAGATTTCTCTGGGTTTTTCTTAATTCTCACGTGTTTACTCAGGTTTTACTCACCCTCTCTTGATTTTCCTACTCTCTCCTTGTTTTCTCCCTCCTAAGGTTTAGGTTTTTGGGATTTTTCGCTCAATCTTACTTACCCACTCACTTTTTTTCATTTCCTCTTTATGGCTAGTAACGAGGTCCCCATTCTGGACCCTATTGTGGGTATTAGCGCCTTCCTTGGTGAGGATATGGAGGCCAAGGATATGCTCTCTCCTGCACCTGAGCCTGAGTTGCTTCCGTTCGCGAATAGACCTTTTGATGTGGCCACCTACCAGCCACGCACACACGTCTTGAACCCTGGTGATATTCTGAGATTTGAGGGCCTCATCCCAGGGATTGACGAGGATGTCTTGCTGCGAGAGCCCACAGAGCACTAATCTGCCGATGCCTCTACAAGAAGAAATATTTTTCTTTTTTTTTTAACACATTGTGAATCTCGTAAGCAAATCCTTTATTGTTCTTTAATGTGAATACTGACAAAATTTCCACACCACAGGTGATAACCAGGAGGATAGACGGCTAAGGGACTATTTTCGGCCCCTAGCATTGGTATAAGAGGCTCCTCGGCAAGACACCTTGGTTGACGCTTCGGCTTCTGCCTTCGTCAGACTTATACAAATGAGGGCCGAGCCACTACTATATGGGGCCCTAGTGGAGGTGGTGGGACACCACCGACTCTTTCCACTTCTCATCGATCGGGAGCTGACTCTTACCTCGTAGTACTTTTTGATGCTTATAGGTTTGCGGGTAGGAGTTAGCAACTCGATCCCATTTAACCTTGATATGACTAAGTGGAGAGCTGGGCAACTTTACCTTCTTGGGGCCATCCCAGATACGGCCGGCCACGGGATGGTACGCTACAACTGGTTCTTAGATCATTTCTCTACCTTCCAGCCGGTTACTCCAGAGGAGATTGCTTAGTATACCCGTGGAATCTTTATGTATCTCCTCGGTACTACCCTGTTTGTGAACAGGGAAAATACCGTAGGGCTATACATCTTGGGCGCACTGGTGCATCTACCACGGGTGGTAGGGTATGACTGAGGGGGTGCCAGCTTGGCCACCCTATACTGCTACATAAGTTTTGTATCCCGCTGAAAGACAAATTCACTTGGCGGTTACTGGAGAGTTTAGAAGGTACACTTCACACTTCCTTTTCTGTTTTTCTACAAACCATGCTTTTTGCTTTGCACTTTCTATTTATATCTGCTTCATTTGTTCACTTGTTTTCCTCAACTTGTTTTCCTTTTGCAGTTGTGGGTTTACACATACTTCACTTCCTTTGCCCTAATCCCAGTGCAGCCGATCAAGTTGTCTATACCCCACTCTCGGTACTACAACTCCCTATTTGAGGGCCGACAATGCGTAGACTGTGACTTCCCTTACTTCCACTACTTCTTTGACACCGTCATCGCGGAGAGGGTAACAAAACCTGAAACTAGTCTTTATCCTTTATTGTTTCCACTGTTTCCATTCTGTTCAACCCTTGATTGGCTTGTATCTTCTACTCGTAGATTAACTGGCACCTTTGGGCAGGCATTCCTCAAGCATCGAGGATGACCTATGTTGCTGTATGACACGCCTCTACTATGCGGATTTTGTTTGAAGGCCCTTTCAGCAGGGCCTATTACTTGGGAGATAGATTCATCCATCAAACTTGAGGCATAATCGATCTTGACATTCCACATCTCTCTCATCCGGGCATGAGGATCGTTGATAATTTTTTTGATGGACACCAGATTGACTTCCTTATATTGGGGGAGGACAGTGACCAGTACCACAGAGTCGGTGATTTCATCATCTTCCTACAGACTCGTGTGATGCCTCCTATTACTAGAGGTGTGGTCCGTGCACTTCTTGAGGCTACTGCCGTCGCTGCTGGAGATGTTCCTGCTGTAGCTCCCATTTTGGGCTTCCTGTGATACCGATTAAGGTTGTATACATGCGACCTGAAAAAGTGATTGAGTAGATTCCTCTTGAGCATATTGAGGAGAGGGATCGCAGGTTGGTGGTTACTCATGGTGTCAAGCAGGTATATACTTCCTCTATATTTCTGCCTACTATGCTTTACCGTTTTATTCCATATTCTCAAGTTGTCTCTCTTTTGCAAGTGCCTGTGGGGTATGTTGATGACCTCCTTCGGACGATTGACCGACTGCTTCTCATGGTGCGGAGGAGACAGACTGTTCTGGTAACCTACGGGATCGAGGTTCACTTTGTCCATAGTTTACTATTGTTGTAACTCATCATGTTGTTGATCTATTCTAATATATGTACTCTCTCTAGCTTGAGTCGGCGCCAGCTGCACCTACAAGATCTCCTCCAGCTGGGAGAAGGAGAGGGAGACGGGGCCTGGTAAGAGATAGAGGATGGGTCGATCGTGGTAGAGGTAGAGTGTGACAGTGCTTGCCTTCTTCCAAGGCTATTTTGATGAGTACATGACCCCTGAGGAAGAGAAGGATGATGCCGACATCCAGTCCAACAACGCTAGTGATGACCGTGACGCACCTCCCCTACGGCCGAAGATGAAGAGGGCCAGGATGGGTTGATTTATTTTCTTCTCTCTTTTGCTTTGTAGTTAGGAACTATGTAGCTTCAGATAGACCTTTTTGTTTTATTTTTGAAGACTTTTCTTTTGCTTTGTTTTTGTAAAACAATGATCGGGGTTAGACCCACCAGGTTATGAGAAGAAGGATTTTGGATAATTTCTCCTTACATAGCATGTGATGGATGGCATAACCCTTGCATGAGAACCTTGTACAAGACTTTAAAACTATGAATGCTTGCTCTTGAATTTATTCTCGAATTGGATAATATCCTACAATCGGACAAAATGAAAAATACAACTCGATAACAGAAAAATTAAATGAAAACAACCTAAAAATGCTAAAAAACATTTGATGCAAGGCAAAACTTAACACAAAGCCACAGTGAACCAATAGCAAGAACCTGTCATTTTCTGTAGCTGCTCTGTCTGGGCCAACATTTAGACCCAGCCGGGTCCAAATAAACATAGACGGGCCCCAATGAGGCACGACTGAGCCCAAAAAGCATGGTGGTGGGTGTGATCTAGTTGTCATGCACTGCCTTTTCTCAAACTCTACAAATGGTGCTCCAATGCTATTTTTCTGGCAGAATAGCAAGTCTTTGATATTTTGCTCTCAAGATGGAGATTTTACTCAACAATATGCTCCGAGACTGGATAACCACTTTAGATGGCTCGAAAAAGGTGAATTTTTGTGATTTTTCCATAAACGCTCTTTTTCCTTTGAGCCGTACTTCGCTTTGTTTTTCGTTCCTTTATGCCGCAGTTCGATGTTGGAACCTAGTTACATATGTATTTCGCTTTGGTGCCTAAGAAATGTGCCCTACACTAGAAGAATTTCAAGCTTTGATGGAGTCCGGACGTGATGAGGAAATTATGCCCCAGTCCTGTTTTGGCCATGCAAAGGCTTTGGAATGGATGTGTAAGCATACTTTGCATGAGGCTCGATCTCTAGCCCACGATGGGGAGGTAGATATTCCTGGTTTGATACATCACTTTTCGGGTATTGGGGATAGGGGTGACCTTCTCTGGCAAAGTTATCATCAACATGCCCTCTACTTATACTTACTTGCGAACTTCCTTTTGGCCCCTAGTTATGGTGGAGCCAGCATTAGATTAATCGAAGTAACCCAATGTTTGAAAGAGGGCAAGAGTTGCATGGGTTTAGCACTGGCCGAGACTTTGATGGGTTTAGACACTTTCCATCGGCAAGAGACCACCTGGTTTGTAGGGAGTCCGCTGCTTCTCCAGCTATTGTTTCTCACCCTTTCTTATTTGTGATTTCTCACATCATTCGACACTCACTCTCTATTTTCACTTGATGTCCTTTTCTTACTTTTTCCCCAACGCACATCTCTCTATTATTTAATCTCTCTTATTTTTCATGCCTTCCCAGGTATGGTTGATGGATAAGCTGAAAGTGGTGGACCCTTATCCTGCATACTCAACCAGAGCCTATTTCTTCCGCCAGTGGCTAGTGGACTTCCCTTCAGAGGGATTGTGGTGTGACTGGATGTGCAATAGATCTATGGATGACATAGCTTGGCGTTGCCCTTAGCTTAACTTAACGGAGATAAGCTATAGCATGTCCCAACAGTATACAGTTGATTGGCCTTACGCATTGTGTGTTCTATTTTCCATTCAGGTTCAGATGCCAGTTTGGACATGATCAGACCTATCCAGAAGAAGGGATGGAATACCCGGCTCCATTTCCCATTCATGGTTTGCACTTGACTCAGTACCTCACTTCTTAAAAGATGAGAGAACTTTTGGCCCCTGCCCTTAGCTTTAGTTATGTCCTTTCTAGCGAGTGCTTAGCTTGGCTTGGCTTGAAGGCGAGGCACATGTTGGGCCATCTTTGGCTGCAGAGACCTCCACAAGGACGAGCAGAGGACATAGGACCACATGACTTATCTGTGCCCCTAGTTTATTGCTTTGTCTTTCTTTTCAAGTTTTATAATGTAAAAGCAACTTTAATTTAATCAGAGAGTTGGAGAATGTACTTGTGTTGAAATCAATGGAATTAAAGTTGTGAGTACTGAAAATTTTCCCTTTTGGTCTAAAATGGTCTGTGTTGAAAAAGGTAAATTTTGAGAAAATTAGCTTTATTAAAACTTTTCAAAACAATTTTCGAAAATGGTCACTGCTTGACACACACGGAATCGACCCTTAAGATGTACAACCCCAAATCAGAAGATCATAACTGTTCAGAACTACATTCACCATCTGTAACAACCCTCGTTTAATTACCGTTAAACCCGATAATGATAATTGAATTAATTGAAATCGAGACCGAAATTGAATGAGTTTATATTGCATATTGTTTGCTTGAATGACTATCTGTTTGAATTCGTATGTTTAAATTGAAGGCCTTATCATTTCAAACCGTTTGATGTTTTAGAATCAGTAGAATATTTCTGATTGGATGGTATATTTATCTGAAAATTGGTTAGGAACGATTAAATTAGAGTAAAGTGAGTTAATTGAGAACTTGGACTTATTTACCGTTTAAACCACTTAATGGACCTATTGTTTAGTATTATCATTAGAGCCTTATCACTTAACAAAGCTTTTGATCAGCTCTTCTTCATGTTCTAACTGACCAAACAAGTGAGAAAGGAGAGAGATTTGAGCTCATATTGGTGAATTAGCTTGGAGTGCTTGGAATTAAAGTGTAACTTGGCTAAATTAAGTTGCTAGACTTGAAATCAACACTCTAGGTAAGGAATCCATTGTCTTCTTGTCATCTTGGAGCTTCATTTTGCATGATTCTTGCTCAATGGTAGAATTAAACCATGTTTGAGTCCATATAGGTTGATTCATGCTAGAATTCATGCATGCATGTTGAATTTGTGGACTTTTGAAGTTAAATCCTTGAAGAATAATACATGCATGCTCATGTTTAAGCTATAGTCCATGTTTCCATCTTGTTTTCCAATTATTGAGCTCCTTAGAGCAAGATTTGAAGCTTGATTTTGGTTTAAAGATCATGTATTGCATGTTTTGACATTTTTCTTGAAAATGGGTTTGAAAATGGTTTTAATTGACTCACCTTTGGGGCTTGAATTCATAAATTGGCTTTTGAAACTTGTTATACATTGTTTTGGGATGTATTCTCCAGAATTTGAGCCCAGGAGGTCGAGAATTGAGTTGAGAATGCTTGGTTTGATCGCTCTTCCGAGCCACGCCGAAGCGTGGTTGGTGGCTGAAAAAAAAGTAAATCAAGATCATCCAAATTTTTTCATTTTCATCGCATCGCTGAAGAAGCGCTCAGCGAGCGCTAACTTTTGATTTTTTCGCTTCGCGAGAATCGACGCAGCGAGCATCGCGCTGAGAAAAACCAACAAACCAGATTTTTTTATATCATATCATCGGCGAAGAGCGATGATGGTTCGCCGAAGTTTTTTTTTTTGCAACCCTCGCCGAAGCGAAGGAAAAGGCTCGCGAAGCGAGACAGTTTAAGGCATCTTAATGAGGATTTAGACATAGAACCACACCGAAGGAATTTAGGGATTTAATTATCATCCTTTTTGGCTTCACGGGACGCGCGCTAGCTATCGATAGCCCCAATCTCTGTGTGAGTAACATTGTGTAAAGATATGTTCAAAATGGTTATATTTGATATTGTTTATTGAATGAATGTATGTCCTTGTGTTTCGAATCAGACAGGCATCCTGAACCATATTGTTTATCGATTGATGGCCATCATTATTAATGGATGTACCACATTTGATTGAAATGAATTGATTTCATTAATGTAAGGACATTCATTCATAACCTCTTTCGCTTTATGTTATTCCTTTAGCTCATCATATATATATATATGTAGGTTCTGTTAGTCCGATTTTTTTTGTCAAGACCATGTGCCTGCCTTTGTGAGAGGTTCCGAGACGCCATGCCATGCTTTAGGTGTTTACTTGTGTCCTCTTTTTTTGTTTGTTTCATTGTTTCTTTTTTTTTTTTTTGTGCATTTGTTATCGAGGATTAGGTTCGAATGCATAAAAATGGACACTAGTTATTTGACACCATCACTGCTTCATCTTGCAACTGACCTTTCTACCGAATGAAGGTAACACTACCCAACTAACAGATGATGGAAAAAGATGGCTTGATCATACAAATGGACAGGACAGTTGAATTGGAGATGGTTAGAGCCGAACTTCAAGATGAAATTGCCTACGTATCCCAAAGATGGAAATCTGGCCTTACATAGTTTGGTTAGGGTTCACTCGAGTATTAACACTCTCCTTTTGCGCTCTAAATTTTGCCAAAGCCGCCCTTTTGGGTTTTCGACCTTGCGAGCTTTGTTTTTCTTTGTTTCTAATTTTTCATGCTCTAACTTTTTCCTAGGTTGCCCTTTTGGATTTTCAGCCTAGCGAGCCTCTTAGGGATAGTATTTCTTCAACTTGTCTATGTTAATTGGCTGCAAAAACTTCAAAACATCTAGATCCATGAGAATAATCGCTCCTCATGACCAGATAGATTTGATGATGTAAGGACCAAACCAGTTGGTTCGGAACTTGCCCCTAGGGTCATGGATGGGGGCTCGGTTATCTTTCAGCACCATGTCTTCTTCCTTGAGATTCCTGGACTTCACTTTCTTGTTAAAAGCCCTAACAATTCTGCATTGGTAGCCCTGGATGTGATACAATGCCTTCAACCTCCTCTCATCAAACAACATCAATTCTTCAAACCTGCTTTGCTGCCAATCCGCCTCCGCTATCTAACACTTAGCTATAATTCGTAGCAATGGTACTTCAATCTCAATTGGCAGAACAGCTTCCATTCCATACACTAGAGAATACGGGGTTGCCCCTGTAGATGTTTGAATTAATGTTCTGTAGCCCCAGAGTGTAAAAGACAATTTATCTGGCCAATCCTTGTAAGTCTCAATCATCTTCTGGAGGACGTTCTTGACATTTTTGTTAGCGGCCTCAACAGCTCCGTTGGTCTGTGGTGTACATGTGGATGACTTATGAAAAGCCACGTTATATTTTTGGAGCAAATCGACCACTTCTTTTTTGAAATGCGAGTCGTTGTCTGAGATGATCTCATTTGGTACCTCGTACCTTACCTGTAGATGATGTTGTTCTTGATGAACTTGGTCACATGTGATGCCTTCAACACAGAGTAAGACTGAGCTTCCACCCACTTAGTATAATAGTCAATCGCCACCAGAATGAACTCATGCCCATTGGAGTCCTTTGGTGAGACAGCCCCAATGACGTCAATGTCCTAGACTGAGAAAGGCCATGGCAAACTCATGTTGTAGAGCTTTGACGGTGGGATATTCATACGATTAGCATGAATTTGACATTTATGGCATCATCGAACAAAACTAATATAATCCTCTTTTATAGTTGACCAATAATAGCCTTGTCTAAGGATTTTCCTGGCCAACATCACACCATTCATGTGTGCTCCACATTCTTCTCCATGGATGGCCTCCATGAGACGCTTCGACTCCTCTTCTTCAACGCAGAGCTTGTGCATTCCCAGATAACCTCTCTTATACAGCTTATTTCCCCAGATGATAAACTAGACGGCCAAACGCCATATTCCTCGTTTATCCGTAGCATTTGCCTTTGGTGGATACATATCCTTTTCCAGAAAATTCCAAATGTCATAATACCAGGGGTTTTTTTTTTCTTGAACCTCATCTATTGCGGCAATGGTTTCATAGGTAGCTTCTGTTCGATGATGATAGGACGCATCCTCACTCTCAGCAGGATGTCTAACATGGAAGATAGAGTTGCTAATGTATCAGCGAACCGGTTGTTCTCCTTTAGCAGATGTGTAAATGTCAACTTTTCAAACCTTGAAATCAGAATATCTAGCGTCTAATGATAAATCTTCATATTCTCTTCCTTGACCCTCCAATCTTTGTTGGCTTGAGAAACAACCAAGTTCGAGTCTCTGATGACGTCCAACCTTATTGCCCCTAGTTCTAGAGCAACTTCCAAACCAGAATACACGCCTCATATTCTGCTTCATTATTGGACACTTTGAACCAGAGTTTGAAAGCTAAGGGTATGTGGAATCATTGGGTGCTATAAGCAACACGTCTACCCCATAATCGTACTGATTAGACGTTCAATCAAAGTACATTGTCCATGTTTCCTCCTCTACTTGCAGAATGTCTTCATCCGGGAATAGATACTTCACTGCTTCATCTCCTTTCACTGGGTGGTCTGCTAGAAATTCAGCTACTGCCCTCCCTTTGACTGATTTGCGTGTGACATACTTGAGATCAAACTCAGAGAGGAGAAGCAACCAACGAGCTAGCCTACTCGTAAGTGCTGGTTTCTCAAAAAGATATTTGATGAGATCTAATCTCGAAATCAGAATTATAGAGTGAGGTAATAAGTAGTGCCTTAACTTCCTCGTTGCCCATATCAAAGTTAAACAAGCTTTCTTGAGGGGAGTGTAGCGGGTCTCGTATTCCAACATCTTCTTGCTCAGGTAGTAAATGGCCTTCTCCACCTTAGCTTCTGATTCTTGCGTCAACATGCACCCCATGGTCGAATTTGTTACCAAAAGGTACAAGATTAGCAGCTTCTCCAGTTCTGGTTGTGACAATATAGTCAGATTCTGAAGGTACTACTTGACTTGCTCAAAGGCAAATTGACATCGATCATCCCATTGGAACTTCTTTCCTTTCTTCAAAAGACCAACTAATGGTTCACAAGTCAAGGTTAATTTTGAGATAAACTGTCTTATGAATTGCACTTTACCTAGAAAGCCACACACCTCCTTTTCAATCCTTGGTGGTGGCATTTCTAAAATGGCCTTGATTTTGGATGGATCTACTTCAATTTCCCCCTGCGTAATCAGAAATCCTAGCATTTTTTCTGCAGTCATCCCAAAGGTGCATTTCTGTGGGTTTAACCTCAATCTGTACTCCCTGATTCGTTCAAAGAATTTTTCCAGTGCGGTGCAGGGGCCTTCTTGCTCTTTAGACTTGACAATCATGTCATCCACATACACCTCAACTTCTTTATGGATCATTTCGTGCAAGATTGTGGTCGCAACCCTTTGATATATAGTCCCAGCATTTTTCAACTCAAAAGGCATGACTCAGTAGCATTAAGTACCCTAGTGAAGGTAGTCTTCTCTCTGTCCTCTGGTGCCATCAGAATTTGATTATACCCGGAAAACACATCCACAAACGAAAGCAAGGCATGACCAGCGGTGAAATCTACCAACTTGTAGATCTGCGACAGTGGAAAGTCATCTTTCGGACTAGCTCTATTCAGATCTCGGAAGTCAACGCAAACCCTAATTCGACCGTCTTTTTTTGGAACTAGAACAATATTAGCTAGCTAAGTTGGGTACTCAAATACCATCAAGAAGCCCACATCAATCTGTTTGGTGACCTCCTCCTTAATCTTCAAGGCCCAATCTGGACGGACTTTGCGGAGTTTCTGCTTAACTGGTCAGGCTTCAGGGTTAAGAGGGATCCGGTGATGTACAATCTCAAGATCGATTCCAGGCATGTCTTTGTAGGACCATGCAAAAACATCTTTGAAATCTTTTAATAAAGTGATTAAACGCTCACGTTCTTCCGAAGACAACGTTGACCCGATTTGAACCAAGTGGGGATCCTCCTCAGTACCCATGTTAATTGCAACGATTTCATCTGTACAGGGCTGAACACGCCTCTCCTCCACATGATCAACCAAATTTTTCAAAGCTCGAGAAATTTCTTCCTCTTTGTTTAAGTCAAAATTTTGAAAATCAAGATCGGTGCAACAAACCAAAAGCATAGAGATGTAAGTGAAATCTATTGCATTTTCATTCAAAAAGTCTGGATCTTCGGTTACAGTTGACTTAAAAGAAAAGCTGAATAAAGACCTAGACAGGACTTTGGTATCTGGGTTACCACTCCCAAAAATACCAGACTCAGAAGAACTCGAATCTAACTCTGACTCCACAGATTCAGTGGAATCAGATTCAAACTCATTATCCAATTCAGAACTGTTGACGGTGTCCTTCCCAAATTGTCAGACTAGGAGTGGAGCCTTAGATACGTCCACGATGAGACTAGTGAAATCCGTTGCTGGTTTATCCTCGATTATAGAGATAGTAACACTATCCCCCAAGTTGACGGGCTCAGCCCCAGCATTAAAACTCACTAGTAGGTCAGCCAGTGGTTTCCCTAGTAGCATTTCTTCATCGATGTCCAAGGTTACAGTCTTGCCTTGTTCTATACTATTGCTTAGGGCTTTCTGCCTATCCTCATCTTCTGGTAACTGGTGCCCGAAAAAGATCTCGAACCCTGGGTACCTTGTCTTTGTTTCCTGGTCAAACCAAGGCTCTAGAAATCCACAAAATGGAAAATCTTCCATTTGGCGGACAAAGCGTCCATTTAGGGTTCCCCGAATTGGCTTGTGGACTAATTCATACTGCTTCCCAGTCCACTTTGCTTTAAGTCTCCCCCTTAACTCATCTCTCTTCCTTTTCCAGTCTTTAGCAGTAGGCTTGTACCTCAGCCCAAAAGCATTGGGGGTTATGACTCATCTCTTTGGCCATAGTACCTCCTTGCCTGCCACTCTTGCCAGTCTTGATCAAGAAATGTGCCCTTGTTTGTTCATCATATAGATGGACTGGGCGTTCATGTAGTTCTTGTCGTCTTCCACCATGATAGTTTAGACCAATCGAGCCTCTGCCAAGGAGAAACCAGAGAGGAACACGTCTTCTTTCCCGTGTATAATTTCTAACAAAGGTGTGGTAGTTCCTTGGGGAAGATGGATCGTAGAATTGCCATAGATAGAAGTAATCCCACCTTTAAATGGATATTTCTCCAATTGGTGAACTGTTGATGAAACTGCCTTTATCTGATGCAGCCATGGCCTTTCCAGGAGTAGATTGAAAGTCACCGATACATCCATAACATGGAATTCAACCTCATGTTCAGATGGGCCGATTAATATATGGCTTTTAAAGGTCCCCATGACTTCTCGGCTGGTGTTGTCATAGGCTCGAACAGCTTGAGTTGTAGGCATGAAGTCAGCTGACTTTAAACTTATGGCGTAAGCAGTCTTTGCTGGACACACATTAATTGCCGAGCCGGTATCTACTAGCACTATCAGGATCCATTTCTTCTGACTCTCTAGAGTCACATACAGGGGTTGGTTGTGGTTGGCACCATTATGTGGAAACTCTTTATCTATAAAAGATATCACTGGCGTAATGTTCCCGGAGGTGACCAATGACACCAGTTGGTCAATGGTGGTGTCGATTGGTGGCTTCGTCATGTTCATTGCCTCTAGTAATGCCTGCCTATGTTCCCGAGAAGCCATCAGCAGCCCCCAAATTGATATGTCTTCTTGAATCTTCTTGAGCTGTTTCAAGACTAGGTCTTCTTCAACGTTTTTCTATTTTGATTTCTCAGCCTCTCTCCTGGAAGATTCTGGCTGATCTAAAGCCGGGGGTTTGAAATATCGACCACTTCAGGTCACGTGGTTGATCTCGTTAGTATACCATGTATCATTAGGGACGTCAGTTTTCCACCATTTATCTGTATACGCATGGCTTAGATCAATGTCTTCTTACCACTCCTCCGTAGCCATTGCCAGGCTATCATCGGGCTCTACCCGGATCACGTTCACATTACTCTCTTCATTGGCATACCACTCGTTCTCTATAGTTGATTCAATCTCTTCCTTCTGGTACAGTCAGAGTTTCTTTGGCATTTTTCTCTTATCACCAGCCTTCTATATGGGCTTCTTCATGGTTTGGACATCTGTCTCTGTCCCTTCTTTTTTTTTTTCTTCTTTCCTTGCTCTAGGGCTATCTTCCTCTAGATTTCCTCTATTCTTTTATGTTGGAATTGTTCTAACTCTCGTTCTTTGTCAGTTATAAGCATGGCCTCAGTTATGGGTATGGCCTCAATCTTGCTGTTATCACCAATTTTCTATTTTTTCACAATCTCCTCTGCCTGCTCCTCCGCATCTGATTCCTCTTTACTTAGCCACCCATTGGTGGTTTCGAATTGGCTTGGATCCCACCACCCAATGTGTACACTGCCCACATCTTCTTCTTCAAAGAAGTAAAGGTTCTCCAAATCTTCCTCCAAGTCGGCCAGGTCATCTTCTTACTCTGCCAAGTCATTAAGGCCTTGTTCAAGCCAAAAATTTTGATTTTTCCCTAGCTCATCTTCCCCAATGGCATTAATACTAAGAGAGTTCGGTAGTATAACTATAGGCTTTGGCTGGTCAACAACCATAATGTATAGGCTGGGGTCGTAGTTCTCTGCGAGAGAGGCCTCTTTCTCTATAACTCGGGTGTCAGAAAACCCCGTCTCTAGTGCATTTTTTTTCTCCTCCGCCTCTGCCACCACATGCCCTGGTTGGGTTATGGGTGTTATGTCTATTATGCACATGTTTGTGCTTTCTAGAATAACCACCTCTGGTTTAGGTAGATGGGATGGGATGATATATGTGTTGGAGTCAAAGGTAGGTGGTAGTGTATGGATTAAGTTAATGTTTCTGGGCGAGGGGACTCGGTTGTGGACAAGGAGTGGGTTAGTGGTTACATTGGGTTTTGTGGGCGGAGCTAAAGGTGGAGCAATAATTTTATTATCAATGAAATCTTGGATCTCAAGATGTAGGTGATAGCAACGATCTGTAGGGTGACCATGCTGTTGATGGAATATGTAGTATTGGGTGGGTCGTGTCTAGGCGAGAGTGGGTCGGGGAGAGGTTGAGGGTCGAGGGGTTTGAGGTGCCCTTTTTCCATTAACAGTTTGAGAGCACTGACCGGGCTCATATGGAAGGGGTAAAGGTTTTTTGGTTTCAGTTTGGGTCGGCAGGTTGTAAAGTTGTACCGGCAAAGAGATCAGCCATGTTGGTTGCTACGATGACGGTGCTGACATTTGCAGGTTGAGGAATAGTGCTACTGCTAGCATTGGTATTCCTGGCAAACGACCTTCTTGTAGGTTTGCTGGTTCTATGGATGATGTCTTTCTTGAATGCACTTTCAATCTAGTCCCCAAATTCGTGTAGAGAAGCAAATATGGACAATGACGCCACTATCATTCTTTGCAATATATCCGGCTCAAGATTTTGGACCACTAGTCGGACTTGCCCCTTTCTAAGGGTCTGTTTGTTATCTTGGCCACCTTTGCCCTCCATCTAGCGACAAAGTCGATGAATGGTTCTTTGGGGTTCTGCGTAGTTGCTTCTAACTCACTGATGGTTACCTCTATCTAAGTGTTATATGAATATTAGTTAACGAACCCCTTGGACAGCTCATCCCAATTTCATTTAGTAGAATCCTCCAACTTCGTGTACCGGATGGCTGCCATGTTGGACAGAGTTCTTCCGAACAATGATAGTTTCTGAGCCTAAGATAGGCCCATTGGCCTTAGTACATTTGAAAATAAGCGAACATGCACAATCGGGTCCCCACTCCCATCAAATCTATTAATATGAGGCATTTTAAATTTTTTTGAAAATCTGACCGAGGCTTTGGTATATTCATCTTCAATATCCAAAATGAAATTGAAGCCTTGGGACTTTTTCAGCGCTTTCTCTAGCCTGGTAATTTTGATCATAGCCGGATCAATATCATTGATGTCAAAGGGAAGGAGTCCCCTATGAGGTTGGGCTAGAGGCCTGTAAATTGGGGCTGGTGCAAACATCTCTTGAGAATCCAAGACTTGTGGGTTTTTAACTGGTGGTAGTGGATCAAGATTTGGCTGGGCAACCGGGACTGGATACATGGTAGATGTTGATGCCCCAGATGGGCGTCGTAGATCAGCGATGATTTCATCATGTGGGACCATCCTTTGATTTACGGTATTCATGGTTCTCTGGAACGTTGCCATCATGGCAACAACTTCTTCTATGCTCTATGCCATTACTGGTCTGGATGAACTAGATACTGGTGAGCTGAATGGATGGGAACAGACAGGTGTTTGTTGAGCGTTCTGTGCTGGTGCTGCTAACTGTCTGTTCTTTTTTCGTCAAACAATCGGTGGAAGCAAGAGTAACATTGGTTGTCCACCAACAAGGTCTTGAGTTTTACAAAGCTTGTCGGAACGAGTCCACACAACTTGGGGGATATCGAGTCTTTCTAAAGCTATGTTTGTAAACTACCTAGAAAAAGAAAAGAACGAAAACAATCAACAATTGGACCACACTTTAGCCCAAATCGTAACACATATAATCACATAGCTGAATAACTGTAATTCCCACTGAACTGTGTTCCCAAACTGATATCACTTTGTACCACTGATATGAACCTTCTTGTATAGTCTCACTGTAAAAGCACATACCAAGTAAAAGAACCAAAACACCCCTATATGGGGATAGGGTTATCTTGTCCTAGATTTTGACCTGATCTAGGCTGTACTACTTCAAGCAAGTAGTTTCACACAATCCTACACACGAGTAAGCATCCTATCCTAGTTTGGAACGGTCATTATGGCTTTACGATATACAACTAGGTTGAATGGTCAAAATGGGTACCTTGGCAAGATGACCTAATATACCTTTTACACCTAACACTGTGAAGTGAAAGGTGGATCAAGCGACACAGCGGTGATCCAGATCCAAGGGTTATGTTTCCAACATGGCAGAGCCCATGATCGGTCTGCCTTTTGGCAAGCTTTTTGGGCAAGCCTCCGGCAAACCGTCGTAGAATAGCAGATGGAAAATATAGTGACTTAAAGTAACAATGCAAGTGAAATGCAAAGAACATATAAGTGTAGACAAAAAAAATCACATCATGAATTTCGAGTCAAGTTCTCTAAGTCCTCAGTAGAGTCGCCAGAAACTGTAGCTTGCTTTTTGTGCTCCTCTCGGATACGATTAGCCCTATAATTTGGACTCCTGTGGTTTTGAATCTGATTTCACAAGTGTAATGTGAAATAGATAAACACAAATGAGTCCAAATCCAGCAAATCATTTGGAAAATTGATTTTGAATCAAAAATGCCAAAAATGGATCACTTTGCCAGATTATAGAGTCACCACCTAAATATTTTTTGGAAAATTTAGGAAACCCGTGACTCGTGCCAAAGGCCATTAGTCCATCATCACCAAAGTGTGTCAGCTCGGGAACTTAGGTATGAGAGGGAAATGTCATGAATTGAGCACCCCACTCACCCAATCAAAGATCGGCCTCTACTAATCATGATGTGATTCTTATTTACATTATATGCTCTTGTTCTAATTATTTATGCTAGCTTTACTAGGTGATGCACATAAGTATAGACCAATTCACAAAATTTGGAATGCATTGATTTTATGTTTGTTTTGTTTGTCTTGAAAAAGTGTTTTGCATACGTGTCAGTTGAAAAAGTGAGCTCATATTTACATTAGTCAAATTATTCCAACTTAAGTAAAAAGGCCTTCATCCACCGACATTCAAACAGGTATATCACTTAAGCACTTAGCCTTATGGAAAACATGCTCGATATAGCAACACAAATATACATGCAATATGATAAATCAAAAATTCTCACCTAGTACTCCAAGGTAGGCCAAATAATGCTAAAATAATTAGAGGAAATGCATGCTCCTAAACAATGCAACATGACTAATGCAACGTATGCAATCATGCAATTAATAGGCTTGGCTACTAGCATGGTATGTGAGTCAATTCAAGGCATGCGATAAAACACGTATTTGAGTAAAGAATTTGAAATTGAGGTTGGCTAATATGATGAGCCGAACCTTAATGTGTGCAAGTAAGACGAATGGATGAAAATCATGGAAAATGCTAAGGAAACATGATGCTCTATGCTATCCATCATAAGCGAGTAAATAAAAGGGAGAAAGAAATGTGGGTTGGAAGACATACACAATTATTACATATTTTGCCCTCATGAAAGAGGGTTCAAATGTCCAAGTGTCTGAATTAAACTAACTATTATAAATTTAAAATAAACTAAATACCTAGCTATCTAATTTATTACAACAATGATATCGTAACAACAATATTACAACACTAATATTACAACAATAATATTAACAACAATATTACAACAAAATGCACGAGGATTGTATGCGCGCCGATGAAGACGGTTTTTAGAAACCTCCCTGGGAATCTGCTCTGTTTCACCCTCAGCCACTGCCCTTTGGTTCAATCAAAAGTCCTTTATTTACCAAACATTGGAGCTCGGCCGGCCCCCAATGAGGCCCAGTCACGTCCAAAACAATCCGACCGTGCCCTATTTTGTTGCAGAAAAATGTTTTTGTGCTCCAAGGTGAAAACAGTGCAGGCAGAGTATTTTTAAGTTATGTTTGTCCTTTCTACTCTTCTCTATCAAATAGGAACTCGAGAGAAGAACAAATTCGGTTCCGATGGTTAAAATTTAATTGCGCAATCGTTTCAAACATGATGGGACAAAAAGTTAATGAATGCAATGAAAGACACACCACCTATTTCTTCTATCATGAAGTTAGTTTAAGGAGAGAGGTTGACACACCTCAAGAATCATCAAGCATCACAAATTAGTATGTGATGACTTTAGAAGCGTTGGATTCAATATAATGTCCCACCGAATCCAACCAATTTTATTAATCTTCTTTATGTCGGTTTGATCGATTTTAAGCCAATTTCATTAGCTTTTTTCAAATTACCATTCCATTGCTTAATCATTTAGTCCAAAAATGAGAATTAAGTCCACTAAAAGGAGGAAAGTGTCAAACAAGAAGTTGTTCTTGACATGAGAGAGATGAAATGCCTTGGTAATGAACCTCTGAAGAGGTTAAACCATTAAGCATGGAAACGCTCTTTCTCATGCTCAAACAACACTCGTTTGAAACGACTCTCAAACAAAGAAAACCAAGAAAGGAGGGAGGGTGCAGAGGTGATTATGCAAAGTTGATTATTACAAAAATGGGACTCTTTACATCAAAACTAAATAAATAAAGCTATCAACTCAAATGACTCGGTGTGTAAGGCCTAAACAATCGAAGCCATGAGGACTTACAACACAACAAGTATAATATTCAAAGCATAAACTATTTAAATGAATTAAATAGCCCCTAAAAAGTCCCTAAAATGTAAAAAATAATGGCTAAAATTATGTTTAAAAGCGCACAAAAGATAGCCAAAAACAAGGAGATACAAAGCTAGCAAGCAAGACTAATGAGAGGTGGCTAACCCCTCCACTTTTGGGACTTCTAAACCATATTTTCCAACCCTTCTAAACTCTGAAAATTAGTATGTAAACCAAAGAAAAGAGTGGTAAAACAAAGGGGATGAGTTATGGGATAAAGTGCAAGAAAGAGTGTTAAGCCTCTCTACCTTTGGCAGCTCTTTAACCCCAAGTTTCAGCACTTGGAATGGATCCAAAATAGTATAAAAACTCAAGAAAAAGATTGAAATGAAAGCAACGAAAAAGGTGGCAAGCTTATATCTCTTGAAGAGTGAAAGCTTTTGTTGTAAACCAAACTCAATCCTAAGGCACTCTCAAGTTTGAATTATGATTTTAAAGTTTCAACCAAGGCTCTAAGCTTAAGCTCAAAGGGTGTGTATGGTGTATGTATATGGTTCAAGAATGATATAAGAACACAAAGTTAGCTTGCAAGGGAAGAAGGAGCTTTGAAAGGTGTTTTTGGTTCTTTGAAATTGTTTTAGCCCTCAACACAGAGGCATCAGCTCATATTTATAGAATTTGAGCCAAATAGGTCATAAATATCTTCAAAAATAGACAGTTGGTAGATTCCCGCCCAGAACAGTGTTTCTAGCCCAAAAAGCACGGTTGGGCTTTAATGGCCACGGCCGACCCCAAATAAGGCACGGTCGGGCCCCAATGTGATTCCCCTATTTCTCAGTTTCAGGTTCCAAGGAGGTTGGCACAATGCTCAAAAATGATTTTCTGAGGCAAAAACAGTGTAGGTATGGAAGGTTGGGTTTTTTTTGGAGCTCGAATTCAGATTCCTTCATTGAGAATTCAAACCACTTTCAACGTGTAACGTTCATCATTAAGTGCTCAGAATAAAGCGTCCAAGTCTTGCGGGTGGTCAAAAATGGGGTGTTTACATCCTCTAAATTGAGAACACCATTAAAGCTATAAATCTCCTCTAGACTTACATTGTTATACTCCTTCCGTCTTATGAAGTTGTGATTTCTGGAAAAAAAAAAAATCCCTAATTGCCATTGTAATCAAATGGTTGTTATTGTTGCCGCTGGAATATTACTGCCGGAGGGTTCTCAAGATTTGAGGGTGAGATATGGGAAAAATTGATGGGTGATGATAGAGATGGGTGGGTGCTCTCATAAATCCTATCTTGTGATTTAGTGGGTGTATGAACTCAATTATGAGATGGGGTGTTCCAAAATGATTGATATCCTCTTTAGTAATTCATTTAAGGTTATTATTATATTAAAAAAAAGTCAAAAAATGGGGTCCAAAATAATAAATGAGATGCTAATATGCATGTTTTCTTTTCCTTTGTTAATCGAAAATAAAACCACTACCAACTTTGTATTAAGCCTAACCATCCCATCCACTATTAATTTTTTAATGGATAAAATATATACAAAGTAATCTCATTTAAAGATAGATAAATTAAAAACATAGCATAATATATATATATAGTAATTTACAATAATTGGATCTCTACGATAACTAATCTCATTTTTTTTTTATAAAAAAAATATAGAATAAAAATATAATATATAGCCTACTGTAATCGAAAGTTTACAAATGCCATGATAAGTATATCTATCTATCTATCTATCTATCTATATGCACCTACATGAATGAGATTAAATTGGGGTGCAAATTCCATGATATGTATTGAGATATTCAATGAATCACAAGAGATGCAATATATGTTGAGCTGTGGGATTGAACAAATGGGGCAAACTATGGCTACTGTGTACCTGAATAGATCTTTGTGTGTACAAGATAGTAGATCCGTGTATGTGACTGTAAGTAAGGGTTTTTAGAGTTCGAGGGTAGATGATGAATGAAGGGTATAAATGACTTCTTATATTTTTATTTCACTTTAATTTCACGAAAAAATGATGCCCACTCTCAAAATTGGCAAGTGTAATGCCCTGAAAATATAACAATAAAATAATCTCACAATATTAAATAATAGCACAAATCTGAATATAACATCTTTCCATTTATATGATTCGATTTTACAAAAGATAACACATATAGTCATACATTCATAAGTTCTAGCCTTGAATCTATAGCATGTGTATAGACACCTCATTTTTTACCGCCCTTAAGACTTGAGCGCTTCATTCTGAACACTCGATGATGAAATATTATACTATACAATCTTTCAAATTTTCAGCAAAAGAATTTAATTTTGAGCTTTAAAACCAAACCTTGCACCTCATTTGAACCAAAATCTATTTTTCTAGCTTGATCACTCAAAAAGTAACAAGACCAAAAAATGAACAACATGCCACATTATTTTGGTCGGCTGGCCGACCATGTTCTGCTCAGAAGATATTTTGCAGCAACAGGTGTAGCTAGTTTTCGTGCTCTTCGGAGGGGTTTAGTCTCCTTGGGTACGATAGCCTTACAGTTTGGACTCTCGTGATTCTGAATCTAGTTTCACAAGTGCAATGTAAAACAGAAAAATGAATGAGAGTCTAAATCTAGTAAATCTTAGAAAATTCATTAATCATCAGAGATGCCAAAAATGGACTGCATTGCCAGATTTCAGAGTTGCCACCTAAATGTTTTTGAAAAATTTAGGAAACCCGTGACTCGTGCCAAAGGTCACTTGTTTGTCATAACCAAAGTGTCTTGGCTCGAGAACTTAGGTATGAGAGGGGAAGGTCATGAATTGAGCACCCCACTCACCTGATCAAAGTTTGGCCTCTACTAACCATAATGTGACTTTTATAGACAGTATATGCTTCTGTTTTGATTATTATGCTAACTTACTATGTGAGGCATACAAAGTATAAAATGCATCACCTATTTTTGAATGCTTTGATTTCATGTTTGTTTGAAGAGATGTTTGAAGAGAAGCTACTTGAAAAAGTGAGCTTACATGTACACTAATCAAAGTCATTCCAACTTAAGCGAAATAGCCTTCATCCATAGGCATTCAAAGAGGTATTTCAAATAAACACGTAGCCTCAGAGTGGTATGCTGGACATGGCAACACAAACACACATGTAATATGCTAAAACAAAAATACTCACCTAGTACTCCGAGGCAAGCCAAAGAAAATAATATAGTTAGAAAAATGCATGATGCTATATGCAGAATGACTAATGCAACGCATACAAAAATGCAACTACTAGGTTCAACTTATTAACATGTCATATGGATCAACTCAAAGCATGTGGTAACACACGTATTCAAGTAAGTAGGGAATGCCAATGACATTCAAAAATTATGAATCGAACCTTATGTATGCAAAAATGGATACAAAACATGATAATGATATGAAACGAAAACATGATATTATATGCGACCACGATAAGCATATAAATAAAAGGGAGAAAGAAATGAGGGTTGGAAGACATACAAATATTATAAGTTTGCCCTCGTACAAGGGGGTCTGAATGAATGTCCTAATTAACTAATTATTACAACACAATTGAATAAGCTAATTAATTAAATATTACAAATTCGAATGAAATCAAAGCAACTAATTAATTATAACATATGAATCTAAAAGCTACTAATCTAATGGATTCGAACGGGAGGTAAGGAACCGCATGCGCACAATTGAAAACACCCTCCAGAAACCTCTCTGTTTACTGCCAGAACCTGCTCTGTATACAATCAGAAAATTGTTCTATTTTGGCCTCAGGATCTGCTTTGTTTTGCTGTAAAAATACCACTGCTTGTACACAAATTGGTGGCCAGTCGGCCTAAGAGAGTGGTTGGCCGTACAGAATGATGGTCGGTTGGCCACTGTTTCTGGGGAATACCCTGCTACAACAGAGCAAAAAATAATGTTTCCACGAGATGTTTATCCTCTCTACCCTTCCTCATCATGAAGATGAACAAGGGAGGGGTAGATTTGATTCTCAACTCATCAATTATCATAAATTTGTTACGTGATGATCTTAGAAATGGCAGGACAAAAGGTCAATAAATGAAACAAAAGATAGACAATACCTCCTCCCTATCATAGAGTTACCTCAAAGGAGGGGGTAGACTTGCTTCATGAATCATCTAACATCATTGAAATAGTATGCGATGATTCAAGACGCAATAAGTTCAATATAATGTCTGACTAAATCTAATCGAATTTTATTGTCTTTTTACCCATTTTTACTCCAATTTATTAGCCATTTTTACTTTAACTTTCCATTTTCTTATCTTTTTGTCCAAAGATGATGATTATGTCCACTAAATCCAAGCATTAAAGAATAGCAAGGATGACTTAATCCAAGAAATGAGCTCTTCAAGCCCTTTTCTATGGAGGAAACTACAAAGGAAGAATCAAACTCATTTACGAGCAATAATGAATTTGGAGTAAAACTCGAAATGAGCGATAATGACTCCAAATCCAAACCCGATAATAAGCTATAATGATTCTTTCTTTTGTGATTTTCAAGGGTTTAACTAGGAAATTAGTCCCTTAGAAGTAATGCACCAGCGATAAACAAAAGTATCAAAAAAAGATCATGTTTAGCATAAGAGAGATGTAATGCCTTAGTAATGAACCTCCGAAGAGATTAAACCGTTTAGCATGAGAGGTCTCTTTCTTATTCCTTGAACGAGAATCTTTTGTTTGATACAACTCTTAATCAAAAGAAACAAAGAAATGGGGGAGGTTGCAGATTATGAATGAAAGGGTAGATGATACAATGACATGAATATGTATATGAAAGCTATAAAAAAGAAAGAAAAGACTATCAACTTAAATGGATTGTAAGCTATGGCTTATACACCAAATCCATGAGGACTTACAACAACAGAAGTGTAATATTCAAAGCATAAACTAAATAAACACATTAAAGAACCCCTAAACTCCAAAAAATAGTGGCCAAAATCAAAAGAAACAAAGTGGAAAAAGGCAAAGCAACAAGCTATGGAACAAGGCCTAAGGAAGGATGGTTAACCCCTCCTCTTTTTGTGACTTTAAATCACATTTTTAACCTTAAAATAACTCTAAAATCAATATGAAAATATAAGGAAAAGATGGAGAAAAGATGGTTAAAGAGTTTAAAGATTACCCCATTTAAAGAGAGGAAAAGCTTCCTAGTTAATAAATCACAAGCTTAACACTCTCTAGTGGCTAAAATTATCTTCAAGAACCTCAGCAAAAGCCTCAAGTTTAAGCTTAGAAGGTGTATGTATAGTGTATGTGTAGCTTGCTTTTTGTGTTTCTTTCGGATACGATAGCCCTACAGTTCGAACTCCAGTGGTTCTGAATTTGATTCCACAAGTGCAATGTAAAATAGATAAACATAAATGAGTTCAAATCCGGCAATTCTTTTGAAAAATCGATTTTGAATCAAAAATGCCAAAAATGGACAGTTTTGTCAGATTTCAGAGTCACTACCTAAATATTTTTGGAAAATTTAGGAAATCCATGACCCGTGACAAAGGCCACGTGCCCGTCATCACCAAAATGTCTCGGTTCGGGAACTTAGGTATGAGAGGGGAAGGTCATAAATTGAGAACCCCACTCACCTGATCAAAGATTGGCCTCTACTAATCATGATGTGATTCTTATTTACATTATATGCTCTTGTTCTGATTATTTAGGCTATATTACTATGTGACGCACACAAGTATAGATTAATTTGTAAAAGTTGGAACACTTTATTTTCATGTTTGTTTGAAAATTGTTTTGAATATGTACCACTTGAAAAAGTGATCTCATATGCACATTTAAACAAATCATCCCAACTTAAGCAATTAGCCTTCATCTACAGGCATTCAAAACAAGTTTATCACTTAAGCACTTAGCCTCATGGAAAACATGAATGATATGGCAATAATCACACACATGTGATATGCTAAAGCGATAAGTCCTCACCTCGTACTCCAAGACAAGCCAAAATAAACAAAAAAGTCAGAAAAAATGCATGATCCTAACGATACAAGATGGCTAATGTAACACATACAAAAACGCAGCTAATAGGTCTGGTTTCTAATGTGTCATGTGAATCACTTCGATAGCATGCGGTGAAGCACGTATTCAAGGAAATAATAAATGACAATGCGGTTAAAATGATGAACCGAACCTTATGCATTCAAGACAAATGGATGCAAATCATGGAAAATGCTAAAAGAAACATGATGCTCTACGATATCCATCATAAGCAAGTAAATAAAAGAGAGAAAGAAATGAGGGTTGGGAGACATATATATTATTACATTTTGCCCTTGCGTAGAAGGGTCCGAATGAATGTCCTACCTATTTAAGCTAATTATTACAACACCACAAATTAACTAACTATTCTAGCTAATTAATTAAGTACAACACAAAAATTAACTAGCTATTCTAATTAATTAATTACAAATTAGAATTAAACTAACTAATTAGTTACAAGTCCACTACTTTAAGTACGACATACTACTATTAAACATAATTTAACGGGTTCGAGAAGTGAGGGATAACTCATGCATGAATGCGGATTTCCACCCGAAAATGCCCTCTGTTTGGCTGTCAAAATGCTTTTGTTGCACAGTTAAAAAATTGAACTGTTTTTGCCTCAGCCTCTGCTCTGTTTTGCAAGGAAAAAGACACTGCCTGATTGAAAAGAGGTGGCCACCCAACCAGAAAAAGTGGTCAGCCGTACAGTAAGGTAGTCGGCCGGCCACTAGTTTTTGTTACTGCCCTACTGTAACAGATAACAAACAAAGCACAAACATAGTATTTTCGGAGGATGTTTGTCCACCCTGCCTCTTCTTATCATCAAACAGATCAAATGAGGGGTAGGCTTGATTCGTAAACCATCAATCAACACAAATTCATTGTGTGATGATTTATGGATCAAGGGACAAAAGCTCAATAAATGAAGCTAAAAGACCAACAAAACCTTCTCTCTATTATGATATTGATTAATAAAAGTGGTTGACATCGAATCTTGAATCATTATCATAACTAAGAAGTACGAAATGACTCAAGACTCAATGGGTTCAACTAACGTCTGATTGAACCCAATTTGATTTTATTATCTTGTTTCATTTTTCTTTCAATTTATTGCTTCTTTTAATTAGCTTTCCATTCCTTAGTCATTTTAGTCCAAAAATGATAGTTAAGTCCATTAAATGGAGAAGAGGGTCAAACAAGAAGTTGTTTTGGGTATGAGAGAGAGGTAATGCCCTGGTAATGAACCTCCGAAGAGATTAAACCATTTAGCATTGAAGGGTCTCTTTCTCAAGCTTAAACAACACCCGATTGAAACAATTCTCAAAGGAATGAAAAGCCAAGAAAAGAGGGAGAGTGCAGAGATGATTTTAAATAAACACAAGTATGGAAAGCTTGAAATAAATGCTATCAACTCAAATAGGTTGGTGGCTAAGGCCTAAAATACCAAACCTATGAGGACAACTACACTACAAGCATGATATACAAAGCACAAATGAAATAAACAACCTAAAATAGTCCTACAATAGCTCAAAACAGTGCTAGAAATTACATGGAAAAGCTTGAAAAAGTTAGCTAAAACAAAGAAAGATTGATCTAGTAAACAAGCATAAGGAAGAGTGGCTAACCCCTCCATGTTTGGGATCTCAAAACTACATTTTTAGCCTTTTAAAATCTCTAAAAATCAGTGGTAAAAAGTTGGGAAAAAGTTGAGGAAGAGAGGGGAAACACAAGTGTAAAGGCTTAGGAGACAAAGTTCAAAGAAGAGTGATTAACCCCTCTACCTTTAATAGCCTTAAACCACAAGCTTCTGCCCATAAAAACAGTTGAAAAATAGTCTAAAAACAATAGGAAAAGATAGGAAAGTAGTGTAAAAGAGTTAGAAATTATACCTCTTGAAGAGAAGTAATCCTTTGAGTTATAAACCAACAATTTCCCACCCTCAAGAGCTGAAATTCAAGCTCAATAATCTCAGCAAAGAGTCCTCAAAATTTGGTTTAGGGACTCTTGGTAAGGTGTATATAGGTTGCAAGGTAGAGAGAGAGAAATATTTTTCAAGAATTTGCTTCACCAAAATTTTCTAACCTAAATTCTAGAGGAGAGGTCAAGTAAATATAAAAAAATATGTTACTATCTCGAAAATATCAGTATAGAGATAACTTGTGCAATGCATGTACCTGTGGAGACAACTGGCAAGAAAATATCTATTCTGTCGGTATTACTGCCCGGCTGTACAGTCATTTCTGGCCTGCCGGCCACTAGTTGGCCTACAGGCCTCTAACTGGTCAGGCATGGAAAAATATTGTTTTGGTCTAAAAAGTGGTGCAAGGTTTGTAGGCTTTTGAGAATTAAAGCTGAGGCTTCTTGCTGAGGAAATCAAGCATTTGTCCAACATATACATTCATCATTAGGTGATCAATAGAAGGCACCCAGGTCTTAAGAGCGATAAAAAATGAGGTGTCTACAGTATGTATATTGCAAGAGAGGAGGGAAGTGTGTTGGACAAGTTATAACTCTTGGCCAAAATTTTCTAACCCCAACACATGAGGAAGGGCCTTGTATTTATAAAAAAACAGGTTCTCACGTCGAAAATATCTGTAAAGGGACAACCAGTGCAAGGTATGCACATGGGGACAGTTGATAATTGTAAAATATTTGCCTCATGGCCGGCTGGCCACCTAAAAATGGTCTGTCGGTCACTTGCTGGCCAGCTCTTCTCTGAGTGGTTAGGCTAGAAAAAAATAAGGTTTTGGTTGAAATGGAGTACAAGGTTTAGGTTTTAAAACTTGAAACCGAATCATTTTGCTGAAGAATTGAATGATTGCACAGTGTAACATTTCATCATCGAGTGTTTAGAATGAGGCACCCAAGTCTTAAGGGCGGTCAAAATGAGGTGTCTACAGCAAATTGCTCCCATGCACGAGATTTGGCCAACTGCTCTCTTTTGAAGATATTTACGTTGGAAAGCGGTGGAAAAACTATAAATACAACACCTTCCCTTTGAATTTAGGGTTATGGGAGCCGAATATTAATACTTGCAGGGAAGCCGAATAATGGGTCTGATAGTAATCAAGATATATATTATGTTCGACTCCGTCATGTTCGATCCTGAAGCCTAATGAGCTAATCGGCCATAGAGCCAGCTGAACATAAAGCAGAGTGCGAATTGGCATACGACAGAAGGGGCCGAATGAGTAATCACGCGATCGATTAAGAGTGGGCTTGACCCTAGGGCCCAAAAGCGAATATAAATAGAGGAACATCAACCAAAGAAAAGTACATGAGAAATAACCCGAGAAACTTAAGACGGAAGCAAACTAGAGACATATACTAACTTGTCCATCGGAGTGCTAATTCCGGCACTCCCGACCGGAGTGTTAATCCCTTTTTCAGGTGGCAATATGAGGATCAGGAATGTCCTTCAGGATCCAAGCGTATTTCCAAACCACTTTTCCACAATTAGCGCCGTCTATGGGAATACTCAATTACATCCATGGCGGGCGTAACGAAAAATCCTCCGATAGTCGCTCACGAAACTACACCAAGAGACGACCTCACTCCAAGAAACATGCTAGGACCAAAGAATATCGCCGCGCGACGTGCCTTGAACTTTGACTCAATAGCTCAAACCTCACCCTCAACTTCAATGCATGAGACAATGCAGATGATTATGGATTAGGCAAAGCAAAATGAACAGTGGCTGGAGAACATGATGGCTGAGAATGAGCGCCTGTGCCAAGATTTGGCCTTGGAGGTGGCGAAATCCCAACAAGCCGCATGCCAGACCGGGATTGACCTTCGAGAAAGAAGGATGGTCGCCGACATCGACTTCAAAAACGCAATAATGATAATGATTCAGACTCACCATCCCTGGAGCCCAGAGAGAAAGGGCGCGTTGATGTATCTAGCTCGTCTGAAAGAAGTCCATACGTACGACATAGCTGAAGGAGAAGCGATGATTTGGATGAGAAGATAAACATGACCCATTCGTGCGACGAATTGCCAGGGCTGTGCTACCCAAAAAGTTCAAGGCATCGTCGTTCACCCTCTACGATGGAAAATCAGACCCCACTGATCACATTCGTCATTACAAACAAGCGATGACATTCAATGTTGACAATGAAGCCCTCATGTGTCAGATATTTCCAAGCAATCGGGGACCGTTGTCCGTGAGATGGTACTAATCAGGGCGAGATTCATCACTAATGAGGTCCAGCCGAAACAAACCGATTCTCTCTGGGCCATGCAAATTAAACCGGAAGAAACTCTTCGTGAATACTCGACCCGCTATTAGGAGTGCTTTAATCTGGTAAATGATGTTTGCAATGATTCCATGGCCATCACTGCCTTTAAGATGGGATTGCATCCAGATAGCTCCCTCAGCAGTTCATTAACCAGGCGTCCCCCCAAAACCATCTGGACATTAACAAAGAAGGTCGAAGAATAGTGCAAAGTGGAAGACGATGCCCTTCGAGTCAAAGCCAGACGTAAAGCCGTTGAGATGGCCACGTTGGGAATTGTTCAGCCGATTAGCGCCGTGCCGTCAAGAAGCCCCGAGCGGCGGAATCGACCTAAACGAAACAAAAGGCATGACTCGCACCGATCAAATGACCAGTGTTCACATCAAGCTAATGAACAGTATCAAGTGGATAACAGGCGCACAAGGCGTTCAAGCAAGAGATACACGGAGCTGACAGAGCCGATCAATAAGATTCTGTCAAAAGTACAACACCTTTCGTTCTTCAAGTGGCCGCCCAAGATGATGGGACCTCCCGATGCAAGAAGACAGAATAAATGGTGTGAGTATCATAAAGACCATGGTCACGACACCAATAGTTGTTATGCGTTAAAAGATCACCTTGAAGAATTGGTGCAAGATGGCCACCTTACGCAATACGTGCGAAAGAACAATTCAACAAATACAGTAGCTCTACGGACGGAGTCACCTCCTCTTGGTGTAATTCATATGATATACAACTTGTCGGTGCCACCCGAGGTGCATACAATCCAGTTGCCGTCTAGCACCCATAGCCCTATGATGCTAGCAAAACGGCCACACGACACTGGAAGGATTAGTTTCAATGATACTGATTTAGTTGGAGTGACCCACCCCCACACTGATCCCCTCGTCATTGAGCTCTGTGTAAACAAATTCACCATCGAGCGTGTTCTCGTTGACCAGGGCAGCACTTCGGAGATAATGTATTACAAAACTTTTGTCAAACTTGGTTTTACCGATTTGGACCTATCTCCGGCTGAGTACCCATTATTCGGCTTCAATGCTAACCCAGAGTATCCTCTCGGCAAGATTACACTACCTGTATGGGCCGACACCAGATTAGTAGACGTGGAATTTCTAGTTGTCAAGCTCCCTTCGTCGTATAATCTGATCATGGGCAGAACCTGGTTACATACGATGTAAGCCGTGCCAAGCACCTACCACCAATTGCTCAATTTTCTGACTGAATATGGTATCGAATAAATTCGCGGCTCTCAAAAATCGGCACAGGCATACTATCTTCTAGCTACAAAGAGACCGAGGGAACTGGAAGTGCATTCAATTGAGGTACTGAATAGAGAAAGCCTCGAAGACATTAGGAGGATCCCAAGTGAAAAAGTGACTGAAGCCTTGTATCGGGTTGAAATTGACGGAAGTCCTGACAAGTTCTTCATGATCGGCACTTTCTTGGATAAAGTCGAAAGGTAGGAGTTGGTAGCCTTCTTACTCGGCAATATTGATGTATTTGCATGGTCTCCATACGAGATGCCAGGAGTAGATCCATCAGTGGCCGAACACCGCTTGAACATCGATCCGAAATGTAAGCCGATTATTCAGAGAAGCCGGCGGTCAGCCGCGGAGCATACTTCAGCCGTCGTTGAAGAAATAGATCGATTACTTGAAGCCGGGGTGGTTCGCGAAGTAACTTATCCTACATGGTTGTCCAATACTGTGGTCGTAAAGAAGAAGAATGGCTCTTGGCATGTCTGTGTGAATTTTTGTGACAACCCTCACCTTTGATTAGTGCTAATCTATGATTAAGCACGTTAACTGACTAATTGGCTGAAATTTTGAACTGATGGATTGAGTGTATTAGTTTAAATGCATGTCTATCTGTTTGACTGCTAAATTATATGTTTTGTTCTATGTTTTGAACTGCAAATTGAAGGCCTTATCAGCGGCCGAATCTGAAACTGATTAGTGTTTTGTGTTAATTAGAATTAATGTGATTTTATGGTAAATTTAGTTGAAATTTGATTTGGTATGATTAAATTAGATTAATTAACGATAAATTACAAAAGTTGGACCTATCTACAAATTTGCCACTAAGTGGACTTTGCTAGACAATTGCATAGGATTGATTCACATGTGTTACATCTTTTGTTCACGTCATTTCTTGAGCCTAAACCGACTAGAGAGAGAGAGATGGGAGGAAAGCTTGATTTCATCTAGAATTGGCTTGGAAACTAGAAGAATTGAAGGTTAATTTGCATAATTGAGCTTCCACGTCTTGAATTCAAGACTTAAGGTAGAGAATTTACCTTCTTGTTCATATGTTGGGTTGGTTCTTGCATGGTTTAGAGGATTGTTAGAGTTTAGAGCCAAGTTATGGCTTAAATTGTTGAATTGAAACTTGAATCATGCATGCATGTACATATTCTTGCATTTTGAAGTTGATTTTCATGAAATCTTGCATGCAAGTTTACATTCTTGTTCTAGACGATGAGTTCATCATGGTTTTGAGTTTAATCTTGCTTTGGATCATGTTTTGAGGCATTAGAATTCACTAGAATTCATGCATGTCATACGTTCTTTATGTTCATGAAAACTTCTTTGAAATTGTGTTTAATTGAACTACCTTTGGGCTTTGATTTCTCAAATTGATCTTTGAAACATGTCATATTATGAGTTGTAAAGTGTTTTCCAGAAAATTAGCCCAAAAGGATCAGATTTGATGCTTTAAAAGTTGATTTTTGAGCTTAAGGTTCAAATATGGAATTTCCAGAATTTGGACTCGCACTCGAGCGTACACTCTGAGATCATGCAGTCCGCTCGAGCGAGAAATGGGATGCTCGAGCGTGAAATGCCTGTATCTAGTACTTTGCATGCGTTTACATTTCGCTCGAGTGGGGGAATGCACACTCGAGCGAGGTCTTGTGTCTCACGCTCAAGCGGAGGTTGAGCGCCCGCCGAGCGTGAATTTCATGCATCCAGTACTTTTGCCATGTTTTACAGTTCGCTCTAGCGGGGAAAGTGACGCTCGAGCGGGGATCCTTTGTCTGCATGTCCGCTCGAGCGTAGAAAGACACGCTCGATCGTGGACCCCTGTTCAGCAAATTTTGAAAAGTGTTTAAAAGTGCATTTTTGCATCCTCTTTCCATCCTAGCCATTCCTAGGGCATGTTTTAAGACATCTTAATAAGGATATTGATGTAGAACCACACCGAGGCAAATTAGGGATTAAGTTATTATTTCCCAACTGTGTAGCTTAGTGTGTGTTCGTTCTGTAACTGTGTAGGGTTGGCATCTGATGACGCTCTAGCTGCTTATAGCCCAGTGCTCTGTGAGTAACAATACTGTAAAGATATGTTCAATCATGAATATTTTTGAACGAACAACTGTACTGCTTTATGAAATGATATTTTTGACAAAATAAATGTTTGTCCTATTTGTGAACTATATTCGTGGCATCCATAGCAATTTCTTTATTCTTTGTCATCGCTTCGTCACAGAGAGATCTCTATCGGTTCCCATGTTTGGAACCACTATCAAGCATCGATATGATGGCCATCAACTAACCGCCGGTCTGTTAAGACCCATCTCGCTTTTGCTATTGGATGTACCACATATGACTATTATAGTTTCAATGATCATATGGCATGAAATATGAGCCACAAACTGAATAACTGATATACTGATAAATGACTGTTTTCAATACTGAAAGGACATTCATTCTTAACCTCTTTACGCATATGTTATTCACTGGGCTTTAGCTCACTGTTTATATATATATATGTAGGTGTCCAGGCACCGGATCGTTGCTAAGAGCGTCAGGCTAAGCTCCCATTTTGTCAAGCCAACCACCGTGCCTCACTGTGAGGTTCCAAGTTCTTCAAGCTAGGGCTTTTTGGGGTGTTTTAGATTTCCCCCTTTTTTGTATCTATTTTCGTATCACTGTATTGTAGACACCCTATTTTTGACCGCCCTCAAGACTTGGGCATTACTGATGGTTTGCTCGGTGTTGAGAGATGTGCAGGGCACAGGTTTAGTTTCTTCGGCAAGAAGAGAGGCAAATCTTCCCAAACACTTTGTTTAAGGGTTTGGAGTTGAAGAAAAGAGGAGAGGAGGGGAGAAAATAGGTTGAAGAAGAAGTTCGCCATGAATCCGGGTAGGAGAGAATCGAGCAGCCCTCGCTGAATCGGGCTTATTCAATTGCATACTTGGAGTTAAGCTATGAGGCCACCATCGTTGGAAAGAAGACTTCCGGGGCTTCACTTTGTACTCAAGAATCTCCCAAAGCCAAGTCCGGGTGGAGGAGATATGTTGGGTTGAAGCAGGGGATCATCCCGGTTGGATCGAGTCTGCGCGACTTCACGAAAAAGGGCATAACTTTTTGCATAGGAGGAATTTTGATGCAAGGTTTGCGCCATTGGAAAGCTAACTTCCGGGGCTTCGATTTGCATACCCACCGGCCATGTTTTGACCAAGGAATCATCCATCGGAACTCTATTTAGCCGACCGGCAGAAAAGAGTGCCGACCGGCACTTTATTTTGGACAATGATCGAATCTTCTGGCCGGTTTGAACCCTTTGCACCCCCCAAGCTTGGTGCATGCCAGCTGTGCCAGCTGGGATGCACAGAACTCGACCCACGTGCATACATGTGCCCATTTTGAACCCTTTAACCACCTTTGGCCTCCTTCTTTCCACCTTTTGCCCAAGGCTTCTTGGGGAACCCTTCACCCCTTGTCTTGGCTTCCTCAAGAAGCCTTACCAGCTGTCCAAACTTCTAGAGTAAGCCTTGGCCCCCCTTGACCCTTTTTGAATGACTTAGCCACTAAGTCTTGGCTTGACTTTGCTTATATAAGGAGGCCCTCTCCTCCTTTGGTTAAGGTTGGAGATTCTTAAGCAAAAAACCAGAGGATATACATATATTCTGATATAGATACATATATCCCACCTCCTTCTCTATATCTATCCTATTCAAGCTTCCAAACACCTTGGTTCTTGTATCATTTGCTCTACAACACCTAGCACAACACCTCCATCTTCCATTCCAGCATTTGGGAGGTCATTTGCAGAGGTTAGGAGCTCAGAAACTTGGACCAAGGGTGCTGGTTTGTTGGTCTACAAGGGTAAGCACACTTTTCCCCAAAACTAGCATTTTCTTGGTTCATATCTAAGCTATAGTTGCATGTATTTTTGAGCTCGATGTAAACTACAAAGAGGGAGCCCTTCTTCAACATTGAAGAAGGGCTCAACCTTGTTTGGGACCCCCATGTATGACTTGCTTCAATACCCTCTTGGGTCCTTATTTTGTTGCATGTTTCTTTAGCCTACCATGCTTCCATTTTTGGGCCTTCGACAGGCCTGAAAAGTGGCTTATTTTTCCCCCCTCTACATGTCTCATGAAGGGTATTTGGCTGTTTGATGATAGCATCTAGCACCTATCTCTTTACCCCCTTGTATGCCATGATTCTTGCATAGTATATTTGGCTGGCGTATAATCTGTTTTTGAGCATGTAATAAACTATAAGTAGGCTTATTTTGAGCCTTTCTTCAACATTGAAGAAGGGCTCAACTCTGTTTGGGACCCCTATCTTGCACTTGTTTCATAATCTCTTCTATTTACCGTAATTTTGCATGCTTTGTTAGCCTATCTTGCTTCTATTTTTGTGGCTGGTCATAAACTGGAAATGTGCTTGTTTTGCCATGTATAAGGTCTGTCCTAGGTTGTTTGGGTCAATCTTGGCATGCTTTGTATAGCCCCTTTGCATTGTAGCTTGTATGCTTCAAGTAGGTGCATGTGTAGGATGCATTGCCTCCATGATTTCAAGGGTTTGGAACCCTCTTACATGCTATTTCAGACCCTAATCCATGCTCACATGTTCATTTTTGCCATCTCTTTCATGCTTTAAGGGTGTGCCCTTTTATGCATTCAAGGGTGCCTTGTGCATGCTTGTGTGTTTAGAGCTTTTTAGGATGCCGTGAGTGTGAGTTTTGGGTGTATTTTCACATCAAAAACCTGTTTTGATTGCTCGAGTCTTGCCATGATTGGTCTTGTCAAGTGTGGTTCAAAGCCTCATTACCTTGCTTCAAGCACTCGGGTTATTTGCATGCTTTGTTTGGTCTTGTTTAGCTTGGTTTGGCACCATGTTTTGCATGATTTCAGAGCTTTTCATGTATGCTAATAGTCTATGTTTGTGCCTCTTAGATGTGTTTAAGAGTTGCTTAATTACGCTTAAGTGTTGGTGCCTTAACTTATACATGTGTGCATGTGTGTTTGGCCCTCTTGACTTAGCATTTTGGCCACTGTTTTAGGCTTGTTTGAGGCTGCCTAATCTAGTTTAAGTCCATTCCCTCATGTGTTGTAGCATGCTTACTTTGTATGTGTTGCTTAGGTTGTGTGCCTAGCATGTTTATATACTTGCATGTTCATATTGCATGTTAGATTGCATGCTTAGGTTGCATTTGACATGCATGCTTTACCTCTTGAATTGAGTATGATAGAGGTTGAGCTCTTTGTTTGTTTATGTGCATTTCATTCCACATTGAAGTTGCACACTTTGGCTTCTTGGGCCATCATGCATTGAAATGCGTGATTGGTGGCCCGGGAGGTCGAGGGCCATGCTCCCTTGAGTCCATTGCATGATAGGAGTGTGTCCGCATACATTTGTCCCAAAATTCCATACCATGCTTTCTGTCAGTCGTCAAAAACTGCTCTCTGCAGAATTTAGTGCCGACCGCACTCTTCAAGGCCCAAGACACTTTTTGTGCCGATAATCTCAATTGCGTGGTGGCCAAACCTCTCAGCTCGATGGTCCAACCCTTCACGGTGGTAATATTAGGGTATGTGGAAGGTGTCCCAGGACTGCAATTTTCAGAGAGGCAGGCGAAAAAGCAGAGAACAGAGGCATGGTGCGGGTTCCTGCAAGGCGGACATCGAGCATGCATCATTCACAAGATCTCGAGGCGTAGGGGTCAGGCCCCTTTTATTTCACATTTATTTATTCAAGAATTAGAATTTGTAATATTTATTCATTTATTTTGGGATCAGATATTATTTTGGTCCCTCCGAGTGAGGGCATAATTGTAATAAGTGTGTGAGTGGGTGCATGTCTTCCAACCCCATTTCTTTCTACCCTTTCATTTACCCGCTTATGATGGTAGATTAGGGCACATCTAAATTAGCATACCTTATGCAATGCATGCGCATTCATGCATTTGTTTACATGCATCGGCTCGACATCATACAAACCGCATTGTATTTCAATTCCAAATTGAATACGTGTTATTTGTAGCATTCCACATGCCATGTCTAGGATAGCCGAGCTGCCTAGATTGCATCTATGCTGTGTTGCATTAGCCACTTAACATGAACTAGGTCATGCATGTTTGCTAACCAGTTTATTGTTTTGGCACGAGTACGATGTAAGTATTTACGCTTTAGCATACCACATGCGTGAATGTTGCCATGACAAGATGCTTACCATGCTAAATGCTTATATGAGATAAACTGCTTGAATGCTGTGGGTGGAGGTTGATTGCTTGAGTTGGAAAAACTCATCGAAATCCGTATTTTAGCCTACTTGTGAGTAGCAAAATCTAACACGTTTTTCGAGACAAAACGGATATGCAATGTTTATTTCCAAGTTAGGCAATCTAGTCTATACTTTTGTGTTGTGCGCATCACATAGTAATTCTAGGTTAATAATTGGAATAAGAACATAACGTTTTCAAAAACGGATATCACGGTTAGTAGAGGCGGTCTTGACGGCGAAAGGGGTGCTCATAGTGACCTTCGTCGTACCCAAGCTCCCGAGCCAAGACCACTTTGGTGATGACGGACATGTGGCCTTAGTCGTGGTTTCCTAAATTTCCCATTTTAAAATATTTAGGTGGCGACTCATGTCCGCAAAGCGATCCATGTTTGGCACTACTTTTCAAAAATCTGTTTTCTCAAATGATTTGCGGATTTGGACTCTTTGGTTCAGATGAACCGCGACACAAATTGAGTCCGAATCAGAGCGAGGTCCCCGGACGTGCTGATTTTGGCGACTTCTTAGGGATTTTAGAGAGCTTGACTCGAACTCGTGATATCTGTTTGACTACACTTATATGTTTCTTTGCATTGCATGTGCATTGGTGCGCCTAGGACACCGTGTTGGCCATCCGCTATTCTCGAGCGGTTTGTTGGAGGCTTGTCTTGTCAAGGCATGACCATAAGGTGACGGTTGCTCTGCCAAGATATGGGAACACAAACCCGGTTTCTGGGGCACCCTTTTTGACCATTCGACCTAGTGCATATTCGGATCCATAGTGACCATTCCAAATTAGGACAGGTTGCTTACCCGATATAGATTGTTTGAAACCGCTGTGTGCGTAGTGAAACCCTAGCTCCTGACAATATAGGACAGGGAAACCCTACCCCAACATAGGGGTGTATTGGCTCTCATTTACTTGCTATGTGTTTTTAGAGTGTATCTCTCTAGGGAATGCATATACCGGTTCTGCCGTATCCCCCGAGGGCACCGAGATCGATATTTTGAGAATCGATTATATCTGCGGTATCATTGATTTGGTGCAATGATTTGGGAACGATGATCGATAATAGAATCTGATCATTCACTTTGCTCATATCCATTCGGTGAAATTGGGTGAGATGTCTGTTTCTCTTTTGCTAGGTAGTCCCTAATCATAGCCCGAAGGCTCGATATCCCTGGGTACATTGGACTAGTGTCGATAGACTTTGTCAGGTCAGAGATTGAGTTCAAGGGCAGTCAGTGTTCCTTTGCCAGAGGTAGAGTAAAAAGGCCATTAGGCACGGATCACCAATTCGGCGATTACGGATCGCTGACCCTTATTCATCAGATGGACAATCGGGCGAGGTCTCAGTTTTTTATCACAAGGATAGATATACCAGTCATTCAGCCGGGTCAGCAGAATATGGCAGGGATGGAGGAGATGATGCGTCAACTCCAAGAAAGTATGAAACTCATGCAGCAAGACGCTATCCGCCAAGTGGAATTTTCCAAGCAGCAAGCTGCAATCATGGCTCAAAGAGGCGAGCTCATCTGTTGACAAAGCGGTGCGTCTGCTTCACAACAAGTTCCTCCCCCAGTAGGAGCTCCAGCACCTGGGGAGACGCCAAATGTCCAAGAAGGTACAGACATTCCGGTAGGGCGCTCGCCCCAATTTTACCTTATCAAAAACACCCACCAACCTACGGACTCTCCTTTGAGTTCGGATCCCACGCGAAGTTGAGCAAGCTTGAAAAGTCGTTCAAGAGATCGTGGAGTCAAGACCATCCCGACATTGAAGATGGATACACGGACTGTGACATTGCAGACGAGTTCAAGATGCCTCACATCGACCGTTTTGTGGTCGAGGAGATCCCATGGTCCACGAGTTTATTTTCAGATGTTCTGCCGATGGGCTTGACAAGATGAAGCTCTCCTCTTTAGCGGGACCATCGCGCCATCCGCACGCCAAATTAGAGGACTTCTGAAACGAAGTGGGAGGAGATGTCCGAGGCCTTCGTCGCACAATATTCATACAATACCAGACGAGATCACAACCCGTGATCTTGAGACAACCAGCAAGAGCCGAAGAGGGCTTCTCGACTTTGTAACCCGTTGGAGAGCCAAAGCTTCTTCGATGACCACCGGGCGGTCGACAAGGACCAGATCACGGATGATTGTCGCAATCTCAACCCAGCCGATCAGAAGATGATTGTCCTCCCCTACCCACCTTTGCGGACCTCCATGAGATTGGGGTACAAATCGAGGATGCTATAAAGCAGGCCTCATTGACCAGAGAAGGAGCGGCGATTACCGGATTCGAATGTGACCACGGTGGTGATGCAATGCAAGACCTTGAAGTGGGCATGGTCACCAACACCACATCACAAAAGCTACTCCATTCACGGTGCGTCCGGAAGTAGCTCCTGAAAACAAAATATCCACCTCGAGTCAAGAGGGTTTTCACCCCACTTCATATGCCTTTGTCAAAGGCTCTAGAGGTCTTAATCGGAAAGGACATCGAAACCATTGGAACAACGGCCTTTACGATCCTCTCCTCAAAGCATGACCGAACTAAATCTTGTGCCTACCATCAACAAACCGGTCATGAGACCGATAGTTGCTTGCGCCATGATGTACAAGATTTGTTTGACAACAACATCATCACCACACCACCAAGAAGGGTCTATCGTCACCGGGTCGATGAACTTGGGGATAATACGATATGATCGGGGATGAACCACTGCGGGCAACACTCGCTTTACTCAGATGTGGCGTTTGGCATGCCGCTTTGAGCATTTGCGAATGCTAGTTTTGTACTTTCCGACTTGGGTATTGAGCCGCTTATTGTTTTGTTTTGAGTCTGCTCTTTGTCTTGAGTCATCCTTTTGATTAAGGGCCTGTCTTTGTTGTATCGAGTCATCTGCTTTTGTCGAGTCGGGTGATTTCGGGAAGTTACCTCGGACATCACCGCTTGTTTCGTCTTTTCATTTTGTTTTGAGTCTGTTTCTGCCAGGGAGTCAGTTATGCTAACAGATTTTGAATGGAACAGCAGTGATTTTCACACTCTTGTGTTTGCTTCTGCCGTGTGCCAGTTGTGCCAGAAATTCTAAATGAGATGGCAGTATTTGACTAAGAACTCTGTCTTTTCTGTGCCTTGAAGTCATTGTAATGACCTAAGTTTTTCAAAACCTTTTTGAACACTGCGGTGAAAACAAAGAGGGAGGAATTCCTCGGGATTTACAAAACTTTGATCAAATTGAGAGAAAGAGAGGCGTGCTAAGCCCTTAATGAATGAAATCATGCTTGTTAGTGTGAGTATTGAAAAGGACCCTAGCTTTGATCCAGATTGGTCCTACTGCTCTTCAACATGAGCGATTTGTCGCTTAAAAACTTTCAAAAATGTTTTATGCGTCCTGCGAAGACATGTGTGGAATCGCTCTTGAGATTGTGTAGCCTAGGATCGCCTCGGCCTCGAGACTCGACCTCATTTTCAACCTTGACTCAAACTCGTAATGTTCAGCGGTTAACTACAATGTGAGGCCCGGAGACCGGATTCAAAGCAACCCTCGAACAAGAGGCAAGAAAGTCAAATCAAGAAGATTAGATGTCATCAAGAGAGGCTTATGGTTAAATCGAAACACCCTCTAACTAGGGGCAAAGATGTCGATATGCTCAAGAGCCAAGATGAGTCTCTCTTAATGCTCTCGATACGGATGGCATCAAAACCCTAAAAACACTTGGCATGGACAAAGCTACACTTTTACCCTTTGAGAGGCTCGCTGGGCCGAAAACCCGGAAGGGCGACCCAGGCAAAAGTTAGAGCAAAGAAAAAGATAAAAAAAAGAAAAAAGAAAAAAATTCAAAAATACAAAAAATGCAAAAAGAAAAGAAAAGAAAAATACAAAAAATAAGAAGAAAAATGAATGAAAAGAATAGAAAAAAAAAGAAAAGAAAGAAGAACAAAGCTCGCAAGGTCGAAAACCTGCAATAGGCACCTTGGCAAAAGTTAGAGCATAAAAAGGAGAGGTTAAATACCCGAGTGTACCTTAACCCCGAACTACGTAAGGCTTGATTCCCATGTTTGGGATACGTAGGCAACTTCATTATGAAGTCCAGCCCTGAAACACTTCAAATTCGACTATGTCCATGTGATGGTTTTTGATCATCTTTGCCTTCTCTGTATCCGAGAGTCTGGTCGTGTTCGTCGCTCAGAGGACTGACTACAATGTGCTGCGACATCGTCCAAACAAGGGGCAACTTTCCGTTGCCATTCAAAGCACTGCGGTGTCATTTCAAACAAGGGGCAACTTTCCGTTGCCATGCAGTGTCCTTTAGACAAGGGGCAATTTTCCATTGCTATGGGTCCGAGGTTATGCATCTCAAAGAGTCGGTTCCCTGCTTGTTGAGCGGTGGCCGTTTGCAAAAACAGTTTTTGAGAATTTTTACTGAGGTTGACTATTCTCTCAAAAATCATCCCATTTTTCCAAAACTGGACCATTTTCTTGGACCCAAAAAAAGGAAAATTTTCAGTACTTACAACCTGACTTGCATGATTTCAAATCAAAAATCGAATAAGCATGTTAATCTAACTTTCATGTTGGCCAAAATTGTTTTAAAACAAAAAATGGTCGAAATGATGAACTAGGGGCACAGTTGAGTCAGGCTTCCTGTCTTTCCCCCATTTTCAACATACTTGCCAAGAAAGGCACTCTACCTAACTAAAGTTAGCAAAAAGGGCAAAAAACTCTCTCGTCCTCCAAGCAGCGAGGTATCAAGACATGCGCGAAGCATAAATTGGAATGGGGCGAGATGTTCCACTTCCTCATCTGGACAGATCTAACCACGTCCAAACTCCCCGGCAAGGCATCATCAACCGATGTTAGGCTGCAGATTTGCTACACACCCGCCAGGCACAACCTCTCGTGGGAAAGTTCAACGTGTGCAGAAGAAAAAGAATCTAGCAGAATGCTAGGGACAAGAGCCCGCAACTTCTTGTCTATCTACCAACCACTCTGGGAAGGGATAAAAAATTGAGAGATTGAAGAATAGAGAGATGTGCGTTGAGAGAAAAAGTGAGAAAAGGGCTTTTTCAGAAAAACAGAGCTTGAGGGCCGAGTGATGTGAGAATCACAAATGAGAAAGGGTGGGAAGTAATACCCGGTGAAACAGGCTCCCTGTGCACATTTGAGTCTTGTGTTTTGTTTTGTCTGTTTCGATTCTTGTTTTGAGTCATTTCGAATGTCAATAGATGTGTTTAGGTTGTTTACCTTTGTTTTTGTTTGTTGAGTCTTTTTCGCTGTGTTCAGTCGTAGGCTCAATACCCGATTAAGAACTCATTTCTTAATTTCAAAAAAAAATCAAATCATCTTGTGCTCAGAGTGCCGTGCCATTCTCCACATTTGTGCAAAACAGAATTTGTTCTTTCATAAAACCACAGGGTTCAACCCCCGATAAGTGTGAACAGTAAAACCAGGACCTATCTGAAGCTATATGGTTCCGGACTGCAAAGCAAAAGCAAAAGAAGAAAATGTGCATCCGAGTTTGTTCCAACTTGAAGCTCCAAGATTGCATTCCGTATGCACCTCGTCAGCCTTGTCAATACTCAAGTATGAGTATGCCTCTACCTCAAGCTCAAGATCATTCACTTAGTGTATCAATCACACTCTTATTTGCCTGTATCAATCACACTTCACTCACTTAGTGTATCAATCACACTCTTATTTGCCTTAGTGTATCAATCACACTTCACTCACTTAGTGTATCAATTACACTCTTATTTGCCTTAGTGTATCAATCACACTTCATTCACTTTGTGTATCTATCACACACATTCATTTGCTTCACTCAGTATATCTAACAGCTTTATTTGCTATAGTGTATCAATCACACTTTTCTCACTTCATTCTCATTTAGTGTATCAATCACACTCTCTTTACTTGGTGTATCAATCACACTTCATTCACTTTGTGTATCTATCACACCATTCTTCTCTTCATATCACGTGTTTACTTTAGTGTATCCATCACACCTCATTTACTTTCGTTTGCCTCATGTATCTATCACATGTTCACTCAGTGTATCAATCACACTTCTCTCATTTTGTGTATCAATCACACACATTCTCATTTTAGGTATCTATCACACTCATTCTCATTTTAGTGTATCGATCACACACTTTATTGCGTTCAGTGTATCAATCACACACTTTATTGCAAGTGTATCAATCACACACTTCATTGCGTTCAGTGTATCAATCACACACTCCATTTCATTTAGTGTATCAACCACACACTTCATTACATTCCGTGTATCAATCACACTTTCTTTCACTTAGTGTATCAATCACACTTTCATTCTATGTATCTATCACACACATGTTCACTTCAATTACTTTAGTGTATCCATCACACTTCATTACCTTTTGTGTATCTATCACGCACATACCCACTTTATTCCCTTAGTGTATCAATCACACTTCATACATTCAGTATATCCATCATACTTGTTCACTAAGTGCATCTATCACACTTCGTGTTCACCTTTAGTATATCGATCATACTCTGTTCACATAGTGCATCTATCACACTTCATGTTCACCTCTAGTATATCCATTATACTTGTTCACTAAGTGCATCTATCACACTTTGTGTTCACATTTAGTATATCAATCATACTTGTTCACTAAGTGCATCTATCACACTTTGTGTTCACATTTAGTATATCAATCATACCTGTTCACTAAGTGCATCTATCACACTTTGTGTTCACCTTTAGTATATCAATCATACTCCTGTTCACTAAGTGCATCTATCACACTTCGTGTTCACTTTTAATATATCAATCATACTCCTGTTCACTAAGTGCATCTATCACACTTCGTGTTCACCTTTAGTATATCAATCATACTTGTTCACTAAGTGCATCTATCACACTTCGTGTTCACCTCTAGTATATCCATCATACTTGTTCACTAAGTGCATCTATCACACTTTGTGTTCACTTTTAGTGTATCAATCACGCTCTGTTCACTAAGTGCAGCTATCACACTGTGTTCGCTTTTGGTATATCAATCACACGCCACTTTGTGTATCTATCACACACTTAGTGTATCTATCACACGCTCGCTTTGTGTATCAATCACACACTTTCGCTTTGTGTATCTACCACACACATTCACTTTTTGTATCTATCACATGCTCCCTTTGTGTATCAATCACACACTTTCGCTTTGTGTATCTACCACACACATTCACTTTTTGTATCTATCACATGCTCCCTTTGTATATCCATCACACACATTCGCTTAGTGTATCTACCACATATTTGCTTAGTGTATCCATCACACTCGTTTTGCTTTGTATCTCACACTTTGCTTCACTTAGTGTATCAACCACACTTTATTCATATAGTGTATCCATCACACTCTCTTCACTTTGGTGTATCCATCACACATGTTTGTTCACTTAGTGTATCTATCACACTTCGTTCACTTTTGTGTATCTAACGCACATGTTCGTGAGAATTGCATAATCCTCTTACATCCTTCTTGCATGAGATGTAGTTTGGTTCATGTCTACTTGCTGGCATAGCATTCGCTTAAAATGTTGCATTTATTTTGCATAATTGCTTCATCACAGCTCTCTTTGCATGATCATAAGTTATGCACTTGCATTGTGCATCACTTTGCATCCTGCCCCTGAACTACGCTGGTTTGATTCCTTGCAAAGGGATACGTAGGCAGCCTGCGGGCACAACCATTTATCTATCTATATTTTGATTATTTGTCCAAGTCTTCGGCCCTGTCAAAAATGGGTCGTCTCGGGGCTTTGACATTCACTCCCGTCATTGTTATGACTTTCGAGTTCTGTCAAAGAGGGGCAACTGTAGACACCCCATTTTTGACCGCCCTCAAGACTTGGGCATTACTGATGGTTTGCTCGGTGTTGAGAGATGTGCAGGGCACAGGTTCAGTTTCTTCGGCAAGAAGAGAGGCAAATCTTCCCAAACACTTTGTTTAAGGGTTTGGAGTTGAAGAAAAGAGGAGAGGAGGGGAGAAAATAGGTTGAAGAAGAAGTTCGCCATGAATCCGGGTAGGAGAGAATCGAGCAGCCCGCGCTGAATCGGGCTTATTCAATTGCATACTTGGAGTTAAGCTATGAGGTTACCATCGTTGGAAAGAAGACTTCCGGGGCTTCACTTTGTACTCAAGAATCTCCCAAAGCCAAGTCCGGGTGGAGGAGATATGTTGGGTTGAAGCAGGGGATCATCTCGGTTGGATCGAGCCTGCGCGACTTCACGGAAAAGGGCATAACTTTTTGCATAGGAGGAATTTTGATGCAAGGTTTGCGCCATTGGAAAGCTAACTTCCGGGGCTTCGATTTGCATACCCACCGGCCATGTTTTGACCAAGGAATCATCCATCGGAACTCTATTTAGCCGACCGGCAGAAAAGAGTGCCGACCGGCACTTTATTTTGGACAATGATCGAATCTTCTGGCCGGTTTGAACCCTTTGCACCCCCCAAGCTTGGTGCATGCCAGCTGTGCCAGCTGGGATGCACAGAACTCGACCCACGTGCATACATGTGCCCATTTTGAACCCTTTAACCACCTTTGGCCTCCTTCTTTGCACCCTTTGCTCAAGGCTTCTTGGGGAAGCCTTGACCCCTTGTCTTGGCTTCCTCAAGAAGCCTTACCAGCTGTCCAAACTTCTAGAGTAAGCCTTGGCCTCCCCTTGACCCTTTTTGAATGACTTAGCCACTAAGTCTTGGCTTGACTTTGCTTATATAAGGAGGCCCTCTCCTCCTTTGGTTAAGGTTGGAGATTCTTAAGCAAAAAACCAGAGGATATACATATATTCTGATATAGATACATATATCCCACCTCCTTCTCTATATCTATCCTATTCAAGCTTCCAAACACCTTGGTTCTTGTATCATTTGCTCTACAACACCTAGCACAACACCTCCATCTTCCATTCCAGCATTTGGGAGGTCATTTGCAGAGGTTAGGAGCTCAGAAACTTGGACCAAGGGGTGCTGGTTTGTTGGTCTACAAGGGTAAGCACACTTTTCCCCAAAACTAGCATTTTCTTGGTTCATATCTAAGCTATAGTTGCATGTATTTTTGAGCTCCGATGTAAACTACAAAGAGGCTTTTTTTGAGCCCTTCTTCAACATTGAAGAAGGGCTCAACCTTGTTTGGGACCCCCATGTATGACTTGCTTCAATACCCTCTTGGGTCCTTATTTTGTTGCATGTTTCTTTAGCCTACCATGCTTCCATTTTTGGGCCTTCGACAGGCCTGAAAAGTGGCTTATTTTTCCCCCCTCTACATGTCTCATGAAGGGTATTTGGCTGTTTGATGATAGCATCTAGCACCTATCTCTTTACCCCCTTGTATGCCATGATTCTTGCATAGTATATTTGGCTGGCGTATAATCTGTTTTTGAGCATGTAATAAACTATAAGTAGGCTTATTTTGAGCCTTTCTTCAACATTGAAGAAGGGCTCAACTCTGTTTGGGACCCCTATCTTGCACTTGTTTCATAATCTCTTCTATTTACCGTAATTTTGCATGCTTTGTTAGCCTATCTTGCTTCTATTTTTGTGGCTGGTCATAAACTGGAAATGTGCTTGTTTTGCCATGTATAAGGTCTGTCCTAGGTTGTTTGGGTCAATCTTGGCATGCTTTGTATAGCCCCTTTGCATTGTAGCTTGTATGCTTCAAGTAGGTGCATGTGTAGGATGCATTGCCTCCATGATTTCAAGGGTTTGGAACCCTCTTACATGCTATTTCAGACCCTAATCCATGCTCACATGTTCATTTTTGCCATCTCTTTCATGCTTTAAGGGTGTGCCCTTTTATGCATTCAAGGGTGCCTTGTGCATGCTTGTGTGTTTAGAGCTTTTTAGGATGCCGTGAGTGTGAGTTTTGGGTGTATTTTCACATGCTGAAAACCTGTTTTTGATTGCTCGAGTCTTGCCATGATTGGTCTTGTCAAGTGTGGTTCAAAGCCTCATTACCTTGCTTCAAGCACTCGGGTTATTTGCATGCTTTGTTTGGTCTTGTTTAGCTTGGTTTGGCACCATGTTTTGCATGATTTCAGAGCTTTTCATGTATGCTAATAGTCTATGTTTGTGCCTCTTAGATGTGTTTAAGAGTTGCTTAATTACGCTTAAGTGTTGGTGCCTTAACTTATACATGTGTGCATGTGTGTTTGGCCCTCTTGACTTAGCATTTTGGCCACTGTTTTAGGCTTGTTTGAGGCTGCCTAATCTAGTTTAAGTCCATTCCCTCATGTGTTGTAGCATGCTTACTTTGTATGTGTTGCTTAGGTTGTGTGCCTAGCATGTTTATATACTTGCATGTTCATATTGCATGTTAGATTGCATGCTTAGGTTGCATTTGACATGCATGCTTTACCTCTTGAATTGAGTATGATAGAGGTTGAGCTCTTTGTTTGTTTATGTGCATTTCATTCCACATTGAAGTTGCACACTTTGGGCCATCATGCATTGAAATCGTGATTGGTGGCCGGGAGGTCGAGGGCCATGCTCCCTTGAGTCCATTGCATGATAGGGAGTGTGGTGCATACATTTGTCCCAAAATTCCATACCATGCTGTTCTTTGTCAATGTCTCCTGCAGAATTTAGTGCCGACCGGCACTCTTCGACCGTGACCGCACACTTTTTGTGCCGATAATCTCAATTGCGGTGGCCAAACCCTGCGTAGATGGTCCAACCCTTCACCGTGGTAATATTCAGGTATGTGGAAGGTGTCCCAGGACTCGCAATTTTCGAGAGAGGCAAAAGCAGAGGGAACAGAGGCATGGTGCGGGTTCCCGGGCAAGGCGGACATCGAGCATGCATCATTCGCGCATCCCGAGGCGAGGGGCTGTGGCCCCCTTTTATTTCACATTTATTTATTCAGTAATTAGAATTTGTAATATTTATTCATTTATTTTGGGACTGTATTATTATTTTGGTCCCTCCGAGTGAGGGCATAATTGTAATAAGTGTGGGTGAGTGGGTGCATGTCTTCCAACCCCCATTTCTTTCTACCCTTTCATTTACCTGCTTATGATGGTAGATTAGGGCACATCTAAATTAGCATACCTTATGCAATGCATGCGTGCATTCATGCATTTGTTTACATGCATCGGGCTCGGCACATCATACAAACTGCATTGTATTTCAATTCCAAATTGAATACGTGTTATTTGTAGCATTCCACATGCCATGTCTAGGATAGCCGAGCCTGTCTAGATTGCATCTATGCCTGTGTTGCATTAGCCACTTAACATGAACTAGGTCATGCATGTTTGCTAACCAGTTTATTGTTTTGGCACGGAGTACGATGTAAGTATTTTACGCTTTAGCATACCACATGCGTGTGAATGTTGCCATGACAGTATGCTTACCATGCTAAATGCTTATATGAGATAAACTGTTTGAATGCTGTGGGTGGAGGTTGGATTGCTTGAGTTGGAAAAACTCATCGAAATGTATTTTAGCCTACTTGCGAGTAGCAAAATCTAACACGTTTTCGAGACAAAAGCGGATATGCAATGTTTATTTCAAGTTAGGCAATCTAGTCTATACTTTTGTGTTGTGCATCACATAGTAATTCTAGGTTAATAATTGGAATAAGAACACATAACGTTTTCAAAAGCGGATATCACGGTTAGTAGAGGCCGGTCTTGAACAGGCGAAAGGGGTGCTCATAGTGACCTTCCCGATCGTACCCAAGCTCGAGCCAAGACCACTTTGGTGATGACGGACATGCCTTGACCGAGTCGTGGTTTCCTAAATTTCCTATTTTAAAATATTTAGGTGGCGACTCAGAACCGCAAAGTCCATGTTTGGCACTACTTTTCAAAAATCTGTTTTCTCAAACGATTTGCCGGATTTGGACTCTTTGGTTCAGATTTAGAACCGCGACACAAATTGAGTCCGAACTGTAGCCGAGGTCCTCCGCGGACGTGCTACATGTATAGACTGTACCTGCGCTGTACTGTTATGGTAGAGATGTAGTCCCTAACCTGAATATCTGTATATGATGTATGTACATACTGTTTTGTTTCGAATGTGAATATGTTATAAAAAGTCTTTTTGCATACAGATTGTCACAGCTCATTGAACATCTTTGTATTACTGTTTTGCCTCCCGCCAGCCCCTGTACTCTTTATTATTGTCTTACTGTTAAGCAGGCCTTTGGTAATCTTGGATTATTGGCCGATTACGGTGCTAAACCCATTGGGGCGGGTATGGGTCGTGACAAAGTGATATCAGAGCGTTATTAAACCATGAGTTATACTGCACACACGTGTCCAAATGAGCTATAGGATGTCCTCGGAAGTGATTAGGGCATTGCATGAGCATTAAAAAGTGTGTGTGGCCATGACATGAATATATGTGCTAATGTGTTAATACGTTTAAAGTATGCAACTTCCTATGTTTATTATTACTGTGTTGCATATAGTGAAATGGATAATGCAAGGACTACCGATGAAACTGAATCATCTGACGCCAGGATGGCGAGATTAGAAAGAACAGTTGAAATGTTGATTGAGGCCCTAAGACAATAACAACAACAGAACCAATAGCCCCCACCTCCTCCAGTACAGCCGGAACATAATGTGAATGATGACATCATTACTCTAACATAGAAGTTCAGCAAGATGAAACCGCCATCATTTCAGGGAGGCCTTGAACCATTGAAGGCCGAAGCGTAGGTGCTAGAAACTGAAAATTTATTTGAAGTCTTTCCATGTTCTGAAGCACACAAAGTGCTACTAGTTACCTTCACCTTACAGGAAGAGGCCAGAAGGTGGTGGATGTTGGTCCGCGACACCAATACTGCTATGAATTGGGCTTAGTTTAAGGGAGCCTTCTTTGAGAAATACTTCCCACAGTATGTCAGAGACCGCAAGGTAACCGAGTTTGAACAGTTGAGACAAGGTTCCATGTCCGTGGCTGAGTATGAGTCAAAGTTTACTGAACTCGCCAGATATGCACTGCACATGGTTGACACTGATTACAAAAAGGCTAGGAAGTTTGAAGGCGGCCTTAATGTAGAAATTCTTGACAGGATCAACGTTTTGAAATTGTTGAAATACGTGGATGTTCTTGATCGAGCAATAATGGCTGAGTCGAACATCGAAGCATTGAAACAGACTGAAACACCAGCGTCTGAATGGCGTGGTAAGAGACGGGGTTTTAAATTTAAGAAACGTCGGAATAGTTCATTGAACAAAAAGCAAAATACAGGGTCAACAACCAGTTCCAGCTAGGGAAATAGTTCCATACCGCCCTATTCTGAATGTGGTAAGAAACATAAAGGGGTTTGTTATAAAATTTCAGGTGCTTGTTACAGGTGTGGCAAGGTAGGCCACATGGTCAAAGATTGCCCTTCTGCTCCTCAGGGCAATAGTAAAGCTGCAGCCAGCGCAGCAGCATCAACTGCTCCACCAAGACCCAACCCCAAAGCTACCGGAAAAGAGCCTACGAGGTAAGGCCGAGTGTTCGCACTCGTACCGGGAGATGTACAGAATACCGAGACCGTCGTGTCAGGTATACTCTCAATTTGTGCTCAAAATGCTTATGTTCTGATTGATTCGGGGTCTACACATTCATATGTATCGCATGCTTTTTCGCGAAAATTAAATAAACCACTGGAACCTATGAACTATCTGTTAACTGTATCTTTACTTATTGGGGGATCCATGACTTGTGCTTATATGTACCCTGTATGTGAGATTATTGTTGGAGATGCGCATTTGTATATTGATTTATTGCCATTGAACATTAATCATTTTGATGTAATATTGGGAATGGACTGGTTAACAAAATATCATGCTACCATAGACTGTATAACAAAACAAGTTGTTTTCCGTCCACCTGGATTGCCTGAATTTGTGTTTAATGTAGTTGGAGTAGTACTTCCCCCATATCTGATTTCATCCATGAAAGCTTTTAAACTGATTAGAAAGGGGTGTAAGGGGTATCTATGTTCCGTATTATTTGTACCATCGATGCTAACACTGATGTAAACAGTATTCCTATAGTCAGAGAATTCCCAGATGTTTTCCCAGATGATTTGCCAGGGGATTTGATTGACAGGGACATTGAGTTCACCATTGATGTGATTCCGGGTACACAGCCAGTATCTAAAGCTCCTTACAGAATGGCACCGATTGAATTGAAAGAGTTGAAAGTTCAGCTGCAAGAACTGTTAGATAAGAAGTTCATCAGGCCCAAGATTTCACCGTATGCACAGCTTTTGTTTGTGAAAAAGAAAGACGGCTCACTGAGACTCTACATTGACTACCGTGAACTGAACAAGGTAATAGTGAAAAACAAATATCCATTGTCTCGAATTGATGATTTGTTTGACCAGCTATAGGGTGCCCAAGTGTTCTCCAAAATTGATCTTAGATCTGGATATCACCAGTTGAAAGTCAAGACAGGGGACATCGAAAAGACTGCCTTTCGAACGAGGTACGGACATTACGAATTTCTTATTATGTTTTTCGGAGTTACCAATGCACCTGCTGCATTCATGGACCTTATGAACAGAATTTTCAAACCATACCTTGATGAATTTATAGTTGTTTTCATAGATGACATTTTGATTTATTCCAAAAGCACGGAAGAACATGAACGTCATTTGAACATTGCCCTATAGACCCTAAGGGAACAGAAATTTTATGCAAAACTAACTAAATGTGAAATTTGGCTAGACAGTGTGATGTTTATAGGACATGTGATCAGTAAGGATGGTATTACAGTTGACCCACAGAAAATTGAACCAGTAATGAACTGGCCTAGACCGACAAATGTTACTGAAGTTTGAAGTTTTCTAGGCTTAGCCGGGTATTACAGAAGGTTTGTCAAAGATTTCTCCAAAATTGCCCTACCACTGACACAGCTGACTCAGAAGGGGATATCATTTGACTAGACCGATCAGAGGGAATCAGCTTTTCAGGAGTTGAAAACTCGACTAGTGACTGCACCGATTCTCACCTTACCCTCAGGTACGGATGGTTATACTGTATATAGTGATGCTTCTTATAAGGGTTTGGATGTGTTTTAATGCAGGATGGTAAAGTTATTGCATATGCCTCCCGACAACTGAGACCGCATGAAAAGAACTACCCGACCCATGATTTAGAACTTGCTGCAATAGTGTTTGCACTGAAGATTTGGCGTCACTACCTTTATGGGGCGACATGTGAGGTGTATACAGACCACAAGAGTTTTAAATACTTCTTCACACAGAAAGAACTGAACATGAGGCAGCGGAGATGGTTAGAACTGATAAAAGACTATGACCTGCAAATTTTGTACCATCCAGGAAAAGCTAACACCGTTGCTGATGCATTGAGTTGAAAATCGATTGGAAATTTAGCTTGTTTACTCACCGGGCAGAAAGAATTGCTATGTGACCTTAAAAGACTTGAAATTGAGATTGTTTTGCGTGAACAAGGTGGAACAATAGCTGCTATTTCTACTCAACCGGCATTAATTGAAGATATTAAAGAGAAACAGCAACAAGATGACTTCTTGAAGAAGATCATCGATGAACGAGAATCTAAACCGAGGAAGGATTTCAAATTTGAGAACAATGTGTTGAGATTCCAAGGAAGATTATGTGTACCGAGTGACTCTGAACTGAAAAGAAGAATTTTGCAAGAAGGCCACAATTCAAAACTGTCTATCCATCCAGGAAATACAAAAATGTACCAAGACTTGAAACTGAATTTCTGGTGGCCGGGAATGAAGAAAAATATTGCTGATTTTGTGTCGAAATACCTTCATTGCCAACAAGTTAAAGCCAAACATCAATGACCCGCAGGCTTGCTGCAACCCTTACCGATACCGGAGTAGAAATAGGAACATATCACTATGGATTTTATTGTTGGTTTACCTCGCTCCAGTAAAGGTATGGATTCAATTTGGGTTATCATTGATAGATTGACTAAATCTGCTCACTTCTTACCTGTCAAAACAATTTATAATGTAGACAAATTGGCTATACTCTATATTGATGAGATTGTTAGATTGCATGGAGTGCTTGTGTCCATTGTCTCTGATAGGGACTCGAAGTTTACATCGAGATTTTGGCAAAGCTTATAGACAGTATTGGGTACTGAACTGAGTAGTGCTTACCATCCTCAGACAGATGGCCAGTCAGAAAGAACCATCTAGACTTTGGAAGATTTATTGTGGATGTGTGTTCTTGATTTCCAGGGAAATTGGAAAAGTCATCTACCTTTAGCTGAATTTGCCTACAACAACAGCTTTTACTTGAGTATTGGGATGGCGCCTTTCGAGGCTTTGTATGGCAGGAAATGTCGATCTCCAATTTGCTGGGCAGAAGTTGGAGATTGGCCTTTGCTTTGGCCCAAAATTGTGCAGGAAACTACTGAAAAAGTGAAACTGATTCAACAGAGACTGAAAACCGCACAAAGCCGACAGAAAAGTTATGCGGATGTCCAAAGGCGAGACAAAGAGTATGAAATAGGTGATCATGTTTTTGTTAAAGTGACACCGATGTGAGGGTAGACCCGTTTTGGGGTTAAAGGCAAGTTAGCGCCGAGATATGTCGGACTGTATGAGATTATTGAGAAAATTAATCCGGTGGCGTATCAAGTAGCGCTTCCTCCTGAAATGGAGCATATGCATAACGTGTTCCACATTTCAATGTTGAGGGATTACCTTCGGGATCCCTTCTATGATATTGAGCCTACCCGTGTAATACTAAGTGATGACTACACTTATGAAGAATGGCCTATTCAGATTGTAAACAAACGAATCAAGGAGTTGAGGAACAAAGAGATTCCGTTGGTGAAAGTTGACTGGCAAAACCATGGTGGCGTTTATGCCACTTGGGAAAGGGAAGACGATATGATGAAGAGATATCCTGAATTGTTCCCACTAAATCCTGTTTTCTTCCAAAATGAAGGTAATTCGAGTTTGGAGGACCAAACTCTTTATAAGGAGGGGAGACTGTGACAACCCTCACCTTTGATTAGTGCTAATCTATGATTAAGCATGTTAACTGACTGATTGACTGAAATTCTGAACTAATGGATTGAGTGTATTAGTTTAAATGCATGTCTATCTGTTTGATTGCTAAATTATCTATTTTGTTCTATGTTTTGAACTGCAAATTGAAGGCCTTATCAGCGGCCGAATCTGAAACTGATTAGTGTTTTGTGTTAATTAGAATTAATGTGATTTTATGGTAAATTTAGTTGAAATTTGATTTGGTATGATTAAATTAGATTAATTAATGATAAATTACAAAAGTTGGACTTATCTACAAATTTGCCACTAAGTGGACTTTGCTAGACAATAGCATAGGATTGATTCACATGTGTGCATCTTTTGTTCACTTCATTTCTTGAGCCTAAACCGACTAGAGAGAGAGAGAGAGAGATGGGAGGAAAGCTTGATTTCATCTAGAATTGGCTTGGAAACTAGAAGAATTGAAGGTTAATTTGCATAATTGAGCTTCCACGTCTTGAATTCAAGACTTAAGGTAGAGAATTTACCTTCTTGTTCATATGTTGGGTTGGTTCTTGCATGGTTTAGAGGATTGTTAGAGTTTAGAGCCAAGTTATGGCTTAAATTGTTGAATTGAAACTTGAATCATGCATGCATGTACATATTCTTGCATTTTGAAGTTGATTTTCATGAAATCTTGCATGCAAGTTTACATTCTTATTCTAGAGGATGAGTTCATCATGGTTTTGAGTTTAATCTTGCTTTGGATCATGTTTTGAGGCATTAGAATTCACTAGAATTCATGCATGTCATACGTTCTTTATGTTCATGAAAACTTCTTTGAAATTGTGTTTAATTGAACTACCTTTGGGCTTTGATTCCTCAAATTGATCTTTGAAACATGTCATATTATGTGTTGTAAAGTGTTTTCCAGAAAATTAGCCCAAAAGGATCGGATTTGATGCTTTAAAAGTTGATTTTTGAGCTTGAGGTTCAAATCTGGAATTTCCAGAATTTGGACTCACGCTCGAGTAAGGAACTCCACGCTCGAGCGTACACTCTAAGATCATGCAGTCCGTTTGAGCGAGAAATGAGATGCTCGAGCGTGAAATGCGTGTATCTAGTACTTTGCATGTGTTTACATTTCGCTCAAGCGGGGGAATGCACGCTCGAGCGAGGTCTTGTGTCTCACGCTCGAGCGGAGGTCGAGCGCCCGTCGAGCGTGAATTTCATGCATCCAGTACTTTTGCCATGTTTTACAGTCCGCTCGAGCGGGGAAAGTGACGCTTGAGCGGGGATCTTTTGTCTGCATGTCCGCTCGAGCGTAGAAAGACATGCTTGAGCGTGGACCCCTGTTCAGCAAATTTTGAAAAGTGTTTAAAAGTGTATTTTTGCATCCTCTTTCCATCCTAGGCATTCTTAGGGCATGTTTAAGACATCTTAATGATGATATTGATGTAGAACCACACTGAGGCAAATTAGGGATTAAGTTATTATTTCCCAACTGTGTAACTTAGTGTGTGTTCGTTTTGTAACTGTGTAGGGTTGGCATCCGAGGACGCTCTAGCTGCTTATAGCCCAGTGCTCTGTGAGTAACAATGTTGTAAAGATATGTTCAATCATGAATATTTTTGAACGAACAACTGTACTGCTTTCTGAAATGATATTTCTTACAGAATGAATGTTTGTCCTATTTGTGAACTGTATTCGTGGCATCCATCGCAATTTACTATTACTGTACTGTACTGCTACTGTCACAAAGATCTCTGTTGGTTCCCATGTTTGGAACCACTACTGTTTACTGATATGATGGCCATCAATATCGCTCGATGTTAAGACCCTCTTATCGCTTTTGCTATTGGATGTACCACATATGACTATTATAGTTTACGAATAGTGTTATGGCATGAAATATGAGCCACAAACTGAATAACTGATATACTGATAAATGACTGTTTTCAATACTGAAAGGACATTCATTCTTAACCTCTTTACGCATATGTTATTCACTGGGCTTTAGCTCACTGTTTATATATATATGTAAGTGTCCAGGCACCGGACCGTTGCTAGGAGCGTCAGGCTAAGCTCCCGTTTTGTCAAGCCAACCACCGTGCCTCACTGTGAGGTTCCAAGTTCTTCAAGCTAGGGCTTTTTGGGGTGTTTTAGATTTCTCCCTTTTTTGTATTTGTTTTCGTATCACTGTATAGACAATACCTGTACTGTACTGTTATGGTAGAGATGTAGTCCCTAACCTAAATATCTATATATGATGTATGTACATACTGTTTTGTTTCGAATGTGAATATGTTATAAAAAGTCTTTTTGCATACAGACTGTCACAGCTCATTAGACACCTTTGTATTACTGTTTTGGCTTCTGCCAGCCCCTGTACTCTGTATTACTGTCTTACTATTAAGCAGGCCTTCGGTAATCTTGGATTACTAGTCGGTTACGGTGCTAAACCCATAGGGGTGGGTTTGGGTCGTGGCAATTTTACAGACTTGAACAAAGCTTGTCCCAAGGACTGTTTTCCCTTGCCCAGAATAGACCAACTTGTAGATGCAGCGGCACGTCATCAACGCATGAACTTCTTGGATGCATACAGAGGCTATCATCAAATTGCCTTGCATCCAGAGGATCAAGAAAAAGCCGCATTCCTTACCCCAAGAGGAACCTATTGCTACAAGGTCATGCCTTTTGGGCTGAAGAATGCGGGGGCAACTTATCAAAGACTAGTGACTTCCATATTCAAAGAACAACTCAGCCGTACCATGGAAGTATACATTGATGATATGGTGGTCAAATCCAAGGAAAAGCACTCCCATCTAGTCGATTTGTCAGAGACATTTGGCATTCTTTGAAAGTACAAGATGAAATCGAATGCTTCTAAGTGTGCATTCGACATCGGATCTGGCAAATTCCTTGGCTACATTGTCAACCACCGCAGAATCGAAGCCAATCCAAGGCAAATTATAGCAATTCTAGAGCTTGGATCCCATCGGTCAGTCAAAGAGGTTCAGAAGCTAATGGGGATGGCCGCCACGCTCAACAGGTTTATCAATCGTTCCACAGATCGCTGCCAATAATTCTTTCACACACTTCAGCAAGGCAGATCATTTGATTGGTCTCCCGAGTGCCAAGCCGCTTTGGATGGCCTGAAATCTTATCTCCGATTAGTACCACTCTTGGCAACACCTGCAGCCGACGATCCACTCATTTTGTATCTGGCAGTATCCAATCGGGCGGTTAGTGTCATACTATTAAAGGAAGAACTAAGGGAGCAGCGACCAGTTTACTATGTAAGGAAACCTATGGCCGATGCTGAGACACGTTACCTTCCATTAGAAAAGCCTATCCTTGCCCTCGTCATGGCTGCAAGAAAATTGATGCACTACTTTCAAGGGCATACCATTGGGGTACCAACGGAATATCGCCTCCGGTCAGTGCTCCGCAGCACGGAAGCATCGGGGCACGTCTCGAAATGGGCTCTTGAACTTGGCCAGTATGATATCCAGTTTCTACCCAGAACTTCCATCAAAGGGTAAGTGCTTGCCAACTTTGTAGTCCAGTTCACAAGATCCCTCGTCGACTTCAAATCTGATCAAGTGCAAACTAAGCCCAACTGGAGAATGTTTGTTGGTGACGTTTGGCAGATGTATTGTGACGGGTCATCTAACCAGCGTGACAGTGGGGCTGGCGTAGTAATCATGACCCTCGAAGGGGCAATAATCAAACAGGCCGTCAAATTGGGCTTTGATGCATCGAACAATGAGGCCGAATACGAAGCACTGTTAACCGGCCTACGAAATGCACTTCACCTCAGTGCACGGCATTTGCTTGTTTTCTGTAACTGAAAGCTAGTAATCAACCAATTGAAAGGGGAATATGTAGCCCAAAATGACCGCATGGCAACCTATATGAAAACGAAAAATTCTTTGCTCGCGAAATTTGATCACAACGAACTGAATCAAATAACTCGGGATTAGAACATGCATGCAGATGCCCTGGATTGCTTAGTGTAGACAGTGTCCACGGGGGACCTCGGCTACCGCTACAGTTCGGACTCCCCTGTTTTGTTTGTTGCGGTTCTTAATCTGAACCAAAGAGTCCAACTCTAGCAAATCGTTTGAGAAAACAGATTTTTTTGAAAAGTAGTGCCAAACATGGACTGCTTTGCCAGATACAGAGTCGCCACCTAAATATTTTTAAAATGGGAAATTTAGGAAACCCTGACTCGGTGTGTCCGTCATCACCAAAGTTGTCTTGGCTCGAGCTTGGGTACGATCGGGAAGGTCGACTATGAGCACCTTTCGCCCCTCAAGACCGCCTCTACTAACCGTGATATCCGATTTGGAAAACATTATGTGTTCTTGTTCCAATTATTAGCCTAGAATTACTATGTTATGCGCACAGCAAACAAGTATAGACTAGATTGCCTGATTTGGAAATAAACATTGCATATCCGTTCGTTTTGAAAGCGTTTCGGAATTCGCTACTCGCAAGTAGGCTAAAACACGGATTTCAACGAGTTTTTCCAACTCAAGCAATCCAACCTCCACCCACAGGCATTCAAACAGTTTATCTCATGTAAGCAACTAGCCGCATGGTAAGCCTACTATCATGTTAGCATTCACACGCATGCGAGATGCTAAAGCATAAAAACTCACCTAGTACTCCGTGCCAAAACAATAAAACTAGTTAGCAAACATGCATGCTCTAGTTCATATTAGAATGACTAATGCATCGCATACAGAATGTGATTAGGATAGGCTCGGCTAACCCTAAAATGGCATGTGAAATGCAGTCATTCGGTGCACGTATTCAAGTTAGATTTGAAAATACAATGCGGTTCGTATGATGTACCGAGCCCGGTGCATGTCAACAAATGCATGGATGCATGCATGCATTGCATAAGGTATGCTAAAATAAACGTGCCCTAATCTACCATCGTAAGCGGGTAAATAAAAGGGAAGAAAGACGTGGGGGTTGGAAGATATGCACACCACTCACCCACACTTATTACAGATTTGCCCTCGCTCGGAGGGACCAAAAGAATAATACAAATTAATTAACTACGCAAGCTAATTAAATATTACTCATTAATTAAATTATCAAGTCAATTAATCTCAGCAAAACAGTAAACCGCCTCGGGGCGAGGGCTCAATGCATACGGATTCCGCTTGAATTGCCTTCGCCATGCCTAGCCTATCTATGTTTTCCTGCTTTGCTTCCGCCAAAGTCTCAAGGATGCCTCCTCGATCTTGGGAATCACCAGCTAAGTAGAATGATCGAATTGTGGCCATCGGCACAAAAATAGATCCACCGCCATCGATTGGGCAATAAATTCTGCAGAACCGCAACTCACAACGCATGGCAATGCTATTCAAGCTATGTATGCACCAATCATGCTCCCTATCATGTTAATGACTCAAGGGAGGATGTGCCTCGATTCTCGGGCCACCAATCACGCATTTCTATGCATGATGGCCCAAAGAATCAAGTGTGTAATTTTCATGTCAAATGAAATGCAAACTAAACAATCAAAGAGCCCAATCCCCATCACCAAATCAAGGGACAAGGCATGCATGTCTATGTGTGCAATCCTAAGCATGTCAACTAGTATGCAACATGGGATGCAAACAAGAATGCTAGTATGCAAACACACATCCAAGGCAAGCATGCAAACTAAGCAAGGGAGTGGACTTAAACATGATTTAGGAAACTCCAAATAGGCCTAAAATCAGTGGCCAAAGTGCCTAAAAATGAAGGCCAAAATGCACAAACTTATGCAAGCACTCATGGTCCAATACTCAGAGCATAATGGGGCAACTTTTAAACACATTTAAAAGGGCACAAATATGAACAATTAGCATGCAAGTTAAGCTCCGAAATCATGTTAGAAGAGGTGCCAAACCAACTCAAACAAGACAAACAAAAGCATGCAATTGGCCCAAATACTTGAGGCAAGCCAAGGGGCATTGAACTACACTTGGCAAGACCTAACATGGCAAGACTTAAGAAACTAAAATAAGAGTTTTAGCACACAAAATCAAGCCCAAAGGACCACTTAGATGGCATCTAAATGGCTTGAATTCAAAGGCATGCACAATGGTCAAAACATAAGGCATACAACACATGCTCTCAAAGCAATAAAGAGGCAATTAAGGCAAGCATATGAGCATGCCAAAGGGACTGAAATTACATGTTGGGTGGTTCCAAACCACCAAAATGATGCAAGCAACACATGCTACACATTCATATACTTGAGGCCTACAAGCCCGACAAGCCACAAATGCAAAGGAGCTATACTAAGCATGCCGAAATCAATCCAAACAACTATGGATAGACCTAAAGCATGGCAAAATAAGCACAAAACATTCATAAGTCTAAGCCTAAATCACGCTCAAACAAAGGCTAACAACCTAAGGCATGTTAAGGGATCAAGGAGGCATTACATGGCAACTATACTAAACATGCATGGAGTACCAAAACCAACACACAACATGATTATATTATGGTATAATAAGCATGAAATGCAGCCTAGATATGATCAACACACACTTGAACAAAGGCTTCCTTAAGAGACCAAAAATGGTCCTTTTCAAGGACAACAAGGAGAGGGGGTGGCCCTCCCCTTTTGGAGACTTCAAGGCACCATCTCCACCACTGAAATCCCTCAAGATTTCAGTGGTGAAGAGGCCCAAACACCAAAGTCTCGAAACTTGCACAAAATAGCACAAAATGAGGGCCTTTCAAGGCCTAAGGGTGGTCAAACACACCCAAACCACAAAACACTCTTAACAAATAATCAAGAGGGCCTAAAAATAGAACTTTTTTGTATTATACACTAAGCACAAAAACAGCTCTAAGATGGGTAGAAATAGGATGCAAAAATGGGGTAAAAAGGACTAGTTTCTTACCCTTGTAGACCACCTTCACAAATGTTGATGTAGTTGCTTCCTTGGGCTCAAATCCAGCCAAGAACACCAAGAACAGGTCCCTAGAACCTCAATAGCCAAGGGAAGGTGTGATGGTGGGTGCTTGTGAGCAAAAGTAAGACAAAACACACACACTAAGCTTAAGGGAGAGAGAGAGATATAGGATAGATACACAAACCCTAACCTAAAACCAGAGCTCTCTCTGAGTTATTCCCTCTCTAAAAATGTCTAACCCTAGCCAAGAGAAGAGACCCTTCTCTTATAGGCAACCAAGTTGTAAAGCTTATACAACAAGCTTACAAGGAGGGCATCCCTCCATACACGTGTATGGAGGGGAACCAAATGCCAAACAGCTGTCCTAAAATATCTGAAAAAGCAGATGAACAGTAGTCGGCTAGCCAAAAATGTCATTTTGACAAAAATGACTGCTGACCGGCAACAAAGAGTGCCGACCGGCAACATATATTGCCGGTGGCAAGAAAAACCAGCCGGTGGCTTCTAGCTAGTGCCGGTGGTGTGTGGGGATGCCTCACAAGGCATTCCCTGCCCCTCCAAGGCAAAACACAAGTGTTTGGTGCAAAACCAGACACAAAACAGTCGAGTTCAGAGATCCTGAGGCAAGGTGCGTAGCGGAGAACTCTGGGAACTCCAAACAAACACAAACATGGATAATCACCGAGTGTTCAAATGGTGACGTCCAAGTCTTGAGGACGGTCAAAAATGGGGTGTCTACAGTTGCCCCTCTTTGACAGAACTCGAAAGTCATAACAATGACGGGAGTGAATGTCAAAGCCCAGAGGCGATCCATTTTGACAAGGAAGACTTGGACAAACATGCAAGACAAGCAAGGTATCTTGGCGAGGGCAAAGAAAATGCAAGAAGCCGAGCATAACTTATGATCATGCAAAGAAAGCTGTAACGAAGCACACATGCAACAGTTATAAGCTAGCATACACCAGACTACACTACAATGCAGAAAGGATGCAAGAGAATTATGCAATTCTCGTCGTCTCACTCGAGGTACAATACTTATGCGGCTCGTCCACCTCAAATGAACCGTACATACAATATCGTGCCTGAAAAGAAAACAAACTTAACAGGTACAATGTTGTTAGCAATATTCATGATAAAGCAATCGAAAGTGCGTGACAACGCAAGTCATGCATAGAGAAATGGTAGGATTGAACACATGTGAGTAAAGCAATGCACGCATGCACGCAATGTGTATATAAAGAAACTTGAATGCATGTGAGTAAAGCGATGCACACATGCACGCAATGTGTATAAAAACAGGAACTTGAACACATATAAGTAAAGCAATGCACACGTGCACGCAATGTGTATATAAAGGAACTTGAACACATATCAGTAAAGCAATGCACACGTGCACGCAATGTGTATATAAAGGAACTTGAACACATATAAGTAAAGCAATGCACACGTGCACGCAATGTGTATAGAAAGGAACTTGAACACATATCAGTAAAGCAATGCACACGTGCACGCAATGTGTATATAAAGGAACTTGAACACATATCAGTAAAGCAATGCACACGTGCAATGTGTATAAAAGGAACTTGAACACATATCAAGAAGCAATGCACATGTGCACGCAATGTGTATAAAAAGGAACTTGAACACATATCAAGAAAGCAATGCACGCAATGTGTATAAAAAGGAACTTGAACACATATCAGTAAAGCAATGCACACGTGCACGCAATGTGTATAAAAAGGAACTTGAACACATATCAGTAAAGCAATGCACACGTGCACGCAATGTGTATAAAAAGGAACTTGAACACATATCAGTAAAGCAATGCACACATGCATGCAATGTGTATAAAAAGGAACTTGAACACATATCAGTAAAGCAATGCACACGTGCACGCAATGTGTATAAAAAGGAAGGATGTAAGACAATGTAAATGAGGCACGCATGCTGATGCAAATGAGGAGGCACACGTGCCCATGAAAATGGGGCACACGTGCCAATGCAAAGTGAGGAGGCACACGTGCCGATGGTAATGAGGCACACGTGCCAATGAGAATGAGGCACATGTGCTAATGAAGATGAGGCACACGTGCTAATGAAGATGAGGCACACGTACTAATGAAGATGAGGCACACGTGCCGATAAAGATGAGGCACACGTACTAATGAAGATGAGGCACACGTGCCGATGAAGATGAGGCACACGTGCCGATGGTAATGGGGCACACGTGCCAATGCAAAGTGAGGAGGCACACGTGCCGATGGTAAATGGGGCACACGTGCCGACGCAAATGAGGCACACGTGCCGACGCAAATGAGGCACATGTGCCGATGAAAATGAGGCACACGTGCCAATGCGAAATGAGGCACATGTGCCAACGCAAATGAGGAGGCACACGTGCCGACGCAAATGAGGCACACGTGCCTATGTAAAACGAGGCACATGTGCCGATGAAAACGTGACACACGTGCCGATGTAAAACGAGGAGGCACACGTGCCAATGAAAACGAGGCACACGTGCCGATGCAAATGAGGCACACGTGCCAATAAGAACGGGGCACACGTGCCAATGCAAGTGAGGAGGCACACGTGCCTATGACGACGGGGCACACGTGCCTATGTAAAACGAGGCACACGTGCCAATGAAATGTGAGGCACACATGCCAATGCTAGATGGGGCACACGTGCCGCACGGAATGTAAAACAACGCAAGTGTGACACACATGCCACACGAAAATGTAAAACAATGCAAGTGTGACACGCATGCCACATGAATGTTTAAAAACAATGCAAGTGTGACACGCATGCCACACAAAATATAAAACAACGCAAATGAACTCGTGTGCGCAACAACGCACGTTCTTTCTTTTTGAAATGCATGATAATGCGAAACAAGGAGGTGTATGGCAACATAAATGATGTGCGGGGCAACGACAACACGAATGATGTGCGAGGTGACGTATGTATTGAGGTGTATGACGATGTATGACAACGCTTGTAATAAAATGCATGACAATGCATGAGGGATGTGTATGACGGCGCGACGCAACGCACCGGACAACATGATGAATGCATGCAACGCACGCGGGGCAACTTTTGAATCTTGTAAATGGCAAAAGGATACAAAAGGATACGACATTGCATGAATTTGAGTGCCACGCATAGAAGACACGGTCCGAGGTCAAAACTGAGACCTCCGATACTATTTGGATTTGCAGGGGAAGCTCTACAAAAAATCTCTCTCCGGGTTGTACTTAGAGTGTGTTCACCCAGATAAAGTCGAGGAACTTTTGTCTAAAATACATGAAGGCAGTTGTGGTGCCCATTCGAGCAGACGTTCTCTGGCCCATCGCGCCGTATAGCAGGGGTACTATGGGCTGACCATGCGAACCGATGCCAAATGTTATGTCAAGAAATGTAGTCAATGCTAGAAGTTTTTCCCCTTAACTCATCTGCCAGCTGAGGAGTTAAATTCTATCACTAGTCCTTGGACGTTCGCTCAATAGGGGCTTGATATTGTTGGACCGCTACCACAGGCCCTAGGCAACAGGCGATTCCTGATTATTGTGATGGATTATTTCACAAAATGGGTCGAAGCGAAGGCACTAACACATATTCAAGATTCCGACGTTAAGCATTTTGTATGGAAAAACATCATAACAAGGTTCGGCATACCACAAGCACTTGTTTCTGGCAACGGTACCCAGTTTGATTGTGGCGTGTATCGAGAATTGTGCAACACTTATGGTATCCGGCCCTACTTTTCCTCGCCGGCTTACCCCCAAAGCAATGGTCAAGCGGAGGCCACCAACAAGGTTATTTTGGACGGCATCAAGAAAAGACTGGAGAAAGCTAAAAGCAGATGGGTCGAAGAGTTGCCCAGTGTGCTGTGGGCTCATCGGACTACTCCGAGGCGATCCATTGGGGAAACGCCGTTTGCTTTCGGAACCCAGGCACTCATCCCCCTGGAGATCGGCCTCCCAACCTTGAAATCGAAGGTTTTTGACATGGGCTGAAATGGCATGATGTTGGCCTTGGACTTGACTCTGATTGAAGAACACCGAGACCGTGCCCTTGCATCTATGACACGGTACCAGGAACAACTCGTTAAGTCGTATAATCAACGTGTTCAGCTACGCTGTTATATACTAGGAGAATTGGTCCTTAAGAAAGTGCTTCCCACTGCTACGAATCTGACTGACGGAAAATTGGGTCCTAACTGGGACGGCCCCTATCAAATTGATTCAATCGCAGGGGCAGGGGTATATCGGCTCAAAGACATGGATGGAATAAGCTTGCCGTGTGCGTGGAACTCCATACACTTGCGCAAATTTTATCATTAACTTTTACGGCACAACTTGTTTTGATTTTACACTGTGTATATCTTTTTTTTTCAATACAATGCTCTCTTTCCCAGTGAGTTCTACTGTGTTGCCCAGTGAGTTCTGGTTGTGTGAGAAAGCCTCCAAATTCGGAGCGCCCTTCGTGGAAATCACGATTGGCCAATACAAAAAGCCTTCAAATTCGGAGTGCCCTTTGTGGAAATCACGATTAGCCAATACAAAAAGCCTTCGAATTCGAAGCGCCCTTCGTGAATAACACGTTTAGGCCGAATAAGCCTCCAAATTCGGAGCGCCTTTCGTGGAAATCACGATTGGCTAAGACAATAAGCCTCCGAATTCGGAGTGCCTTTCGTGGAAATCACAATTGGCCAAGACAAAAAGCCTCTGAATTCGAAGTGCCCTTCGTGAATGACACGTTTGGGCTGAATAAGACTCCGAATTCGGAGCGCCCTTTGTGGAAATCATGATTGGCCAAGACAATTAGCCTCCGAATTTAGAGCGCCCTTCGTGGAAATCATGATTGGCCAAGACAAAAAGCCTCCGAATTCAGAGCGCCCTTCGTGGAAATCACAATTGGCCAATACAAAAAACCTCTGAATTCGGAGCGCCCTTCGTCGAAATCACGATTGGCCACTACAAAAAGCCTTCGAATTCGGAGCGTCCTTCGTCGAAATCATGATTGGTCAACACAAAAAGCCTCTGAATTCAGCGCGCCCATCGTGAATACCACGTTTGGGCCGAGTAAGCCTCCGAATCCGGAGCGCCCTTCATCGAAATCATGATTGGCCACAACAAAAAGCCTCCGAATTCGGAGCGCCCTTTGTGAATGACATGTTTGGGCCTAATAAGCCTCCGAATTTGGAGCGCCCTTTGTCGAAATCATGATTGGCCAAGACAAAAAGCCTCCGAATTCGGAGTGCCCTTTGTGAACACATTTGGGCCTAATAAGCCTCCGAATTCAGAGCTCTTGTCGAGACTTGTGATTGACAAGCACAAGCGCAATTGACATAAAATGTTAGACACAACTTAATCTACAAGCATGGATCGAAATAAACATATGCACATTTCGAATAATATTTTTTATTTATTTGATAGATCATGAGTACATACTTTACATGAAAACGGAACAATGTACATCGAAATTATTCGGCTCCCTCCTCGTCATCAGTCTTCTCGACATTGAAAGCCTTGAACGGAAAAGTATAACTCTGATACAAGGGTGACGCCGGATCAACGCCCGCGGCCTGAAGCACCTTGATCCATCCATGCTTAAATTTGTGATTTTCGCATCGACATACTTCCTTGACTAGCTTTTCCTTCATCTTGTCTATTCTAATTTTTCGGCCGTCATGGAAGCCTTTTTCATAGGACCTTGCTTTCATAGATTCTATCACGAACATGCTCGCCATTTCTCAATCGGCAATCGCGTGATCCAAATTCAGCAGTTTACATGCTTTGCAGCAATCGGATTCACTTGGCTCGCCAAATGAGTCTCGGAAGTGTTAGCTTTCTTCAAATCATTTTCGGCCTTCTCCGTACGGACTTGCAAGCTTTGAATGCGAGCATCCCTTTGCTCTATCTCCCTTCTTGCAGCACGAAGTAGCATGCCGATTTCATAGACGGTATACAAACCCTTTACTGCTCCATGAACGCCCTCCTAAAAAACTTCATAGTCAACCCAGCCGACCATGGATTGCTAAACTTTTTGTAGAAAAATCTGTCGAGCAAACTCGATTGCTACATTTAAGTCACGGATAATGGAATCCGCTTCTGTCATCAGTTTGTTCCCAACGAAAATAAAAAAACTCAATGGTCGCAGTGTCACACTGGTTTCTTCTCTCGAGCGAGGGGAGTTATCTCGTTGTTGTTTTTCCTTTCTGGGTGACCTACTTCGATGGCATAGGGAATATCGTTTCTCACACTCCCTCGACGTCTTACTCCCTGTGCGCGTAGGCTCGCCACCTCGATTAATCTCTGCGTCTAGTTCCACTAGTGTTCTACCTTCCCTCTGTTGTTGAAGAATAGTCTTCTTGCCATCCACAGTCGTCCACACTGCCTTTTTCCTCTCCTAATTTGTTGGATTTAAACGCAACAATGGCACCCTCGCGCACGCAGCCCCCACTCCCTTTATTCATCACGGGTACAGCACTCCCGAGGCGCTCTCATCAATGCGTGTTTTTAAGGCCTTGCGCAGATAAGTTCATGTGTCCCAGCTAATCTATGAACCACCGATATTCGTTGTTACAGTTCATTCATTAGCTGGGGCAAGGGCATATTTGTTAATCTAATTGGCTAAATTTCAAGGCTTTGCACCAATGAATTCGTTTGCCTCAGCCAATCCATGAACCACCGATATTCGGCGTTGCAGTTCATTCATTAGCTGGGGCAAGGGCAGATTCGTTAATCTAATCGGCTAAATTTCAAGGCCTTGCACTGATGAGTTCATGTGCCCCAGCCAATCCATGAACCACCGATATTCGGCATTGCAGTTCATTCATTAGCTGGGGCAAGAGCAGATTTGTTAATCTAATTTATTTGCCGATTAATTCGTGTGCCTCAGCCAATCCATGAACCACCGATATTCGGCGTTCCAGTTCATTAGCTGAGACAATAGCAGACTGGTTAGTTTATTCGGCTAAATTGCAAAGATACGAAGCTGTCTAACCGGCAGATATTTAATTGGATGTTTAATTTACTCATCTCATGATCTTACATCTTACTAGATTGTTAACTAGAACATGCAATAGACAGAAAAGCAAAGGAAATTTTCATTAATAAATTGAGTACAGATAGTAGTCATTTTACACATGAAAATTACCCTATATTTAACTTCTAATTGAAGTAAACAAACAAAAATCTACTAACAAAAACCTACAAAAACTATGCATGGAAGATACCTAACAAAAATCAAAATGTCACCCTAGTAAATCTTCAGGGTCAGACTCCAGCGGCTCAATGTCCACCTCCTCGTATGGAATCAGTTGCGCCAATGTCACATTAGCGACAGTGAGGGTTTTGAGCCAGCCATGTTTGAAGCCCTGATTCTCGAACTTGGATACTTCCTCCACATAATTTTTCAAGGCGACGTCCTTTCCAACTTGGAACGCTTTGGAAATCTCGGAGTCGGCTATTTCCTTTGCCTTCTTCGACTCTTCCAAATCGGCTTCCAGCTTGGCAATCACCTCCTTGGCTAATTTGAGCACGTCTTTGCTCGCGTTTGCCCTCTCCTCGGTGGCCTATCTGAGTTGGTCAAAACTCTTCACCTTTTCTGCCTCGGCGTCGACTCTTGCGCGCTCCTCCGCCGCTCTCGCCGCCTCGAACTCGGCTCTCTAAGAGGCCTCCACAACCTTGCTCTTCTCATTTTTAATTTTGATTTTCAAAAAGCTGATCTGTTCAATAGCATCATGTTGATAGCGGTTGATCTCGGTTATTCTATCCGCTGTCTGCAAAACAAGGAATTAGAGACTAATAATAAAAATAAAAAATATATAGGCAAAATACTGTAGACAAGTTTAAGTCACGTAGCAATATGGCCGATTGAGCGGCTAATGCTATTGACAGCAAATCAGGCTCCGCTCGAAAAGTCGCTCTGTTAATCAACAGGGACATTGAGGAAGCCATGCTCAAGACCATAGCCGGATCTTTCAGAGTTGACGCATCAGACACAATCGGCACATTCTTTATCCTTGGTTGGACGATGAACGGCACAACCAAGTCTGACTCCTCCAAGCGCGGCCATTTATCGGCAAGTATTTCCTCAAGGTCGGCTTCGCGCTCGACGGGACGCTTTTCCCCCCTCTACTCGACCTCTTGATCCAACTGTTCGATAATTTGCTCCGACTTGACCGTTTCAACCTGAGCCGTTCCAACCCGCTCCGTTTCGGTATTCGGCGGAGAAATCTCAGCCACGGCAGCAGGGAGAGGTTCAAATCGGTTGGTCTCAGCCCTCCTTCGGGCGGCCATTTGTTCGGCATTTTTCCTCCTGGCCAGCTGCGTAAGCGATTCCCCAACCATGTTCTCAGGGTATGCGCTGGGAAGGTTCCCTAAGTCGGTAAAAATGAATTCAAATGAGACGTCTCCTCGGCCTGAAGTAGATGGAGGGTCGGATCAATTAAGGCCAGCTTCTTCAAAAGCCAAGTTCAGAGCCTCGTCAACTTTTTTGGCTTCCAAAATGGGCTGATTCGACTGTTCGGTGACTTCTTTGGCTACTTGTTCTTCCGCCTACTCCAAATCGAAAGCCTCCAAACCAATCTGCTTGAGATTTTTGAAGTTGGAGAAGATAAGAGCCGTGAGCTGCTGTTTGCCCCCTGGAATCAGAATGTTGTCTGCGGTCGAAAAGGTTACGTAAGTCGACTCGTATTTGAGAAGTATATAAGCTGCCCTCCCTTGCTTCTAGAGGTTTGGATGGCCAAAGAACTGAAGTGTGATTTTGATTTCCACAAGCACGGCGGCATCGGCCAAAATTAGAACTTTCTTCCAATCGTTGCCTTCATAAATAAAGCGGTAAGTGCATGGAAGAAAAGTCGAGTACATATATGGCAAATACATGTAAGAAATTATATGGCCACCTAGTTCGCCTTTTCGTCTAGGCACAGGATCTAGGCGATCTTCACCCTCGCCGAATTCCCAGTTGCCTCAGACAACGACCATGACATTGTCGACTCGCTTGCCAGAGCTGGCAAGCATAGTCACCAAATGATGGTTGGTGTCCTTAGCCCTGAGAAAGTAGCGCCCCAGCTGGCCAAAAAACTTGGCCAAGGCATAGCAATACCGAATCGCAGGGATACCAAGATTGATCCTAAGGCGTTGGTTCAACTCTACGATTCCCATTATGATCCGATAAAAATTTACATTAGGTTGGGAATGGATTAGACCCCAGTAGTGAAGGACGGCCCTTAAAAATAGGTGAAGGGGGAAACAGACTCCTCCCTCAGCAATTAATAGGAGAGGAAAGATGATTGTGCTCTCATTAGTCCTCTCTATATCAATGGTGCTCTCCGCCACGAGTGACAGGTGGACATTGTCAGGAATGGAAAAATGGCATCGAAAGTCAGAAACTTGATCCGCAGAAAGGAGGGCTTTCAAATGTTTGGCCATCCTAGCCAGTTTAGGGAGTATGCAAAACTAAAAACAAACAAGGAAAGGGGAATCGAAATGGAAAAGAAGAGAACTTACAAGAAGCGGAGGAGACAATGAGAAACGGAAGGAATTAGCAGAGGACGCGAAATGGAGGTATACTGAAAGGCAAACCAGAAACTTTGCGTATTCAAAAAACATACATTTGAAGGGACAACACAGTTTCAAATCGCATTAAATGAAGGAAGCGTATGAAGGGATAGGAAATTGTAATGATGCCTAAAAAGCGTGCGCGTTCTGACACTTACATTGGAATGAGGTTAACTGCCGAATTTTTTGACTTTTCAAGTTCAAAACCAAATATGCCGACTAACTAGAGTTAGTAGGATGTTCGGGGGGCAATTGTGGGAGCCGAATATCAATACTTGCAGGGAAGCCGAATAACGGGTCTGATAGTAATCAAGATATATATTATGTTCGGCTCCGTCATGTACGATCCTGAAGCTGAATGAGCTAATCAGCCATAGAGCCAGCTGAACATAAAGTCGAGTGAGAATTGGCACACGATAGAAGGGGCCAAATGAGCAATCACGCGATGGATTAAGAGTGAGCTCGACCCTAGGGCTCAAAAGCGAATATAAATAGAGGAACATCAACCAAAGAAAGGTACGTTAGAAACAACCCAAGAAACTTAAGATAGAAGCAAACAAGAGACATATACTAACTTGTCCGTCAGAGTGCTAATTTCGGCACCCCCGACCGGAGTGTTAATCCCTTTTTCAGGTGGCAATCTGAGGATCAGGAACGTCCTTCAGGATCCAAAAGTATTTCCAAACCACTTCTCCACAAGGGTTAGACTAATTTCCCAAAGGCTTAAAGGATTACTAGAAGCTCTTCTCTACCCTCGTGACTAGATACATAACAGATACACCATTGAAGTTAAAACTTGAAGCTTTTTGTTGAATCTTTGAACATAATTTCAAATACTTGAGAGTGTTCAGATTGAGATTTGTGAATCAAGAAGCTCTTCCTCCTTTTAAGAGGTTGAACTTTGAACCTTTTCACCACATTTTCTCTCTTTTTCTTGTCTTTTACATACTCTTTTTCAGAGTTTTTTGGGCCTGAAATATGTGATTTAAAGTTGCAAAAAGTAGAGGGGTTAGCCACACTTCCTTAGGCTTGTTTGCTAGATGAAACATCTTGGCTTTCTTTCATTTTTGTTCACTTTTTCCACCTCATAAAATTGATTTTTAGCACTGTTTTGTGTTGTTTGTGGGTTGTTTAATGTGTTAATTTATGCTTTGAATACTGTAGTTATGTTGTAAGTCCTCACGGATTTGGTGTGTTTAGGATATAGCGGCCAATCCATTTGAGTTGATTGTTTAACTTTGTTATAATTTTCCATATGTATCTTGAAACCTTGTGGTCGTGGGAGGATTAGAGCTTAGGCTTAGCCACCTCGCTACAAGTTTGCTTAACTAGCTATAAACTTCTTACTTTCATACTACCTTGAAGTATGCCCACCTCTTCCTTGAAATAACTTCATGATAGGAAAGAGGTATGTAGAATAGTCTTATTTTTTGTTGTGTTTAGTAAAGCCTTTTCCTATTGCTTCTAAGATCATTATGTAACAAATTTGAGATAGTTGATGACTTGTGAAGCAAACCTACTCTTTCCTTGAAGATCTTCATTACAGGAAGGAGCAAGAGGAATGAACATCCTTTGGAAACCCTTTGTTTGCTCTGGTTCAATTCTGTCGCAGTAGGTATTTCCCCAAAATTAGTGGTCAGCCGGCCATCATTTTGTACGGCCGACCAGTCCATGTGGTTGGCAGTGGTAGTATTTCAAATAAGTAGAGCAGATCTTGAGGACAAAATAGAATTGTTTTCTGACTATGAACAGAGCAGTTTCTGGCAGCAAGCAGAGTGGGTTTCCGGAGGATATTCTTACTTGTGCACACGTTGTTCCTCGTCTCTCGTTCAATTTCTTTAGATTAATCTCTTCAAAATTCGTGTTTTGTAATAATTAGTTAATTAGTTCATTCGTTTATGTTTGTAATACTTAGTTGATTACGACATTTAGACCCTCTTGTATGAGGGCAAATTTGTAACATTTGACGTATGTCTTCTAACTCTCATTTATTTCTCCCTTTTATTTACATGCTTATCGTAATTGTATAGCATCATGTTTTGCCTTATCATTTCCAGTCCTTATATCCATTTTTGCATGCATTAAGGTTCGGTTCGTCACACTTAATGTCATTAAACATTTCCTACTTGATTATGTGCGCTACTTCATGCTTTCAGTTGATTCACATATCATATTAGTAGCTGAATCTAGTAATTGAATTTTTGTATGTGATGCATTAGCCACTTTGCATATTATGATCATGTATTTTTCTAACTATCTCCCTTTCTTCGGCTTGCCGCGTTTGAGGACTAGGTAAGCATTTTTGTTTTGACATATTGCATGTGTGTTTGTGTTACCATGTCGAGCATACTATCATGAGGCTGCTTGCTTACTTAAAATATCTCTATGAATGTTTGTGGATGGAGGCTATGTTGCTTAGCTTGAAATGACTTTGTTTATTGTACATATGAGCACGCTTTTCTTTTGAGTTGCACATATTCAAAACTGTTTTCAAAAAAGCATGAAATCAAAGCATTCCAAAGTAAGTGACGTGGTCTATACTTGTTTGCTTCACATCGTAATGTTAGCATATTAATAATCAGAATATGAGCATATAATGTCTATACAATTCACATCATGATTTAGTAGAGGCCGATCTTTGATCGGGTGAATGGGGTACTCAATTCATGACATTTCCCTCTGTAGACACCCCATTTTTGACCACCCTTAAGACTTTGGCGCTTCAGGTTGATTACTTGAGGACGAAGGCTATGTTGTGCAAATGTTTGATTTCTTCGGCAAGGAGAGCGTCAAATCCTAACCTTACAACCCCTTTTTGGACCCAAAGCCTTTTGACCAAAATGATTTTTAGATCCTAAAACCCTTTCTTTGAAAACATTTTTGAAAAAAAAGGTTTCTACGATGTTCTGAGGCTTGCATTTCGTTAAATGTTGCGCTTTTCGGTAAACCGAGCAAGGGAAAAGTGGAAACGAATGAAAGGGATGTCAAATCTTTGAAAAAAATCTTTAAAACATCTTTTTTAGAGGTTTGGAGATGAAGAAAATTAAAGAGGAGGGGAGAAACCAAGCTGATGAGAAGTTAGGCATGAATCCGGTTAGGACCGAAACTGAGCAGTCTTCACTAAAATGAGCATATCTTCTTGCACACTTAGAATTTTGATGTGAGTTTGCCACCATTGGAAATAAGACTTCTGGGGCTTCAATTTAGGCTAAAGAATGACCTGCAAAGGAGTCCAGATGAAGGAGATATGTCTATTTAAAGTTGGGGCCATAAACCAGTTTTTGCTTGTTGGCCACTAGGGGAGCTTGTAGGCCATGTGTCAGCCAAAAGTGCATTTTTTCGACCACCAGTGATGGACGACATCCACCAGTGATGGCCGGTCGGCCATAGGTGTTCAGAAAGCTCAGATTTTGCAGATATTTTCCCTCCAGCTATTCTATACTACTCCAGCTGTCCCATTTTGAGATATTTTCGACCTGAGCTCTTGTATTTCTATATATAGAGGCCCTTCTCTATTGTTTTGGAGGTTAGAAGGATTTGGGAGCCTCTCTCTCTACAATCCTCTCTCTCTTTCTCTATAATTCTCTCTCTCTTGGTCTTTTATGCATATAAGTAGAGATACACTTCTAGTTTGCCTATCCATCCTTAACCAAAGTTTCTTATCTTTGGGATGAGGTTACTTGAGACCCTTTTTGAGCTCTAAAAGGTGTTTGTGGCTTGGATTGTTGCCTATTTTGTGCTTTGGCTCCAAGAGGTATATTACTTGCTTTGTTAGCTAGTCTTACATACTTGTTTTGCCATCTTTGCAAATTGTTTTTGGCCTTGTTTTCAACTGTAAAAACCTCTATTTTTATGACCTAAAAATGGTGGTTTGAGGCTATTTTCAGTTAAGGGGTGGTCCACCCTGTTTGCTCCTTTGCTTGTTAAACGTTTTCGCTATTATTCATCACTTTAAAACCAACTTTTTTTGGGCATTTTTACCACTGATTTTTAGAGGTTTTTAGAGGCTAAAAATTTTGTTTTGAAGCCCCAAAAATAGAGGGGTTGACCACCCCTCTTCATTCTTGTTTACTAGTTCAAAAGCTCCATGTTTTAGCTTATTGTCTTAGCTTCTTTTAGCATGTTTTCCAACTGATTTTGGGCTATAAAAACTCTGTGTTTTTTAGCTGAAGCTTGGGTCCTAAGACCATTAAAGGTTGAGGGGTTGATAGCCCTTCTTTGTACCTTGTTTTGGAGGCCTTTGCCCTCGTGTTTCCCACCATTGCATCATTTTTTTCAGAGCTTTTAACCACTGAATTTCAAAGGTTTTTCAGTGGTAAAAACCTTCATTTGAAGTCCTAAATTGGAGAGGTTAGCCTCCCCTCCTTGTGTTCTGCTTGCATTCCTAGTTAGCCTCACATGTTACCATGTTTTTCTAGCCCAACTTAGCTTTGGTCCAGCATGCTTTTACCTCTGTTTTGACCTTCTTTAGCTCTGTTTGGGTCATTTGAGCTTTGTTTTGTATAGTTGTGGTGCAATTTCCTTCACTAGCTTAATGTTTCTAGGCTTTGAGTATCATTTGTGTGTCTTGTTTACATGTTTTAATGCTTTTTCATGCCTAATTCTAGCACTGAAATCACTGCAATCTCTCTCTATTCTTCACTCTTTCGTTTACTTTGAAAGTGGTTTTAAACCCCTTGTTTGCTTAAGTGTGAAATTGAGACATTCATGCTTAATGGTTTAATCCCTTCGAGGGTTCATTATCAATGGCATGAGGTCTCTTTTATGCCCAAGGCACTTGTGGTTTAAGCCCTCTTTCCATTAGAGGACACTCACTTTCGAACTTAATCGGTTAAAGAATGGATCGGTAACTAAAATGATTAAACAAAAATGAGCAAGTAAAAGAGGCAAGATAAGCATCTTTCATATTGCATTGCATGTGTTTGGATCGGACGTCAATTTGAACACGAGACAAATGGGACATTTCATACTCAAAAGTGATGAAATGTGTCATTTTCCTTGGTCACCATTACCCTTGATCATGCATGATAGGTTGGTGGTTTTGTTGAGTCTTGTTGTGCTCTCATTAAGCTTGTACAAGCTTGGTTCCTTAGCCATCATGCATGGAAAATGCTTGGTTGATGGTTTGAGGGCCAAGAGCTACACTTCTTTGAGCTTGTGTGATGATAAGGAGGGTAGCAGTACACACACTCATTGAGAATACACTACTTTGCCTCTGTTTGCTCTCTATTGCAGCAAAAAAAGAAGTTCAGGACAGGAGTAGCCGACCGGCCACCAATAGTAACCGACAGCCACCATTGGTAGCCGACTGGCCATCAATGAAGAAAGTTTCTCAATATGTTCTTCAGGTGGAGTAGAGGCATTCTAGAAGTTGGCAGCATTGTTGGTGTTCAAATATATGCAAACAGAGGCGTTCAATGGCAAGGCGGTGGCATTTTCGGGTGGAAACCAATCGAGCATGCATGTGTCCCTCGCCTCGAGGCCATTTATTCTCTTTATTCATGCAAGTGTTGTAACTATTTAATTAGCTTAGATAGTTAATTATTTAATCGTTTTAATTAGCTTAGAAAAAGTTAGTTAATTTGCCTTGTTTTGTAATAATTAATTAGCTTAGCGTGAGTTAGTTAATTCATTTCAATTGTTGTAATAATTAGCTTAGCTTAATTAGCGTAGCTAGTTAGCTCATTTATTCAGACCCTCCTTCGCGAGGGCATAATGTTGTAATAAGTGTGTGTGTATGTCTTCCAACCCCACGTCTTTCTCCCTTTTATTTAATCGCTTTTGATGGTTAGATTAGGGACATTTTCAATTAGCATACCTTATGCTTGCATGCTTGCATCCATTCATTTGTCTTGCATGCACCGAGGCTCGGCGCATCATTCAAACTGCATTGTCAATTTCAATACTTCTTTTAATACGTGTTTCAAAGCATGCTATCAAAGTGTTGCAAATATCATGATTAAGTAGCCGAGCCTATTTAGTTGCATCATTGCATGTGTTGCACTAGGCATCTTGTATAGTTAGGATCATGCATTTTTCTAACTAGTTTCGGTTTTGGCTTGGAGTACTCGGTGAGTCTTTATGCTTTAGCATACTTGCATAAGTGTGATTGCCATATTGCCGTGAGCCTATGTGCTTAAATGCTAAACTGTATGAATGCCTGTGGATGAAGGCTTTGTTGTTTGAATTGGAACAATTCAACAAATGTGTATTTTAAGTCCGCTTTGTTGTGGCAAAATCATGTTTTAAGCCCACTATGTTTAGTGGCAAATCCACATCTTTAAGCCCACTTGAGGGTAGCAAATTCAAACCATTTTTTTTTTTTTACAAACATGAGTCGAATTGTTCCAATTCTTGTGATGTAGTTTATACTTGCTTGTGTGCGTCACGTAGTAAAGCTAGTTTAATAACCGGAATAAGAACACATAATGTTTATAAAATATCATATCATGATTAGTAGAGGCCGATTTTTGATCGGACGAGCGGATGTGCTCATTTCAGGATCTTCCTTTCTCGTACCTAAGTTCCCGAGCCGAGGCAACTTTGGTGATGACGAACATGTGGCCTTTGGCACGAGTTAGGGTTTCTTAAATTTTCCTAAAAATAAAATATTTAGGTGCCGACTCTGTATTTGGCAAAGCAGTCTAATTTTGACATTATTTGATTTAAAATCAAATTTCCAACAAGGTTTGCCAGATTTGGACTCTTTGGTGATTATCAATTTCACATTGCACTTTGTGAGACTAGATTTAGAACCGCTGGAGTCCGAACTGTGAGGCCTTCTTTTCAAACCCTTTCCGAAAGGCGGGGCGTGGAAAAAGGCGAGCCCACACCCTCTCATATCTAAGTTCTCAAGCCGAGACAACTTTGGTTATGACGAACAAGTGGCTTTTGGCATGAATCACGGGTTTCCTAAATTTCTCAAAAATATTTAGTTGGCAACTTTAAAATATGGTAATGCAATCCATTTTTGGCATCTCTACTGATTAAATGGATTTTCTAGGCTTTGCCAAATTTGGACTCTCATTCATTTTTCTGTTTCACATTGTACTTGTGAAACTAGATTCAGAACCACGGGAGTTCGAACTGTAGGACAATTGCATTTGAGAAAACTAAATCCTTCCGAGGAGCGCAAAAAACCAGCTACAATGTGCCACAAGTGAACGATACGAAATAAGAGTTAAACAAATAAAGTAATGCCCTATTGGCTACAACTTTTCAAGACGATACTTGGTTATAACAAAAGTGAGTTTGAAACTCAATACAAATAAAGCCTTAGGTTTGTACAAAAATAATTACAAAATAACAAAAGAAGCTCTTGGCTTCAAGTTCTCCCAAGTTATGACATTGGCAGAAGCATATCATCAACACCTGAAAATAGTTTTCTACATAGGGTGAATCAAAACCCACTAGAGATACTCTAACACAGTGTATAAATCTTAACAAAGTTATAAGGTGAATGTATATGCAATGCTCGTGCCAAAACATTTTTATATCTCTTTCCAAAAATCATGACATGCCAGGTTATATCACAATTCATGAAATCATTTTCTTTACAATAGAAAACAGGGCAGTGGATACAACACTGGGAATCTCTAAGTACGTGTCTGCAAGTAGGCTATACAAGCACTACCAATTGTCATTTTACCGGTACTAATCGCAAGGCTCGACACTAACCATGTGGGTTTCTAGACTTTCACCAAGGACACATAGGAAAACAATAATACCATAACCACACCTCCTATCCAAATTCACCAAGATATTCACCCATGTTTCTCAAAACAATATATATTTTCAATGTGTTAAATATGCAACAATGCTCAATGCAAATGGATGAAAAATTAGTTTCAATTCTCCTAATTCTCATGCAATTTCTACAATAATTATAGCTATCCTCCACCGATAGTCCAAAACAAATATCTCTAAACAGATAGATAATTTCCATTAAAGATAAACTTTCCAAAAATACATATTGAGAGTGATAATACATATCTAACTCCACTACCATCATCATCATTCCAATTCCATAAAACCCAACGTCATTTCCATTTCTTCTTTACAAAATCAAATATTCACATTTTTAGGAAAAAATCTCCTTTCTTTAGAAATTCCAAGGATAAAAATTCATAATTTTATCACAACTCAACTATATTTACAAATCCACAATCATATTCAAGAACCCCTTTGAAAACCCCTCTTTTGAATTTTAAACCAAAATCCTAAATTTTGTCTAAAATCTCCATATCGCAACATTGTTTAGAAAATCAAATAACTAAGTTAAAATCATACAAAAGTGTGAAGAAATCCCTACCTCGAAGCGAGAAGGCAAGAGAGAGTGTGAAGGAACCTCTACGAAGCCAAAACCAACTTTGTCCAATTAAAACAAAGCTTTATGTGAGCTCTACCTTTTTATCAAATGGACTATGGTGTAGAGATCAATAGATTGAGAGTATTTGGAGGTTGAAGATAAGTTTTAGAGATAGAGGGTCTAGATTTAGGGTTTTGAAATGTTTTAGAGAGATATATATATATATATATATATATGAAAAAGTGACTCAAAAAGTGGCTGTTACGAACTGCTATACACACAGACTGTTCGAGCGAACAAAGTACAGCTCGAGCGCACAATGACATACTCTCAGAAGTTTTGTAGACAAAGGCTAACCGCTCTAGCCAAGACCGCTCAAGCGTAAAAAGTACTGCTCAAGCGAGAAAAATACACTCCTAGTACTTTTACAAGCCTGCAAAAGTACTAAGCCTTCCGAAAAGCCGCTTGAGTGCAAGAAGTACCGCTCAAGTGAGAAAAGCAAACTCCTAGTACTTTTGCAGGCCTATAAAAGTACTGAGAGTTCTCAAAGACCACTTGAGCGCAAGAAACATTGCTCAAGCGAGAAAAACATCCTCTCAGTACTTTTGTAGGCCTACAAAAGTATTGACAGTTCTCAAAGACCTCTCGAGCGCAAGAAGGACTGCTTGAGCGAACTGACCAAAACCTGGGCAAAGACTTCTTTGAAAAATGAACTCCCTACTTATTTCAAACGCAACCACAATACGTAAATAACCCAATTCAACAAGGAATAAGATGAACAAGGATATAAATGTCAGTTTCGACCAAAAATGTAACAGTTGCAGTTAGTTGAAAATCACAAGAAGTTTTCCTGCATATATGAGAACCATAAAAATGTAAAGTGTTCCGAACTCAAATCACAAGGAGTTAATATAAATTTTATCCTATTTTTTATTTATTAAACTGCCATTTAGTCTTATTAACACAAGTTGGTAGGGTTGAATGGTGTTAATATGTCTCAATGGTGTGTGCAAAATAAATAAAACCCAACATTTGAAATTTAACAGAAAGCAGTAGAACCTTTGTTAAATTGAGTATTGATCTAAAATAAAACTCTCTCCCTCGATTGAAATGTAGTAAAAAGGGAGCCAATTATTTTTTATTTTATTTTATTGAGGGTGTTGATTAATTCATTTTACAGTATCTTCTCATAAGATTTTCATTATGCTCATCGTGACTAAATATGATCAGTATGGATGAGGAATAAATTATTGAATATTTTCAGAGTACTGTTACAAAATGTAATTGTTTATAGAGTAGTATTTAATAATTTTTTTAATTTTATTTATGATTTGCTATGTATGGACAGGCGGCTTAAGGGTTAGGCCACCAAAACCAATGGTTTAGGCCACAAATGTTGCTAAGGTCCCACATTTTTAAAAATTATAGTTACGGCCTATATGATTTTATCATTCTTTAATTAAAAAAAAAGAATCCATCCATTAAGAAAGAAGGCCTAAAATTTTTATTTCAAATGAGTAATATTATATGAATAATTTTTTTTTTATTAGTTTCTTTTACTAACCTGAAATAAATCTCTAATATGAGTAATGATATATAAATTAACAAATTTTACAAACGTTCCTTACTCTTTGATGTGACATTTTCTTATAAATTAATGAGAAATTTGATCATGAAACAATTTCAAGAATTTTTAGAATTAATTGAAGTAAAAAAAAAAAAAGTTTAGTCATTTCCAAAGCATGTATTGTTAACAAAATGACATAAAAGAGATTTAGATAAACTATACTATTAAATAAAAATATATATATTGACAAAACTTGATATGAAAATTTAATTAATAATTATGTACGTCAAAATCTTAGAAAATTAACTTTTAAATAATATTTTTATAATAACATTAAAAAATTGTAAAAGGTCTCATTTTAACTTGTTTTAAGCCTTAATTTTTCTTGAGCTAGTACTGCGTATTGAGGAATAAATTATTAAGTTTTTTCAAGGTCCTGTCACCTAAATGTGATTCATTTAAATAGTAATATTCAATGACTTCTTTTTTTTTTTCTTCTTTTTTAAGATTTGCCTAACATATAGATAATGAATAAATTATTAAGTATTTTCAGAGTATTGCCACGTAAATGTGATTTGTTTGTCTAGTAATAATAAATAACTTTTTTTTTCTTTTTTTAATTTGATGATTTGCCTAATGTATGTATAAGGAATAAATTATCAAGTATTTTCAGATAGTGTCACGTAAATGTGATTCATTTATATAGTAATATTTAATAGTAACCTCTCTTTTTTCTTTTTGTTTTTGGCCTAACAACATACGAGATGCCATTGAACTATAGTTATATATTGAATATTGTCTAGAAGCAAACTATAAATTTTGTTGACAAAAAAACCCTTAAACTTGGTAACTAGAGATTTTGTTTGTTTGTTGTTTGTTTGTTTGTTTGTGTTTTTGGTTTCAGTATATACCACATTACCAACTATGCCTTCATGGTGATTCCTAATGTGCAATTTCAATTTCAATTCCATGTTGAGGTGAGCGTTTTTTTTAATATATACCACATTACCAACTCTGCCTTAACTGTATTATGACCCTTAATTAAATAGGCCATTTTCTTTTAGCTATGTACTTTTAATATGAAACCTTTCCATATGAGTTTTGATTTCTTAAGTGGAGTTATTTCTATTTCACTTTAATGTTTTGTAATTCAGCTAAGGTATTTTTATTTTTCATTTATTGTATAAGGAAAATTTATAACACACCTCAAAAAAGGTTTTTTCTGCACTATATATTCAATTGGGTTGTTTGGTTATGGTGTATTATGGTATTAATTATGACTCAGTACAAAACTTATTATAATATTAGTTATGACTTAATTATGACCTCTTGTATTTTTATTTTAGTTATAATTCATTGTGATATAGTTAAGACTATCTGCGATTATTAATTTGGTTATGACAAAAAAATGTATTTGGTTAAGTCTTAAGTGGTGTTTGGTTATGACCCATTGCAGTTTTTTAATTATAATTGAAAGTGAATTAGTTTTTATATTTATGATATCAACCACTACAAATGTCATGACTTACATATAATATGTATTATGCAAAATTCTATGTATAAACACAAAAACAAAAACAAAAAAATGATATACAAATTCATATGATGCTAGAGGGGATACTTTACCCAGATGTTTGTTTGACTCCTTTAAATTTTAATCTAGCTCATATTAACCAAAAAAAATTAATTAAACGTAGAAACGCTATAGTATTGTTGTAAAAAAGATACATAAAATTTAGAGTAGGTTACGTAAATGATCCATATAGTTTAGACGATATGTCAATTTAGTTCATATTATTTCAATTTGATCGATTTTATCTCTTCATTTAACAGATTGTGTCATTTTAATTCAATAAATAACGGTTGTTAAGTTTGATGAACAGAAAGTCTACACAATGTGTCAATTTAGTCAATTGGGTCCCTATTATTTTAAATTGCTCAATTTTGACAGGGACTAAATTGATACATTGTGTAAACTACAAGGACCAAATTGACACATTATTTGACTTTCCGCCCACCAAACTTAACAACAGTTATTTATTGGGCTAAAATGATACTATCCGTTAAATTAAGGGACAAAATTGAGCAAATTGAAAACAATATGGACCAAATTGACACATCATATAAACTATTGGTGTGTTTGTTTGGACGGACTGAATAAGGGGGATTGGAATCTACCAAACTGTTAGTTCTGGGATATATTGTCCCTGGTCTATTTGGTTGGACTGGATTTGTATCCCATATTTGTTTAGTCATGGGATTAGATGTTAGGAAATAACTATTTAGTTGGATAGGATGTGAATCCTATGTTTGCTTGGGATATTATGGAGAATGATAAATATTCAAATGACTATTTAACCATTTTCAATTATTTACTAAGTAATAGTAATATTAAACATATCTTTAATATTTTAATTATTTTAACTAGATTAAATAAAAAATTATTTTATTTTATTTTTTACACAATTAAATAAATTTATTTTTTAAAAATCAAATAAATAAAATATCAATAAAAATATATGTTATTTTTTAATTAAAATTTTAAATAAATTTATTTTTAAAAATAATAATAATTAAATAATGAAATTAAATAAAACATCTATTAAAATTTAAATAATGAAATTAAATAAAATATAAACAAAATTTAAAAATAAAACATCAATAAAATATCTATAAAAAAATTATTTAAAAAAATTAAATAAATAAAACATCAATAAAAATTAAATAAAATAATTTTATTTTTAAATCAAGACATTTAAATTTTGTTGAAATTTTCTAAATGTAATACATAATTAAACAGTAGAAGGTCAAAATGGTCATTTCACCATCTAATCCCATATCCCCTTATGCCTCCATTTGTGTCCCACTCCTTATGGGACACAATAGTCCAATAGATTTGGAATTAATAGTTCAGTGTAAAAATTTTGAATCAAACAATGGACTATTAGTTCAGATGAACTAATAATCCAATCTCACCCCTCAATCCCTTAAAACAAGCAACACCTATATAAACAATTTATATAATTTACCCTAGAATTTATTATATAGAATTAATTATTAAAAAGTCTTATTTGTAAATCGGTAGTACTACATGCACCAATTAATTTACTAATTAGTGTACCAACACTAGTTATGACATTATTATTGACCCCACTCATTAATTACATTATAAATACTAAAAATCTCTTAAATTATGTCATATATATTATCAATTGATATACTAATTAATATATTAATTAATGCATATAGCGTTATATTTTTTGTGAACATCCAATGGTTTTTTTCTCAAACTTAACTTTATAATTTATGATCTCATTGATATTGTTTGACTTTTTAAACAGTTGCATGAAGTTACGAGTGAATGTAAAATGTTCGCAAAATACAGGTGTTGTTTCAACATGATTTTAATTGGTTGAAATAATGAGATCTAATATTTTATTTATTTATTTTTGTTAATTTTTTAAAGATAAGCTGAGAAATGATATGGGCAAGGGCAATCCTCCAAAATAACCAAATTAACTTCTAATGCAAAATCCAGATGCAGTGGGATATGATGCATGATGTGCCATATTTTTTTTGTTTATAAATTTTAAAATATCGTAAATTTTAATTTATACATTTATTTTTAATAATATTTAAATTCTTAGAATTTACTTGTCGAGATATCAAATAAAATTAATATTAAATATAAAATAAAAAATAGTTTATTGGTGAAGCAATTATATAAAACATTACGGTGCAAAACTGAGAAAAATTAGAAAATTTCTCAATTTCATAAATTGAGAAATTCTTAGTTTTGTACTATTAAAGAAAATAATGTTTTATTCTTACAAAATTTATATTTAATATTAATCTTGTTTGATGGATGATTCTGAGGATATAAATTTTATTAACAATATATATATATATAATAAAAGTTATAACACTTTAAATTTTTGAAACAGTAAAAATAAAAATAAATTTTACATCAGCATCTTGATGTGCGCACAATTCATCTATGAGTACAAAATATTTGCATACGAGGGTATTTTACAAAAAGTTAAAAAGGGCAATTAAGAAGACTTTTAGGTTTCATTGAGGACATGATATTTTAATAATTTTCAGATTTTTATGAGAAGATAGAAAAAAATAAAGAAAATGATATGATAAAATTATAATAATTTTTTAACTAAAATATATAATTGACAAACGAATCCTTAACCTCAAACTCTTGAAGAGGACCTCGTCTCAAACTCTATTACAAATTGCATTTGAATAATATTATATAAATATTTTTTGATTAAATTACGCTAATCTTTTTTGAGAATTGAAGAACATATAACAAGTAAGTTAGGCCAAGTTTGGCAACCTCAATATAATTTATCTTTTTATTTTTTATCAAAAAATTGATTATTACCAACTTTCCAAAATAGGCCACAATTAAGTTAATATAATTATATCGATCTCTTTTTATATTGATATAATACCTACCCATTGGCCTATTGAGCCACTGAACTGCGGTGCACACTTGTCCTCTTACAAAGGGGTTTTATTTTTTTTATTTTCTTTTTTCGCGCGGGGTAGTATATGCTTCTTTATGTTGGATGCACACTTGCCCTCTTACATGTGATAATTTCTATGCTTCTCTATGTCATAATCAAAGTGAAACCCTTCTAGAACCAAAATTTGCTGTTTTGTGGGGAATAATAATAATAAAATACAATCTTAATTTGACATGTGATGTGTCACCCTCCTAACCTTGCGCAGTTTTCTTTTTTTTAAGAACTAACCTTGCAAAGTTGCAAGGAATGGAAAAATTATTGAAAAAGTTTCATATAATTATATCATACTCATTTATAATTGTAACATATATAATATTTTATTATGATTCATATAAATAAATAAAATGATAATGTCATTTTTTTATACTCTAAAAAATATATATTTTTTCTTTTGTTTATCTATATGTTACATACTATATGCGTTGATTTATATTGTTTTAACATTATTAAAATAGAGTTAATGCTATTATGCTAAATTTATAGAATTTACTAAATTTTTTTTTACTAAAATTCTGTTTGTTTCGACGTAAAATATTTTATATAAAAAAATAGTTTAAGAGTAAATTGATTTTACACAAGAAAAAATATTTTTGTTTTTATTTTTTGAAATATAGTTGGCACTTGAAACAAAAATATTTATTGCTTAAAAGATAAATTTTGATTTAATAAATTGTTATTTATGACTTTTTAGTGAATTAATATATTTATTTGAAAATACTAAGGCCATGTTTGTTTGGACCGACTGAATAAGGGGAGAATGTAAGTCATTGGGCGGTTAATCATGGGATATATTGTCCCCGAACTATTTGGTTGGACTGAATTTGTATCTTATATTTACTTAGTTATGTGATTAGATGTCTACATTGAATTATTCTATTAAATCTTATGTTTGTTTGGGATATTATGGAGAAGGATAAATGCTTAAAATACTAGTTTACCCTTTTGAATTATTTACTAAATAATAAGAATATTAAATTTGAATTATAAATTTTATTTTATTTTTTTACTAAAACTTTTAAAAAATTGCATAAATTTATTTTAATTTGTAGTTGAGATTTTTAAATTTTATTTTACTTTAAGTATAATTAATACCATATTATTAAAACAAATAATTTAACAAAGTATAAATAATTTAATAAATAAATTTTATTAAATATAAATAAATTTATTAAGTATAAATAATTTAATAAAATTATTTATTTGGAAATTAAAATTTAATAAAAAAAGTGAAATCTTAATTTTTTTTTATAATTAACCCCAAAAAATGTAGCTAATTACAACATAAAAAGAGACCCGATAGTGCTATATGCATCAATCAGTGTATTAATTAATATACTAACACTAATTATAATATTATTATTAATCTCAAACATTAATCATATTAATACTAATTTTTTAAAAATTATATTATATTATTAATTGATATATTAATTAGTATACTAATTATTATAACATTATTAAAGAGACGGCAGGATAATTATCATCCATGCATCTAAAAATATCTCAAAGTTTTTAGATATCTCAAAGTTATTGGTCAAACACAGTCTTTTGAATAACAAATTCCAACCGTGGCGTCTAAAATCATCAATACGATGAACGAAAAATAATTTAAAAACAATCACATAAATAGTTAAGCGATCTGGGCCGTCCATTTTACCTAACTCGGTTCACAGTTATCGATAGATATTACTCATCTGCCTTGGGGAAAGTAGCACATGAGGCTACAAATCACGTGGAGGGTTGAAGGCCATTCATTGCTGAATTATTCGCTGGTCCGAATCATTACATGATTTTTCAAAAAGAATAAAGATTGAGACTCATTTTCTCTTATTTTCTTTTACCCTCTTTCTTTTTTGATTAGTCATTTTTTTTTTTTTCTTCCAATCATCACCAACTACGTGTGTATAAGGTGATAGGAGTTGAAGTCTAAGAAGGTCTAAATTATTACTGTTTTCAAAAAAAAATTAAATAAAGCTTAAGATTCCCAACCCGAGTAACTCCCAGTGAACCAATCACAACCCCCTCTCCCCGTGCCACGTTGGCCTATTGGGGGTGCTGGTTGGCCTACTGGGGTTGCTCTTAGTGGGGTCCCTAGCACCGTTGAAAAAAATTTATCTCAAATTATTTATTTGGACATTACTAGTAGTATTTTTATTTTTTTTAAAGATAAAATTATGAGAAAATAACAATTTGGTTTGAATATGAAAACAAAATTTCAAGTTAATGATAAAGTTTATAAACTTTAATAATTAAAATGTTATAATTATTTTTGAAAGGTGTCACTGAAGTGTAATTACCCCTAAAATTATTACTAACAAGTTAATGTATTTAGCAATTGCTAGAAGAAAAAAAAAGTAAGAAAAAAATTTAGATAAGTTGATGTATTTTTATTTGGCAATTACAACTATTTTTTTATTTATATTTTTTTACTGTTTTTTAAAGATAAAATTTATTAGTAACAAAGTTAATGTATTTGACAATTGTTAAAAAATAAGTTTTTTTATTATTATTATTAACAGATTTAGGTAAATTGATGCATTTTATAAAAATAATAATAATTTTTTACTTTTTAAATATTTCTTAATAAGAAAGACTTGAAAAATAAAAATAAAAAAAGAGAAATTTAATATAACATTCTTCTTTAACTTTTAGTAATATGAGAGATCCACAATATTTATTTTTATAGTCTAAGAAAAATGTTATAAATCTTAAATTTTCTACCAAATAAATGATTAAATATCTCACATAGTCTAAGATCCTTCAGCCATATGCTCTTTCCTCTCCCTCCCTCATCGTCTCTTCTCTATCTTCCTCCCTATGATTGTCTACAATATTTGTCATAGACTGTCATTCCTCGTCGTCATGACTCTCATTGAATTCCGATAAACTCTCCAATTCACTCGCCAAAAACCACTCGTAATCGATTGGTTTAGAACCAGAAAAAATGGGGATCAATCTGGAAAAACCATGCAATCCAACCACAACTCTCCAATTTTCGCAATGAATTTGTTGATGCAGAAAATATCCTATTGTTCATAGGGATATGTGTCTACATGTGTGTACATGATCTGCACCTGATATGAAACTTGTTGGCTGGACATAGAATAGAAATCTCTTTATAACGTGTTGATCTTGTTTTAGTTTGTAAAGAAATTGGAGCTTATATCTGCTTATTCACCTTGTTTCAATTAGTTACCCTTGAAAATTTGACAAGATTTGACATTTTTCTTTTGCTGTTGAAATTCAAGCAGCGCAAATTTTCTTTAGATTGTGTGAATTTTTTTTAGATGTGGGAGCTATGTGAATTTTTTCTAGTTATGATTAATGTTTGTAATTTTTTAAATTTTCTCTGACTGTAATCATTGTGTGAATTTTTTCTAATTGTGATTACTGTTTGTAATTTTGTAAATTTTCTTTGGCTGTGGTCACTGTATGAATTTTCTTTGGCTATGATCACTATGTGAATTTTTCCAAATACTGTAGGATTGTGATGTGCCTAAAGAAATTTCAGTGAAAATGCCTAGAGAAATTCTAAACATGAACACACAAACACATTTAGAGAAATTCTAAAGGAATTCTAATGTGTCCAAAGAAATTCCAAACATGAACACACAAACACAATCAGTGAAATTTCTCTAGAAAAATGTTAAGGGACTCCAACCACTATAAAAATATTGCATATCCTTTATCGTATAAAATCTTAATTTCAGAGAACTTAAAAAAATTTTCCTAAAAAAAACTGTAATGAAATTTTATTTAAAAAAATTTACTAAAGAAATAATATAAAAAATGTAATTTTTTTATTAATTGTTGATCAGAGACAAATCTTGTTAACATAACGAGTACAAAAGCTATAGCCAAACATGACTTCTAAAAAATGCCACGTTGATTATATGCTTTTTATAATTTGCATTTGTTATTTGATATAACAGGCTTCATAATCACCATATATGAATCGGTCTAAGATTGATTATATTAACGATAGTGTCAAAAATAATTGACAGAATCAAAAGATAGAAAATTATAAATAAAACAACCTTGATCCAAATAATATTAGTGTATGCCTGTAACTAAAAGTACGATGTGAATAAAAATAAGTGGGAAAAAATTAAAAAAATAAACAAATAGATAAAAAAAATAAAAATGAGAGAAAATAAAAAGAAAAGAGGGAGGAAGGTGGGATCATGGGTTCATGGAAAGATGGGTGAGAAAAGAAAAAAGTAAGATAGAAGCGGCAAAGTAGAAAATGTACATGTAAGACATTTTTTGAAAAATATAGCTCAGCCATTATTTTATAATTTGAACAGATTTGAGTCGTTCAAATATTTTAGTATGACAAAAATGTGTTGAAGATTCAAAAATCGTCTTATTTTATTATATAAATGGTTTATAATTTTTCATTTATTGAGTGCATTATATAAATAAAGTAAATTACACTTATTTCTCAAATTTTAGAATAAATACAGAAAATAATAATTTTAACATAATTATATTTAGTTTTCTTAAGATTTTAATTTATATAAAACTTAATCTATTTTTATTAATAATTTATTAATTAAATGGATAAAAAAATGATATTATCATTTATTTTGTATTAAAATATATATATGCTTTTTTTTTTCTTCTTATTTATCATCCTATCTTTACATCAGTTAATTCTTTATTAAGATTATAAAATTTAAAATAAATTACAAATATATCTTTTGAGATTTTACCACCAAAAAAAAAAAAAAAACCTTAAAATGTGAATTACTCCCTATGATATAGAAAAATTACAAATACAGCCCTTGTTAGAATTTTTTTATTTAACAAAATTAATTAAAAAAATAAAATTTATAAATATTTCCTATAAAATGATAAAATTATTTAAATTATTAATTAAAATAAATTTATGATATTATTAAAAATTATTAATTAATTTACTGATTCATTAATAAATGAGATTATTTATTATAAAATTAGAAATATGAAATATAATTTATAAAATCATAGGAAACAAATCGTATTTTAAGTAAATCTAAAAATGTATAATTGTAATTTACCGTAAAATTTACTATATTTTTTAATAAACTAATATAATTTTTCCGGAACCACCTAAATGTTTGTTTTTTGAGCCCAAACTTTAATAAACCAAACCAAACACCCAAGTCACGTGCCACCAGGCCCATGACTCCACGAGGTTGTTGGGAAGGCTAGTAGAGTGTGTTCAAGCACGTGTCTCCATCTACCAATTTCAATACCCTCCCAATATACATATAAATCATCACACCCTCCCATCAAATTGTCACAACCTCTCTCAGGCAATACTTGTCTTCTACTCTGCCTCCTCTGTAGCTTTGGGGTCTCCGACCCACCGCCTCACAACCACCACCACCACCTCCCCTGTGAATTTCTTTCTCCGGTGAAGATGGTGACAGTCGAGGAAGTGAGGAGGGCACAGAGGGCCGAGGGACCCGCGACGGTAATGGCTATCGGGACGGCGACTCCGCCCAACTGTGTTGATCAGAGCACGTATCCGGATTACTATTTCCGCATTACTAACAGCGAGCATAAGACGGAGTTGAAGGAGAAGTTTCAGCGCATGTGTAAGTATTTTTTTTCTCGAGGAATGTTAGGCATCGTGAAAAACATATTATAAAAATGATCATGATTTTTTTTTCATCGTTAGATTACGTATATAAAAAAAATACCACATATTAATCAAAAGGTAAATTTTTTTTATGAACATAAGTATTTATTGTTCACGTAATTAATGTCTGTTTTTGACTAACAATAATGCTAGGTATCATGAAAAGTTTTTTATAAAAATAATCATGAAAAACTTGTAATCTTTGTATTACATTTAAAATAAAACATTACACACTAATCAAAGTAATCTAAAAGTTACAAATCTCTCATAATCATTTTCATGAAAATTTTTTCGTGATCCCTAACATTTCTCTTGGACTAAACTCGTAATCCCGATTTCAAGTCCTGTCCTTCACTTATAATTTTTACCAGACTTCATTTATATATATATATATATATATAATATAGTATGGATTGATAGATAGATAGATCTGATCTACTCATTTTTTTGTGTTTTTGCTTTAATTTTTCATGTTGTATTTCCTTCAGTATTTTTTTTTTTTTTTACATCCATGCATGTGATGTGCTGTACATATTTAGGCACTGTTTGGCTACCGCTTGTTTAGCGTTAAACCTATGTTTGGAAAGGTGGGATTGAGGATTTTTTTTAGTAAAAAAAAATAAAGAAGATTTTTTTAAAGATAAAATATCACATTTAACTCATAATCATTACATTTTTTCTCCAAAAAAAAATTTTAAAAAATCAAAAATTCTTCCTAAACCAGACTTTTTAAGTTTAGACTAAAATAATAAAAAAAATTAAAAAATCAAAAAATGAACCCACTCCTCAAACGAAACGAAGCCTAAGTAGTTGTTTGAAATTGGGGTTAGCTTTTTGTAGTTTTTCTTGAAAGGTTTATAATTTTGAGTTCTACTAGACTGATCGTAGAAGCAAAATATTTATAAAAAAATAAATAAATTGAAAGAAAGTCTAGAAAGAACCAGGAAAAAAAAAAAGAAGTTCAACATTTTTTGGATTTATTTATTTATTTATTTTTGAATTCTTCTAATTTTTGTCGATTCATCTAAGCAAGACGAACCTGAAAAATCTCATTTCTTACTTTTCGAGTCTGATAGATTTTTTTCTAGAGTGACTTAAAAGGGATTTTTTATATGCATGATTCGAGAATATAATAGTCAAAAAGTTGAGGGTACAATAATTATACAAAACATTATTCTAGAAAAAAATCACTTTGCAAAATCTGACAGATTTTCGTATTATAGAAATAAATATTTGAAAGATCACATCATATTTTCTTGATTTGGATTCCATATTTTTCAGGTATATGTATTTTCTAATTTATTTTTTATCTTAAAATTGTTATGTAAACATGGAATTTCCCAGTACGTTTGATACCATATAAAAAGGCTTTTTTTTTAAATAGGATTGAAGAAGTCCAAAACCTTTGGCAACTTGCTTTGATATAAAATTGACAAAGTGCCTTGGTATTTACAAATCTTTTCTTGTATTTGTGTCAGTTTATATGATTTTTAAATTTTTTCTTTTGATTTGATTCATATTATATTATAATAAAACTCAATAAATTACCATTATAATGGTGAAGAGGTTGAATTTTTTGGTAATTTTTTTAATTGTATAAAAAAAAATGAAAATGATTCTTTCAGTTTTCAGAATTTACTTTTTAAAAAAATTATACTTTTTCGTTTTCACTAATTTTTTTTAATATTTTAAGTAATTTTTTTTACTTTTTAGATATACTTAATATAAATACATTTAAAAAGTATAATATTTATGAAAAAATCTTTAAAAAATTCACTAAATATAAAAAGTACAAAACAAAAAAAAAATCAAAAATTTAGTACATTTTTTTTGTATGTTGTGTATTTATTAATTTTTAAAAATATTTTTTCATAAATATTTTATTATTTGAATATATGTAATTAAGGTGTATTTAAAAAAGTAAAAAAATTACTTAAAATTTCAAAAATATTTATTAAAAAAAAATTAATTTTAAAAAAATTGAAATCAAACACATTGATTGATGTTTATGATTTTTTTTAAAAACTTGTTAAGGCTAAAATTAAATTTTCCGAACGATGTCTGAATACGACATATAAAGTTCCAATAGATAATAGGGAATAAAATTCACACACGCCTAAATAGAAGCCAAATAGATTACAGAAGTATTTGAACCGCTATACACATAGATGGATGTTTATTATCCCAACTATTCTTGTTAATCCCGAGCCCACTAAGGAAGGGATTAATTAATAATGCAACAAAGTTTTTGTATTGGATTCTCATGTCGATATGAATGAATCATCGTTTATGTACTGTCATTGTCTCGTAGGCAAAGAGAATAATGAATTTTAAGTTTCAAAAAATAATGAGTTTCAAATTTTAAATTTTGTCAAATTATGTTCTAGAATATCATATTTATTTCTTTTCATATGTGAAAACTCATCATATTTAAGTGGGTACTCCACAAAGATAGATATATATATATATATATATATAAATTAAATATTATCTATAAACTATACATTATAAACAATTATTTTTATCAATAACTATTTAGGCAAAAATTAAAATAGAAAAAGAAAAGTGCTATATAAATAAACTTTTGTAAGAATTGAAATGGATCCTCTAAAATTAAATGTTAGAGGCAACTCAAGTGAGACATTTATCATTAAATTAATTGTTAATTGGCTAAGTTTGTGAAATAAGAATAAGGAAAATTGTTAATATTTACTCGCATTCAGTATTGAATACTCAAAATTAGCATGTAAATCAAATAGGAGCTTAAAGTAATTCAATTTTTCTTTCGTTAATTATTGATGAGACTATTTGGTACAATTTGTTTAAGCTGTTTAATTTTTATTTTTATTTTCGTATTTTTGAGTCTTGCTACTCTGTTTAATATAGTTTCTATTTACAAATTATTAGACAAAAAATTTAAATTTTTATTTTTAACTGAAAGCTCGAAAAAAAATAATTTTAATTTCAACCTTTTAATTTACAATAAAATGTAGCACCAAATAGATCCCCCCCCCAAATTTTGTTTTGAAAAATAAAAATGGCCCTAAATAATTTTTTTTTGGGTTTTTTTTTTTTTTTTTTTTTTTTTTTTTTCTTTTAAATGAAAAGGCAGGCCCACAATTTTTTTTTTTTTACCAAACCAAAGCCGTTTTGTTTTACGTACGACCCACGTGTGCAGCGCGACACAACCCAAAAAACAAACACCGCAAAATTGATAAAACTGGGAGGTCAGAGCATGTCGATATTTATTGTCAACTACTTGTAATTAATTCTAGATCTGGATTGAATTTGTTGTCTGAGTTTATGGTTACTCTTGTTTTGATTCAAATAATTTATTTTGTAAGATATTTTGTTTATAGCATTCATAAATAAATTCAATCAATTTAATAATCATAATCTATTTAATTTAACATATTGGTCTTTAAAAAAATAAACAAATATGTTTTTGAAAATAAATAATGTATTTATTTAATTATTTTTTGTATCAACATAATAAATTAAATAAATTATAATAATTGATTGAATTTTTTTATATAAATGATATATAAAAAATTTTACAAAATAAAAAATTCCTAAACGAAGCTCATGATGTACCTTACAATAACAGTCAATAACAGTCAATTATAACAGAATAAAATAGAATGTATCCACCCAATGTCTGAAAGCAGTTAACGTTGTGTACACGTAATCAATCAAATCAAACATAATAAATAAAAATAAAAAATAAAAAGAAAAGACAAAGGTAAAGTTAAATAGTTTTTGGTTGAACGGTAGGTAAAGTTAAAAAGTTAAAATATCAATTTTAATTATATTCATATTGATGCAGTAGTGTAGGAGCTCAGTCCTGATTGATTGATTTTCAATAATTCATACAATAATCATTGACATATATGGGTGTTTTGGAAAAATGATTAAAAATTATTTTTTAATTTTTTTAAATTTTTTTATAAGAGAGGAAGCTAAATTAAAAGTTGAAAAGTGACTTTTAATCCGCTTTTCAAAATAACCCATAATAATTCATGACATACTATCTCCTTGGGAATAAATTTAGGAATAATTTTTTAAAAAAGAATGAGTATTGGAAAGAATTTTTTTAAAAAATAAGGCGATGATATGAGATAAATGGTGAGTTCACTTGTCATGTGTGAACTCTACAAGTGGGATTCACATTTTGTATTACATTGTATTTTATTTTATAAAAGTATTATATATTCATAGAATCGAAAAGAAATATTCTAAGCAATTGATGTATTCTATATTTATTATATTCTAATTATTATTATTTTATTTTTTTGTGTATGTGGTGTGCAATTTAGGTGACAAGTCCATGATAAAGAAGAGGTACATGTATTTGACAGAGGAAATTTTAAAAGAAAACCCAAATGTGTGTGCCTACATGGCACCTTCACTAGATGCTAGACAAGACATGGTGGTTGTTGAAGTCCCAAAACTAGGCAAAGAGGCTGCAACTAAGGCCATCAAAGAATGGGGCCAGCCGAAGTCGAAAATCACCCACTTGGTTTTCTGCACAACTAGTGGCGTCGACATGCCCGGTGCCGATTACCAACTCACCAAGCTCCTCGGCCTTCGTCCCTCTGTCAAGCGCCTCATGATGTACCAACAAGGTTGCTTTGCCGGCGGCACCGTGCTCCGCCTAGCCAAAGACCTAGCTGAGAACAATAAAGGTGCTCGGGTCCTAGTTGTGTGTTCGGAAATCACTGCAGTCACCTTCCGTGGGCCTAGTGATGCCCATCTTGATAGCCTTGTGGGCCAGGCCCTATTTGGTGACGGTGCAGCTGCTATTATAGTTGGGTCAGACCCAATTCCCGCGGTTGAGAAGCCGTTGTTTGAGTTGGTCTCAGCAGCTCAAACCATCCTCCCAGACAGCGACGGTGCTATCGATGGGCATCTTCGTGAAGTGGGCCTTACATTCCATCTCCTCAAGGATGTTCCTGGGCTTATTTCCAAAAACATAGAGAAGAGTCTAAATGAGGCATTCCAACCCTTGAACATCACTGATTGGAATTCCCTTTTCTGGATAGCCCATCCTGGTGGCCCTGCCATTTTGGACCAAGTGGAATTGAAGTTGGCCCTTAAGCCTGAGAAGCTTCGGGCCACGAGACACGTGCTAAGTGAGTACGGCAACATGTCCAGCGCTTGTGTGTTGTTTATCCTAGATGAGATGAGAAAGAGTTCAGCAAAGGAAGGACTCAAGACCACTGGTGAGGGGCTCGACTGGGGTGTGCTCTTTGGGTTCGGACCAGGGCTCACCGTTGAGACTGTGGTGCTACATAGCTTGTCTACTTAATTTTAAAATGTTGCTCTGTCATTGAACTTCGTTGTAGTGAGGTCTTTTTTTTTTAAATGTGTGATTGTGTTGGCTTTTATTTGGTTCCACTTTGCTTTGGTTGTTTGCATTTTGTAATGATACTCATGCGGTGAATTAAAATTTAAATAATATATGTTTCTTGTAATATCCTTGCAATTATTTGGTGGTTGTGCTATGCTTGAATAGATTTTCCTATGTTGCAATACCATGCCCAAAAATTACTCTCATTGGTTAAATTTGAATTAAAAAAAAAAAATTAATAGTAAAAGGTATAAGTAAAATAGATCTTGAAAAATGGGATTATTTTTGTATTTCTGCTCATCATTAGAAAATTATATTGTTGGATTGAATTTTCAAAAATTGAAAAATAAGAAACACAAAAAATTAGGTTGGAAAAAAAATGAAATAGATTAGAAACGCTGAATGGTTCTCTCTTTTTTGGGGCAAAAATAATATTTTAAAATTTAAATTTTTTTTTTTGGGGGGTTTATTTTCAACACACTAATTTCTAATTAAAAAAAAAATCGTGAAATAGATTTTAAAAATTCAACTATGACTAGTTTTGTATCATATGTGAACCGCTGTACTTATTTGTTTGTTAAAAAGTAATAATCTTGATCTTATTGAGTCTTTAAAACCATAAAAGTAGTCCAATAAACTTTTCACACCAAACATTCAACTTTTCCTTTCTTTATCTATCATTTATTGATTTATATTTTTCAAAGTAGTCCAATAAACTATGTTTGGACTTGCGGCAATTCGATCTTCAAAAGAAAAAAAGAAAAAAGAAAAAAAAAAAGGCCATATTTTGAATGTTTAATTTGTCGAAAAAACAAAAGAAAGAAAAAAAGATAAGAAAGAAAGAGAAATAGAAATAGTTTATTTATACTCATTGTTTATAGGATACTAGTATATATATAAAAAAAATAAAAAATTATGGGCATTAAAAAAAAATTATGGGCATGTTTGCTTTCAAATAATTGGAATAATGAAGCATTTTTTTTTTTTGGTTAGCTAGTAATAAAGCTTGTTACTCTACAGAATATAGAGTTTTAGGCTTTACCAAGGGCAATTTTTTTTTCCTCTATAGTGAAAGCTTTTAAAAATTGTCAAAATTGTTTATTTTTAAAATTCAAAATTCTAGTAGACTAAACGGCCTTAAAAAATTTAAAAATTAACCAAAATTTGTAGAAAGTTGAGAAAAGACACAAAAAAAAGAAAAAAAGAAAAAAAAAAAAGAAAAAATCAATTGGTAAACCTTTTCTTGGTAACTGTTTTTAGTAAAACTTGTTTTCAAATTTAGTTTATTTTTTTATGAATTTATATTGCCTTCTTGCCAAAAGTGCCATAGCCTAGGTTGTTTCCTGCTGACGTCACCCAAGACCAATGTTTTAAAAATTGAACCGACAAGCAAATCAGAAAAGAGATTGGTTGGACAGGTCATCGGTTCAATCATCGGACTCAACCGTCATGAATATGTTAAAATTATATTTAAATAAAAATATAAGTAATAAATTATAAATTAAGAGAAATGAAAATATTAAATTATCTTAAATAAATATTTCTCCTAATATTTTTTTTACTAAAAAATATGATAATATTTTTAAAATATTAGTATTAATTTGAATTTTGGAATTGAAAACCAAATATTCAATATTCTCTTAATATGATTTTAATTCAAATAATTTGATTGAAAGAAGAGCAAAAATTTTGGAGGGATATCAAAATTTCAAGTCTTCTTTCAATAAATTTGATTGAATCTCACATGGATTTCTTAAGTTTTTTTGAAAGAATTTTTTTCTTATAAATAGGCAGAGACTTTCAAAATAATTTCAAACTCTTAATGGGATTCCTCACAAGAGGAGACATTTGAAAGAGAATTTTTAATTGAAATTTTCTTATATATATATATATGTATGTATGTATAATAAGAAAGAAAGAAAGAAAGAAAGAATAAAAAAAAATAGTCAGAAGTTATCAAAAACAAGTTCAAAATTTTTAATTTTATCAACCTTGATCGATTCACCTGACCTGTCCTTGGGTCAACTGATTCAGCGGTCCAACCGTCGATTTTTCCGGTTCTCTCTAAATAAGCTGGTTTTTGGATTGGAACGGTTTAGAAGGTATATCCGGACTGGAACCTTGACCGGTCGATGGTTCAACCGGTTGAACTGGCCGTTCCGGTCCCATTTTTAAAACCTTGCCCAAGACTTTCATATAAGAGGATGTGGTTCAAGTTTCCTTAGAATATGGGTGTTTGGATGGGTTAAAGAACAGAGGAAAAATAGAAAATTTCACCAATAAAAAAAAAGAAAGAGAAAATGATATAAAAGTCTACTTGTTAGACCCAATGATGTGTTACACATCATCACTAGATCTAGAAAGTAGATCTAATAGTTGAGCCTGAACAACAATGCTTAAAAACAAGGTTAGAAAATGGGTCTAACTTTTGGGCCTAAATAATAATGCTCAAAAAAAGAAAAAGAAAAAGGTCATATTTGCATACCAACATTTCTCTCAATGCACACCATTTACTATTTTTTTTGTTAGCATTATGTCCTTCAAGCAAATTACTTTGTTGGATAAAAGCGTAGAATCTAATCTCAGTACACACCATCAGTTGCTCTACTATCAACACCAACTACCTCTTCCACGAACCCATTGCCTCTCCTCCAACCCCTATTTTTCGTTTCTCCTCCTCCTAGATCTAGGGTTTCAAGTTGGAAGGGTAGTAGCGGTGGGTGCTATAGAAGGGTGGCACAAGAGCAAGAGAGCAGGCGCAAGAGTGAAAGAGGCTAGAGAGAAGAATGTCAAGAAATGAAGAAGGGCTAGGAAGAGGGATCATATAGATTGGGGAAGGGGATTGTAGAAGTTGCAGCAGAATAGGGTTAGAAAGGGTGTGACGTTGAAGGTAGAAGCTTTGAAGAGGGATGACAACACTGATAGTGGGTGGTAAAGTTAGGGATAGGGTTACAATTTAAGATTTGAGATGGGGGTATTTTAGTATTATTTAAAAATTATAGGTACAAATTTAAAAAGGGTGAATTACAGTAAATCCCGTAAACTATATGATTTATTTGCATTTTGCCCCTAAACTTTAAAACTTAACAGTTAACCACCTCAGAAATATGATTTTGTTACAGTTTTGTTAGGATTCTGTTAGAAATTCACACAAAATTGTATCATATATAAAGCAAATGACACATGTATTGAATGTTTAAGAAAATAATATCTGTTATTATTTTTTTTAAGACAATAATACCATTATCTAATGATTTCATTTGCACTCTGTGTTCCTTATTTTAATGGAAAATTACAATCGATATCACCAAATAAGGGCATTATTATCCTAAAAATTCAATAAATGTGTCATATTTTACATATGATATGATTTTGTATAAATCTCTAACAAAATCCTAATAGAAGGGATTAACTATATCAAGATAATACTTTGAGGTAATTAACGATTAAGTTTTGGAGTTGAAGGAGGTAAAATGCAAATGGGTCATAGTTTAAGGAAATTTACTATAATTTATCCTAAAAAAACAATTAAAGTAAAAAAAATGAATGCATTATGAATTAAATAAATTGAGTGCATTGGGATAAATTGTGGAGTGCAAATAAAATTAGGCACTCGGGCCATAAATCTAATTTTGAAGCTTTTGAGATCTTTTGGTGCTAGGAACAATAACAATTTAAAATACCATATTTATTTATTTATTTATTCACTCTTCATTTATTTGTTCATATCATTCATATGTCTGCATCACTTATTTGTCTAATATCACATATTTATCAACCTAATTTGCTTATTTGTCCATATCATCATCAGCATTTGCCACTGCCAATGACTTTTTTGGCGACTAGTAATCGGTGGTCCAACGACAGTGAAATAAAAATGGCAAAAAATATCCTTCAAAATAAAAATGTGTCATTTTTACCAAACAATTTCATTAATCATATTATTACAATTAAAACAAAACAATTCTTGAACCTAATGCCATATACACTCATAAAATGGATATTTCATCCATCTTTCCAGTGAAATTACACAACAAAAAAAAAAAAAAAAAACACACTATATGTGCTCTAGTAATGTATTAAGGGTCAAGCTTCAATACACACCCTTTTAGATGAAATTTGTAGTATTGGTTATGACAAATGACACAACTTAAAAAAAGAACAACATAATAAGTCAGACCTACATATAACATGAAGTATAATTAAAGATTTTTTTGGATAATGTAGCGATCCCAGTTTTGTTATTTTGCTGAGTATGTCGGGGATCAAGTTGCCCGGTCAGCTCGCGAGGGTCCAGGAGGCAGCACCCTTTGGCGAGTCCAAGGGCAACGCCTTGGCAGGGATCGAGCTGCCCAGTCAGCTCGCGGGGGTCTAGGGGGCAGCGCCCCTTGGCGGGTCCTAGGGCAGAACCTTGGCAGGGTTGAGGGGCAACACCCCCGAAGAAAAAATGCAAAATACATTAGAAGTTGCTTGTCCGCTTGAACGGTCGTTTATGCGCTCAAGCGGAGAATGTTTGGTTGTAGAAGTTTGACCTGTCTACAAAAATACTGGGAAAGTGTATTTCACGCTCGAGCGGACCATGTTATATCAGTTCGTGAGTCTGATATTTCAGATCACTTTTGTATAACTCTCTCTCTCTCTCTAATAACCCTTTCATCTCCCTTCTCTCTACATTTCCCTACGCCAAATTAGATCAAAACCTTGATTTCTCAAGATCCATTAGAGTTCTTTCATAAGTTCTTCATCAAAGTTGGTCAACTTCTCGAGGGCTTCGTTGTGTGCGGTGAAGATCGAGTTTTGACACCATTGATTTTGGGGGTTTCATCTCATTTCTTCTTCAAAACTTGACGTGGGGATTTTCTTAGAGTTATATATATATATTTTTGCAAGGTCTATATGATTTTCGAAATCATCTTTCGATAGCTTTGAAAATTGATTGTTGATTCAAGAAGTTGAGCGATTTTGAAAGTGGGTTTGTCTCTTATTCTTTTAAAATGATCTTATGTGTTTTGATCTTCGTTGATTGAAGAAAATATGATTTTGGAAAGTTTTCTTTCAAAGGATTTGAGTTGTATAGTTTTGGTGAGAAAACCTAGAATTTGAGAAATTTTTTTTTTAAAAGAGATTGAAAATCCATGAATGATATTGTTATATTTATTTTGTGTGTCAAAATAAATAGATATTTGAAAATTTTCTTTTTTATATTTATATAAATGATGAATTTCAGGGAATATGAGAATTGTTATTCATTTTGAAAATTATTATTCAAAACGTTGAAATAATCTTGAAATGACTAATTGTTGAGAATACCTGAGAAGAGGGAATTGTGTTATTCCTTGGATGATGAATTGGAATAAAAGTATTTATATTCATCTTGTGTTATTGGTATAACAATTCATTTGATTACATTAAACTTTGAAAGTTGATTTGAAAACTTGCATTGAGAAAAAAATGTTGAGAAACAAGTTTTTATGAAATGGTTTTGGGATAAATACGTTGGTAAGTCTTGATAGGTGGTGTAAATGATATTGAATAAGTTGGCCTGAGAGTCCGGGATGAAAGACTGAAAACCCGCGCAGATAGGTGTCGAACCTTCCGGTTAATACCGGTAAAAATGACAATTTGGTAGTACTTGTATAGTCTACTTGCAGACACCGACTTAAGGATTACCAGAGTCGTATTTACCGCCATTGAAATAAATTGTTGAGTTTTAAACAATTGAAATTGCATGACATCATTGAGCATGATGGTTTTCAAAAGATGAAAATGTGATTTATCTTTCAAAAGGGGCATCGCATGGTATGTGCATTTCATCTTGAGACTTGTATAAAATATATATACTTTGTTAAGAATTTCCTACTAGGCTTTATGCTCACCCTATGGAATTTTTGTACAGGAAAAGATGTGGTGATGCCACCTAACTAAAGGCGAGGAAATGTGTGTTGAGAGTACGACTCTCATTTTGTTGTGGCTCTGTGTGTAAACCAAGGGCGGTATGTGTGTGGGTTTGAATAACCGTTTTGTGTAACCAGACTCAAGCCTTGGAAACTTGTAAACCCTTTGGGGTATTTATTTGTTTATTTACTTGTTGTTGGATTAATGTATTGTTGTATGAAAAATTATTGTATCATGTAATGTAAGTTTGGAGATTTATATTCGGTTTTCCTTGAAAAAGCCATGATTGTTGTATTATCATTTAGGCTAGAAATTTGGGGCGTTATAGATAATAACCAAAATTATAATCACAACTAGCATATGAACCCATGCGATTCACAAGCTAAATAAATAATTAAAAATAATTTTAAAATTAAATAATAACAGAAAATTTATTTTAAAAATATATAAAATAATTTAAAATGAATTAAATTTTGAGCTTTTTATTAGAATATATATTGCAGTTATAATGTCATTAATTGTATATTTTAAGTTCACAATAAGAAATGGATGTCATAATTTAATTGGTAAAGATAAAAACAATAGAATAAATTAAAAAAAAATTATACTTATGATAAAATAAAAATAAAGTTTGTTTAATAATTCTTTTAGTTTTAGTTTTTTCTATGTTAAAATTTGTCATAAAACTCAACATACCTTTAGAAATAAAACAATATACATATTTTGATGCAATCGTTAAAATCGATCAAAAAATCAACAAACTTACACAAAAAATAATTAATTAAAATTTTAAATTTTATTTTATTTTAAAATTTAAACTGTTTTCAACTGAAATATGCATAACATTATAATATTAAATGAGAGAATATGTTTACTTTGGATAAGTGAAACAACTCACTTTTCTTTTTTCTTTTCTTTTTTTTCTTTTTTCCTGATGTGAGATTGTGTAAAATAAAAATTAACAATTGTTCGGGGCGGGAAATTTATTTCAAATCAAACAACATTAGTCATTTAATTTTTAATTAGGTCAATCTTTAGTTTATTTCGAACCAAAGAAAATCTAACCAATATATTTTGATAAAATTGCTAAGATCTTGGTTAAACTGACGAATTGGTTAAACCGAAAACGGTTCAAACTAATCGGCTAGATCAAAAGACTAATCAACTTATACAAAAATTAAAAATTAATTAATTAAACAGTTTAAATGTTATTTTAATTTTTTAAAATTTAAACTATCTTGAATTAAAAATGCATAAAATTACAATATTAAATAGGAGTATAAGGTTCATTTTATATAAGCGAAACAACTCACTTTTTCCTTCTTTTTTCGATGTGAGATATCGAGATAATTTTTTTCAATTATCATAATAATTAAATTATAATTATATATATGGAAAATAAATGTTTCTCAAATAGAGTTCATATAAAATTGATTATTATAATTGAAATTGAGTTTGTGTAAAACTTTATATGTAATTGAAAAAATAATGATGATGTGGATTTTTTTTTTAAAAAGTAAGCCTTTAGATTTTGCCACAAAGCAAGAGAAAAACATAACTTTTAATAATATGTACTAGTAGTTGACCTGTATGATGCACATGTTAATTTTTTTCTTTTTAAATAATATTTTATAAAATTAGATTAAATTATTTATATATGTTTTTATATAAATTATTTTTTGAAATATGTAGCAATGTATGCCTTACAAAAGAATTATATATATATATATAATTATTTAAAAAATATATTACAAAATATGGAGTACAATTTTTGTTCTGTTAAACTATGAAAGTGTAGTTTAAATATATATGATACTTTTGTACTTAATTTCAATATAATAAAATTAATATTTATTTTAATATTAAAAATAATTATTAAATTGGATAAAAATTCATTTAAAATTAAAGAATAATTCAAATTATTTATTTTGATAATATTAACCTTATTTTTTTTATAAGAGTGTTATTTAAACAAATATATATATAATAATTTTATTTCAATTATTTATGTGTATTTTAAAAATCTTAACTCTACCGTGCTATACAAGTGTAACTGAAATAAATATATAATGATTTTATATGATATTAAATTATAACATAGTAAAATAAATACTCAATTTGACATTAATAATAATAGTTAAATTGAAAAAGAAAATAGTAACATACAATTAAAAGTGATTCTAATTATTTATTTATTTATTTTATTCAGTTGGAAATTTAAAAAAAAAAAAAACTAGGAATGGAAGTTATAAAAAAAAAATTATTTTAAAAAATTAAATAAAAGTATGTTGCGGTTAGATTAAGAAAATATAGATAGATTAATTATGTTGAGTATTGATTTTTCTTTAATATTTATTTTAAATCTATTTATACATATTATATATAATTATATATATATATATAAAGTTTAAATTAAATATAAATTGTTCCTAATAAATAACTTCATATTAAACACGAAACTTAATAAAAATAAGATAGATAAAAAAAATAAGAAATTTTTTTTAAAGTCCCTAATAATAGTAATATAGAGGATAGAGGACACAAAAAAAAAAGAGTGATGCATCAGGTCCCTCAACTATATCGTGTACATTTTTAATTATTTCATTGACTAAAATACCCTTCACAAATCAACATAGAAACTAAACTGAATTCCATCCCAAACATCCAACCATCTTCACAAGCAAGAGAATAGTAAAATTAGGGTTTCAATATCATCTTTACCATCGACATTAGAGTTTCATTATTTTCTGCAAAAATCTTTCCCATTCATTCTTCACAAATTTCTCTGACCCCGTTTTCACTGCTCATCATCATCTCAGTTCATCTTCGTCACATTGCATCTTCATCTTAGGGCATATTAGTTCGTAATTAGCATTTCATTCTAACTCTGGTAAGTTTTTCTACAATCCAACGAGTTTTTCTCTGGAAACACAGTTAATTGCATTTTATATTAACCTTCCATTAATTAGGGTTTCAATTTCGTAATAAAAAGTTACATGAATTTGAAAAAAGTTATTTCTCTGTGTTTTGAACTTATTCTTGAACATGTTTGTGTAATTTTATTTGTAAATTTCTCTGGCATTTGAATTTCTCTGATATTTGCTTGATGTATTCTTCTTTGAATTTTCTCTGGCATGTTTATTTTGAAAAAAGTTATTTCTTTGTGTTTTGATCTTATTCTTGAATATGTTTGTGTGATTTTATTTGTAAATTTCTCTAGAATATCTATTTTTCTCTAGAATGTATAATTTTCTTAGGTATTTTCATTTTCTATGCCTGCTAAATTTATGTTTCTTTTTTGAATTTTCTCTGGCTATATTTTACATTTATACGTAATATTACTTTCTTGTCTGTATCTAAGTTTCTCTGGCATTTATAATTTTCTCTAGCCACATCACTTTTCTCCCTTGTATGTCTCTATCATATTTAATTTTCTCTGGTTGTGTATGTAAATTTTTCTAGCATTTTAATATTATGGAATGGAAATTTTCTCTAGGATGTGTAATTTTCTCTAGCATTTTCATTTTTTGTGCTTGCTAGGTTTATGTTTTTTTCTTGAATTTTCTCTAGCTATATTTTATATCTATATGTAATTTGTAGCAATTTCTCTGTCATGTTTCTATTGCTTTGGTTATTTTCTCTGGGAATGAAAATTAACTGTGCACACATGTATTTCACACGAAAACACTTAGTATTTTCTTATCAGTGTCTAAGTTTCTTTGGAATTTATAATTTTCTGGCCACATTAGTTTTCTCCCTTGTGTCTATCTATCATGTTCAATTTTCTCTGATTGTGTCTGTAAATTTATTTGACATTTTAATACTATGTGCCTTGCTAGATTTATGTTTCTTTTTTGAAAATTTCTCTGGTATGTTTATTTTATTTAATTCTTGGTTTCAATGTTGTGTAATTTTCTGTGGCATGTTTATGTTGCTTTGTTTATTTTATCGTACTAATTGTGGAATGGAAATTTTCTTTGGCTTGCCATGTTTACTTTTCTCTGTCATATTCGTTTTTTGTGCTTGCTAGATATATGTTTCTTTTTTGAATTTTCTCTGACTATATTTTATTTCTATATGTAATTTTCACAATTATTGAAAATTTCTCTGGCATATTTATGTTGCTTTGTTGGTTTTCTCTAGGAATGGAAATTTCTGTGGCTAGATGTATTCCACTGGAAAACAATTAGTACTCTGACATTTAATTTTCAGTGTTTAATTTTCTCTGACATTTATAATTTTCCCTGGCCACTTTAGTTTTCTCCCTTATGTATAATTTTCTCTGACATATTCAATTTTCTCTACCATGTTTAATTTTCTCTAGGATTTAATGTTGACATCTTTATGTTTTCATCATTGTTTAGAAATGGCAAAATATAAAAGCAGCAAAACACTAGAAACACCGAGTAAGAAACAGAAACTCTCTCAGTCTTCTTATGATCTTAGATCAAAAAATAGCAAAACACCACAAACTCCTCGCCAAAACACACAAGTCCAAAGTGATGAAGCAACTAGGATCAAGATGAATACCCCAACTTCAAAAGACTCAAGCTCAAGGGGGAAAAAACCTGTTAAATTCCAAAGAAAGAGAGTTCATTACAACATTCAATACCAATCCAACCTCTCATCTGCTGTCTCATTTTTTCAAACACTTAAAATTCAATTCAAACCAACTTGAAGAGCTTCAAAAGACCCTATTCTGATATTTGATCCAAGCTCTAACCATTGGAAGGATGGATCCAAGGAAGTCTAGGAAATCTAAAGACGATGTAGTTGCAATAATCCAACGTTACAATGAAAAAACGAAAGCATTCACAATTGGTAAAAAAAACTTGACCTTTACAACCAATGACATGACCTTGATTTTTGGTTTGCAAGGAGGTAAAAGAGCCATGCCATTAAGATACTCAAAAAAGCCAAAAACTGCATTCATAAGGAGAAGATTCCCAAAGGATACAAGGCTCATTGGTTCTGTTCTTAAAAATACCTTGGTCAAAGCAATGAAAGGCAAGCAACCAACTGACTTCAAAGATGTAGCAATCATTGTTACCTTGTACTTGTGTCTCGCCCTATTTTTTTGTAACAAGTGGGAATTCAATAGGTGGGTTTTATAAAGTACGTGGAAATCAATGAAGCAATATGATTGGCCAGAAGCAATCACATCAAAATTGATTGATTCTATCACAGCATTGCACAAAACTCCAAAAAAAGTTACGGGGTGTGTCATTGCATTACTGGTAAGTATAATTTCCATTCAAATTTACAATTATGATATTTACAAATTTGTGTGTTTAGCAAAATTTAATTACTTTAATTTCCATCACAGTATTAGCTATGTGAACATGCGAATATTATTGACTTGGAAGACAGTAACACAACTGACTTCACAAGATATGCCAAATGGAACCTGCAAAGCTTGACCAAACAGCTGCAGAAGACACCAGTCTACTCTCTTGCATCTCGACAGGTTAGATTTCTATTGCTACTAAAATCTCAGTGAAATTCCAAAATTTCTCTGACCACTAGTTTGTTTCCCTACTTGTGCCTTGATTGATTGAGATCAATTTTCTCTGAACTTTCAATTTATGTTTCTTTTTTTATTACCACTGGTGTATTTTTGCCATTGTAATGAATTTTCTCTATAATCCAAATTGCTCTAACCACAATTGTAACACATTAACTTATATGCCCTGATTGATTTTTCTCTGATATCTGAATTATGTTCGTTGTTTCATAATTTTCTTTGGCCCATAAAATTATTTCTCCTTGTGTCTAATTTTCTCTGGCCCATAACTTATGTGCCTTGACTGATTAAGATCAATTTTATCTGAAATTTTAATTTATGTTGCTTCTTTGATTAACACTATTTATTTCTGCCCTTGTAATGATTTTTTTTCTGGAACTCAAATTTCTCTAACCACAATTATAGTGACATTAACTTATCTGCTTTGATTGAATTTTTTTTTACTATCTAAATTATGTTGCTTGTTTCATAATTTTCGCTGACCCATAAAATTATTTGTCTTTGTGTGTAATTTTCTCTAGCCCATAAAATTTTCTCTGAAATTTGTATCTCATTAGTATGATTTAAATGAATTTTATCTGATCCATAACTTATGTGCCTTGACTGATTGAAATCAATTTTCTTTGAAATTTCAATTTATGTTGCTTTTTGATTAACACTGCTTATTTCTGCCATTGTAATGAATTTTCTCTAGAATCCAAATTTCTCTCACACAATTATAGTAACATTAATTTATATGCCCTGATTGATTTTCTCTGATATCTAAATTATGTTGCTTATTTTATAATTTTCTTTGACTCATAAAATTATCTCATTGTCTGTAATTTTCTCTGACCCATACAATTTTCTCTGAAGTTTGTTTTCCATTAGTATGATTTAGATGAATTTTATCTGCCTTATTTGATTTTTTTTTCTCTCAATGAATTTTTAACATTTCTCCAATAAAAGAGCCTCCTATTACAGGTAGATAACAAGGAGCTAGTTAAAAACCCATAAGTGGAGTTTTGTCTTGATAAAAAAAGAAGAAAGAATAAAAAAAGGCAATTGTCAAATTCAATGAGTTATTAGAAGATTCATCTGAAGAAGAAGGACGGAATGAAGAAGGAAAAGACAACACCGAAGAACAAGAAGCAAGCAATGGAGAAGAAGATCAAGCAAGCAGTGCAAAAGCGGAAGCCAGAGAAGAAAGTGAAGAAGTAGAAGTAGAAGACAAAGAAGAAAATGAACAGAAAGAAGAAGACAATGAAGAAGAAGATGAAGGCACTGAACCTAAAGAGAAAGAAGAAAACAAAGAGAAAAGTGATGAAGAAGAACATAATGAGCCGATGGACCAACATCATGATAACATTTGTGGCTCAACAATGCATCAGCCTTAAGAATTTGAGGAATCAAAGGATGCTCAAATTGCTGATCTACATCGAAGACTAAAGGCACTTTCTAAATCCAAAATAGAAGAAGAGAAAATTGGAATGAATTATTTGCAGAAAAGGACATTGCAATAAGAACCTTGACATCACATAACTCAAAACTTCAAGAAAGAGACAACACAAACCAAATGAAACTAAGGATGTTGGAGGTTCAAAAACAAGATGATACAAAAACAATTCAATAGTTGAAGTATTCAATTTCAGAGCTTGAAATTGAAAATGCTAGATTGCATGAACAAATTCAAGAACTATCCGTCCAACTAGCAACACAACCTTACCGAACACCAACACAAGTTCAACCTTAAGGTCGGTGAAAATCTTGAGCCACAAAAAGTTATGTCCTTGTGTCAACATAACTTAGAGAAATTTCTATTTATTACAATTTTCTCTGTCAATGGTAACTTTCTCTGGAAGTTAAATTTCTCTGACCATATTAATTTGAAAAGTTATGTTCTTGTATCAACATAACTTAGAGAAATTTCTATTTATTACAATTTTCTCTGTCAATAGTAATTTTCTCTAAAAGTTAAATTTCTCTGACCACATTAGTTTGGCCAGTTTGATTTTCTTTGTCTATTTTCTTATTTGATTTTTGGGGCTTGTTTGATTTTCACTGTATATAGTTGGAATAGAAGTGAAACAACAACCAACAATCCAGCAAGAACAAGTGGCACACAAAACAACAACCAAAACAAAAGACAAAAGTTTATGGTAACTGAAAAATATTAAATCAAATAAATTTACATATTGAAATATGATATGTTACTTTAGAGAAATTTAACTTTTATTGATATTTTTACTGTCTACAGTGAAAAAAGATCTTATATCAACGATAAAGAATTTAAAGGCAAAAGAAAGGAAAGAAAAGCAGCAAGATCCAGAATTTCAATATCCCAAAGTTGCGAAGATGACTAGAGGTTCAAAGCAAGCTGCAAAGCAAACAGAGTAAACCACCAAAGACAAAGAAGTACTTCATGCCGATAAGTACGTCTTGCCTCAACCAACAAGCATCAGAAAATCTTGGGTTTTTCCACAAACTCTACCAGTTTCAAAATTCGTAAAAGAACATGTAAAATACATCTTGCAACACATATCAAATGTGTCTGGACTCGAGTAAGTATAACAAATAAAACAGAAGATAGCAAACAACAATTTACTAACTTATATTGCATTAACAACTATTAAATCCCTTCTTTGTTATCTTGTAGGGCTTTAATCTTGACAAGTGAGTTGAATCTCATTACTTTCATAGATATTGGAAACCTAATAAAGGAAAAAGAAATTGTTAACAATGTAAGTCTTTTATCAAAATTTCTTTGTAATGTTCCATCAGCCCTTATAAACCAATGTTACAATTATAAATGATATTTTTTAGGTCATTGATGGCTATGGAGAGATCTTATTTGCTAACCAAAGAAGAAAATGACAACAACCAATTTCATTTTTTTCCACATACATGAGCTTAGTATGTTACTACTTTTTTATTTAATTTTTTCTAGAATTTACTTATTACTTTCTCTTGTTAAGATACTTCTTGAAACTAGTTGTGTCACTAGTCTAATTTTCTCTGGCTAGTTGTGTGCATTTAAAATTTCTCTGTGTGTATATTTCTTAAATTCCTGTTATTTCAACTTTTTCATAACCATTTTTTGATTTTCTCTGACCATAGGACTTTATCAAGATGACAGAAAATCAAACTTTTTGAGTCTCATTTTTGACAAACATCTTGAAATAGCATGGAGGAACTATAGGTTCCTCCATTTCCCAATAAATACCAGGGGCAAGGAGAAGTCAACAGATGAAAATCACTGGACTTTGCTAGTCTTGGACAAACAAGACAATTTATGGAGGTACTACAACTCACAAAGGCCAAGGAGGGATGACGCACAAGACAAATATATCAAAGATATAAACGAGTGGAAATTTCTCTGATCCATGATAATGTTTATGTAATGATAATTTTTATAGAATCTCATTAATTTGTGTGTAAATTTCTCTGTTATTTAAAAATTATTTTTTTGCAGCAAGATTATGTGGAGAATTTTTTGAAAGTTTGCCTTGAAAGAGAGGCACAATCACAATCCTCTTTCAAATTGATAGACTCACAAAACACAAATTATAACTTTGAATATGTCAATAATGCTCCACAACAAGGCAGTGATTCATAAGTTTCATACAATATCTATAAATAAAATAATTTAATTTTAATGTTTTTTAAGACTAACTATGCCTATAATTTGTATGCAATGTAGATTGTGGCCTCTTTGTATGCTACATAATGAGACAACATAGCAACCATGAACCTATCAATTCGAAATTGTTGACACAAGACATAAGGTTGATGAGGGCAGAAATCATAGAGAGATTTGTAACCGAAGTTAGCTGGTCATGGACAGAACCAATTCAAATACCACCAGAAGAAGAACCAAAAGTGTAATAGTGAAAACATACTAGTGAAAGGAAGACAATGCACACAATGTAATTAGGAATAACCCTTCAATTTGTTTTTTTATACATTGAAAGAACGATGATATTGACATATATGTATATATCTTTTTTTGACTAATGTAAATTTCATAGCTATAAATGGTTAAATATATATATATATATTTTATAATGCATGTTAAGTGGTGATTGTCAACACAATTCACACAGAGAAAATTGTTTGCAGAAATTTCTCTGGTATGATGTTACCATAAATTCAAAGAGATTTAAATCGTATCATGCCAAGAGGGTGCCTATATGATCATGTAATCTGTAATGCACTGAGTTGGTACAAAACAATCATCAAATTCAAAAAACACAAAGTGCACAGTAATTTTCTTTACTATTGGCAAATTTCTCTAGATGAATTTGATCTCACAAAACACAATGCACAGAGAATTTTCTCTACTAGTGGCAAATTTCTTTAGATGAATTTGATTGGTAATATAAACACACTGCCTATAGTATGTTTCAACAAACACAATGAACACTATAATTTTGTATGCTATTGGCAAATTTCTCTGGATGAATTTGACCTTACAAAACGCAACGCACATTTCAACAAACAAAATGTCCATAGTAAAATTTTCTTCTATTGGTAAATTTCTCTAGATGAATTTGACTGGTATGAAGTTACCAAAAATTCATAGAGAAATTTAACTTGTATCATGCCAAGAGGGTGCCTACATGATCATGTAATCTATAATGCAATGTGTTGGTACAAAACAATCATCAAATTCAAAAAACACAATGCACACAGTAATTTTCTTTGCTATTGGCAAATTTCTCTAGATGAATTTGACCTCACAAAACACAATGCATAGAAAATTTTCTTTGCTAGTGGCAAATTTCTTTGGATGAATTTGATTGGTATTATAAACACACTACCTATAGTATGTTTCAATAAACACAATGCACACTATAATTTCTATACTATTGGCAAATTTTTCTGGATGAATTTGACCTCACAAAACACAATGCACATTTCAACAAACACAATGCCCATAGTAAATTTTTCTTCTATTAGCAAATTTTTCTGGATGAATTTGACTGGTATGAAGTTACTAGAAATTTACAGAGAAATTTAACTCGTATCGTGCCAAGAGGGTGCTTATATGATCATGTAATCTGTAATGCACTGAGTTGGTACAAAACAATCATCAAATTCAAAAAACACAATGCACACAGTAATTTTTTCTGCTATTGGCAAATTTCTCTAGATGAATTTAAACTCACAAAACACAATGCACAAAGAATTTTCTCTGCTAATGGCAAATTTCCCTAGATGAATTTGACTGGTATTATAAATACACTGCCTATAGAGTGTTTCAATAAACACAATGCACATTGAATTTTCTCTGCTATTGGTAAATTTTTCTAGATGAATTTGACCTCACAAAATACAATGCACATTTCAACAAAAACAATGCCCATAGCAAATTTCTCTACTTCTAAAAAATTTCTTTGGATGAATTTGATTGGTATTATAAAGACACTCCCAAAGTATGTTTCTAAAAACACAATACAAAAATTAATTTTCGCTGCTATTGAAAAATTTCTCTGGATGAATTTGTTTGGTATTATTATATACACATTGTCCAAAAAATATATTTCACAAAACAAAATACACAAAATAATCATCAAATGTATTATTCAATCAATAAAATGTATTATCCTTAACTATTTAACAAAAGTTACTTGCATGTCATCTTATTATGGTGACCAATACTCTCACATCGACTACACTTCATCACTTTTTTAAACTCTCCCGTAGAAGCAATTCTGTTCTTCTTTGGCCCCCCAGCTGGTCTCTTACTCAATGGAGGTAAAGTTATAGCATCATCAATGCTACACACAAGTTTTTCAACAATTGAAACTGGGCCAATCGAAAACGAGTATGCTTGACGATACATATCAGCATTAAAAAATTGTTCAACAAATGAATTCAAATTCTTTCCACTCCTAAAAATTGTAGCAACAGCATGTTGATATGGATACCCATTTATTTCCTATTTTCGATATGAACAAATTCTCAACCCAAGATCAACCATAACCGAAGAAAAACAATGCACTTCAAAGACATTATCAGATGATAAACTCACATTCCATGTCTTCTTATCCATGAAAGCCTTCTCCAATACACTATCCATATGAGGATAGAGAACTTTATTCCATTTACTAAAGAACAGCCTCCTATCATACCTCATATTCATGATTTGCAATCGTATCATGTCCACCAAATTTGTTATTGGCAAGTACTGAGCTTCTCGTATCCATGAATTGAATAAATCAGCAACATTTGAATATATCTCATCATAACGTCTCCCCTCAAAATATGCATCACTCCAATTTTCATATGGTAAACTTCTCAAGAAAACACTCACAATGTCTCCTCCATCACTTTTTAATTCATTTAACTTGAAATGAAATGATGCCTTTGTTGACGCATATGTACATGCTGAAAACTTGGACACAGTTGTCTTCCTAACCAAATTTGTGTTTCCCCATGATAACCTATCTCTCAAATTTCTCTTTAGATGTTCAAGACAAAATCCATGATAGCAATTAGGGAAAAGCCTAGCAATTCCTTCCACAATACCACGATGTCAATCTGATATGAAACTTACCACCCTCTCTGATCTCAATACTTCACATAAATGTTCAAAGAACCAACACCAATTGTCTTTATTCTCAGCATCAACAACGGCAAAAACTATAGAAAAAAAAAACCTACAAAACAAATAGGAACAAACGTATTAGATATACACATGCAGAGAAAATTAGAACAATAAACAACTAGAGAAATTTGACATTGCCAACATCTAAAGAAACTTCACACAATGGCAACCTCCAAAGAAATTTATTTAGTGACCAACTCTAGAGAAAATTCACACATTGGCAACATCCAGAGAAAATTCACTTAGTGACCAACTACAGAGAAAATTCACACAATGGCAATATTCAGAGAAAATTCACACAATGACAATATTCAGAGAAAATTCACTTAGTGACCAACTATAGATAAAATTCACACAATGACAACATCTAAAGAAAATTCACACATTGACCAAAATCCACAAAAAATTCACACAGTGGCCAAAACCAGAGAAAATTCACACAATAGCCAAAACTAAAGAAAATTTAAAGTGTCAGAGAAAAATCACAAAAATAGAAAATTCACTCAATTTCAACATGTATAGAAATTCACGTACTTAGATAAAACTAGACATATTTACAATTACCTTCATTCCCATCTTTTCTCATTGCAGCAAACATAACTCATTTGTATCGTCCTTTAAAAATGTTCCATCAGGAAACAGCAATGACCAACAATATTTGAAACTAGCAATGCATGCATGAAAAGCCACAAACACTCTTTTGAAATGCTTGTTAGCTTCAAAATCTAACTCAAAACGACTACCTAGATTGTTCTTCAATGCCCCATCAAAATACCACCATAATTGATCGAATGACAAACAGGAATCCCCATATATACTACATTTTGCTTTTTCAACCCCCAACCAACCACAGTTATAACTGATTAAGACCTCATACTTGTCTTTTATTTCTTTGACAACATCCACTGGACAAGTTAAAGGTTTTGCACTTACCTCCTTAAGTATCAACCCAGAAACTAAGCTGGAAGTCATCCTAGCATGTTTATTAGTATGAACTGCCACACCACACCACACGTATGTTCATTGCTCAAAGTTCTTATGTAAAAGAACCCATTTGTTTTTTCAACTGAAGCATGTACACGCCACATACCTCCCCCTGATTCCTTATATGCATATTTTGCCGTAACCCTCAGCTTGTCATTTTTAACATACGTAAACTAAAAACCAACCTCAATAGCATACTTGCATAAAACAGTACGAAACTCAACCACACCACCCTCAAACTTTTGTCCAATACTCGTAATATTATTTCGCTAACTAGTTGACAATAACACTTTTTCTTGGTGAGAACAAAACTTAGAGAGTGAATTCCTTTCAATATCCATGAGCCTATCACATTCACCATGCACAATATCTATCCAATTAGACCCCACTTCATCTTCTTGATCAGAAGTACTACATCTAATAATTGAAACATCAACTATATCAACACCACGTGCACAAACAACTCTCAACATATTCAAAAAAATCAATATTATTTCAAACCATACAATTTGGATGACCCACAATAGAATATGAAATACACATCGTCTCAGGTTTCAAATTCTCCCATGTTTTACACAAAATGCTAACCAATTCCTCAAAATTCAATTCACATGAAACATTAATGACAATAGTATCATTTCCATATTTGCACAGTAACAACATTTCACTGTCCATCGAAATTGAAAAAAAATAAGAAAAATAATTTGTTCAATATAAAAACACTTCACAAGAACAGCATAAAAGTCTATAGAAATTTCTAATAATTATAATTTTCTTTGGATTAAAAAAACAAGCTTATAATTTTCTCTGGACTCAAATAAAAGTCCAGAGACATTTACAAACTTATATTCACCTTCAAGATAACAAAAACAAAATCATAGAAAATTTAATGAATCTAGAGAGAATCACAAAGAAATTTACTGCTAACTATTAAACACAATCGTAGACAAAAATTACACAGAAGATTTGTTATGAAATTATAAGCTTCTCTGTGATTTTCACTGAACTATAAGCTTACAATTTTCTCTGTGTGATTGTGCAATATTGCACTTATATCAAAATCCAGATAGATTTAAAAACTTATATACACCTTCAAAATAACAAAAACATTGCACTGTTCTTCTAAATTGAAAGAAAAAATACAAAAAATAATTTTTTTCTAGAGAAAGAAACAAAAACTTATATTCACTTTGAACTACAAACTTATAATTTTCTTTAAACTACAAACTGAAAGTGAATAAAAAACTTATAATTTTCTCTGAACTACAAAGAAAAGTCCAGAGAAATTTAAGAACTTATATTCACTTTCAAGATCACAAAAACAAAAACACATTAACATCAAATTGACAAAAATGCTAACTATTCCTCACAAACGCAGATAAACTCAAAGAGAAGATCTGTTATGCTCACAAAACATTCAATTGAGGGAAAAAAAATAAAAAATAACAAACTTATACTAATATATCCATAACAAATTACAATTTTCTTTATGATTTTCACTGAACTACAAACTTACAATTTTCTTTGAGATTCTATCTGCATTAGAAACTTATAATAATATGTCCATATAAACTTATAATTTTCTCTATGATTTTTATTGGATTATAATAACAAACTTATATTTTTCTCTAGACTATACCAACAAAAGTGCAGAAAAATTAGAGAACAAAAAATGATAAGAAATTTACACTTATCTCTAGTTTAAAGAAATTTCTCTGGTTTGAAAAAGTAGAGAACATAACTTATTACTGATAAGCATATTGATGAAAAACAGAGCACGAAAAATGAACTCTAAAAATCAAAATCAACTCCACTGTCAACTATCTTTGAAGTTGATCAAAAAATAGAGAATGAAAAATGAACTCCAAAAATCAAAATCAACTCTATCAAGCTGGCCTCTCTCTAAAATTGATTAATAACAGAGAATGAAAAATCAACTTCAAAAATCATAAACAGCTTCACTGAGCAAGCCTTTCTTTTAAATTGATCAAAACTGAAAATAAAAACCTAATACAAAAATATACTCGAAAAACTAATATGAAATTACAATCCTTACATAAAATTCAAAACAAAAATCGAAATTCGTGTGGAATCTCTATCGAAAACATACCTGATTCAACTCCACTGAAAAATTTACACGATCAACACCACTATAACACCTACTTGATCATAGCAATCTCCATTGTAAAGTCCACTGCAACACTTGCAAAACCCTTACGAAATCTCTTATGAAATCTCCATCGTGAAGTTAGTTTGCCAAAATCTCCATCGTGAAGTCAGCAATAGAATATTCAGTTTGCCAAAATCCAAACAAACTTATGTTATAAAGAAGGGTAAATTAGATATTTTATAACGTAAAATAAGGTTGAGGGACCTTAGGCATCAAAAAATATTATTGTGGACCTCTCCTCCTATCAAAAGTTGGGTAGGGATCTTAGACCAATTTTTTCTTAATTTTAAGATAAAAATTGAATACTTGAATAAAAGTGAAAAAAGTATAAGAAAATTAATTCGTAGAGTATTTTTTAGTATATATAATTATTTTAAATTTTATTTATGGGTAGTTTAGATTAAGTAGAAGTCTTTTAAATATTAGATTTTAGAAATAATTAAGGATGCGGGTATGTTATGTAGCACTTTAAAAAAAAAAAAATAACAAACAAACAAAAAAGAGATATATGCTACATAGTAGAAATTTTTTTTTGAATAAAAGTGAAAAAAGCATAAGAAAATTAATTCGTAAAGTATTTTTTAGTACATAAATTTGATTTATGGATAGTTTAGATTAAGTTGAAATCTTTTAAATAGATTTTAGAAATAATTAAGTATAAAGGTATGTTATGTGGCACTTTTAAAAAAAAAGAAAAAAAAGAATAGAAGAGAGATATGCTACATAGGAGAATTTTTTTTTTGTGAATAAAAGTGAAAAAGCATAAGAAAATTAATTCGTAAAGTATTTTTTTAGTACATATAATTATTTAAATTTTATTATGGGTAGTTTAGATTAAGTAGAAGTCTTTTAAATATTAAATTTTAGAAATAATTAAGTATTAGGATATGTTACGTGACACTTTAAAAAAATAAATATATATATAATTAAATATGAGGGTATGCTACATAGGAGAAATTTTTTTTTTTTTTTTAGGATAAACAGTACTTATATATATATATATATATAATTAAATATAAATTAATATTAAGATATCAATAAGATAGACAAAAAAATTTAAAAAATACAAAAGAAAATTAATTTGGTCCGCATAATTAAACACATTATGTCTTATTTATTTATTTGTATATCAAGATAATTTTTTTCAAAATCATAATAATTAAATTATAATTATATATATGAAAATATGTATTTCTCAAATAGAGTCAATGTAAAATTGGTTGTTATAATTGAAATTGAGTTTGTGTATAATTTTATACGTTAATAGAAAATTGTACGGGGACGAAATATCCACGACTCTCCGTACACCTTGAACGTCGAGCTTCCGGTAACGGCGTCTGTCTCTGCAACACAAGAATGGTGAGCTGCCCGGCGGTGGTGTGCCGGAAAAACCCTCCGACGCTCAAGTCAGTTCAGTGAGCAAGAAGATAATGGGAAGAGAGAGAGAATTTGTGAGAGTGAACTCGCATACCAGTAACATTCGCCTTTTCTCTCTATATCTAGGTTGGCCACGGAGCTCTGAGATTGTGCGCGCACCACCCCTGCTGTCCTTCCCTAGACAAGTGGCAGTGCTCGCCTCTCACCACCTTACACGTGTAAAGGTTTTGTTCTCCTTCCAGTACATGCAGAACTGCCCAACGGTATTGAGGCGTTCGTGGAGCAGATGTCCTCTCCTACACACCATTGGCCCAGGTGGCATCCTTGACCGAGGTACCATGACCGGCCAAACACTTGTGGAAAATTGCCATCACACAACCATGCTACATATCGCCGGCTTGCGACTTGGAACCAGGAGAGAACTCAATAGCAAACGCCGAGCTACCCTCGACCGGTTCATCGCGATTGACCGGTTGTGAGGCATGCCGGCCTCCAACCATTTCATCTTCAATCTCGGTCACGCAGCGCAGCGCCAGCATAATTTGGGCTGACTAGTGGCATCTTGCGGGGCATCCTCGGCGTAGCCCGGTCAATCCTTCAGCTCGGCTGCTATTTCCACCGCGATCCACGCCTACGCGGGCGGCCTCCAGCTCGGCCCTCAGGAGGTCACCGGTTGAAATCGTCAGCCGATCAATACCGACCACTCGATCGTAGCAATCTCCCATATTGCTCGGCGCCACGTAGTCTGTAACGCCGAACGTCACTTTTGCTCGGCCGTTCTATGAGATGGAAATCTCCCCTCTCAATTGCCCCTTAAACCCATCCGAGCTATCGTGATTGGGTTTACCTTGTTCGAGCAAAGGTTTGGTCGCGATCCTGCTAAGCCGAGCTTAATTGGCGAAGTTTTTGTCGCCGAGCGATAGCCAAATCGGAAACACCCCTGCCGAGCTATCTCAACCAGGGACGCATCAGTCGCCGAGTTGTCTTAATCAACGACACATCAATCGCCGAGCTGTTGCAATTGTCCGGTCGTCACATCCGCAGTCACATCAACGGTCGTACGGTCGTACTGCAGCCGTTTTCTCAACGCCACGTGCCGTCACCTTATTGGGTCGTGCGTCGCTTTACTGCCTAGATTTCAAGCAACTCGCCGTTTGGGGTTTCCCCCCTTCCAATAAACCTTAATCGAAGGGTTTAACCCCTTCACATTTCCTCTTTGCTCTCCAAACACCCAAAACCCTAGTTCTTCTCTGCCATTGCTGTTGTTGCCCTTTCCTGCCCCCGTGTTCATTTCAGTCGTTGCAGTCAAGCACTCGTGGTCCACCATTGTTTTCTGGTAAGTCTTTCTTTCCCAATTGCATTTTCAACTTTCGTTTTTCACGTTTTTGTATTCATTCTTCATTTTTATACCACCGTGTTCTTCGAGTTTTTTTTGTTTGGGGATGTTGGAACTTTAGTTGTGCCCCCACCTTTTAGACCATTAGGGCCACGCCCTAGAATAACTGGAACCTGTGGGGAGACAGAGGCTCTCGTGCCCCCTGTTTTCCCCTAAGATGGACAATGAACCAAGAACTTAGGAAGAACTGGAAGAACGCGTTGAATACTGGGCCAAACCGAGCAAAGCGCTCATTTAGATCCTCAATTAGCGCTGTAACCGAGCAAAAAGCTGTTTGTGGCATTGCACTGAGGCCACAACCGAGCTATACACCTTGGATCGGTAGAGGATTTAACCGGGCTAAAGGCCTGGTGTCATAAGCCAATACCTTGGTCTGGGCTTGACCGAGCAAAAACCTCCTTTAGAACCCAACCGACCAAAACTCCTAGACCGAATAGAAATTAGCACCAAAAAAGGGAAAGGCTAAATCAGCCATCCTGATGGGCCGCGGTAGATGGAGGGCCGGCCAAACACTAGGAACCTCTCTAAGCTATTTCCAATAGAAGCCGCGCAATATATGCCGTGCTAACCCCTGCCCTTTTTTCATCATGCAGAACAAATAGGACCGACCAATCCCTTCAGCGTTATTGGTGGAGCTCAAAGACCGAGCAATCACACCAACATTTTTGACCGCTCTAGCGAATATAACCGAGATAATGGGCAAATACCGCTTTAGGGTTAGCTCGCCCGGGGCAATGGCGGAGTTTCGTGAAGAATTCCATATCCCTGAAGACGTAGTCTTAGAGCTCAAGAAGGAAACTCAGGTGGGCGATCTAGAGCGGTGCCTTCACGTGGTATCAATAATAGAGGGCGGACTTCGCTTCCCGGTCCAGCCCCTGATCTGCGAATTTTTGAAGCAGACAGGGCTTCGCCCAACCCAGGTTTCCAACAACACCTTCAAGATAATAAATGGCGTCGCCGAGCTGAACCGACGGCACGGTCTCAATCTCGGCCTCGCAGAGATTTTTCACCAATACAGCCTTAGTTCAAATAAGGGTGGGTTTTGCTACTACCTTAAAGTAAAGAAGGGCCGAGCAAAACTCATCGAAGGCAACCCGGACAAAGAGTCCAATGATGATGACTTTTTGTGGGTGTCCGTCGCTATGAAGACCTAGAGGCACCCATCGGGCAGCAAATTAGGAAACACTTGGTAGAATTTGGTAAGGAGCCCGGCTGACCGTACCATTATCTTTCTTCTCTTAATTGCTCTTCATTGCACCGGTCTAACACTTGACTCTTTTTGCAGATAAGAATTTGGCCGCGCGTTACAACCCACCAAACCAAGAGGCAATCAGAGTGTTCTTTGCGCATACTGCGAAGAGAGAATCGCCAGGACTTGCTCGGTTTCGAGCAAACGTACAACTACCAAGCACCGCGCAAAGGTAGGGTCACCGACTTTCTGCGCGAGCCAACCCCCGAACCAGATCCAACTTTACCGCCGGTCAGACTCATCCCAACTACCGCCGAGCAAGAGATGGCCAAGATCCGAGCCATTAAGTCCATGATCACGGGGACGGCGAGTCCCAACAAGAAGTAACCGGGAACGTCTTCCATCGCCGGACAAAAGAGGCGGTGCTACGCCGCCACAGCACCGTGGCCCGAAGAAAAACAAAGGAGGGACGGCCGAGCAAGGCCTTGTGGACGAAAGATTCCACGAGGTCGCCTCTGGCGAAGCTTAGCGACAGAACCGAGCAACTTCTTGCCGAAAGTCAGGGCAAGGCCTGCTTGCCCGATGCAGGCGCGGAATTCGTCTACAAGGGCCGACCGATCGCGCCTCCGATTCTGTCGCCGAGGACAAGGATATCTCGCCGGTTTCAACTTGACGAGGATTGATCTGCCCTGTGACATGAAGAAGCATGAGGAGCTGACCGACCTCAAGGTCCTCTGCTCAGCGGCAGAATCTATTGTGCTGGTAAATTCAACATCTTTTCTTGAACTTTCTGTTCGGTTTTTCTGCTCGGCTTTTAGATACTAATAATCATTTCTATTTTGCAGCCGCACAAAAGAACTATCTTGCCTGGCGGATGGTTGCGATTCGGAAGAGTCTCCGAGACGCCATCACCGAGAACAAAGTGCTCCAGGCCGAGATAGACATGCTGAAGGCCGAGCAAGTGGTTGTCAAGGACGAAGCGGACGAGGACAAGAAGAAGGCCGAGAAGAAGGCGAAAACTCGGTACCTCGCCGAGCTCCGAAAGCTGAGGGACGCCAACAAGGAAGCCATGGACAAGACGGTCGATGAGGCGGAGGACCGTGGGTATAAGCAGGGGGAGAAGACTTATGAGCGCCAGGTCCGGGCTACCAAGGACATCTTTTTCCAGTGCGGCTGGAAAGCCGCCGTGGAGAAAGTTGGCCTTGGCCAGGATTCAGAGATGTTCATCAATCCCCCCTCTGCTTATATCCCGGTCTACATGCTAGCCTACTCCCAAGCCGAGCAGAACCGTCTGATAGCGGAGGCGAGGAAAGAGGCAGAGGAAGAAGCCGCCACCGAGAAAGAAGCCGAGCAAACTCCACCCGAAGCATCCCACAATGCTGAGGATGAAGTGATTGATCGGGAGGTCGTCTCGGTGGAAGGCCTGACAGCGATGCCGAGGACATCTGCTGAGCAAACCTGAAGCGCCGAGAAAGTGACGGAGGTGGCCGACCAAGACCTTGGCCTGGACTGAAGATGGCTCCTTTCACCTTTCTTTGTACTTTTTTATTTCTTGTTTTCCTTTCTTTTTTGCTATGTAACCGGGCAAGGCCCCTCCATGTATTAAATTTCCTATCAATGAAATATGAACTTTTTGCCCGCACAACTGTTGTTCTTGATCAGCTTTTGTATGTTTGAATTTCCTCTGCCAAATTTTGTTTCAACTTTTTGATCGGCTGAACCACGCAAACAATATGTCTTCACGTAACCCTGCAATCCCTTTTATTTCCAAATAGGATCACATTTAGGATTTGGCCGAGCAAAATCCGCTCGGCCCCACTTTGCTCGCAATGATTATCCGGCCGAGCAACAACTCGCACGTCATTTTGCAGTTTGTTCAATTTGCCATTACTTCTTTTCGGCCGAGCAAATTCAGCTCGGCCTTGCAGTTGCTGGAAAAGACATCAACGTCGCCATTTCCCCCGAGCAAAATCAGCTCGTGTCCCATATTGGGCAATTCACCAATATGCTACGTTGGCCGAGCAAAATCCGCTCGGCTACGACATTGGGCAATTCACCAATGTCAGTCAGGTTGGTCATGCCGCCAATATTCCCACCGGGCGAGCAAAACCAGCTCGGCTTGAATGCGCATTGTTCCATGCAAGAATTTCTTGTGATGCTGCTCCCATTCTGAGGAAAACAGCCCGGTTCTCTTCAAGTACAAAGATGTAATACAAAAAACAATGCAATACAGCAACAACAATAGGACTAGCTTTCATAAACATTGCAAAGGCAATGCTATCTTTTTACAGGTAGTGCCGAAAGGCTAAAGGTCTAAAAAAGCTAAACAAGAGCAAGTAGCTTAACAAGAGCAAATTACATCATAAAAGTAAAAGACCTTAAGGTTGGCAACGTCCCAAGGACGGGGGCCAGCCTTGCCGCCCAAAACTTCCAGATGGTATGCCCCCTTGCCAGCTAGGCCAACCACCTTGTATGGTCCTTCGGTTTGCACCAAGTTTTCCTTCGCCGAGGACCACCGTGTTGCCAAGCACCTTCCTCGGGACCCAATCCCCAATTTTGAAGCACAGGATGCCTTTGTCTTGTTGTATTTTTTAGAGAGTTCCTGCTGATAAGCCGCCAGGTGAATTAGCGCACGCTCTCTTCTTTCTTCAGCAAGGTCTAACTCCAATGCCACAACTTCATTGTTCGAGTCTGGCTGGAAACTCTCCGAGCGGATGGTTGGCATGCCAATTTCCAGTGGGATGACAGCCTCTATGCCATAGGCTAGAGCGAACGGTGTTTCCCCGGTCGATCGTCTCGGTGTAGTGCGGTATGCCCATAACACATTAGGGAGCTCTTCAACCCACTTACCCTTAGCTTTCTCAAGCCGCTTCTTCAAGCCGTCCAGGATGGTCTTGTTGGAGGCCTCTGCTTGACCATTTGACTGGGGATAGGCCGGCGTCGAATTGTAGAATTCAATCTTCAACTCCTCGCAAAACCCGCGAAAGAGTTTCCCATCGAATTGAGTACCATTGTCTGAGATTAAGGCTCTGGGAATACCAAAGCGAGTGATCACATTCTTCCAGACAAATTTCTTCACATCCTTCTCCTTGATAGTTGCTAGTGGCTCTGCCTCCACCCACTTGGTGAAATAGTCAGTGGCGGCAATGAAAAACTTGCGATTGCCCGGTGCAACTGGGAGTGGTCCAACAATATCCAATCCCCAAAGTGCAAACGGCCAAGGACTTGTGAGGGAGAGCAACTCTCTTGCTGGCTGGTGGATCTGGTGAGCGAATTTCTGACACTTCTCGCATTTGCGAACATATTTCTTAGCGTCACTTTGCATGCATAGCCACCAATAGCCTGCGAGATTGCTCGGTATGCTAGAGATCTGCCCTGATATGGCTGCGCAGATGCCTTCATGAATTTCATAGAGGAAGGCTTCTACCTTAGAGGGTGGACACACTTTAAATATGGCCCGTGAAAGATTTTTTGTACAAGGCTCCGGAAGGTGAGAGCCAAACCGCTCGACTTTGCGGATCTTGTGGGCGCCTTCTTTTCTTACAGTAAAGTTCGATCTTTTAAAAAGGCGATGATGGGGTCCATCCAGGAAGGTCCCAAGTCGGTCTTGAGTACCTCGGTGCCCTACTTCCTCAATGCTTGGCGAGGTAAAATTCAATCATCAAGGGATTGGGAAAGGTTGTGCGAGTGGAAGCGAGACCGCCAATTCATCGGCCGTGCTATTTCTTCGCGGTTGATCTGTTCGACCCTAATCGCAGAGAACTTCTTGATCTCTTCTCGGATAGCAGCTTGATACTTGGCCATCCTTTCATCCTTGGCCTCATACTCCCGAGACTGATTGACCACTAGCTTGGAGTCATTGAACACCATAAGAGGCTGTGACCTTCATTCTCAATGCACTTCTCGGCCCGGAGAGGGCCTCATACTCCGCTTCATTGTTGGAAGCTGGGAAGCCGAGTGTAATAGCTTGCTCTATGATGAGCCCATCCGGTGAAGTTAGCACAACTCCTAGCCCGGCCCCATGTCTGTTGGAGGCCCCATCAACGAAGAGCTTCCACATTTCGCCAATGAGCGACTTCCGACAATCGGAGGGATTACGAGAACTTCTTAAATCCAAGTCCTGGTTGGTTCAATCGGTCTCTTACCTTATCTGGTTGGTCTACTTTGCCATCGAACCGTCGACCTTAGGTTGACCGGTTGTATTCTGCTCTGCTTCCTGAGGCGAGCTAACACTTGTTGCCAAAACCATGGGTTGTGCTAAATCCGCATCAACCAAATCAACCGAGCAAATAGGGTGTGTTCCCGGGGCAAATTCCGCCACAAAATCTGCGAGTGCTTGTGCCTTAATCGCGGTGCGCGGTCTAAACTTGATGTCATACTGCCCCAATTCCACGGCCCACCGAGTTCTCCCGTGAAGTCTGCCTTCTCGAAAAAGCACCTTAAGCGGAAACTTCGGTCAACACAACTATTGTATGGGCGTGGAAATAATGTGCCTTTCTTGGCGCCATCATCGGAATAACGCCAACTTCTCCAAGGAGGTACCTCGTCTCGGAACAGGCGGTCTTGCTAACATAAAAGATCGGTAGGTCTTTGGATGCCCTCGGTAGCGAACCAATACCGCGCTCACCGTGTTGGCTTGACCAAATAAAGGAACAACTCTTCGGCCGGCTGAGGAGTGACCAGAATAGGCACCGAGGAAAGATAAACCTTTAAGTCGGCGGTATGCGGTCGCACTCATCATCGGAAGAATTTGGACTTCAAGGTCTTAAAGAAGGGCACTGCAACGATCCAAGACCGGTGATGAATCTATTCATTGTACGCCATCCCGCAAGATGTTGCCGTCCTTTGTGGAGTTAGGGCTCAATTCTTGTATGGCTTTGATCTGCGATGGGTCGGCCTCAATTCCGGTTTGTGACTAGAAAACCGGGAACTTCGGTGCCAACTCAAAAGGCGCATTTGGAGGCGTTGAATGAAGCTTGTGGCACTTGAGTATGGCGAACATTTACGCTAGGTCGGCAAGGTCTTTGAGACTTCTCTTTACTCTTCACCACCATGTCGTCTATATAGGCTTCCATAGTACGGCCCGAGAGGCGAACATTTTGTCACCATCATTTGGAAGGTTGCCCGGCGTTCTTGATCCGAATGGCATGACCTTGTAGCGATATAAGCCTCTGGGGGTGGTGAAGGGCGTGATCTCCTGTCGACTTGTACATGGCTATTTGATGATAACCGCGTCGCATCCAGAAGCTAAACCTCGATGGCGGCGGTTAAGTCCACCAACGGGTCGATTCGAGGAGAGAGAAGCTATCTTTTGGGCATGCGCGGTTGTGATCTTGTAATCCACGAGACTTCGCCATTTGCCTTTTTTCTTTGGAACCACCACCGTATTAGAATTCCACCGGGGGTATCGCACTTCTTCTATCGCACCAGCTTCCAACAATTTCTTTACTTCCTCTGCCACCACCTCGGCATGGTGCAAAGCGGAGCGCCGCGTTCTTTATGTATTTGGCCGTGCATTGGGAAGACATTCAAGCGGTGGCAAATGAAACACGGTCAACGCACGGCATATAAAGGCGTCCGCATAAAAGCCTCAAGTTGGAAACCAAAAGTTTACATATTCGGACCGCTCGGCACTGGTCAAAGACGATCACAATAGGAAGAACTTAATGGAATCATTCTCATCAATGCGCACCTCTACCAGATCTTCGACCGATTTTTCCTCGGCCTTTCTTCCCACATCTTCAAGGACCTCCTTGCCCTCAGGCCCCTCGATCATCTGGACAAACCCTTTGGCTGCTCGGCTGCCATTTACCACAACGAAGCACTGTTTCGCCATCACTTGATCTCCCCAAACTTCTTCTATTTGCCCGTTTGATGCCGGAAAACGCATGACTTGGTGGAAGGTTGAAGCGACCGCTTGCATGGCATGCAACCAGCCCCAGCCCAGAATCAAGTTGTAAGTTGCCGGAACCTTGAGCACCCAGAACTCCACTTGCTTTACAACTGACCCCGCTTTGACCGGTAAAATAATATTCCCAATCGGCCACTCTGGCTGTGAATTGAAGCCGACCAAAGGGGATGTCGCTGGTGCCAAGTCTTTGTCTTCCAACTTCATTTGCTTAAATGCATCATAACACATGATCTCGACCGAACTTCCCTGGTCGATCAAAATTCTTCTGATTTCAAAGTCCTTGACGCGTAGCGTTACCACAAGAGCATCATTGTGTGGCATCTGAATCCTCTCCAAGTCTTTGGTCGAGAACGAAAGGATGTCTTTCTCCTCGGTCTTTCCCTTCTTTACCGCTGGCTGGACTGAGAGCACTTCCCTCATGTGCTCGGCCTTCTTGATCATCCCCCTCAGTTCACAGACCCTCGCTGGTTCAATGATGCCGTGGATAACGTTGATCACACCCTGTGGCGGCGCTTCTAGGGCGGCCGTTCCGTTTGGCTCGGTTTGTCCGATCGGTGCGGCCTTGACTCCCCCATCTATATATTGAACAAGATGCCCTGCCGCCACCAACTCCTCCAAATGCTGTTTGAGCGGCAAACAATCTTCTGTTCGGTGCCCCCGTTCTTCATGGAAGGTGCAACGATACTTTGGATTGAAGCCCCGTGTAGACACCCCATTTTTGACCGACCTTAAGACTCAGATGTCACCGATTGAGCGCTCGGTGATATTGCATGCTGTGCTCGTTCAGAAGTCTCAGAGTCGCGGCCGCGCGCCCTGCCTCCGGAGTTCCGAACCATCTTCTCTACCTAGTCTCGATTTGCGAACCAGGCTCGGTCTTCTCTGTTTTCTTTCCTGAGGGAAGGGAGTGGCTCCGTAGACTATCTCCCGGTGGCCGTGAGCTACATTTCGTGGCCGTAGGCCATTTTGCCCATTTCGGAGCCCGGTTCCCGGTTTTCGGAGCCGTTAGGCCGTGTGCCTCGGCTCGGGACCATCTCCGATTTCTCCGGTTTTCGTAGAGGACCTCTGTTTTATCATTTCGAGAACACTGGGGCCTGATGCCTCGTGGCCGTATGCCACTTCGGTGTTAAATGGCCGGTTTTGGGACCCGGCTGCGTGATTTGGGCCCCAAGCATTCATTTGCATCGGCCTTCTCCGGTTTTGGCGGAGACCTCTTTTAATATTCCGAGGAACCTGGGGCCTGATGCCCACCGTGGTCGTGTGCCACTTCCGATACATAGCGGTTTCGGGACCCCAAGCGCGGTTTTGGTCGAGCATTCATTTTGCATCGATTTTCTCGATTTTTGGTAGGAACCTCTGTTTTGTCATTAGGGACACCGAGGTCGCGAATACCCACTTATTCTGAACACCACTTGGCACCATGCGGCCCATTTCGGGATCGATTTGCTCGGTTTTGGCCCCGAACGTTCATTTCTCATTAGTTTTTGTTCAAACTTGGCAGGTACCTCTGTTTCAACATCAGGAAGATCACTGGGGGGTGGGAGGCCAGCAATTATCCCAGATAACCAGTTTCGCTCCTCCGGAGCCCGTTTTGCTCACCGCCAATGTTGAACACCTTGGGGTATTTTCTTCCAACCAAAGTTACATATCTGTGATCGGGACACACAGGAGGACCCTACCAACTCTTGGTCGGCGGAATGTGAGTTTCATTTTTGGGCCTCTCCTTCAAGCTCTATGTTGTGGCTCCGGGTTCAGTGTTGCCAAATTCCGACCTTGGAACCTTGTTCTACACATATGGGAGGACACTTTGGTATGGTGGTCGGCCAGAAATTGTGCCTTTCATTTTTGGGCCTCTCCTTCAAGTTCTATGTTGTGACTCCTGGTTCAGTGTTGTCAAATTCGACCACAGGGCCTTATTCTACACATGGGAGGACACTCTTGTATGGTGGTCGGCGAAATTTTGAAGTTGGTTTTTGAGGTGGCTGGCCGGCCATGGGAGGTGGATGGCCGGCCATGGTGGGTGGTGGCCGCCACCTTGAGCAACAAATACAGCCGGCAGATTCTTGCTTCTGACTGTCGTTGTCAGGATATCTTCAACATATCCGGGGCATCCGGGGATATTTCGGGAGGAAAGATTGGGTGCTTTCCTCCTTTTACACCACTTCTTGCCTATTTGAAGGCCCCTCCCCCTCCTTCTTCAAGGTTGGAAAAAATCTCTTCAAGAACACCAAGGCAAAAACCCTAATCTCCATAGCCAAAAGCTCCAAAAAGCTTCAAGTTCTTGCTTGATTCCTTCATCAACCCTAAGCCTCACCATTCCAACTTCGATTCCAGCAGCAAGGAAGTGAATTTCAGAGGTTGAGAAGCCACAAATCCAAGCCAAGAAGCAAAGAAAGACAAGTCTTCAAGGGTAAGTATTCAAAACCAACTTTTAGGGCTTTTTCTTGATTCATTTCTATACTCTATTTGGTTGAGAATTAGGGCTCCGACCCCTACTGCTTTTGTGCTTGTTTTGAGCCCCTCTACAACTTTGTAGAAGGGCTCAACTTCATTTGGTGTCTCCATGATACACTTCCTTCAATATCCATCTTGTATGTCACCAATTTGCACGTTAGTTTTAGCCTATTTTCATTTGTTTTGGGGCTCCGACCCTACTGGTTTAATGCTTATTTTGAGCCCCTCTACAACATTGTAGAAGGGCTCAACCTCTTCAGCCATTCTATATACCACCTCTCTTGGAAATTCACTTTAGGCCCTAATTCTTGCATGCTTTGTTAGGCTTACTTGGCTCCGGATTTCAGCCTTCATCAGGCTTAGAAATAGCCTTGTTTTTGTCTCCTTTCCATGTTATGTTGAGGGCCTTAAGCCAGTTGGTGTATATTTTTGGTACTTCCTTTGAAATCCATCAAATTTACCGTATTCTTGCATGTTTTGTAGCCTCTTGTGCTTTTGGTTTTGGCCTTTGGTCAGAACTTAAAGGGGCCTTATTTTGACCCCTTTACATGTTTCATGAAGAAAATTTTGTCATTTGGTGCTTGCTTTGCATGACTCTTGTTATAGCCTCTTTTGAGCTCCATTTTTGCATGGAATTGTTAGCATGATTTTATTCTGATTTTGAGGATGTCATCTTCTGAAATTGTGCCTATTTTTAGCTCATATTCAATGTTGTAGAAGAGTTTGTCCGTTTCGGGTTGGCATATGTCACTCGTCTCACTACTCCCCTTTTGGCCTCTAACTTTGCATGCTATTGTTGATCTATCTATGTCTACATTTTGGCCATCTTTGTTACTGAAATAAGCTATTTTTGGGACTGCCTTGCTACTGGTTTTTCTGCCATGTGCTGTTTTTGCATGATTAGTAGGGCTATAGGCCATTTTGGGTGCATATTATCACATTTCGGGATGAATGCATGCTTCGAGTGTCATTTCGAATTGTTTCGGGGCTGTTTTCCCCTTTATTTAGGTGCTGAAATTCCATTACCATGCTTGCATATCATTTCCCGTGCCATTCGTATCATTTTTGCATTGCCTCGGTTTGCGGGCCAATGGGCACGCGCCGGCACCTCATTTATCAAGCGGCGGCCTATGTGAGTGTGGTTGAGGCCCTCTCATGTTGGCGTAAGCCCAATTTGCATTTTCATGCTTGTATGCCATTTCCTCGATTTGTGAGTCCGTGTGCACGCATTTCGGCGACTCTTTATCCGACGGCCTCCTATGTGAGTGAGCTGAGGCTCTCCCATGTTGGTGTAAGCCCATCGTTGCATTCCGTATGCCATTTCATCTCATTTCATCATCGCCTCGGTTTGCGTGTCCGTGTGCACGCATTTCGAGGCACTTCGGTTTTATCCGATTTTGCATCGCACGTCATCGCCTCGGTTTGCGAGTCCGTGTGCACGCATTTCGAGACACTTCGGTTTTATCCGATTTTGCATCGCACATCATCGCCTCGGTTTGCGTGCCCGTATGCACGCATTTCGAGGCACTTCAGTTTTATCTGATCTCCATTTTAGCTTCGCCTCGGTTTGCGTGCCCGTGTGCACGCATTTCGAGGCACTCTGTTTTATCCGCTTGGCATTGCGTATGCCTTCGCCTCGGTTTGCGTGCCCGTGTGCACGCATTTCGAGGCACTCTGTTTTATCCGCTTGGCATTGCGTATGCCTCCACCTCGGTTTGCGTGCCCGTGTGTACGCATTTCGAGACACTCTGTTTTATCCGATTTACATTTCATCATTGCCTCGGTTTGCGTGCCAGTGGGCACGCATTTCGAGGCACCTCATTCTTATCATCCCGGCATCCTATGTGAGTGTGGCTGAGGCCCCCTTCATGTTGGTATAAGCCCATCGTTACATTTCGCATGTCATTCCGCATCGCCTCGGTTTGCGTGCCCGTGGACACGCATTTCGAGGTATCTCATTTTCATAGCATCGTACATGCTAGGATTGTATGTTAGTTGCATTTCGTGCATATCATGCATATTGCACGGGAAACGAGGCGCGTTTCGCACTCCGAGTGGCGGAGCATGTCTCAATTCCCAAGTCACCGACACTCCGGATCACCCATGATGGAGCTAGGTTTTGTTGTAGCATTCATATGTATTCATCCCTACATTGAGTTGTGCAATCCGATTCCTCGGCCATCATGCATCGGTATGCGTGATTGGTGGCACGAGGATCGAGGCATGCATATATTTGTGAAATACATTGCTATGCCCTTTTCTTGCTCTGTTTATGCCAAAACCGAGGATCAACAACTTTCGAGTCCGTGGCGCATTTAAATATCGCAAGCAGAGGCTAATTGGGGCATCGGTGGATTTCGCCAAGCGGCCCAAAGCTTCATCATCAAGCAAAGCGATCCTTGTACGCCGGTTCTGACTTTCTTAGTTTAATCTGTACATTAATTTGTTAATCTGTATATTCTTTTATTTCGGACTGTATTATTATTCGGACCCTCTGCGCGAGGGCATAAATGTAATAAGGGTGGGTGAGTGTGATGTATGTCTTCCAACCCCCATTTCTTTCTCCCTTTTATTTACCCGCTTTGGATGGTTAGATATAGGGCATATTTCAATTAGCATACAGTATGATAGCATGTTTGCATCATTCATCTGTTTTGCACGCACCGGGCTCGGCGCATCATACAAACTGCATCTGTATTTCAATTCCAAGTTGAGTACTTGATAGCCGTTGCATTTCACATGTCACGTTTAGAATAGCCGAGCCTGCTATAGTTGCATTTTGCATGTGTTGCATTAGGCATTCTGCATTTTTAGGATCATGCATGATTTCTAATGAATTTCCTGTTTTGGCTTGGAGTACTCGGTGAGTTTTTATGCTTTAGCATCCTTGCATGCGTGTGAGTGTTGCCATGATAGCATGCTTACCATGAGGCTAACTGCTTATGTGATATAAGCGCCTTGAATGTCTGTGGGTGGAGGCTGAGGTTTTTGTAATGGGACAATGCAGCAAATGTTTGTTTTAAGCCCACTAGATAGTGGCAAAATCCTCATTTTCTAAGCCCACCCGAGGGTGGCAAATCCGATTTTAGCCTACTTGCGAGTAGCACCATCAAACCATTTTCAAACAAACAAACATGAAATGTTTTGTTCCAATTCAGACAGCCCGATCTATACTTGTTTCTCTTGAGCATCACATAGTAATCTAGGCTAATAACCGAATAAGAGCATACAATGTTTTCAAAAGCAGATATCATGGTTAGTAGAGGCGGTCTTTGGCCGGCGAGAGGGGTGCTCACGATGTGACCTTTCCCTAATCGTACCCAAGTTCCCGAGCCAACTTTGGTGATAGCGGACATGTGGCCTTCGGACCGAGTCGGTTTCCTAAATTTCCCATTTTAAAATATTTAGGTGGCGACTCATATCCGCAAAGCAGGTCCATGTTTGGCACTTCTTTTCAAAAATCTGTTTTCCTTCAAAACGATTTGCGGATTTGGACTCTTTGGTTCAAGATTGAGAACCGCAACAAAAATCGAGTCCGAGTGGCGAGGCCCTCATGGGCGTGGTTCTGATTCTGGCGACTCTCTGGGGATTTAGAGAACTTGACTCGAACTTCGTGATATCTGGTTTTGACTACACTTGTGTGTTTCTTTGCATTGCATTTGCATTGGTGCCTAGGACACCGTGTTTGCCATATGCCATTCGAACGATTTGTCGGAGGCTTGTCTTGTCAAGTCATGTCCAGAAGGTTGATCGACTCTGGCTCTGACAAAGATGGGAACACAAACCCCGGTTTTACCGGGGCACCCTTTTTGACCATTCGACCTAGTGCATATTCGGATCCATAGTGACTATTCCAAACTAGGACAGGTCGCTTACCCGTTTATAGGTTGTTTGAAGCCGCTGTGTGCGTAGTGAAACCCTAGTTCCTGACAAAATAGGACAGGGAAACCCTACCCCAACATAGGGGTGTTTTGGCTCTCACTTATCTGTTATGTGCTTGTTAGAGTGCGTCTCTACAGGGAATGCATGTATCAGTATTTTGGGCATCAGGCCTGCGGGCATCAGTTTATGAGTTTAGGCATCAGGCCTGCGGGCACCAATTCAGTATTTTGGGCATCAGGTCTGCGGCACCAGTTCAATATTTTGGGATTCAGTTTACCTGAGGGTAGCGATTCTGAAGGTAATTTTGGGCGTAATTCAAGAGAGGGCACACTCATTCAACTATGCTTGTATCTGTTCAGGTAAAATCAGGCTGAGATGCTGTCTGTTTTCTCTTTTGCTAGGTAGTTTGGGAACCATAGCTTCAGAGGGCTCCAATATCCCCCGAGTACACCAAATTTGTGTTGATAGACTTTGTCGGGTCAGAGATTCAGTTCAAGGGCAATCAGTGTTCCTTTACTAGAGGCAGGGTGAAAAGGGCCAGTCAAGCACAAGTCACCAGCTCAGCAGTTACCAGATCAGTGATCCTTATCCACCCTACCGGAACAACGGTCATTTGAGGTCTCGGTTTCTCTGCGAGGATAGATACCGGTATCGGATGGATCACAGAACACGTCGGGTGGAGGCAACGATCGTCAAATGCAGAAACTATGAAGCTCATGCAAAGAAGACGCCCGCCAAGCGAATTTTCCAAGCAAAGAAGCGCAATCATGGCTCGTGAAGCCGAGCTCATCACCACCTGCTTGAACAAAGCGGCGTCTGCGTCACAACAAGTTCCTCCCCCAGCAGGAGCTCCAGCACTTGGGGAGTCGCCAAATGTCCAGAATGTTCAAGAGGACACGGGTCTTCCAACGGGGCTGACTCCCGCTTCCGCTACAACTGTCCAAGACCCACACACCTGTCAATCACGCGGACTCTCCTTCGAGTTTGAGGTAGATCATACCGCTCAAATTGAGCAAGTTGGAGAAGCTTTTAAGAAATCACAGGTGAAGGCCATCGAGATATTGAAGACGGCTATCTTGATGTGGCCGTGACATTGCCGGACAGATTTAAGATGCCCCAGATCGATCGCTTTGATGGATCCGGGACCCCATGGTCCACCTCGGCTATTCTCGACATTCTAAGACCAATGGGCCTAACTTGACCGCAAAAGCTTTCCTTGTTCGGTCGAGCTTTATCGGTGTGGCATCCACTTGGTATGCAAATTTGGAAGATGATGTGAAAACAACCGGGATGAGATGGTGAGGCCTTCCTTGCACAATATTCGTACAATCGCAAATCGAGGTCACAACTCGTGATCTCGAGACAACGAGGCAGAACCCAAGGAGTCTTTCTCGACTTCAGAATTCGGTGGAGGGCAAAGGCATCAATGATGACCGTGAGGCCTACAGATAGAGATCAAATCCGGATGATTGTGCGCAATCTCCAACCGGGGTTAATGAAGAAGATGATCGTAGTCCCCTTCCCGACCTTCGCAGATCTACATGATATGGGAATGCAGATCGAGGATGCAATGAAGCAAGGTCTGTTTGACCAAGACGGGATCAGCCCCGGAGAACCTTCAACCGCACCACCAACACAGCAACAAGGGGTGATGCGGCGGCAAGATCCTCGGAATTGGGCATGGTTACCACCACCACATCAAAAAATGCTACCCCATTCACCAGTGCGTCCGGGAGTAACTCACAGATGGCCAAATATCCACCCCGAGTCAAGAGGGTTTTCACTCCACTTCATATGCCTCTCCAAAGGCTCTAGAGGTCTTACTCGAAGGACATTTGAAACCATTGGAACAACGGCCCCTACCCGATCCTATCCCTGCAAAGCATGACCAGACTAAATACTGTGCCTATCATCAACAAACCGGTCATGACACCGACAGTTGCTTTCGCCTGCGCCATGATGTACAAGATCTCTTTGACAAAGGGGTCATTCTTTGCACAGTCTGCAAAGTCTATCGGACTTGATCGATGAACTTGTGGGGATAATGTGATTATGCGATCGGGGGTGAACTACTATGGGCGACTCTCGATTTACTCCAAATTGTGGTGAATGGCATGCACCGTTTTGAGCAATGTACAAGTGCTGTTAATTTTGCGTTCTGACTTGGGTATTGGGTCAGTTTTGTTGTTTTGTTTTGAGTCTGTCTTTTTGTTTTGAGTCAGTCTTTTTTGTTTTGGGTCTGTCTTGTTGTATCGAGTCAGTCCTGTTGTATAGGAGTAGGGTGATTCCGGGGGTGTTACCTCGGGTGTCACCATTTCGTTTTGCGTTTGCTTTTTTGTTTTGTTTTGAGTCTGTTTCTGTCAGGGAGCCAGTTATGCCAACAGATTTTGAATGAAACAGCAGTGATTTCCATACTCTCGCATTTGCTTCTGCCGTGTGCTAGTTGTGCCGGGATTTGAATGAAATGGCAGTGCATTCCACCTGCTCTCTTGTGCCTTGAAGTCATTGTAATGACCTAAGTTTTTCAAAACTTTTTGAACACTATGGTGAAAACAAAGAGGGAGGAATTCCTCGGGATTTGCAAAACTTTGATCAAATGAGAGAAAGAGAGGCATACTAAGCCCTTAATGAATGAAATCATGCTTGTTAGTGTGAGTACTGAGAAGGACCCTGGCTTTGATCCAGATTGGTCCTACACTGTCTTCAGCGCGAGCGATTTGTCGCTTTCTTAAAAACTTTCAAAAAATGTTTTGCGCGGTCCTGCGAAGACATGTGTGGAATCGCTCTTGAGATTGTGCAGCCTAGGATCGCTCTCAGCCTCGAGACTCAACCCCTTTGCTTCTAAGCCTTGACCTTGAATTTAGAAGGTTCAACGACCAACTATGATGTGAGGCTTGTGTGGCCAAATTTGAGGCAGCCCTTGAACATGAGGCCAGGAAAGTCAGATCAAGAAGGTCAGACCTCATCAGGAGAAGCTTGCAAAGCTAGAACAGAAACACCCCTCGAACTAGGGGCAAACAATATCCGATGTGCTCGAAGAGCCAAAGGTGGATCTTTCGCAAATCAATACAAACACCACTCTCCTGATCTGAGAGGGCTTCAATCTCAAAACCATTTGGCATGGACTGTTACACTTTTACCCTTTGAGAGGCTCATTGGGCGAAAACCCGTAAAGGCGACCAGGGCAAAAGTTAGAGCAAGAAAATGCAAAAGAAAAAAAATGCAAAAAAAAAAAAAAGAACAAGAAAAGAAAAAAGGAAAAGATACAAAAATTCAAAAAGAGAAAAGAAAAAAAGAAAAGATGAAAAGAAGAAATGAAAAGAATGAAAAGAAAAGAAAAACAAAGCTCGTAAGGTTGAAAACTGCAGCGCCTATGGCAAAAGTTAGAGCATAAAAAGGAGAGGTTAAATACCGGCGTGCCTTAACCCGAACTACGAAGGCTTGATTCCCATCTTTGGGATCGAGGCAACTTCATTCAAGTCCACCAGAAAAACACTTCAATTCGACTGCGTCCATGCAATGGTTTTGGTCATCTCTGCCTTCTCTGTATCCGAGAGTCTGGTTGTGTTCATCACTCTGAAGATTGATTACAACGTGTTGCAGTGCCATCCAAACAAGGGGCAACTTTCCGTTGCCATTCAACGCGACGCGGTGCCGTTCAAACAAGGGGCAACTTTCCGTTGCCATTCAATACGCCGTGGTGCCGTTCAAACAAGGGGCAACTTTCCGTTGCCATGCCGCTCTCTTCAAGCACGGGGCAGTTTTCCTTGGATCCGAGGTTGTGCATCTCAGGAGTAGGTTTCATGCTCGTTGAGCAAGTGGCCGTGTGCAAAAATAGTTTTTGAGAATTTTTACTGAGGTTGACTAATTTTCTCGAAAATTGTTCCATCTTTTCCAAAAACTAGGCCATTTCTTGGACCCAAAAAAGGAAAATTTTCAAAGGCTCATAGCTTGACCGCATGATTTCAAATCTAAAATTGAACAAGCATGTTAATCTAACTCTCATTTTGGTCAAATTTTTTTTTAGGAGAAAACCAAAATAAAAAATGGTCAAAATGACGAACTAAGGGCACAGTTGAGTCAGGTTCTCTGTCTTTTTCCCCGTTATCAACATACTTGTCAAGAAGGGCACTCTACACGCCAACCAAGGCACAAGGGCACAAAGAAGAGGGCGTAAAGCTCATCCTCCGACCAACGAAGTATCAAGCCAAGTGCGAAGCACAAACTGGAATGGATCAACATATTCCCATTCCCTCATCTGGGCAGATCTAACCATGTCCAAACTCCCCAGCAGGGCATCATCGATCGATGTCAGCCGCAGATCCGCTACACACCCAATTGTAGCACAGTCCCTCTGTGGGAGAAACTCACTGTTGTGAACAAGAAAGAAAATCTAGCAGAGTGCTAGGGGCGCGAGCCCACAACTTGCTGTTTATCCATCAACCACCTAGGGGAGGGATTGGAAAATGAGAGATTGAAGAATAGAGAGATGTGCAATGAGAGAAAAGGTGAGAAAAGGGCTTTTCCAGAAAACTAGAGATTGAGTGCCAAGTGATGTGAGAATCACAAGTGAGAAAGGGTGGGAAACACTACCCGGTGAAACAGGCTCCCTGTGCACGTCTGAGTGTCGTGTCTTTTCGTTTGTCTCATTTCATCCCGAGCATGTCTTGTTGTATTTAGGTCGTTTACCTTTTGTTTTTCTGTGTTGAGTTGTTTTGTCTGTGGTCAGTTGTAGGCTCAATACCCGGTTGAGAATCCTTTTCTCATTTTCAAAAAAATAAAAATCGTCTTGTGCTATGAGTGCTGTGCCGTTCTCCACATTTGTGCAAAACAGAATTTGTTCTTTCAGAAAACTGCAGGGTTCAACCCAGCTCATGTGAGAATAGTGAAACCAGGACCTATCTGAAGCTATGAGTTTCGGGCTGCAAAGCAAAAGCAAAAGAGGAAACTGTCGGGCATCTGAGTTTGTTCCAACTTCAGTAAGTTCCGAGACTATATTCCGTGTGTACCTCTTCAGGTCTTGCCAATGTTCTGAAGTATGAGTGTGCCTCTACCTCAAGCTCAAGATCAAGTCTACTTCAAGCCAGAATGGCGATCAGAAGCGCTCTCCCTGAGTACCATTCCCTGCCAGAGGCATCTTGACCGTGTTTGCGATAAGTTCCTAGGAGACCAACTGCGACGGTGGAAACTAGAGTTCGAATGGCCGTGGCCTAGAACGCAAAGGTTCGGGATTTCCGAGACTAAAGTCTGGTTTAAATACCCAGAGGCGCGCCCTCGGCTTGAAATCTGTATGGCAGCCCCATAGATTGAGACAGCGTGTATGCACCTCAATCCTGGATACTGAACCAACCTAGTCTGTCACCCCGTTGGAGAATAGGGAAAGTTGTGAGTATGATCAGGAAGACAAGCGGGCGTGGCTCTACATGCAGATATTGTTACTTGTTAGCATTCGAGCCTTTGTACTGTGAGTTGAAGGTAAGTGTTGAAGAGCACGAGGGAGATCCGTCGAGTAGAGCGGTTCACCGCCATTCACCTCGTGAGGTGCTTTCTAAAAGCGCCGCTTTGTCCATTTATTGCTTTCCGTAAGCATCATGCATTGTATTGCATTGTACCTATCAAGTTTCTTTCTCATTTCACTTAGTGTATCAATCACACTTCATTTATTTAGTGTATCAATCACACTCTCATCACACTTTATCACATTTAGTATATCAATCATACTCCTGTTCACTAAGTGCATCTATCCCACTTTGTGTTCACATTTAGTATATCAATCATACTCCTGTTCACTAAGTGCATCTATCCCACTTCGTGTTCACATTTAGTATATCCATCATACTTGTTCACTAAGTGCATCTATCCCACTTCGTGTTCACATTTAGTATACCAATCATACTTGTTCACTAAGTGCATCTATCCCACTTCGTGTTCACATTTAGTATATCAATCATACTCCTGTTCACTAAGTGCATCTATCACACTTCGTGTTCACATTTAGTATATCAATCATACTCCTGTTCACTAAGTGCATCTATCCCACTTCGTATTCACCCTCAGTATATCCATCATACTTGTTCACTAAGTGCATCTATCCCACTTCGTGTTCACATTTAGTATATCAATCATACTCCTGTTCACTAAGTGCATCTATCCCACTTCGTGTTCACATTTAGTATATCAATCATACTCCTGTTCACTAAGTGCATCTATCCCACTTTGTGTTCACATTTAGTGTATCAATCATACTCCTGTTCACTAAGTGCATCTATCCCACTTCATGTTCACATTTAGTATATCCATCATACTTGTTCACTAAGTGCATCTATCCCACTTCGTGTTCACATTTAGTATACCAATCATACTTGTTCACTAAGTGCATCTATCCCACTTCGTGTTCACATTTAGTATATCAATCATACTCCTGTTCACTAAGTGCATCTATCACACTTCGTGTTCACATTTAGTATATCAATCATACTCCTGTTCACTAAGTGCATCTATCCCACTTCGTGTTCACCACTCAGTATATCCATCATACTTGTTCACTAAGTGCATCTATCCCACTTCGTGTTCACATTTAGTATATCAATCATACTCCTGTTCACTAAGTGCATCTATCCCACTTCGTGTTCACATTTAGTATATCAATCATACTCCTGTTCACTAAGTGCATCTATCCCACTTTGTGTTCACATTTAGTATATCAATCATACTCCTGTTCACTAAGTGCATCTATCACACTTCGTGTTCACATTTAGTATATCCATCATACTCCTGTTCACTAAGTGCATCTATCCCACTTCATGTTCACCCTCAGTATATCTATCATACTCTGTTCACTAAGTGCATCTATCACACTTTGTGTTTGCTTTTAGTATATCCATCACGCTTGTTCGCTAAGTGCATCTATCACACTTTGTGCTTGCCTCTTGTGTATCCATCACACTTTGCTCACTTCATTCATTTAGTGTATCAATCACACTTTGTTCATATAGTGTATCTATCACACACTTGCTGTGCATCTATCACACTATGCCTACTTTACGTATCTATCACATGCTCACTTTGTGTATCAATCACACACTTTCGCTTTGTGTATCAATCACACGCTCGCTTTGTGTATCAATCACACACTTTCTCTTTGTGCATCCATCACACTATGCTCACTTTGTGTATCAATCACACACTTTCGCTTTGTGTATCAATCACACGCTCGCTTTGTGTATCAATCACACACTTTCTCTTTGTGCATCCATCACACTATGCTCACTTTGTGTATCAATCACACGCTCGCTTTGTGTATCAATCACACACTTTCTCTTTGTGCATCTATCACACTATGCTCATCTTGTGTATCCATCACGCTTTGCTTCATATAGTGTATCCATCACACTCGCTTCGCTTTGTATCTATCACAAATGCACACTGTATTCACAGTGAGAATTGCAATAATTTTCTTACATCCTTTCTGCAATCCTTTCTGCATGAAATGTGGTTAGATTTGCATTCACTCGCCGACACTGCGTGTGTCAAACTTTTCGAATTACAGGAATCGCATTGAATATATGTTGTTAGCATATTGTTCTTGTTGAATTTCTCTTTGCGAACGATATTGTATGTACGGTTCATTTGAGGTCAAAAGTACTGCATTTAATCGCCTTGCAGTATCGTATCTTCTCCGGTGAGACGCGGCGAGAATTGAATAATTCTCCGCATTCCTAATCGCATGAGATGTAGTTGTTGCTTTGCTTTCTTGCTTAAAACTGTTGCATCTATTTGTCAATACTTGCTTCATTACAGCTTGCTGCACTTGCACGATCACTTGACTCCGTGCCTATCATTTGCATTTTGCCCCCCCTGCCTTCGGGCACACATCTCTGTTTACCTTGTATGATTGTCTAAGTCTTGGCCTTGTCAAAAATGGGTCGTCTCACGGGCTTTGACATTCACTCGTCACTTCTTGACTTCCGAGTTACATCAAGAGGGCAAATCAGAGACACCCCATTTTTGACCGACCTTAAGACTTCGATGTCACCGATTGAGCGCTCGGTGATATTGCATCTTTGGCTTTCGTTCGAAGTCTCGAGTCGTGACATGGCTACCGCCTCCCGAGTTCGAACCATCTTCTACCTAGTCTCGATTTGCGAACCGGGCTCGGTCTTCTCTGCTTTTCTTTCGAGGGAAGGGAGTAGCTCAGAGACTATCTCCGTGGCCGTGAGCTACATTTCGTGGGTCAGAGGCCATTTTGCCCATTCGAACGGTTCCCGGTTTTCGGAGCCGTTAGGCCGTGTGCCTCGGCTCGGGACCGCCCAACCATCTCCGATTTCTCCGGTTTTCGTAGAGGACCTCTGTTTTATCATTTCAGGGAGCACTGGGGCCCCTGATGCCCACTTCGTGGCCGTATGCCACTTTCGGTGTTCAGAGTTTTGGGACCACGGCTGCGTGATTTGGGCTAAGCATTCATTTTGCATCGCCTTTCTCCGGTTTTTATGAGACCTCTGCTTTTAATATTCGAGAACCTGGGCCTGATGCCCACTTCGTGGTCGTGTGCCACTTCCGATACCTGTAGCCGGTTTTCGGGGCCCCAAACTGCGCGGTCGTGGTCCCCAGCATTCATTTTGCCTCTGCTTTCTCTCATTTTTTGTTGGTACCTCTCTTTTGTTATTCCGAGGACACCGAGGTCGCAGATACCCACTGGCCTTTGAACACCACTTCCGGCACCAATTTCATTTTCGGATCCCGATTTGCTCGGTTTTGGCCGAACGTTCATTTCTCATTAGTTTTTGTTCAAACTTGGCGGTACCTCTGTTTCAACATCGAAGATCCTCGGGGTGGGGGCCAGCAATTATCCGACAGATAACCATTCGCTCCCGGAGCCCGTTTTGCTCACTTCCGCCAATGTTGAACACCTTGGGGTATTTTCTTCCAACCAAAGTTACATATCTGTGATCGGGGACATGGAGGACCCTACCAACTCTTGGTCGGCGAACGTGAGTTTCATTTTTGGGCCTCCTTCAAGCTCTATGTTGTGGCTCGGTTCGGTGTTGCCAAATTCGACCTTGGAACCTTGTTCTACACATATGGGAGGACACTTTGGTATGGTGGTCGGCCGAAATTGTGCCTTTCATTTTGGGCCTCTCCTTCAAGCTCTATGTTGTGACTCTGGTTCGGTGTTGCCAAATTCCGACCACAGGGCCTTATTCTACACACATGGGAGGACACTCTTGTATGGTGGTCGGCCGAAATTTTGAAGTTGGTTTTTGAGGTGGTGGCCGGCCATAGGAGGTGGTGGCCGGCCATGGTGGGTGGTGGCCGCCACCTTGAGCAAAATTACTGGCGGCCAGATTCTTGCTTACTGTCCCACCGTCAGGATATCTTCCAACATATCCCGGGGCATCCGGGGGATATTTCGGGAGGGAAAGATTGGGTGCTTTCCCTCCCCTTTTACACCCCACTTCTTGCCTATTTGAAGGCCCCTCCCCCTCCTTCTTCAAGGTTGGAAAAAATCTCTTCAAGAACACCAAGGCAAAAACCCTAATCTCCATAGCCAAAAGCTCCAAAAAGCTTCAAGTTCTTGCTTGATTCCTTCATCAACCCTAAGCCTCACCATTCCAACTTCGATTCCAGCAGCAAGGAAGTGAATTTCAGAGGTTGAGAAGCCACAAATCCAAGCCAAGAAGCAAAGAAAGACAAGTCTTCAAGGGTAAGTATTCAAAACCAACTTTTAGGGCTTTTTCTTGATTCATTTCTATACTCTATTTGGTTGAGAATTAGGGCTCCGACCCCTACTGCTTTTGTGCTTGTTTTGAGCCCCTCTACAACTTTGTAGAAGGGCTCAACTTCATTTGGTGTCTCCATGATACACTTCCTTCAATATCCATCTTGTATGTCACCAATTTGCACGTTAGTTTTAGCCTATTTTCATTTGTTTTGGGGGCTCCGACCCCTACTGGTTTTGTGCTTATTTTGAGCCCCTCTACAACATTGTAGAAGGGCTCAACCTCTTTTGGCCATTCTATATACCACCTCTCTTGGAAATTCACTTTAGGCCCTAATTCTTGCATGCTTTGTTAGGCTTACTTGGCTCCGGATTTCAGCCTTCATCAGGCTTAGAAATAGCCTTGTTTTTGTCTCCTTTCCATGTTATGTTGAGGGCCTTAAGCCAGTTGGTGTATATTTTTGGTACTTCCTTTGAAATCCATCAAATTTACCGTATTCTTGCATGTTTTGTAGCCTCTTGTGCTTTTGGTTTTGGCCTTTGGTCAGAACTGAAAGGGGCCTTATTTTGACCCCCTTTACATGTTTCATGAAGAAAATTTTGTCATTTGGTGCTTGCTTTGCATGACTCTTGTTATAGCCTCTTTTGAGCTCCATTTTTGCATGGAATTGTTAGCATGATTTTATTCTGATTTTGAGGATGTCATCTTCTGAAATTGTGCCTATTTTTAGCTCATATTCAATGTTGTAGAAGGGAGTTTGTCCATTTGGGGTTTGCATATGTCACTTGTCTCAATACTCCTCTTTTGGCCACTAACTTTGCATGCTATTGTTGATCTATCTATGTCTACATTTTGGCCATCTTTGTTACTGAAATAAGCTATTTTTGGGACTGCCTTGCTACTGGTTTTGCTGCCATGTGCTGTTTTTGCATGATTAGTAGGGCTATAGGCCATTTTGGGTGCATATTATCACATTTCGGGATGAATGCATGCTTCGAGTGTCATTTCGAATTGTTTCGGGGCTGTTTTCCCCTTTATTTAGGTGCTGAAATTCCATTACCATGCTTGCATATCATTTCCCGTGCCATTCGTATCATTTTTGCATTGCCTCGGTTTGCGTGCCAATGGGCACGCACTTCGAGGCACCTCATTTTTATCCGACGGCAGCCTATGTGAGTGTGGTTGAGGCCCTCTCATGTTGGCGTAAGCCCAATTTGCATTTTCATGCTTGTATGCCATTTCCTCGGTTTGTGTGTCCGTGTGCACGCATTTCGAGGCAGCTCTTTTTATCCGACGGCCTCCTATGTGAGTGAGCTGAGGCTCTCCCATGTTGGTGTAAGCCCATCGTTGCATTCCGTATGCCATTTCATCTCATTTCATCATCGCCTCGGTTTGCGTGTCCGTGTGCACGCATTTCGAGGCACTTCGGTTTTATCCGATTTTGCATCGCACGTCATCGCCTCGGTTTGCGAGTCCGTGTGCACGCATTTCGAGACGCCGGTTTTATCCGATTTTGCATCGCATATCGCCTCGGTTTGCGTGCCCGTATGCACGAATTTCGAGGCACTTCAGTTTTATCTGATCTCCATTTTAGCTTTGCCTCGGTTTGCGTGCCCGTGTGCACGCATTTCGAGGCACTCTGTTTTATCCGCTTGGCATTGCGTATGCCTTCGCCTCGGTTTATGCGTGCCGTGTGCACGCATTTCGAGGCACTGTTTTTATCCGCTTGGCATTGCGTATGCCTCCACCTCGGTTTGCGTGCGGTGTTATGCGCATTTGAGACACTGCTTTTATCCGATTTACATTTCATCATTGCCTCGGTTTGCGTGCGATGGCACGCATTTCGAGGCACCTCATTCTTATCATCCCGGCATCCTATGTGAGTGTGGCTGAGGCCCCCTTCATGTTGGTATAAGCCCATCGTTACATTTCGCATGTCATTCCGCATCGCCTCGGTTTGCGTGCCCGTGGACACGCATTTCGAGGTATCTCATTTTCATAGCATCGTACATGCTAGGATTGTATGTTAGTTGCATTTCGTGCATATCATGCATATTGCACGGGAAACGAGGCGCGTTTCGCACTCCGAGTGGCGGAGCATGTCTCAATTCCCAAGTCACCACACTCGGATCACCCATGATGGAGCTAGGTTTTGTTGTAGCATTCATATGTATTCATCCCTACATTGAGTTGTGCAATCCGATTCTCGGCCATCATGCATCGGTATCGTGATTGGTACGAGGATCGAGGCATGCATATATTTGTGAAATACATTGCTATGCCCTTTTCTTGCTCTCATTACCAAAACCGAGGATCAACAACTTTCGAGTCCGTGGCGATTTCGAGAAATCGCAAACAGAGGCTAATTGGGGCATCCTGGATTTCCGCCAAAAGCGGCTACAGTAATCGTTCATCAAAGCAAAGGATCCCTACTGGCGCCGGTTCTGACTTTCTTAGTTTAATCTGTACATTAATTTGTTAATCTGTATATTCTTTTATTTCGGACTGTATTATTATTCGGACCCTCTGCGCGAGGGCATAAATGTAATAAGGGTGGGTGAGTGTGATGTATGTCTTCCAACCCCCATTTCTTTCTCCCTTTTATTTACCCGCTTTGGATGGTTAGATATAGGGCATATTTCAATTAGCATACAGTATGATAGCATGTTTGCATCATTCATCTGTTTTGCACGCACCGGGCTCGGCGCATCATACAAACTGCATCTGTATTTCAATTCCAAGTTGAGTACTTGATAGCCGTTGCATTTCACATGTCACGTTTAGAATAGCCGAGCTCGCTATAGTTGCATTTTGCATGTGTTGCATTAGGCATTCTGCATTTTAGGATCATGCATGATTTCTAATGAATTTCTGTTTGGCTTGGAGTACTCGGTGAGTTTTATGCTTTAGCATCCTTGCATGCGTGAGTGTTGCCATGATAGCATGCTTACCATGAGGCTAATCGCTTATGTGATATAACCGCCTTGAATGCCTGTGGGTGGAGGTTGAGTTATTTGAATTGGGACAATGCATCAAATGTTTGTTTTAAGCCCACTAGATAGTGGCAAAATCATCGTTTCTAAGCCCACCCGAGGGTGGCAAATCCGCATTTTAGCCTACTTGCAGTAGCACCATCAAACCATTTTCAAACAAACAAACATGAAATGTTTTGTTCCAATTCAGACGCCCATTTATACTTGTTTGTCATGAGCATCACATAGTAATCTAGGCTAATAACAGGAATAAGAGCATACAATGTTTTCAAAAAACAGATATCATGGTTAGTAGAGGCGGTCTTTGACCGGCGAGAGGGTGCTCACGATGTGACCTTCCCTAATCGTACCCAAGTTCCCGAGCCAACTTTGGTGATGACGGACATGTGGCCTTCGACCGAGTCGGTTTCCTAAATTTCCCATTTTAAAATATTTAGGTGGCGACTACGTTATCCGCAAAGCATCCATGTTTGGCACTTCTTTTCAAAAATCTGTTTTCCTTCAAAACGATTTGCCGGATTTGGACTCTTTGGTTCAAGATTGAGAACCGCAACAAAAATCGAGTCCGAGTATGGCGAGGCGTGGTTACACCATTGCGCACTCCAGACTTGGCCAACGGACAAAAGGCTCCCCTCTGATCTCGCTCAAAATGCGGTAGATGGGAATTTTGAAGACCGTGGTAATCTCCGTCCGTGCCTTCAGTTTTCTCTTGGCATCTTCTGCTGCGTCGCGGGGTGCATCAGCCCGGTCGTTTCTGCGGCCTCTATTTTTGTCATTTTGGGCGGTCCCTCGACGCTGATCTTTTGGTCGGTCATTGGGGTGGTTTTCCTCCTGCCCGACCGAATGAACTTTCCCAGCTACTCTTCTATCCACCCCGACCGGATTATCCTTCTCGGTCATGGAGGTGGCATCTTCTTCCACACGAATGTGTTCGTTGATCCGTTGCATCAACGATTCCATGGTGGTTGGCTGATGCATCGTGAGTGAGTCCCGCAGCCTATGTCCGACTGGGAGACCCCTCTTGTATTGAGTGATCGCCAGATTGGTAGGGCAGTCGAGGATTTCGTTGTAGGTTTCCCAATACTTCGCATTGTATGCCTTCAGCGAACCCCCAGACTCCATCTTGACGCCCAGGAGGTGATCGACCTCCTTCGGCGTTCGAGTGTTGGTCTTGAATCTGGTGACGAAGGCTTCCGCTAGTTGTTACCACCCCTTGATACTCCCCTCCGGGAGCCTTTCGAACCACTTCAAGCCCAGCTCTCCCAAGCTTGCTGGGAATATGAGACACATCAAGGCGTCGTTCCGACGGTGGCCAGCCATTACTTGCCGGTAATGACTCACATGCATGTACGGATCCGTCTTGCCGTCGTACAGAGTGAACTTTGGCTGGTGGAATCCGGCAGGGAGTGGGGTGCTCTCGATCTCTGGTGACAATGGAGTGGCTGTAAGTCTCGCCAGCTCCTTGTCCATCAGAGCATTGGCTATCAACCTGGGCGCTGGCATCGCCACCTCTTCACTGCAATGGACTGGAGCACTCAACCTCTGGAGCGCCGGCACCCACTGAGCTTCCCGACGGCGCGCTCTCTCCTCCAACACGTCCCTGAGATCCCTGGAACGGGAGGAGGCAGAGTATCGCGACGTCGAGGACGGGCGCGAGGGGCGATAGGTGCTGTCGCGTGTGATAGATCTGTCCTCTCGCTGGTCAGAGTCTCCAACCCCATAGTTCCTGGTGATTGAGATTGAATGGGCTCTCCTCCGGCGGCGACTGCTAGAACGAGGGGAGGGGGTGCGCTCACTGAGGTTGCCCTCTCCAGCAACACCCTTCCCCCTCACTTGACGCTTCAGAAGCTCCATCTCCGCCGCCATCCTCCGAATGAGGGCTTCTTGGTCCTTGAGTTTGTGCTCTAGGCGTTCCTCGCGGGACTCCCCCCGGCGACGGCGGCCCTCTGGACTCCGCGAGCGATCTGAACTCCTCCCACGTTTGTCGCGTGCTCCTCGCGATGAAGTTTCTAGGCCCGCCATGGCTGGGACATTTGGAAGGCCCTCTCTCCTTCGGACATATTCCGGAGTCGCACCATCGACGACGGACAGCGGAACTTCTTCGTTGTTGGCCATGGAAATGGCTGGACAAGCTCGAAGAACTAAGGTTGATTATCAATGAATTCCCACAGACGGCGCCAATTGTACGGGGGCGAAATATCCACGACTCTCCGTACACCTTGAACGTCGAGCTTCTGGTAACGGCGTCTGTCTCTGCAACACAAGAATGGTGAGCTGCCCGGCGGTGGTGTGCCGGAAAAACCCTCCGACGCTCAAGTCAGTTCAGTGAGCAAGAAGATAATGGGAAGAGAGAGAGAATTTGTGAGAGTGAACTCGCATACCAGTAACGTTCGCCTTTTCTCTCTATATCTAGGTTGGCCACGCAGCTCTGAGATTGTGCGCGCACCACCCCTGCTGTCCTTCCCTGGACAGGTGGCAGTGCTCGCCTCTCACCACCTTACACGTGTAAAGGTTTTGTCCTCCTTCCAGTACATGCAGAACTGCCCAACGGTATTGAGGCGTTCGTGGAGCAGATGTCCTCTCCTACACACCATTGGCCCAGGTGGCATCCTTGACCGAGGTACCATGACCGGCCAAACACTTGTGGAAAATTGCCATCACACAACCATGCTACATATCGCCGGCTTGCGACTTGGAACCAGGAGAGAACTCAATAGCAAACACCGAGCTACCCTCGACCGGTTCATCGCGATTGACCGGTTGTGAGGCATGCCGGCCTCCAACCGTTTCATCTTCAATCTCGGTCGCAGCGCCCAGCGGTGAATGACTAGTGGCATGCCGGCTAGGCCGCATCCTCGGCGTAGCCCGGTCAATCCTTCAGCTCGGCTGCTATTTTCATCGCGATCCACGCCACGCTGGCCTCCGGCCTCAGGAGGTCACCGGTTGAAATCGTCAGCCGATCAATACCGACCACTCGATCGTAGCAATCTCCCATATTGCTCGGCGCCACGTAGTCTGTAACGCCGAACGTCACTTTTGCTCGGCCATTCTATGAGATGGAAATCTCCCCTCTCAAAAATATATGCTAATGTGAATTTTTTAGAAAAAAGTAAAGATTTAGAATGTGATTATCAAGATAATTTTTTTCAAAATCATAATAATTAAATTATAGTTATATATATGAAAAATATATATTTCTTAAATAGAATCCACATAAAATTGGTTCTTATAATTTAAATTAAATTTGTGTATAACTTTATATGTTAATAGAAAATGTATGTTCAAGCACGTGTCTCCCATTTACCAATTTCAATACCCTCCCAATATACATATAAATCATCACACCCTCCCATCAAATTGTCACAAGCTCTCTTCAGACAATACATATCTACTACTCTGCTTCCTCTGTAGCTTTGTGGTCTCCGAGCCACCACCTCACAACCACCACCGCCACCACCGCACACGGTGTCTCTCCGCTCCCTGTGAATTTCTTTCTTTGGCGAAGATAGTGACAGTGGAGGAAGTAAGGAGGACACAGAGGGGCAAGGGACCCGCGACAATGATGGCGATCGGGACGACAACTCAACCCAACTACGTTGATTAGAGCATGTATCCGGATTACTACTTCCGCATTACTAACAGCGAGCATAAGACGGAGTTAAAAGAGAAGTTTCAGCACATGTGTAAGTATTTTTTTCTTTCTATATGCAACTCGGGAAAAAAAATAATGACAAAGAAAAATGCACACAAGTATTTATTGTTCACGTAATAAATGTCTTTTTTTGTGTGGCTAAACTCATAATCTCGATTTCAAGTGCTGTCCTTTACTTATAATTTTTACCAGACTTCATATATATATATATATTATAGTATGGATTGATAGATAGATAGATCTGATTTACTAATTTTTTGTGTTTTTGCTTTCATCTTCATGTTTATGGAGAGGTGGATTAGAAATACTCTTGGATCCTGCAAGACGTTCCTGATCCTCTGATTGTTACCTGAAAAAAGGATTAACACTTCAGTCGAGGGTGTCAGAATTAGCACTCCGACGGACAAGTTAATATATGTCACTCGTTTGCTTGTGTTTTAAGTTTCTTGGGTCTATTCTCACATACCTCTCTTTAGTTGATGTTCCTTTGTTAACATTCGCTTCTGGGCCCTAAGGTTGGGCCCACTCTTAATCCATCCCATCATTGCTCATTCGGTTATTCTATCGTATGCCAATTCCCACTCGGCTTTTTGTTCAACTGGTTCTATGGCCGATTAATCTATTCGGCTTCGGGATAGTCTAGGACAGAGCTAAATAGTATATATATCCTGATTTTCATCAAACCCTTTATTCGACTTTCCTGTATGTACCGATATTTGGCTCCCACAATTGCCCCCCAAACATCCTATTAACACCAGTTAATCGGTATGGTTGGTTTCGAACTTGAAAAGTCAAAAAATACGGCGGTTAACCTTATTCCAACATAAGTGTCAGAACGTTTGCGCTTTTTAGGCATCATTACAATTTCATGCCCCTTTGTACGCTTCATTCATTTAATGCGATTTGAAACTATGTTGTCCCTTTGAATGTATGTTTTTTGAATATGCAGAGCTTCTAGTTTGGCTTTCAGTATACCTCCTTCATTTCACGACCTCTACAACTTCCTCCCGTCTCTGTGATGACCGGCCTTCTTTTTCCTTATCTTCTCTTTCTCGCTTCGTTCTCTTTTTATTTTTTGTTGGATTGAAATGTATAGAATTGGTTTCTTGGTGCTTATTTTTTTTCAGTGTTGTATTTCGATTGTTCCGGAGGGTGTGTGGGTGAGTCTGGAGTGCCGGGAGCGAAACAAAAATTTTGGGTGGCTGGGCTTGGGCCGCACGTGCTGGGCTTGGCTGCTTGAGCGGTGGGCTGGGCCGCTCGAGCGATGGAGGCTTGGACCTAGAATTTTGCATACTGTCTAGGGCGCTCGAGCGGAGAAGTGGGCCGCACGAGTGGTCAAGGTGGCCGCATGAGCGGCCAAATGGGCAGTCCAAGCTTTGTTTTTATATAACATTTTGATCCGAATATTTTATCCATTATATACACTCCTCTCTCACTCTAAACTCTATTTGTTTCTCCCTTCTCTCTAGAAAACCTCTCCAAAACACCAAAACACTTTGATTGTGCAAATCTTGAGTCAAGATCATCAACATCTTCCTCTAAATCTTGAAGATCTAGAGCTAGGATCTCTCATGGTGTGGTAGAGGTTGAAGGATTCTTCCATCAAAAGCTAGGGTTCCATCTTCTCTTCATCATCAACACCTTGAGGTAGGGATTTCTTGAGTTATATATACATGTTATGTAAGATTAATGATGATTTAAAGGTCTTCTTGAACTAGTTGTGTTGATTTTGGGTTTTACTTCAAATGTTGAGGAAGTTTGAAAGAAATGGGTTTGATCTTCATCACTTTCCTATCCATAAAGATGTTCTTTTACAAAATTTATGGAAAACATGATTTGATTGGGTTCTCACCATGAAGTGAAGAAATGTTGAGTTTTTGACAAAAACCCTAGAAATTGGGGATTTTCTTGAAATATAGAAAAGCCTATGGAAGTTTTTCCTTTCTTGTGATTGAAAGGTGAATGAGCATTGATTTTGTGATGTAGTTGCAAATAACAACTTCTTAATGTATGTATAAAAATGGAGGTCCACCTTTAAAGTCCATTGATAAATATATATGTGTAGAGTTGTAAGGTGGCACGTTGTCGAGTGCCGTAGATGATGTAAAAATGTTTAATTTTAATGTGACAGGAAATGAAATGAAAGATGACATGTTGGACATGTTGAAAGGCTTGGTCATGATGAGTTAGTGTTGAGAAATTGTGGTGATGTGTTGAAGACACATGATTATTTTGCGAAATGAGAAATGTATTTGTGAAAGTGAGAAAGGTACTTGTTTATTATTGTTGTTAAGACATTTTGAAAAGAGAGAAATGTTATGAGATATTAATTATTGCATCTCATTTCCATTTGATTTAATATCAGCAATGTGCATGAAGTGAATTATTATCATTGTTGCATTTCTTATCATGTTTACTTGAGAAAGATTATATTGTAATGAGAACTAATGGAAATGTGTATGGGGTAAATACGTTGGTAAGTCTGGATAGGGGGTGTAGATGAATTTGATAAGTTGGCCTGAGTGTCCAAGGTGAAAGACCCGAAAGCCGCGCGGATAGGTGTTGAGCCTTCCGGTTAGCACCGGTAAAAATGACAGTTTGGTAGTGCTCGTAGAGACTATTTGCAGACACCAGCCTAGGGATTACCAGTGTCGTATTTACTACCCTTGTTGATTTAAATTTTGAAAATTTGAAATTGATGAGGTTGCATAACATTATTGAGGACATGGTGGATTTAAAATAGTGCATTAAATATTATTGAGAACATGATGATTTTGAAATGGTGCATTGAAATAAGATTTCCTTCACTATTGGCACTTGCGTGGCATTACATATGCATTTTAATGTTGATGGTATTGGCATAACTGTATATACTTTGTGAGGAATCTCTACTGGGCTTTATGCTCAACCCTATGGGAATTGGTGCAGGTAAAGATGTGGTGACCCCGCCAAGCTAAGGGCGTGGAGATGTTTGAAGAAGAGTTGTTTGACTTTTACGTTTTGTGATATTTGTTGTAAGCCAAGGACTTATGTGTTTGGGTCCGAGAGACCATTTTGTGTAACCGGGCTATTGCCTTGGAACTTGTAAGCCCTTGAGGGCCTTATTCGTTATGATTTAATGAATTCTCTTCCATGCTATTGATTCATGTACTAGTGTATAAATAAATGTATAGTGGCAGGTGAGAATACTTTGGTAAACATTTGGAACTATGTAAATGATTTTAGTTTATATCTTATTTTGGAAGTGGGTTGACGTAATAGTTATGTGGGATTATTTTCCGGGTGTGACAGTCTCTTATTGTCTTCTTCGCTTCTTGTAAGTTCTCTTCTCCTCTATTTTGAATCCCATTTCCTTGTTTGTTTTTAGTTTAGCATACTTCCTAAACTGGCTAAGATGACAAAACATTTGAAAGTCCTTCTTTCTGTAGATCGAGTTTCTGGTTTTTGACGCCAGTTTTCCATTCCTGACGACGTCCATCTGTCATTCGTGGTAGAGAGCACAGTTGATATGGAGAGGATTGATGAGAGTACAATCATCTTTCCTCTTCTATCAATCACTAAGGGCAGAGTCCGCTTCCCCTTTTACCCATTTTTAAGGGCCGTCCTTCGCCACTGGGGTCTAATCCCTTCTTAGCCTAATGTAAATTTTTATTAAATCATAATGGGAATCGTAGAGTTGAACCGACGCCTTAGGATCAATCTTGGTATCCCTGTTATTTAGCATTGTTATGCCTTGGCCAAATCTTCTGACCGGCAGGGGCGCTACTTTCTCAGGGCTAAGGACACCGACCATCATTTGGTGACTATGCTTGCCAGCTCTAGCAAGCGTGTTGACGATGTCATGGTCGTTGTCCGAGGCAACTAGGAATTCGGCGAGGGCGAAAATCGCCTAAATCCTGTGCCTAGACGAAAAGGCGAACTAGGTGGCTGTATAGTTCCTTATGTGTATTTGCTATACATTTACCCGACTTACCTTCCATGCACTTATCGTTTTATTTATGTAAGCAACGATTTGAAGAAAGTTCTGGTTTCGGCCGATGACGTTGTACTTGCGGAAATCAAAACTGCACTCCTGTTCTTTGGCCATCCAAACCTCCAAAATCAAGGGAGGGCGGCCCATATACTTTTGAGATACGAGCCGACTTACTCTACGTTTTCGGCCCCAGATAACATTCCGATTCCGAGGGGCAAACAGCAGCTTACGACGCTTATTTTCCCCAACTTCAAAAACCTTAGGCAGGTTGGTCTGGAAGCTTCAAATTCGGAGTAGGCGGATGAACAAGTAGCCGAAGAAGTCGCTGAGCAGCTGAATCAGTCCACTTTAGAAGCCAAAGAAGTTGACGAGGCACTAAATTTTGCTTTTGGGAAAGCCGGCCTTAATCAATCCAACCCTCCATCCACTTCAGGCCGAGTTGACGTCTCTTTTGAAGATATTTTTACCGACTTAGGGGACCTTCCTGGTGCATATCCTGAGAACATGGCTGGGGAGTCACTCACATAGATAGCTAGGAGGAAAAATGCTGAAAGGATGGCCGCCTAGAAGAGAGCCGAGACCAACCAATTTGAACCTCCTCTTGTTGTCGTGACTGAGTCTTCTCTGCCTGTTACTATGGAAGAAACAACTTAGATTGAAATGGTTGAAACGAAGCAAATTGTCGACCAACAGGGGAATCAGGATACCGAGCAGAGGGAGGAAAAACGTCCTGCCGAGCGCGAAGCCGACTCCGAAGAAAACCTAATTGATAAACGGCCGCGTATAGAGAAGTCGGACTCAGTTGTGCCATTCATCGTTTAACCAAGGATAAAGAACGTGCCGATTGCTTCTGATGCATTGGTTGTGAAAAATCCTGCTATGGCCTTAAGCATGGCCTCTTCGATTTCCCTGCCGGTTAACAGAGCAACTTTTCGGACGGAGCCGAATTTGCTGTCAATAGCATTAGCCACTCAATCGGCCATACTGGTAGATGATTTGAGCCTTGTCTACAGTCTTCTGCCTATATTTTTATTTTTTATTTTATTTAACTCTAATTCCTTGTTTTGCAGACGGCGAGCAGCATAGCCGAGATTGGCCGCCGTCAACATGATGGCATTGAACAAATCGGCTTTCTCAAAGCCGAAGTTGAAAATGAAAAGAGCAAGGCTGCGGAGACCTTTCTAAGAGTCGAGTCCGAGGCGACGAAAGCGACAGAAGAGTGTGTGAGGGCCGACGCCAAGACAGAAAAGGCCAAGAGTTCCGACGAACTCAGGTTGGCTGCCGAAGAGAGGGCAAACACGAGCGAAGACATGCTTAAGTTAGCCAATGAGGTGATTGCCAAACTGGAAGCCAATTTGGAAGCAACGAAGAAGGCAAAGGAAATAGCCGACTCCGAGATTTCCAAAACATTCCAAGCTGGAAAGGACGCCACCTTGGAGAACTACGTGGAGGAAGTACCCAAGTTGAAGAACCAGGGCTTCAAACTCGGCTGGCTCAAAGCCCTCACTACTGTTAATGTGACATTGGCGCAGTCGATTCCATACGAGCAGGTGGATGTTGAGCCGCTAAGGTCTGACCCTGAAGATTGACTAGGGCGTGATTTTGATTTTTGTTAAGCATCTTTCGTGCATAGTTTTTGTAGATTTTTGTTAGTAGATTTTTGTTTATTTGCTTCAGTTAGAAGTTAAATGTAGGGTAATTTTCATGTATAAAATGACTACTATCTGTACTCAATTTATTAATGAAAATTTCCTTTGCCTTTTTGTCTACTGCATGTGCTAGTTAACAGTTTAGTAGGATGTAAGATCATGAGATGAGTAAATTAAACATCTGATAAAATAACTGCGCATCTTTACGATTTAGCTGAATAAATTAATGAATCTGCACTTGCCCCAACTAATGAATGAACTGGATCACCGAATACCGGTGGTTTATAGATTGGCTGGGGCACAACTTAGCGGCATAAAGTCTTGAAATTTAGCCGATTAGATTAACAAATCTGCCCTTGCTCCAGCTAATGAAGGAACTGGAACGCCGAATATCGGTGGTTCATGGATTGGCTGGGGCACAACTTAGCGACGCAAAGCCTTGAAATTTAGTCGATTAGATTAACGAATCTGCCCTTGCCCCAACTAATGAAGGAACTGGAACGTCGAATATCGGTGGTTCATGGATTGGCTGGGGCACGTCAACTTATCGGTGCAAGGCTTTGAAATTTAGCTGAGTAGATTAAGGAATCTGCCCTTGCTCCAGCTAATGAATGAAGTGGACTGCCGAATATCGGTGGTTCATGGATTGGCTGGGGCACAACTGAGCGACGCAAAGTCTTGAAATTTAGTAGATTAGATTAACGAATTTGCCTTTGCCCCAGCTAATGAATGGACTGCACCATCGAATATCGATGGTTCATGGATTGGCTGGGGTACAATTGAGCGGCACAAAGCCTTGAAATTTAGCCGATTAGATTAACGAATGTGCCCTTACCCCAGCTAATGAATGGACTGGACCGCCAAATATCGGTGGTTCATGGATTGGCTAGGGCACAACTGAGTGGCGCAAAGCCTTAAAATTTAGCCGATTAGATTAACGAATCTGCTCTTGCCACAACTAATGAATGAACTAGAACGCCAAATATCGATGGTTTATGGATTGGTTGGGGCACGACAACTTATCGGCGCAAGGCTTTGAAATTTAGCTAAGAATATTAATGAATCTGCCCTTGCTCCAGCTAATGAATGGACCGGACCGCTGAATATCGGTGCGCAGAGCATTGATAAGATCGCCTCGGGAGTGCTGCACCCATAATGAATAAATGAGGTAGGGGTTGCGTGCGTAGAGGTGCTATTTTTGCGTTCAAATCTAACAAATTGGGAGAGAAAAAAGTAGTGTGGATGACTGTGGATGGCAAGAAGACTATTCTTCAACAGTAGAGGAGATGGTAGGACACTGGTGGAGCTAGATGAATAAATGAATCGAGGTGACGAGCCTACGTGCACGGGGAGTAGGACGTCGGGGGAGCGTAGGAGGCACCATTTCCCACATCGTCGAAATAGGTCACCCCGGAAGGAAAAACAGCAACGAGGTAACTCCCCTCGTTCAAGAGGAGAAACCAGTGTGACACTGCACCCGTTGAGTTTTTTGGTCTTCGTTGGGAACAAACCAATGACGGAAGCGGATTCAATTATCCGCAACCCAAATGAAGTAGTCGAGTTCGCTCGATAGATTTTTTCGCCAGAAGTTCAGCAGTCCATGGTCAGCCAGGTTGATTATGAAGTTTTTTGGGAGGGCGTCCATGGAGCAGTAAAGGGGTTATATACCTCATATGAAATCGGCATACGTCTTCGTGCCGCGCGAAGAGAGATAGAGTAAAAGGACGCTCGTATTCAGAGCTTGCAAGCCCGCGCGGAAAAGGCCGAAAATGAGTTGAAGAAAGCTAACACCTATGAGACTCAGTTGGCGAGTCAAGTAAATCTGATTGTCGTGGAACGAGTAAACTAGAAAATTTTGGATCACGCAATTGCCAACCGAGAAACGGCGAGTATGTTTGCAATAAAAGCTGTAAAGGCCAGGTCCTATGAAAAAGGCTTCCATGACGGTTGAAAATTTGAAATAGAGAAGACAAAGGAAAAACTAGCCAAGGAAGTTTGTTGATGCGAAAATTACAGATTTAAGCATGGATGAATCAAGGCTCTCCAGGCTGTGGGCGTTGATCTGGGGTCATCTTTATATCAGAGTTATACTTTTCCGTTTGAGGCTTTCGACGCCAAGAAGACTGATAACGAGGATAGAGCCGAATAATTTTTATGTACATTGTTCTGTTTTTATGTAAAGTATGTACTCACGATCTATTTAATAAAATATTTTATTTTGAATGTCTATATGTTATGTCAACCAATGCTTGTAAATTAAGTTATGACCATCTACTACTTTACGTCAATCGCGTTTGCGCTTGTCAATCGCAATATCCACGAAAGGAGCTCCGAATTTGGAGATTTATTCGGCCCAAACGTGTCATTCACACATGGGGCTCCAAATTCAAAGGCTTTTGTGTTGGCCCAACGTGATTTTCACGAAGGGCGCTCTGAATTAGGAGACTTATTCGGCCCAAACGTGTCATTCACGGATGTGGCTCCGAATTTGGAGGCTTTTTGTGTTGGCCAATCGTGATTTCCACGAAAGGCGCTTCGAATTCAGAGGCTTATTCGGCCCAAATGTTTCATTCACGGATAGGGCTTCGAATGCAAAGGCTTTTTGTGTTGGCCCATCACGATTTCCACGAAGGGCGCTTCGAATTAGGATGCTTATTCGGCCCAAATGTGTCATTCACGGATGGGGCTCCAAATTCGGAGGCTTTTTGTGTTGGCCAATCGTGATTTCCACGAAGGGTGCTCCAAATTCGGAGGCTTATTTAGCCCAAACGTGTCATTCACGAAAGGGGCTCCGAATTTGAAGGCTTTTTGTGTTGGCTAATCGTGATTTCCACGAAGGGCGCTCCGAATTCGGAGGCTTATTCGGCCCAAACGTGTCATTCACGGATGGGGCTCCGAATTCGGAGGCTTTTTGTGTTGGCCAATCGTGATTTCCACGAAAGGCGCTCTGAATTTGGAGGCTTATTCGGCCCAAACGTGTCATTCACGGATGGGGCTCCGAATTCATAGGCTTTTTGTGTTGGCCAATCGTGATTTTCACGAAGGGCGCTCCGAATTTAGAGGCTTTTTGTGTTGACCAATCGTGGCTTATTTGGCCCAAATGTGTTATCACAGATAGGGCTCCGAATTCGGAGGCTTTTTGTGTTGGCCAATTGTGATTTCCATGAAGGGCGTTCCGAATTTGGAGGCTTTTTGTGTTGGCCAATCCTGATTTCCACAAAGGGCGCTCTGAATTCGGGGGCTTATTCGGCCCAAATGTGTCGTTCACGGATGGGGCTCCGAATTCGGAGGCTTTTTGTGTTAGCCAATCGTAATTTCCACAAAGGGCACTCCGGAGGCTTATTCGGCCCAAACGTGTCATTCACGAAAGGGGCTCCAAATTTGGACGCTTTTTGACACAACCATAACTCACTGGGTAAGAAAGAAAAAACATTGTATTGGAAAAAAGAAAGATGTACACGACGAAAATTCAAAACAAGCTGTCGTGCCGTACAAGTTAGCTTAATGACAAAATTTGCACAAGAGTGTGGAATTCCACAGACGTAGAAAACTTTTTCCATTCATGTCTTTGAGCCGATATGCCCCCGTCCCTGCGATAAGTCAATCTGATAGGGGCCGTCCCAGTTAGGACCCAATTTTCCGTCAGTGGGATTCCTAGCAGCAGGAAGCACTTTCTTGAGGACCAATTCTCCTAGTGTATAACGAAGTAGGTAAACACGTTGATTATACGATTTAGCGAGCTGTTGCTAATATTGTGCCATGGAAGCAAGGGCATAGTCTCGGCGTTTAGTCAAGTCCAAGGCCAACATCATGTCATTTCGGCCCATGTCAAAAACCTACAATCTCAAGGTTGGAGGACCGATCTCCAGAGAGATGATTGCCTGGGTTCCGAAGCCCCAATGGATCACCTTGGAGTAGTGCGATGAGCCCACAGCACGCTGGACAACTCTTCGACCCATTTGCCTTTTACTTTCTCTAGCCTTTTCATGATGTCATCCAAAATAACTTTGTTGGTGGCCTCCGCTTGACCGTTGCTTTGGGGGTAAGCTGGCGAGGAAAAGTAGGGCCGGATACCATAAGTGTTGCACAATTCTTGATACACGCCACAATCAAACTGGGTACCATTGTCTGAAACAAGCGCTCATGGTATGCCGAATCTTGTTATGATGTTTTCCCATACAAAACGCTTAACGTTGGCATCTTGAATACGTGTTAGTGCCTCCGCTTCGACCCATTTTGTGAAATAGTCCGTCGCGACAATTAATAATCGCTTGTTCCCAGGAGCCCGTGGTAATGGTCCGACGATATCAAGCCCCCATTGAGCGAATGGCCAAGGACTAGTGATAGAGTTTAACTCCTCAGCAGGCAGATGAGTTAAGGGGGAAAACTTCTGGCATTGTTCACATTTCTTGACATAACATTTGGCATCGGTTCGCATGGTCAGCCAATAGTACCCTTGCGTTACGACTCGATGGGCCAGAGAACGTCCACCTGACTAGGCACCACAACTGCCTTCATGTATTTCAGATAAGAGTTTCTCGACTTTATCTGGGTGAACACATTCTAAGTATAGCCTAGAGAGAGATTTTTTGTAAAGTTTCCCCTGCGGATCCAAGTAGTATCGGAGAGCTTTGTTTCGAAGTTTGCGTGCCTCTTTCTTATTCGTCGAGAGCTGCTCCGAGGATAAGAATGCAGTAATAGGGTCCATCTAACTTGGAGCTGGTTCAATAACGTTGATCTGAACTGATTCTGAAGAAGCAATGCTCGGCTCAAAGATAAAACCTATTTCGATTGTCCGCTTAACTTTTGAGTTGATAGTAGAGGCTAGGCAAGCCAGGGCATCCGCATGTGTGTTCTGATCTCGGGTTATTTGATTCAGTTCGTGGTGATCAAATTTCGTGAGCAAAGAATTCGTCGTTTTCATATAAGCTGCCATGCGGTCATTTTTGGCTACATATTCCCCTTTTAACTGGTTGATAACTAGCTTTGAGTCACAAAAAACAAGTAGATGCCACGCACCGAGGTGAAGTGCATTCCGTAGGCCGGTTAACAATGCTTCGTATTCGACCTCATTGTTTGATTCATCGAAGCCCAGTTTGACAGCCTGTTCTATTATCGACCCTTCGGGGGTCATGATTACTATGCCAGCACCACTACCACGTTGGTTGGATGACCCATCATAATACATCTGCTGAACGTCTCCAACATACATTCTCCAATTGGGCTTAAGTTGCACTTGATCAAACTCAAAGTCGGTGAGGGATCTTGTGAATTCGGCTACAAAGTCAGCAAGCACTTGCCCCTTGACGGAAGTTCTGGGTATAAACTGGATATTATACTGGCCGAGTTCGAGAGTCCATTTCGAAAAGCGCCCGATGCTTTTGCGTTGCGGAGCGCTGGCCGGAGGAAATATTTCGTTGGTACCCCAATGGTATGCCCCTAAAAGTAGTGCATCAGTTTTCTTGTAGCCATGATGACAACAAGGATAAGCTTTTCTAATGGAAGGTAACGTGTTTCAGCTTTGGCCATAGCTTTGCTCACATAGTAAACTGGTCGCTACTCTCTAAGTTCTTCCCTTAACAGTACGGCGCTGACTGCCCGGTTGGATACTGCCAGATACAAAATGAGCGGATCGCCTGCCGTAGGTGTTGCCAAGAGCGGTACTGATTGGAGATAAGACTTCAAGCCGTCCAAAGCGGCCTGGCACTCGGGGGTCCAATCAAATGCTCTGTCTTGCCGAAGCGTGTGAAAGAATTGTTGGCAGCGATCTGTGAAACGGTTGAAAAACCTGTTGAGCGTAGCAGCCATTCCCATCAGCTTCTGAACCTCTTTGACTGACCGAGGGGATCCAAGCTCTAGAATTGCCGTGATTTGCCTCAGATTGGCTTCGATTCCGTGGTGGTTAACGATGTAGCTAAGGAATTTACCGGATTTGATGCCGAATGCACACTTTGAGGCGTTCAATTTTATCTTGTACTTTTGAAGGATGCCGAATGTCTCTGACAAATCGGCTAGATAGGAGTGCTTTTCCTTGGATTTGACCACCATATTGTCGATGTATACTTCCATGGTACGGCCGAGTTGTTCCTTGAACATTGTAGTCACTAATCTTTGATAAGTTGCTCCGCATTTTTCAACCCAAAAGGCATGACCTTGTATAGGTTCCTCTTGGGGTGAGGAATGCGGTTTTTTCCTGATCCTCTAGATGCATGGCAGTTTGGTGATAGCCCCTGTAGGCATTCAAGAAGCTCATGCGTTGATGATATGCCGTTGCATCTACGAGTTGGTCTATTCTGGGCAGGGGAAAACAGTCATTGGGACAAGCTTTGTTTAAGTTCGTGAAATCCACACAAACACGCCAAGTGCCATTCTTCTTCTTTACAACCACAATATTGGACAACCATGTAGGATAGGTTACTTCGCGAATCGCCCTGGCGTCAAGTAACCAATCTACTTCTTCAACAACGACCGAAGTATGCTCCGCGGCTGACCGCCGACTTCGTTGAATAATTGGCTTACATTTCAGATCAACGTTTAAGTAGTGTTGGGCCACAGATGGATCCACTCCTGGCATCTCGTATGGGGACTATGCAAACACATCAATATTGCCGAGTAAGAAGGATACCAACTCCTGCCTTTCAACTTTTTTGAGGGAAGCGCCGATCATGAAGAACTTGTCAGGACTTCTGTCAATTTCGACCCGATCCAAGGCTTCGGTTGTCTTTTCACTTGGGATCTTACCAATGTCTTCAAGGCTCTCCTTATCCGGTACCTCAATTGAATGCACTTCCAGCTCCCTTGGTCTCTTTGCAGCAAGAAGATAGCATGCCTGTGACGATTTCTGAGAGCCGCAAATTTGTTTGATACCATACTCAGTCCAAAAATGAAGTACTTGATGGTAGGTGCTCGGTACGGCTTGCATTGTATGTAACCAAGTTCTGCCCATGATGAGATTATACGGCAAAGGAAACTTGACGACTAGAAATTCAACCTCTACTGATCTGGTGCCGGCCCGTACTGGTAGTGTGATTTTGCCCAAAGAATACTTCGAATTAGCATTGAAGCCGAATAACGGGTAATCAGCCGGAGATAGGTCCGAGTCGGTGAAGCCAAGTTTGACGAAAGTTTTGTAATACATTATTTCTGAAGTGCTGCACTGGTCAATGAGAACACGCTCAATGGTGAATCCGTTTACGTGTAGCTCGATGACGAGGGGATTAGTGTGGGGGTGAGTTACTCCAACTAAGTCACTATCATCGAAACTAATCATTCCAGTGTCATGGGGCTATTTCGCTGGCGTCATTGGGCTATAGAGGCTAGACTACAATTGAATTATATGCACCTCGAATAACGCTGGCAAGCTGTATATCATATGAATTACACCAAGAGGAGGTGACTCCGGTCGTAGAGCTATTGTATTTGTTGAATTATTCTTTCGGACGTGTTGCGTAAGACAGCCGTCTTGCACCAATTCTTCTAGGTGATCCTTTAATGCATAACAACTATCGGTGTCGTGACTGTGGTCTTTATGATACTCACACTGTTTGTCCTGTCTTCTCGCGTCGGGAGGTCCCGTTATCTTGGGCGGCCACTTGAAGAACGAAAGGTGTTGAATTTTCGACAGAATCTTACTGATCAGCTCTGTTAGCTTCGTGTATTTCTTGTCTGAGCGCCTTGTGCGCTTGCTATCCACTAGATACTGTTCGTTAGCTTGATGTAGACATTGGTCGTTTGATCGGCGCGAGTCACGCCTTTTGTCTCGTTTAGCTTGATTCCGCCGCTCGGGGCTTCTTGATGGCACGACGCTAATCGGCTGAACAATTCCCGACATGGCCGTCTCAATAGCTTTGCGTCCGGCTTTGACCCGCAAGGCATCGTCTTCCACTTTGCAGTATTCTTCGACCTTCTTCATTAATGCCTAGACGGTTTTGGGGGGCTGTTTGGTTAATGAATTACAGAGGGGACTATCAGGATGCAATCCTATCTTAAAGGCGATGATGGCCATGGAGTCATTGCAAGCATCTTCTATCAGATTAAAGTACTCCCAATAGCGGGCCTAATATTCACGAAGGGTTTCTCCCGGTTTAATTTGCATGGCCCAGAGAGAATTGGCTTGCTTTGGCTGGACCTCATTAGTGATGAATTTCATCCTGAATAATTTTTGGAGTTGGTGGAAGCTCTTAATCGATGTCGGCTCCAGTTTATAGTACCACCTCACGGCCAATGGTCCTAGACTGCTTGGAAATATTCGACACATGAGGGTTTCGTCGTCAGCATGGAACGTCATCGCTTGCTTATAATGACGAATGTGATCAGTGGAGTTCGATTTTTCGTCGTAGAGCGTGAACAACGGTGCCTTGAACTTTTTGGATAGCACAGCCTTTGCAATTCGTCACACGAAAGGGTCGTGCTTATCTTCCTCATCCGAATCATCGCTTCTCCATCGTTTATGCCGTACATATAGACTTCTTTTAGATGAGCTGGATACCTCTATGCGTCCTTTCTTTCTGGGCTCTAGGGTTGATGAGCCAGAATCAATGTAATTATCGCGTTTCCAGAGTCGACATCGTCAACCATCCTTCTTTTCCAAAGATCGACCCCAGTTTTGGCATGCGGCCTGCTAAGATTTTGCCACCTCCAAGGCCAAATCCTGGCGCAGGCACTTGTTCTCAGCCATCATGTTCTCCAACAGTTGCTTATTTTGCTTTGCTTGATCCATAATCGTCTGCATTGTCTTATGCACTGAAGTTGAGGGTGTGGTCTGGGCTACTGACTTGAAATTTAAGGCCCATCGTGTGGCAATGTTCTCCGGTCCAAGCATGTATCTATGCGTAGTTTCGTCAGCGATTATTGGAGGATCTTTTGTTACGCTCGCTATGGATGTACTTGAGTATTCCCACAGACGTCACCAATTGTAGAGAGGTGAATTGGAAATACTCTTGGATCCTGCAGGACGTTCCTGATCCTTTGATTGTCACCTGAAAAAGGGATTAACACTCTGGTCGAGGGTGCCGGAATTAGCACTCCGAAGGACAAGTTAGTATGTCTCTCATTTGCTTGTGTCTTAAGTTTCTTGGGTCTGTTCTCACATACCTCTCTTTAGTTGATGTTTCTCTATTTATATTCACTTCTGGGCCCTAGGGTCCGGTCCACTCTTAATCCATCGCATGATTGCTTATTCAGCTCTTTTGTCGTATGCCAATTCTCACTCGGCTTTCTGTTCAACTGGTTCTATGGCCAATTAATCTATTCGGCTTCGAGATCGTCCAGGATGGAACCGAATAGTATATATATCCTGATTTTCATCAGACTCTTTATTCGGCTTTCCTGTATGTACCGATATTCGGCTCCCACAATGTTGTTTTTCCTTTTGTTTTTTTTGTACATCATGCATGTGATATGGCTGTCCATAGTTAGGCACTGTTTGGCTACAGCACGTTTAGCATTAAGTAGGTGTTTGAAATTGCGGTTAGCTTTTTGTAGTTTTTTTTTGTTTTTTTGGACTTTCTTTTAATTAATTTTTCTTAAAAGGTTTATAATTTTGAGTTCTACTAGACTGATCTATAAGCAAAATATTTATAAAAAATTGAAAGAAAGTCTAGAAAGAATGAGAAAAAAAAAAAGAAAAAAAAAAGAAACAATACTGAGGGTCTCAAATATTTTATCAAATATCTCACATGGGTGTGAGACTCACACTATGTGAGTCCTATGTGAATCTTACACTCACGTAAAACATTTGGTAAAGTATTTAAAATCTCTAATATTGCTAAAAAGAAAAAGTGTCAAAGATTTTTTGGATTTTTTTTTTGAATTATTTGAATTCTTGTAATTTTTTGTCCATTCATATAAGCAAGACGAACCTGAAAATCTCATTTCTTACTTTTTGAGAATATTATAGTCAAAAAGTTGAGGGTACAACAATTATACAAAAAATTATTTTAGGAAAAAAGATTTTACAAAAAGATTTTCGTGTTGTAGATATAAATATTTGAAAGATGGGCTGTGCTACATCCCCCTAATTTTTGGCCCTCCTAATCCCCCTAAATTTCAAATCAAGGGGAAAAAAAAATGTCCAACACGACGTCGTTTTAGACATTAGGAGATTAGAGAAGGCTTTTTTAGGAGGACAAATCATTTTCCTTGAAAGATCACATCATATTTATAGATTGGTACATTTCTATATTTTCTTGATGTGGATTCCATATTTTTCAGGCATATGTATTTTCTAATTAATTTTTTATTTTGAAATTGTTATGTAAACATGGAATTTCCCATTACGTTTGATACCATATAAAAAGGCTTTTTTTATTTTTAGGATTTAAGAAGTCCAAAACCTTTGGCAACTTACTTTGATATAACATTGACAAAGTGCCTTAGTATGAACAAATCTAAAAATAAAAAAAAAAAATTATGCTTTTCATGTACTTGTGTCTGTTTATATGATTTTTAAAATTTTCTTTTGATTTGATTTACATCATCTTATGATGAAACTCAATGAATTATCATTATAATGATAAAGAGTTTGAATTTTTTAGTGATTTTTTTTAATTGTATAAAAAAATGTAAATGATCGGTGTTTATGACTTCTTTTTGGAAGCTTATTAAAACTAAGATTAAATTTTCCAAACAATGTCTAAACACGGCATATGTAAAGTTTCAATAAATTAAGGAAACAAAATTCACACACACGTAAATAGAAGTTAAATGAAAGTATTTGAACCACTATACCCTAGATGGATGTTTATTGTCCTAACTATTCTTGTTTATCCCGAACTATTCTTGTTAATCCCGAGCCCACTAAGGACGGGATTAATTTATAATACGAAAAATGAGTGAGGGCACTAATTAGTGCTATCATTAATGATGTGACAGTGAATTCCATCCACTGCTACAGTGCTATTGTGCCTTTCTTTTTTTTTTAAAAAAAATTGATGCCAACTCATTAGTGTTAGTTTAGAGTACCACTTTTAGTGGTCTCTATTCATTGCTGTTTATAATACAACAAGGTTTTTGTATTGGAATCTCATGTGGATATGAATGATTCATCATTTATATACTATCTTTGTCTCGTAGGCAAGAGAACAATGAGTTTCAAGTTTCAAATTCTGTCAAATTATGTTCTAGAATATCATATTTATTTCTTTTCATCTCTGAAAACTCATCATATTTAAGTGGGTACTCAATAGAGATACATATATATATATATATATATAAATTAAATATTATCTATAAACTATACATTATAAACAATTATTTTTATCAATAACTATTTAGACAAAAATTAAAATAGAAAAAGAAAAGCGCTATATAAATACACTTTTTGTAAGAATTGATGCAACTTGTAGTGGTTTTTGAAATGGATCCTCTAAAATTAAATGCTAGAGGCAACTCAAGTGAGACATTTATCATTAAATTAATTGTTAATTAGCTAAGTTTGTGGAATAAGAATAAGGGAAATTGTTAATATTTACTCGCATTTAGTATTGAATATTCAAAATTAGTATTGAAATCAAATAGGAGCATAAAATAATTCAATCTTTCATTCTCTAATTATTGATGGGACCATTTGGTGCAATTTATTTAAGCTGTTTAATTTTTATTTTTATTTTTATTTTGTATTTTGAGTCTTGCTAATCTGTTTAATGTAGTTTCTATTTATAAATTATTAGACAAAAATAATTTAAATAATTAAATACATATATTTTTTTACTGAAAGCTTGGAAAGAAATAACAGTGAAGAATCTTTCATGACCATCTTCATATTATTTTTTTCATAATTTGTAACATTACTCTTTTGTTTTACGTACGTCCCACGTGTGCAGCGTGGCGCAACCCAAAAAACAAACACTACAAGAAGTCTAAAATTGATAAAATTGGGAGGTCAGAGCATGTCGATATTTATTATCAACTACTTGTAATTAATTCTAGATTTGGATTGAATTTGTTGTCTGAGTTTATAGTACTCATTATAGATTTTATTTTGATTCAAATAAATTATTTTGTAAGATATTTTATATATATTATTCATAAATAAATTCAATCTTGAATAATAAAAAAATCAATCAATTTTATAATCATAATCTGTTTAATTTGGCATGTTGGTCTTTAAAAAATAAATAAATATATTTTTGAAAATAAATAATCTATTTATTTAATTATTTTTTGACTAACCTAATAAATTAAACAATTTACAATAATTGATTGATTTTTTTATATAAATAATATATAAAAAAATTACAAAATAAAAAATTCCAAAATGAAGCTCATGATGCACCTTACAATAACAGTCAACAGCACTGCGGGTACCCTCAGTTGGGGGACCCCTGTGAGTACATGCCTTAAAAATTAAAATAAAATAAAATAAAAATTACTGCACCAACCAAAAAAACAAGAGTGGTGATTCACTTCATTAATTTTTGAACCACTAATAGCTCTAATGAGTTAACAAAAAAAAAAAAAAACAAAACTCAAGCCAAAACATCACATCACTTTGGTGTGGGTCACTGTGCCACATCATACTCTAGAACTCCCAATTTAGTGTTTTAAAACATTATTGAAAAAACAATGAAGATGGTGGGTCCCCCACCGGGTCTAAAGGATTATTCTAACAGTCAATTATAACTGAATAAAATAGAATGTAGCCACCCAATGTCTGAAAGCATTAACGTTGCGTACACGTAATCAATCAAATCAAACATAATAAATAAAAATAAAAATAAAAAAGAGTCCTAATCAAACATAATAAATATCAATTTTAAATGTATTTATATTGGGGTAATGTTATAGTGTGCAACTTACACCTTACACCTTTTTCTTATACATTTCATTTATACCTTCCACTTACACCTTTTGTGGGTTGCACACCTAAGAAAACTCCTTTATATTGATGCAGTTTTGTAGGAGTTGAGTCCTAATTGATTGATTTTAAACAAATTAATCCTTGATATACAATAATTCATAACATACTATCCCCTTGGGAATAAATTTAGGAATAATTTTTAACAATTTTAAGTATTTTTTAAAATAGAAGGAGTAAATTTAAGTGCAAAGAATTTTAAAAAAAAAAACCTAATGCTATGAGATAAATGATGAGTTCAATAGTTATGTCAACTCCACAAATGGGATTCACATTTTGTCTTACATTGTATTTTATTTTATAAAAATATTCTATATTCATAGAATCGAAAAGAAATATTCTGAGCAATTGATGTATTCTATATTTATTATATTTTAATTATTATTGTTATTATTTTTTTGTGTATGTGGTGTGCAATTCATGTGACAAGTCCATGATTAAGAAGAGGTACATGTATTTGACACAGGAAATTTTAAAAGAAAACCCAAATGTGTGTGCCTACATGGCACCTTCACTAGATGCTAGGCAAGATATGGTGTTGTTGAAGTCCCAAAACTAGGCAAAGAGGCTGCAGCCAAGGCCATCAAAGAATGGGGCCAGCCCAAGTCCAAAACCACCCACTTGGTTTTCTGCACCACTAGTAGCGTCGACATGCCCGGTGTCAACTACCAACTCACCAAGCTCCTCGGCCTCTGTCCCTCTGTCAAGCGCCTTATGATGTACCAATAAGGTTGCTTTGCCAGTGGCACCGTGCTCCACCTAGCCAAAGACCTAGCTGAGAACAACAAAGGTGCTCAGGTCCTAGTTGTGTGCTCGGAAATCACTGCAGTCACCTTTTGTGGGCCTAGTGACGCCCATCTTAATAGCCTTGTAGGCCAGGCTCTGTTTGGTGATAGTGCAGTTGCTGTTGTAGTTGGGTCGGACCCAATTCTCGAGATTGAGAAGTCGTTGTTTGAGTTGGTCTTAGTGGCCCAAACCATCCTCCCAAATAGCGACTGTGCCATCGATGGGCATCTTCGTGAAGTGGGCCTTACATTTCATCTCCTCAAGGATGTTCCGGGGCTTATTTCCAAGAACTTAGAGAAGAGTCTAAATGAGGCATTCCAACCCTTGAACATTGCTGATTAGAATTTCCTTTTCTGGATAGCCCATCTTGGTGGCCTTGCCATTTTGGACCAAGTGGAATTGAAGTTGGCCCTTAAGCTTGAGAAGCTTCGAGCCACGAGGCACGTGCTAAGTGAGTACGGTAACATGTCGAGCGCATGTGTGTTGTTTATCTTGGATGAGATGAGGAAGAGTTCAGCAAAGGAAGGACTCAAGACCACTGGTGAGGGGCTCAAAGTGAGGCGTGCTCTTTGGGTTCGGACCAGGGCTCACCGTTGAGATTGTGATGTTACATAGCTTGTCCACTTAATTTTAAAATGTTGCTCAATCACTAAACTTCATTTTAGTGATTTTATTTTTATTTTTATTTTTAATTTAATGTGTGGTTGTGTAGGCTTTTATTTGGTTCCACTTTGCTTTGGTTGTTTGCATTTTGTAATGATACTCATGTAGTGAATTAAAATTTAAATAATATATGTTTCTTGTAATATTCCTTGCAATTATTTGGTGTTGCGCTATGCTTGAATAGATTTTTCTATGGTGCAATACCATGCCCAAAAATTACTCTCATTGGTTAAATTTGAATTAAAAAAATAATAATAATAGTAAAGGGCTATAAGTAAAATAGATCTTGAAAAATGGGATAATTTTTTGTGGTTCTACTCATCATTAGAAAATTATATTGTTGAATTGAATTTTCAAAAAATTGAAAAATAAGAAACACAAAAAATTGGTCTGGCAAAAAAAAAAAAATGAAATAGATTAGAAACGCTAAATGGTTTTCTCTTTTTTGGAGCAAAAATAATTTTTTCAAATTCAATTTTTTTTTGGGGGGGTTTATTTTCTACACACTAATTTCTAATAAATAAATAAAAATATAGTGAAATAGATTTTAAAAATTCAACTATGACTAGTTTTGTATCATATGTGAACCGATGTCCTTATGGCCCGTTTGTTTTCAGAAGTAGAATGGAGGAGATTGTTAGTGTAGAGATTGATAGTGAGGGGATTAAGTAAAATTATTTTTGTTTTGATGATAGTTGTTAGTGTAGGGATTGTTAAATTATTTTTATATAAAATAAATATAAAATAATAAAATAAATAAAAAAATACAAAAACATTAAATATTAATGTTTTAAAAAAAATACCTAACATGTAAAAAATTTTAAAAAAAATAAAAAATTTCAGAAAAAAATAAAACAAATAAAATAATAATTTTTACTTAACAAAAAATATAAAAAATTAAACATTAATGTTCTAAAAAAATACCCAATACGTACAAAATAAATAAAAAAAATTTAGTCCAGCGAATTATTTTTCTAATACCAAGTCTTGGAGGCCTATCTGAATTCCCTCCCCAAGGGGATTCATAATCCGGAACTCACTATCAATCCCCTCTCCATCTCTCAAAACGAACATAATGTTAGTGAATCTTACCTCACTATTAATTCCAATCTCAATCCCAATCCCTCCTCTAACTCTCTAAAAGTAATAATATTGATCTTATTGAGTCTTAGGATTTAATTACCTGAAACAATTCACACCAAATATTCAACTTTTCCTTTCTTTATCTATCATTTATTGATTTATATTTTTCAAAGTGGTCCAATAAACTATGTTTGGACTTGCCGCAATTCGATCTTCAAAAAAAAAAAAAAAGGAGGGAGAAAAGGAGCCATATTTTGAATGTTTAATTTGTCCCCCCAAAAAAAAAAAGGCAAAGGAGAGAGAGAGAGAAATAGAAATAGAATTAGTTTATATGTACTCATTGTTTATAGGATACTAGAAAAAAAAATTATGGGCATATTTGCTTTCGAATAATTGGAATAATAAAGCTTTTTTTTTGGATAGTAATAAAGCTTGTTACTCTACAGAGTAGAGTTTTAGGCTTTGACAAGGGCATTTTTTTTTTCTCTATAGTGAAAGCTTTTAAAAATTGTCAAAATTGTTTAATTTTAAAATTCTAGTAGACTAAACGGCCTTAAAAAATTTAAAAATTAATCAAAATTTGTAGAAAGTTGAGAAAAGACAAAAGAAAAAAAGAAAAAAAAAATCAATTGGTAAACCTTTTCTTGGTAACTGTTTTTAGTAAAACTTTTTTTTCAAATTAAGTTTATTTTTTTACGATTTTATATTGCCTTTAAGTCTACAAGGACTCAAAAAATTTATTGAAAAAAATATCAAATTGTTTTTAAAATGTTCGCTAAAAGTGGAAAGAAACAAAAAAAAAGAAAAAGAAAAAACACTAAAAATGTGTTGCCAAAAGTGCAATAGCCTAGGTTGTTTCCTGGTGACTTCACCCCCAAGACTTCCATATGGGAGGATGCGGTTCAAGTCTCCTTAGGATATGGGTGCTCGGATGGGTTCATGAACAGAGTAAAAATAGGAGATTTCACCAATAGAAAAAAGGGTTTGGTTATGGTGTGCAACTTATACCTTACACCTTATTCTTTACACTTACACCTTATACTTACACCTTTTATACCTTACACCTTACACTTTTTGTGTAAGTGGCACATGGTGTGCAACTCACTTACACCTTACACCTTACACTTACACCTTACACTTACACTTACACCTTACACTTACACCTTTTGTGTAAGTGGCACATGGTGTGCAACCCACTTACACCTTTTGTGGGTTGCACACCTAAGAAAACTCCTAGAAAAAAAACAAAAACAAAAAAAATGATATAAAAATTTACTTTTTAGATTCACTTTCTAAACTAGTATCACTATATTTAGAAAGTGGATTTAAATTTTAGGTCTGAATAATAATGCTAAAAAGAGAAATGGTTATATTTGCACACCATCATTTCTTTAAACGCACACCATTTACTTCTTCTTTTTTTTTTAAATTAGCATTATGTCCTTCAAGCAAATTACTCTGTTGAATAAAAGCATAAAATCTAATCTCAGTACACACCACCAGTTGCTCAACCATCAACACCAACCACCTCTTCCACAAACCCATTGCCTCTTTTCCAACCCTTATTTCCCCTTTCTCCTTCTCCTAGATCTAGGGTTTCAAGTTGGAAGGGTAGTAGTGGTGGGTGCTATAGAAGGGTGGCACAAGAGCAAGAGAGCAGGTGCAAGAGTGAAAGAGGCTAGAAAGAAGAATGTCAAGAAATAAAGAAGGGCTAGGAAGAGGGATCATATAGATTGGGGAAGGGGATTGTAGAAGTTGCAGCAGAATAGGGTTAGAAGGGGTGTGACATTGAAGGTAGAAGCTTTGAAGAGGGATGACCATTGATAGTGGGTGGTAAAGTTAGGAATAGGGTTACAATTTAAGATTTGAGATGGGGGTATTTTTGCATTATTTAAAAATTATAGGTACAAATTTAAAAAGGGTAAATTATCGTAAATCCCATAAACTATATGATTTATTTGCATTTTGTCCACCTGAACTTTAAAAATTAACAGTTAACCACTTCAGAAATATGATTTTGTTACAGTTTTGTTAGAATTCTGTTAGAAATTTACACAAAATTGTATTATATAAAAAGCAAATGACACATGTATTGAATGTTTAGGAAAATATTATCTGTTATTAATTTTTTTAAGACAATAATATCCGCATCTAATGATTTCATTTGCACTTTGTGTTCCTTATTTTAATGGCAAATCACAATCAACATCACCAAATAAGGGCATTATTATCCTAAAAATTCAATAAATGTGTCATATATTTTGCATATGATATGATTTTATATAAATCTCTAACGAAATCCTAATAGAAGGGGTTAATTATATCAAGGTAATACTTTGAGGTAATTGTTAGAATGGTTTTGAAAATTCTGGGAAAAAATAGAATTTTTATTAAACTTTGGTTTAATTTTTAGGTGGGACCCATGCGTCGATTTTCGTGGGTCAAAGTGGTAACGCGTTTTATGCCATGTTGTGATTCACGTGGTATATTTGGCTGCTCAAAACCATTATCGAGTGAATGAGAAATTGAAGCCAAAGTATGCTCCATGGAAATGGAGTTTTGATAGAAAATTCTTAAAGCACTACAAGAATTTACACATTTTGCGACCACTTTTGCCGACTAAAAAAAATTTGGTCGCAAAAAAATGATATTTGGCGACCAAATATTAATTAGTCGCGAATGATCATTATTTTTGGCGACCAAATTTTATTGGTCGCAGAAGGTTATATTTTGGCGACCAAAATATGAGTTGGTCGCAGAAAGTGGTATGCTTTTGCCGACTAACCACCAATTTGGTCGTAAAAGGTCACATATTTTTTGGCGACCAAAAATTTGGTCGCCAAAAACTTATTTTCAGCAATCAAAAAAAATTAGTCGCCAAATTTGTACTTTTAGCGACTAATATTTTAGTCGCCGTTGATTGAGATTTGGCGACTAAAATTTTTGGTAGGCGAAGGTACCTTTTCTGCAACTAATATGGTATTTTGGTCGCCAAAAATTTGAGAGGGAAATTTGATTTTTATAAAGGCGGGAATTGAATTTTTTTTGCGACAAAAAAATGTGGTCGCCATTTTTAAAACGACGTCGTTTTGTACCTGGAAAATAGAAAAAAAAAAAAAAAAAAAAAAATCCCTAGGCCTCGTTTGGCAACTGAACATTTTAGCCAAAAAGTCAAAAAGTTACTAAATTAGCCAAAAAGCCAACAATCCATACCAAAAAGTTAAAGATTCTCTTTTCTCTCTACTTTTTGCACATCTTTTCGTAAAAAGTCAAAAAGTCATCCTAAACATACTAGTTTTTTTAAACTCATATTTTAGCCAAATAGCCAAAAAGTTACTAAATTAGTCTGTTCCCAAATGAGGCCCTAATCTTCATTGTCTCGCTCTGTGTCTCGGTCCGCCCTCTCCCTCTCTGTGTTGGTGCCCTCAATCGGTGCCCACTCTCTCTAGCTCACCGTAATCTCGCATCGTATGGTAAGGGTTTTGTGGGAAAATTCGATTGTGAGGATGGGTTTTGTGAGAAATTTAATTTTTTATGTGGGTTATATACGGAGATGGAAATGATTGGATTATGCTGCTAGGTTTGTCTCTCTCTCTCTCTCTCTCTCTCTCTCTCTCTCTTCTGAATCTTTGATTTGCCTCGTCGGTCTTCAAAACGACTCGAGGAGCTCAAACTCAAGACGATGGCCAACTGTGTGTTAAGATACTTACAGGGGCACTAGCTGTAAGGGTCTCTCTCTCTCTCTCTATATATATATACATATATATATATAATGTATGTATATATGTATATATGTATGTAATTGTTTTCAGATTCATGATTTCCCAATCCAAACAGTCAATCAGTTAGGGAGAGAGAGAGAGAGTTTTGAAGAAGAAGAAGAAGAAGATGAACACAGACATCACAGCATCGGCAAAGCCGCAGTACCCAGTGATCGATCGAAACCCTCCCTTCACGAAGACCGTCGCTAACTTCAACACCCTCGATTACCTCCGCCTCTCCACCATCACTGGCATTTCCGTCACCATCGGCTACCTCTCCGGAATTAAGCCCAACATTAGGGGTCCTTCGATGGTGACTGGAGGTTTGATCAGTCTCATGGGAGGGTTCATGTACGCTTACCAGAACTCTGTTGGGAGGCTCATGGGTTTCTTCCCCAATGAGGGTGAGGCTGCGCGGTACAAGAAATTGGATCCTTCTAGGGTTTAATTTGGTGTTTACATTTGAAGTAGAGAATATTGAAAAGATAACAATTTGGGCATGTTTGGTTTTTGTATGAGGCATTTGATCTTGCTATGAATATCAGATTGTTGTTTCTGTTTCCAAAAAAAAAAAAATTGGTTTCAGATTCTGATGATTCTGATCTCTGTTACCGTTACCTTGTTCACAATTTTACCATGATTTGTTAATTTTCTAAAAATGTGTCCTTGATTGCTTTTAACAGTATGTGAAATAGAGTACAATTTCCATATATTAATCAGTTAGTGTGAGTTGAAACCCTAAATAATAATTTTGTATGTATCAAACTTGGCATTGATTGATTTTCAACTTCCTGAGGGTAATGTTTTACATTTAATGGTGACATTTTGAACCAAAGTAATAGTTAGATGTTGAAACTACAACAATATATTTTGATTTAAAATAGTTTGTGGTTGTGTTTTCTGATGTAACACCAGTAGGAAGAAGAAGATTGAAGAAGGAGAGAAGAATAAACAGGGGATTATAATCTGTTATCAAATTTCTCAATGAATCAATTATAATCTGCATTCGTCAAATATATATATATATAAACTGTGTATATATATTACCTTTGATATGCAAGTTGATGTCAGATGGTAAACACTTCCTCATCCTCATTCTACTTCGTGCAGCTTTAGAATGATTATACATGCCCTTGAAATATGAAATTTCCTTGTTTGAACATGCTTCTCATTTCCTATGTGCTATCAGATCATGGCAATTGGAACCTTAGCTTTATGCTACAACAATATTGAAGTCTTCAGAGGTGTTGTAAAAATGAGGCGTGGTAAGATAACTCTCCTTCAGCACTATACTCCAATGTTAATGGGCTTTGTATTCTTGTTTTGTTGCTCGTCTCTCATTTTTAATTTATTTTTCATTTGATCGAAAGAAATTTGGATGATAATACTTTAAGGCCATGTTTGATTCACAAGCTTAATAGTGAGGTATTAATAATCCTATTAATATAGTGTAGTATTCACTATCCAATTGGATTAATAGAATAAATTATTCATTGTGTTTGATTGGGTGGATTAGAGCATGGGATTGAGATTATTAATCTGTGGGCCCAATTATCCCATGTTTGTTTTAACATTTTGGTTTAGGATTATTAATCCAATGGATAATTAATCCAACAAATTTGTAGGATTATTAGTAATGGGGTTGGGGTGGGATTATTAATCCAATGGATATTAATCCAATTGGATAGTGAATACTACACTATTAGTCTTTTGAATAAAACATAACCTGAATTATTAGTATTAATAGGATTATTAATACTTCACTATTAGTCTTTTGAATCAAATATGACCTAAGGGCATGTTTGATTAGGTGGATTAAAGCATGGGATTGGGATTATTAATCCGTGGGCCCAATTATCCTATGTTTGTTTTAACATTTTGATTTAGGATTATTAATCCAATAGATAATTAATCCAACAAATTTGTAGGATTATTAATAATGGGGTAGGGATGGGATTATTAATCCAATGGATATTAATCCAATTGGATAGTGAATACCACACTAATTTAATAGGATTATTAATACTTCACTATTAATCTATGTTCTCTCTTCCACTGCTAATCTACTCTACAGCACACTACTGTCTTATTCAAAACACACTGCTGCTTATTCTACCATAGTGATTAGAATAAATGTTTCTAGGAAAACAGAAAATATAGCAGTGAATGTTGAGCAGAGCAGTATATAGAACACATTAGGAGATCAATATCACTATGGATGATCATTGTATGTAAATGTTTCATTCATTAACTGCCCAATTTTTGTTATGAAATAGTTGTAGAACACATTTGTGATTTTATTGCCTTTGCTCTTGATCCCTCCATTCTTGTATTAGTTTCCTAGAAAAATTTAATTGCCATCGTTCGTCTGAGGAAGTGAGTAAATAGTTAATTATGAAATTTTCATATGACATTTTATTCATGTTATTTGTTCTTATCAAATGCAGGTTCACATATCAAAGAAAGAAAAGAAGAAGAAGAAGAAGAAGAAGAAGAAGAAGAAGTAGATATGACAAACTCAGGTTCATTCTAAACCATTCTAGTTGGATTGCTTTCTCCTTCTCACTTATTTGTAGTTTGGCTTCAGGTTCAGTCTAGTTCGTTGAGTTCTATGATGTGCATGGTCATAAACATTTTAAGTCTTTGTTGTTGTGTACTTAATGTTATTTAGAAATGCATTAGAAAATGCTAATTTGTGAGGGCCACCTCAGCCTTTGTTGTAGTCCAAGAGTAGATGGATACGGCATCAATTACAACTTATTTTGTGCATTGTAATAGCTCAACAAGATACATAAAAATGATGTGGAAAACAGGCAGGGAAAACAACAAAGGAAAATTTGTTTTCCATTCATTGTCTAAGATTTAAATGTTGAGATAAAAATATCCCCAACAAAAATATCTGCCATTAAGTGAAGTAACAAATTTGACGCCAAAAATATCCCCAACAAAAATAAACATAATGCTTAAGGATTAAACAATTTGGCATCCACTACAGTTTAGCTTCATGTATCTCAAACATGTGATCACCAATAGAGAAAAACGATCCTGATGGTTGTACCATCCACTAATATAATTATTATTGTCAACTATCATTGTATTTTCACAATAATGTTAAATAGTAGGAACTATGTAAATAAAACACTGGAACAATTAAGATTATTGTGATGTATTCTTTATGTTCATCATAAAAGACAGCAAAACATTGGAACAATGAAGATTCTTGAGATATATTCTTTATGTTCAATATTGTTTCTCATAAAAGATGGCAAAAGGGAAAGAAACCAAAGGAATCAGTCTGAAAGACCACCTCAAAATGAAAGCATCAGCATATGCAAATGCTGAAAAAAAAAAAAAATTTTGCATTCTAATATGAAAAAAAAAAAAAAAAAAAAAGGTTCACATCCTGAGCACCCACTAGGTTATTTCGGTTTAGCCTAAAACTTTATATATGTATACAATTAATTTAAATATAAAATTTAATCACAGAGAATAAGAGACATGCTTTTCAAAATTTCACACAAGAAAATTAGAGAGAGGTTTTAGACTCAAAAGAAAATACAAGATTAGCTGCATTCAAACAAAATAGAATTAGACAACGGCTTGCCATCAACAAATTTTCTTCCACTTTTATTTATTTAGTTTTTCCATGGGGATGCCTTACCTTAGCTTTCCAACATAGGCATTACTTCCTTGGTTTGAGTTCATGATTTCATAATCAATTGACATCTTCATGATTTCATACACTTCGACCAAAGACAAGTTCAGGGTGTGGTTTGAGTAAGAACTAGTTCTTGTGCTGCTAGTAAAATAGTAGACGACAAAACTACAGATCAGAGAGTTTAACATAATCTTAACTTTTTGTGGACTCATTGTATTAGTTTGATGCAAGTGTGAAGTTTATGTTGCATATCACGTTAAAATCTATATTTGTTTTGGAAGTCTTGAAGCTTTGCTTTTTTTTGTTTTCAGGACCCATGCGTCGATTTTCGTGGGTTAAAGTGGTAACGCGTTTTATGCCGTGTTGTGATTCACGTGGTATATTTGGCTGCTCAAAACCATTATCGAGTGAATGAGAAATTGAAACCAAAGTGTGCTCCATGGAAATGGAGTTTTGATAGAAAATTCTTAAAGGTTTGAAAAATGGTTTGTCCCACATTTATTGGGTTAGAAGTTTTGAGTGGGTTTATAATGCATAGATTTGGAAGTTGGGGTATGCCCCAAGGGGTACCCAAGTTTTGTAGAGAGAGAGGTTATGGACAAAATGGGCTAGACAAATTTTGTAAACCCAACTTGGGTCAAAAACATTTGAGTTTATTTTATTTATTTTGAAATAAAATCTGTCCGTTTTTATTTCAAAATTCTGGTTGGAAATTAAATTCAAATTTTGTAATGCACCTCTTCAGAAATTCTGTCCAAACTGAATCTGTTCCACCCGAATAGATTTCAAATCTATTTAATTTTCAAATTCAAACAGATTTGGTTATCTGTCCAATTCAAAACCCAACAGGTTCAGTACCTGTTCAAACAGGTTTTGTATCTGTTTAATTCAAAATGGAAAGCCACCACTACATCTATAAATAGATAGCCCTCATTTGATGTTTTCATTCAGAATTTTTGTGCTTCTCCTTTGCAAATATATTCTTCATTTTGTTGCATTTAATTTTTGTGAGAAAGAATGTATACACTTAGTGTATTCGTTGTGCGAATAAATTGTAGTGCTGCATTTATTCGTTGATTGATCATTTTATCCTAGGAGATTGACGTTCATATTCTGAAAGTACTGTGGAGAGAACGAATATGTCTTAAGGATACAGTGTCTAACACTAGACTTGATCAGAATATTGAACAAAAAAAAATTAATCAAGTAAGTTAATTCTTTTTCTGTTTTATTATTGTTTATTTAAATCAGATTTTGATTTTGTTTTTGTAACAAAATAAAAATCTATTTTTATTTATTTACTTTTATTTATTGGTTTTTTTTTTGTAATCAAACATTCTCTCTCCTTTCCTATTTTTCTTTTGTATTCTGTTTGTCGTTTAGTACCCAAACAGAATTAATTTATTTAAGCACAATAAAGATTGTCCGACAATCTTAAGACATAATCTTTTTGTTTTTGTGTCTTCATTGTATTTAATTTTCTGTGTTTTCACAAAGTGATATTCTGATTAGAAAATACAAATATTATTTATAAACTATTTGACAAATAGTAGTAATATACTGTCTATTTTCTTTGATAACTAGTAGTAATATACTAGTGTCATTAACAATTGTAGAATATTATTTTGTGTTATAGAAAATTATTGTGGTATTTTATTTTTCTGGTTTTAGTAACAAAGAAAATAAAATTATTGTGTTATAATTTATTTTTTGGTTTTAGTAACTAGAAAATTAATGTGTGGTTTGTTTTTCTAATTTTTGTAATCAGATATTATGGATATTGCAACTGAAACTGCAACTGGAAGTAGTACTCCAATTGTTACACCAACTCCGGTCCCTATCCAGAACCATGTTCAAGTACCAATAAATCATGGAGAAAAACGAGAAAAATTTAACGATACTGAATCTAAGAGATGGCAGCAAAAGATGTTGTTCTATCTTACAACTCTAAATTTGGCCCAGTTTCTTCGTGAAGAGACTCTAGCACTTAAAGAGGGTGAAAGTGATCGGCAAGTTGTTGCTGCTGTAGATGCTTGGAAACAATCAGATTTCCTATGCAGAAACTACATCCTCAAGGGCCTTGACAACATGCTGTATAATGTTTATTGCCCTCTGAAGTAAGCAAAAGAATTGTGAAATTTTTTGGAGAAGAAATACAAGACAGAGGATGCCGGTACAAAGAAATTTATTGTCGGTAAATTTCTAGACTTCATTATGGTAGACTCTCAAACGGTAATTTCTCAAGTTTAAAATTTTTAGCTAATTTTGCATGATATTCATTCAGAATGTATGTCTCTTAGCGAGTCTTTCCAAGTCGCTGCTTTAGTGGAAAAGTTACTACCGGTTTGGAAAGATTTCAAAAATTATTTAAAACATAAACGTAAAGAGATGACCATGGATGAACTTATTGTAAGACTGAGAATTGAGGAAAATAACCGTAAGGCTGAAAAGAGGAATGTGAAAAATCCCATTGAGTCCAAGGCTAATGTGGTTCAACAAGTTCACAAATCACATAACAAAAAGATAAAGTTTACTGGAGATGGTCCTAACCAAGGCGACAACAATAGCAATAAGAAGTTCAAAGGAAAATGCTATAACTGTGGCAAGACTGGACATCGAGCTTCTGACTGATGCCGCCCTAAGAAGGATCGCGGAAGTACAAGCAAGAAGACCATCAATTAGGTTAATGTGACAGAATTAGATTACATCTCTGACGGAGTGAATGACATCAACCTCTCTGCTGTGGTGCCTGAGGCTAATTTGGTTGGAAATCCCAAGGAGTAGTGGGTTGACACTGGAGCAACTCGTCACATATGTGCAGACAAGAAGATGTTCACTACCTACAATGAGGCTGCAAATGGCAAACAACTTTTCATGGAAAATTCTTCTACTTCTACTGTGGCGGGACAAGGAAAGGTGATCTTGAAGATGACATCAGGGAAAGAACTGACCCTTAACAACGTACTACATGTACCTGACATCCGGAAGAATTTAGTTTCTGGTTATTTGTTTAGTAAAAATGGTTTTAGGCTTGTCTTTGAGTCTGATAAATTTGTATTAACAAAGAGTGGTATGTATGTTGGTAAGGGCTACATGAGTGATGGTCTCTTCAAATTGAATGTAATGACAATTGTACCAAAAGTTACTATTAATAAGAATAACACATCTTTTGTTTATATGTTTAAGTCGAATTTATGGCATGGTAGATTAGGACATGTAAATTTTGATACTTTGCATAGATTAATTGGTTTGGATTATATACCAAAGTTTGAAATTGATCCTAATCATAAATGTGAGATTTGTGTAGAAGCGAAACTAACTAAGGCTCCATTTAAATCGGTTGAAAGAAAAACCGAACCTCTAGAATTAATTCATACTAATATATGTGATCTTAAATTTGTTCAAACTAGAGGAGGCAAAAAGTATTTCATAACATTTATCAATGATTGCACAAGATATTATTATGTTCATTTACTTAGAAGTAAAGATAAAGTCTTAGAAATGTTTAAACTCTACAAAACAGAAGTTGAAAATCAACTTGGTAAAACCTTTAAATGGTTAGAAGTGATAGCGGTGGTGAATATGATGCACCATTAAATGAATTTTGTGCACAACATGGAATTATTCACCAAACTACAGCACCATATTCTCCTCAGCAAAATGGAATTGCTAAAAAGAAGAATAGAACCCTAAAAGAAATGATGAATGCCATGTTACTAAGTTCAGGCTTACCATAGAACTTGTGGGGGGAAGTAATATTTTCTGCTAATTATGTTCTTAACAAAATACTCCACAAGAAAACCAACAGCACTCCTTATGAATTGTGAAAAGGTCGACCGCCTTCCTACAAATACTTAAAAGTGTGGAGGTGTTGGGAAAAAGTTGAAGTTCTTGTTTCTAAAAAGACTAAGATTGGACCAAAAACAGTAGATTATGTGTTTATTGGTTATGCCCAGAATAGTAGTGCATATCGGTATCTGACTTATAAATCAAAAATACCTGATTGTGGACACGTCTCGAGGGACTTATGCTACCACAGTTTGGACTCGTTTTAGTTACGATTCTAAATCTGAACCAAAGAGTCCAAATCCGGCAAATTGTTTTGAGAAACAGATTTTTTGAAAGAAGTGCCAAACATGGACTGCTTTGCCAGATACAGAGTTGCCACCTAAATATTTTTTATGGGGGAATTTAGAAAACCCTGACTCGGTGCCAAAGGCCCCGTGTCCGTCATCACCAAAGTTGCCTCGGCTCGAGAACTTGGGTACGATTAGGGAAGGTCAGCTATGAGCACTCCCTCTGGCCCGATCCGAAGATCGACCTCTACTAACCATGATATCCTATTTTGAAAACGTTATGCGTTCTTATTCTAGTTAATTAGCTAGAATTACTATGTGATGTGCACAACACAAAAGTATAGACTATATCGTCTAACTTGGAATGAAACATTGCATATCCGTTTGTTTGGAAAATGTTTTGGAATTTGCTACTCGTAAGTAGGCTAAAATATATATTTCAATGAGTTGTTCCAACTCAAACAATCCTACATTCACCCACAGGCATTCAGACAGTTTATATCACATAAGCATCTAGCTACATGGTAAGCATGTTGTCATGTTAACATCCACACTCATGCGAGATGCTAAAGCATAAAATACTTACAGTGTACTCCATGCCAAAACAGTAAACTAGTTAGCAAACATGCGTGACCCTAGTTCATGCTAAAATGGCTAATGCAACGCATACAGAATGTCGCTAGAATATGCTCGGCTAATCTAAGAATGACATGCGAAAATGTACAGATAGCATGTATTCAAGTTATATTTGAAATACTTATACAGTTAGCATGATGCGCCGAGCCCAGTTCATGCAAGACAAATGTATGGATGCGTGCATGCATAACATAAGGTATGCTAATTTAAATATGCCCTAATACTAACCATCAAAAGCAGGTAAATAAAAAGGAGAAAGAAGTGGGGGTTTGGAAGACATGCACACACGCACCCACATTTATTACAAATTTGCCCTCACTCGGAGAGACCGAAAGAATAATACAATTTAATTAACCTACAAGTTAATTAATTATTACACAGACCACCTAATTAATTGACAAATCAATTGACTATAATTAAGCAGTAAATACCAGCCTCGGGAAGAGGGTCCAATGCATGCGCGCTTGGTTCCGCTCGGAAGTCACTGCCATGCAGAAGATGCCTCTGCTTTGGCTGTTATCCTCTTCTGAAGACTGCACAAGTCCCAAGGTTGCTTCTCTGAGTGCTGTAGAACACCACCGGCTAAAGGGATTGGTCACCGGCCACAAAATACTCCATCGGCCAACAATGGATGGCTGGTCGGCACTGAAGATGGCCGACCGGCCAAATCTCCCTGCAGAAACTGATTTGACAGCAGCAGAGGACAATACTTGGCATGGCAATGCATTTCAAGCAATGTATGCACCAACTACACTTCTTATCATGTGTATGACTCAAAGGAGGATGGGCTTCGATTCTCGGACCACCAATCACGCATTTCCATGCATGATGGCCCAAATAATCAAGTGTGCATTTTGATATGGGATGCAATGCACATAAACACACAAGGAGGCCCAACCTCTATCATACTCACTTCAAGAGGTCAAGCATGCATGCTCATGCAATGCAATCCTAAGCATGTAAGCTAGCATGCAACCATGGAAATGCAAAGAAGCATACAAGGTGAGCATGCAAATAAGCAAAGGGATGGACTTAAACTAAATTAGGCAGCCCTCAAACAAGCCTAAAACAGTGGCCAACAACTAAGGAAATGAGGCCAAATGCACATATACGCATGCATGCAAATAAGGTCCAACACCTAGGCACATAAAGGCAACTTCTAAGCACATTTGAAAGAGATTAAACATGGACAATTAGCATGCACATTAAGCTCTGAAATCATGTCAAAATGGTGCCAAACCAAGCAAACAAGACAAGCATGGCATGTAATTGGTCCAAATACTTGAGGCCAGCCAAGGAGACTTAAACCATGACTAAGTCAACCAAGCCTCACAAGGTCAAGAGGACTTAAAACAGGTTCAAGGCAAACCTAGACAATGCTAAGGGAACACCAAGATGGCATCTAAGTGGTTTAAACATGCAAGCATACTCAAAGGCCTATACAAGGGGCATAAGACAACAACCTTTTAAAGCAACAAAGGAGTATCAAATGCAAGTATGCAAGCATGTTATAAGGACTGAAATAACATGGTAACTGGTTCTAAATCACTGAAATGATGCAAGGATGGCATGCTCATGGTTAATGCATCAAGGCATGCAAGGGGGGATTACATGGTAGCTATGCAAAGCAAAACATGAATGAACCAAATGACCAAAAACAGACCTTGGACACATTAAAATAAGCATATAAGCTTCACAAAGTTTGGCCAAAACACATGAGCATGGTAGTCTAAATGCTATGCATGTATTGAGGCAAATCATGGCATTACAAGGCATGTATGCTAAGCAAGCATGGTGTACGAAAAGCAAGCAAAAACAGAGGTAATACATGGCAAAATACTACCAAATAACACTTAAGGCATAGCCAACATGCACTTAAATTAGATGCTCAAACATGAGGCAAAAAAGGTCCTTTTCAAGGACAATAAGGAGAGGGGGGTGGCTCTTTCCTTCCTAGGACCTTAAGGCACCATCCTCACCTCTGAAATCCCTCAAGATTTCAGTGGTGAGGAGGCCCAAACACAATGGTCTCGGAGCTCAACCAAAATGGCACAAAATGGAGCCTAGCAAGGCTTAAGAGAGGTTAAACAACTCTAAAGCTTAAAGCAACCTTAACCAACTATTTAGAGCACTCAAAAACAGAACTTTTATATGTTATACACAGCTCAAAAACAGTTGCAAGATAAACAAAAAGAGTATGCAAAAATGGGGTAAAAAGGGACAAAAGTCTTACCCTTGTAGACCCTCTTCAAAAATGGTGGACCAGCTGGTTCTTTAGGTTCAAATCAGTCTAAAACCTCCAAGAACAACCTCCAAGGGCCTTAGCTCCAAGAAAAGGTGTGATGGTGGGTGTTTGTGTGCAAAACTAAGGCTATCACACACAAAACACAAAAGAGAGGGAGGTATAGATATAGGATAGATACAAATCGTAACCCTAAAAACCAGAGCTCTCCTTTGAAATTTTGTAACCCTAAAAGAGGGAGAGAAGGCCTCCTCTTATAGAGCTCAATCTTGTAAGCTTACAAGACAAGCTTGCTAACAGGGAGATCCCTCCATACACGTGTATGGAGGGGAGCCAAGTGTATGCCAGTTGCACAAAAATATCTGCAAAAGCAGATGTACAGTAGTCGGCCGGCCAAAAATACAATGGACCAAAAAAAGATAGCCGGCTAGCCATCTATAGTGCCGGCCGGCCAAACATTTGGCCGGTGGCAACAAAACACAACCGGTGGCCTCAAGCCATAGCCGGTGGAGTGTGGGGATGGCCCACAAGCCATTCCCTGCCCCTCCAAGGCAAAGCACAAGTGTTTGGTGCAAACCGGACCGCAAACAGCAGTCAGTCGAGAGATCTTGAGGCAAGGCGCGTAGCCGAGACCTCCGGGAACTCAAGACGAACACAAACATGGATGATCACCGAGTGTTCAAGCGGTGACGTCCAAGTCTTGAGAACGGTCAAAAATGGGGTGTCTACACTGATATAAATGTGAACACTATTATAGAGTCAAGGAATGCTGTGTTTTTTGAACATGTCTTTCCTTACAAGAAAGGACAGGAATTAAGTTCACAGAAAAAGAACTTATGATTGTACACAAAGTCAAGAGACTAATGACAATCAAACACAAGAGACTAGTAATGGTCTCAACCAACAGGATTTAACAGATGATGAACCAAGACGAAGTAAGAGAGCAAGAACATCAAAATCCTTTGGTTCAGATTTTCTGACATACCTGTTAGAAAATGAACCTCAAAGCTTTAAGGAAGCAATGACAGATCCTGAAGCACCTTTGTGGGAAGAGGCTGTTAATAATGAAATTGAATCCATTATGGAAAATCATACTTGGGAATTGGTGGATCTTCCATCTGGTTCAAAAGCTTTTGGATATAAGTGGATATTCTAGAGAAAAATGAAAGCAGATGGTTCAATAGACAAGTATAAAGCAAGACTTGTAGTAAAAGGTTACAGACAAAAGGAAGGTCTGGACTATTTTGACACATATTTCCTTGTGACAAGAATAACATCCATTTGCATGCTTATTGCTATAGCAGCGTTATTTAATTTAGAAATACATCAAATGGATGTTAAGACAGCTTTCTTAAACGGTGATCTAAATGAAGAGATCTATATGGAGTAACCCGAAGGGTTTGTAGTACCGGGGCAAGAAAAGAAAGTTTGTCGGCTTGTAAAATCTCTTTATGGATTAAAACAAGCACCTAAGCAATGGCATGAAAAATTTGATCATACAATGCTTACTAATGTGTTTAAGATAAACGAATGTGACAAATGCGTCTATGTTAAAAACACTGACCAAGAATATGTCATAGTTTGTCTTTATGTGGATGACATGCTTATCATTGGAAGTAGTCAAAACATGATTAAATCAACTAAGCAAATGCTTAACAATAGATTTGATATGAAAGATATGGGGGTTGCAGATGTTATATTAAGAATGAAAATTACTAAAACATCTGACGGATATGCATTATCTCAATCACATTATATTGAGAAAATTCTTGGTAAATTTATCAAGGATGATATGAATTTAGCTAGAACATCTATAGACATCAGTCATTATTTATTGAAAAATAAAGGTGATGCGGTGTCTCAGTTAAAATACTCCCAAATCATTGGAAGCCTAATGTACCTAATGAATTGTACTCGTCCTGACATAGCTTATGCAGTCAGTAAATTGAGTATGTACACTAGTAATCCCGAAGAAAACCATTAGAAGGCGATCATTCGGGTTTTTAGATATCTAAGATTTACTCGTGATCATAGTTTGAACTTTACTCGATATCCAGCAGTACTTGAAGGTTATTGTGATGCAAATTAGATATCGGATACTAAAGATTCAAAATCCACTAGTGGATATGTCTTTACTTTGGGAGGCGTTGCTGTTTCTTGGAAATCCATGAAACAAACATGCATTGCACGATCCACAATGGAATCCGAATTCATTGTTTTAGACAAAGCAGGAGAAGAAGCAGAATGGCTTCGTCACTTCTTAGAAGACATTCTAATGTGGCCAAAACCTGTGCCAGCTATTTGTATTCATTGTGATAGTCAATCTGCAATAGGCATGACATAAAATCATATGTATAATGGTAAGTCATGACATATTCATCGTCGACATAATACCATAAGACAATTGCTCTCAAATGGAATAATCTCAATAGATTATATAAAATCTAAAGAGAATATTGCGGATCCGTTAACAAAAGGTTTGACAAAAGAGCAAGTGTATAGTTCATCGAAGGGGATGAGATTAAAGCCTATTACATAAGAGTCATCATAATGGTAACCCTACTTATATGACTGGAGATCCCAAGAACTAAGTTAAAAGGGACAACTAAGCTATGTGTGACTCGCCAAAAATCACCAAGGGATTAAAATTCCCTACCCATTCCTATGGTGAGAGTGATAGCTACAACATGTGTTATCTGCAGGGGTATATGGATAAGTTTTGCTTTTAATGATTACTTATATTTTGATTTAGGCATAAAATCAAGACGAGTATAAGGAGATACTCACAATAAGAATCACCTATATGAGTATCGAACTAGGGCCGATTTTATGAGAATGAAGAGGCTACATTCTCTAGAAGCACTCATGAAAACCAGGAGCGTTCAAGGCCAAAATGAACACAACAATGAGAACCACGATGTGTTAGAAGATATTTTGTGTGAAATATATTGTCTTGGCTTACACAAATGGCTAAACAATTCAAGGCATCATGTCCATTGGTTAGCTAGTAAGTCCGATAGGTTATCACTAGGAAAGGTTCAAGGCCGAAAACTACCTATCCTGATGTAAGATATTTTCGATTTATACTCTTTCGACAAAGTCTGCATATTGTTGCATTTTCATTGTCATCAAATTCCATTCATGTGGGGGATTGTTAGAATGGTTTTGAAAATTCTGGGAAAAAATAGAATTTTTATTAAACTTTGGTCTAATTTTTAGGTGGGACCCATGCGTTGATTTTCGCGAGTCAAAGTGGTAACGCATTCTATGCTGCGTTGTGATTCACGTGGTATATTTGGTTGCTCAAAACCATTATTGAGTGAATGAGAAATTGAAGCCAAAGTGTGCTCCATGGAAATGGAGTTTTGGTGGAAAATCCTTAAAGATTTGAAAAATGGCTTGTCCCACATTGATTTGGTGGGAGTTTTGAGTGGGTTTATAAGGCATGGGTTTGGAACTTGGGATGTGCCCCAAAGGGTACCCAAATTTTGTAGAGAGGGAGGTTATGGGCAAAATGGGCTAGACCCATTAGACCCAAAAATCACCACACAAGCGCGCACCGCTGCCGTCACCGTCCGTCTGGTAGGCTGGGCCTGGACTTGGGCGCGGGTGTGTGGTGTGAGATTGGGTTGGGTTTGTCCGGCCAAAAAAATTTGAGTTTATTTTATTTATTTTGAAATAAAATCTGTCTGTTTTTATTTCAATATTCTAGTTGGAAATTAAATTCAAATTTTGTAATGCACCTCTTCAGAAATTCTGTCCCGAACAGATTTCAAATCTGTTCCACCCGAACAGATTTCAAATCTGTTTAATTTTCAAATTCAAACAGATTCGGTTATCGATCCAATTCAAAACCCAACAGGTTCAGTATCTGTTCAAACAGGTTTTGCACCTGTTTAATTCAAAATGGAAAGCTATCACTACATCTATAAATAGGCAGCCCTCATTTGATGTTTTCATTCAGAATTTTCGTACTTTTCCTCTGCAAATATATTCTTCATTTTTGTTGCATTTAATTTTTGTGAGAAAGAGTATATACACTTAGTGCGTTTATTGTGTGAATAAATTGTAGTGGTGTATTTATTCGTTGATTGATCATTTTATCCTGTGAGATAGACGTCCATATTCTGAAAGTACCGTGGAGATGACGAATCTGTCTTAAGGACACAGTGTCTAACACTGGACTTGATCAGAATATTGTACAAAAAAAAAAAATTAATCAAGTAAGTTAATTCTTTTTCTGTTTATTATTATTTATTTAAATCAGATTTTGATTTTGTTTTTGTAACAAAATAAAAATCTATTTTTATTTATTTACTTTTATTTATTGGTTTGATTTTTGTAATCATTCTCTCTCCTTTCCTATTTTTCTTTTGAATTCTGTTTGTCGTTTAGTACCCAAACAAAATTAATTTATTTAAGTACAGTGAAGATTATCCGACAATAATTAATGATTAAGTTTTGAAGTTGTAGGAGGTAAAATGCAAATGGGTAGTTTAAGGAAATTTACTATAATTTATCCTTAAAAAAAAATTAAAGTGAAAAAAATGAATGTATTATGAATTAAATAAATTGAATGTATTGGGATAAGTTGTGGAGTGCAAATAAAATTAGGTACGTGGGCCATAAATCTAATTTTGAAGCTTTTGAGATCTTTTGGGGCTAAGAACAATAACAAATTCACTGTTCATTTATTTGTTCATATCATTCATATGTCTATTTGTCTAATATCACAAAACGTAATTTGCTTATTTGTCCATATCATTATCACCACCTGCTATTGCCAACGACTTTTTCGGTGACTAGTAATCGGTGGTCCGGCGACAATGAAATAAAAATGACAAAAAATATCCTTCAAAATAATAATGTGTCATTTTTACCAAATAGTTTCATTAATCATATTATTACAATTAAAACAAAACAATTCTTGAACGTAATGCCATATACACTCATAAAATGGACATTTCATCCATCTTTCCAGTGAAATTACCCCAAAAAAACACACAATATATGTGCTCTAGTAATGTATTAAGGGTCATGCTACAATACACACACTTTAAATGTATACCATATACAAGTTACGAAATTTGTAGTATTGGTTATGACAAATGACATAATTAAAAAAAAAAGAAAATCATAATTAGTCAGAACTAAGTACTATATAAAGTATAATTAAAGATTTTTTTGGATAATAACCAAAATTATAATCACAACTAGCATATGAACCCGTATGATGCACGGGCTAAATAAATAATTAAAATAATTTTAAAATTAAATAATAACAGAAATTTTATTTTAAAAATATATAACAATAATTTAGAATGAATTAAATTTTGACCTTTTTATTAGAATATATATTGCAGTTGTTATGTCATCAATTGCATATTCTAAATTCACAATAAGAAATATATGTCATAATTTAATTGGTAAATATAAAAAATAGAATAAATTAAAAAAAATTATATTTTCATTTTATAATTCTTTTAGTTTTAGTTTATTCTATGTTAAAATTTGTCATAAAACTTAAACATACCTTTAGAAATAAAACAATATACATATTTTGATACAATCGTTAAAATCGATCAAAAAATCAACCAACTTACACAAAAAATAATTAATTAAAATTTTTAAATTTTATTTTATTTTAAAATTTAAATTGTTTTCAACTGAAATATGCACAATATTATAATATTAAATGGGAGAATATGTTTACTTTATATAAGTGAAACAACTCACTTTTTTTCCCCTCCTATGAGATTATGTAAAATAAAAATTAACAATTGTTCGGGCGCGAAATTTATTTCAAATCAAACAATATTAGTCATTTAATTTTTAATTAAGTTAATCTTTAGTTTATTTCGAATCAAACAAAATCTAACCAATATATTTTGATAAAATTGCTAAAATCTTGATAAAACCGACGAATTAAACTGAAAACGGTTCAACCTAATTGGCTAGGTCAAAAGACTAATCAATTTATACAAAAATTAAAAATTAATTAATTAAACCTTTTAAATGTTATTTTAATTTTTTTTTAAATTTAAACTATCTTAAATTTAAAAATGTATAAAACTACAATGTTAAATAGGAGTATAAGGTTCATTTTATATAAACAAGACAACTCACTTTTTCCTTCTTTTTCGATGTGGGATATCGAGATAATTTTTTTCAATTATCATAATAATTAAATTACAATTATATATATGGAAAATAAGTATTTCTCAATAGAGTTCATATAAAATTAGTTATTATAATTGAAATTGAATTTGTGTAGAACTTTATATGTAAATGGAAAAATCATACTGATGTGGCTTTTTTAGACCGATTAATCAAACCGAGAAAATCTACCTCCTCGTCGTGGGCCAAAGATCGAGCCTCGTGCAAAGTAAGCCCACACATCCATTCTAAAGCTCGTGCATGTCCAAAACGAGGCTGGGGCATGATCTCCTCATCACGCCGGGACTCCATCAATGCTTGAAACTCTTCAAGAGTCGGACACATTTCTTGTGCTCCGAAACGAAATACTTGTGTAACTAGGTTCTAACATCGTACCGTGGCATGAAGGAAAGGAAAACAAAGTGAAATACGGCTTAACAGAAAAAGCGCGTTTACGCTGAAACCTCAAAAATTTATCTTTTCCGTGTCATCCAAAGTGGCTATCAAATCCTTGAGCCTCTCGGCAAGAAATATCTCCATTTTCAGAAGAAACAACAGCAAAAATGAGGTTTTGTTGAAGAAACAACGAATGAAGGCATTTTATAGAGGATAAGGCTGTGTGAGTGGATGCCAACTGTCAGCCAGCCATAACACTTGGCCGGCCGGCCACCTCTCTTGGCCAGCCATCCCCTTATATGGCCGGCCAACCACTTTTGTTGGCCTGGCAGTTGGGTAGTCTGGTTTTGTTCCGGTCTTTGTGCTTTGAGGTTTTGTTTTGAGTCTTTTGTTTTTAGCAAGGGTAGATAGTTGTGTTTAGGTTGTTTTTACTTTGTTTTCCATTTATTGAGTTGTATTTTGTATTTTTGTTGTTTGTCGGCTCAATATCTGGTTAAGAACATAATTCCAATACAAGCGTGTTCAATTTCAAATTTAGTTCCTTTTTTTGTTTTTATGCAGTGTGGTGCCATGCTCATGTAAAACAAAACTCCTTTCATAAAACTATAGGGTTTTACCCCGATCATAGTTTTTACAAAAGAGGGAATACAAGTTTTTTAAAAACAAAGTAAAGACCTATCTAAAGCTATACAAGTGTTGAGCTACCAAAACAAGAGAAAAAATCAAAAGAGTACAAAAATCTGCGCTGGTCGCATTAAGCCCAAGAGGCCCTCTTTGTCCTCTTCTTCTGAGGGGACTCGAGGGCACTGTCTCCATCGACACTGCTATCATCAGAAGGATGGGACTCTGAACCAGAGCTGGCGTCGCCATCTCCACTTCCCGACTCAGAGTCGGTGTCGGCATTCTCTTCGCTCCCTGACCCCAAGCCAACATCATGGTCATCGCCCTTAGACTTAGAGGGCCTGCTCACAGCCTCCTTAGTGCTGCTGGTCTCAGCGTCATCTCCACTCAAAATTGCCTCCCAGGAGGAGGAGGTCTCCTCTGTCTGGGACTCACTGCTCTGACCCCGAGCACCCTTACCTCGACGCTCATCCCGATTGCGTGTTAGGGCTTGTTTGCCTCTCCTCCTCGTTGCTAGAGGAGGTGCCACCGATACTGCTGGTGCCGCTCGTACAGTCGATACAGGTGGAATCTGAAAAACAAGCATCAAAGTATTAGGTACAGTATGAGTATGTTGCAGAGCATAGTATGTAGTGTGAGTATGATGCAGAAGGTAGATTCAGCATACATACAGTTTGTCAGTGCAGTGTGAGGCAATATCAGAATGCATATCAGTATACAGTGTGAGTATGGCATGTCAGTGTAGTGTGGTGCACAACAGTATGGGTAAGCAATGAAATGCATGAGAAAAAGAGAGAATACCTGGATACTGTGAAGGGTAAGCATCGTCTCTCTCCTCTACACCATGTGAACCAGAAAGGCAACCAACTGGAGGAGACTGTCCATGTACTCTGTAGGCGCCTGCAAGTGAATTTGAGCAATCAGTATCCAAAAGGAAAAAATACGGGATATAAGTTATAAAGTGTAGTCCATATCTACGGTGCCCCTGGAGCCCTGACATACCCATGCTTTGCCTTCGGCGGTTCTATTGGGATCTAATAGGCCATCCTGCTCGGCCGCCAGTAGGGAATCACAGTAGGAATCTCTGGCCAACCGACCACATGCATAGTAGGAAGGGCCCCTCCAATATCAGCCTTGGCCTCGTGAGCAGCCTCTCCAGCTAAAGGAGCACCTGCAGTATCGCCCGTGCAAACTCCAGTCAGGGGCGGCATGAGATGAGTTCGGATAAAGGTCGCATAATCTCTGTCCCATCTAAAGAAATCAACATCCATCCTCGCCATGTATTGAACGATAACCTCAATGGGAAGGCTATCAGCTGTCCTCATGGATGCTGGGGGCAGAGTAGGAACGATCGGAGCGGCCAGGCCCAGGGTCTGATACACGTACCTCTCGCCCAGAAACCAGGCCCGGCGGAATGGACCCTCCAGTAAGATCTGATATCGGGAAGTAGCCTAGGATCCAGCATACTGGTCCTATATTCCAGTGTAGCTCTAGTTTTCGTGCTCATTTCGAAGACGATAAGCCCTATAGTTCGGACTCCCATGGTTAATCTGATCTCACAAGTACAATGTGAAATAGGTAAGCACCAAATAGTCCAAATACGACAAATCTTTTAGAAATTTGATTTGGAATAAAAAATGTCAAAAATGGACTGCTTTGCCCGATACAGAGTCGCCACCTAAATATTTTTGGAAAATGTAGAAAATCCATGACTCATGCCAAAGGCCACGTGTCCGTCATCACTAAGATTGTCTCGGTTGGGAACTTAGGTACGAGCGGGGAAGGTCATGAATTGAGCACCCCCACTTGCCCGATCAAAGATTGGCCTCTACTAATCATGATGCGAATCTTATTTACATTATATGCCCTTGTTCCGGTTATTAGGCTAACATTACTATGTGATGCACACGCAAGTATAGACTATTTTGCAAAAATTGGAACATTTGATTCATGTTTGTTTTGAAAAATGTTTCGAATATGTACCACTTGAAAAAGTGATCACATATGTACATTTACTCAAATTATTCCAATTCAAGCAATTAGCTTTCATCCACTGCCATGCAAGCAAGTATAGCATTTAAGCACTTAGCCTTATGGCAAGCATGCTAAACATGGCAATAATCACATTCATGCAATATGCTAAAGCAAATAAAAGCTCACCTAGTAGTCCAAGGCAAGCCGAACAAAGCAAAAGAGTTAGAGAACATGCATGCTCCTAACTAATGCAACACATGCGATATGCAATTAATAGGCTCGACTACTAATTATGATATGTGAATCAATTTGATAGCATGCGGTTTAAACATGTATTCAACAAAGTATATAAATGACAATGCTTTGTTAGAATGATGAACCGAGCCTTGACGCATGCAAGACAAGTGGATGCAAACATGAGTGATGCCCTAAACTAACCATCATAAGCAGGTAAATAAAAGGGAAAAATATGTGGGGTTGGAAGACATACACATTATTACAACTCTGCCCTCGCGCAAGAAGATCCGAATAAACTAACTTGCTAAGATAATTAACTAGCTATTACAACATGAATTAACTAATTATTACAACAACAAATTTAATCAACTATTCTGGCTAATTAAAGAATTACAACGCAAAATTAATCAATCTAACTAATTAATTAATTACAAAAATTAACTAGCTATCTAACTAATTAATCACAACACAAATTAACTAGCTATCTAACTAATTAATAATTGCAACACAAAGCGAATTAATTTACAACACTAAATAAACAAACTAGCTAGTTATTACAAGTCCTCGAGCGAACGGGCCTCGATAAGTAAGGGAAATGCTTATGCATGCACGAATTTCCACCCAAAAGGCCCATTGTTTTGCTGCCAGAATGCCTCTATTGCAAAGTAGAACATCTTTTCACCTCAGTCTCTGCTCTGTTATGTTCCAAAAAGTTGTTGCTCAATTCAACAAAAGCGGCCGATAGGCTAGAAGTAGTGGTTGGCCGGCCACAAATGGTAGCCTGCCGTCTAGAAAAAGTGGCATGTTGGCCACTGGAGCTTGGTTCTTCCTATTGCAATAGAAAGAATACAGAGCACAAAACAAGGTATTCTCGAGGTATGTTTGTACACCTTACCCCTCCTTATCATCAAATAGCTCAAAGGAGTGGCAAACTCAATTCATAAGCCATCAATCGATGCAATTTCATTACATGATGGCTTATGAACCAAGGTGTACAATTTCAATACAATGTATAAGAAAAGACTCTCAAACCTCCTCCCTATCATGGATTGATCAAGGGAAGTGGTTGACCATGGAAACTTGAACCATTTCATTACTAGCAAGTATGAAATGCCTAAGGTTTCCATGTGGTCAATTAACATCCGATTGAACACCAATTTGCTTATTATCTTGCATCATTTTCAATCCTCATTTTATTACTTTATTTTAACAACCAACCATTCATTAACCAGTTGAGTCCAAAAGTGAAGATTAGGTCCTCTAATGGAAAGGAGTACCAAACCAAGTGTTCTTTAGGCATGAGAGAAGTGTCATGCCGCTGGTAATGAACCCCCAAAGGGATTAAACTGTTAAGCACAATACCTCAATCTCATGCTTAAACAAACAATTAGTTTGAAACAACTTTCAAAGCAAAGAAAAAGTCAAGAAATGAGGGAGGTTGCAAAGGTGATTAGATATGAATACAAGTATGGAAAGCTTGAAATAAACACTATAAACTCAAATAGGTTGGTGGCTAAGGCCTAAACCACCAAGCCTATGAGGATAATTACACTGCAAGTATGCTAGACAAAACTCAAATGCAATGAACAACCAAAAATAGTCCTAAAACAGTCCTAAAACATGTTAGAATTAAGCTAACAACAGTTAGAACAATAAACTAAAACATGGAGCAAGTTAAGCTAGTAAACAAGAACAAGGAAAGGAGGCTACCCCCTCCAGTTTTGGGACTTTAAAACATGGTTTTAGCCTCTGAAAAAAAATCTAAGATTCAGCAGTACAGAGCTCAAAAAAAGTTGACAAAGAGATGGGAAACACAAGGGCAAAGGCTTAAGAAATGAGGTACAAAGAAGGGTGATCCATCCCTCCACCGTTAATGGCCTTAAACCACAAGTTTTAGCCCAAAAATACAGAGTATAAATAGCCCAAAATAGTCCAAAAATAGTTGGAAAGATGGCAAATAAAGTAAAAAAAAACAAGCCAAGAATTATACCTCTTGAAGAGGAGAACCTTTTCTAAGTGTCAAACCACCACTTACACACCCTCAAGAGCTCAAAGTAAGCTCAAAAGTGCCACAACTCAAATAGCACAAGGTTTGGTTTAGAGCGTATAAGCAGAGGCTTAAGAATTTGCAAGAGAGAGAGAGAATTGTAGAAAGAGAGAAATATTTTTGTTCCAAAATGTTCAACCCTCAAAAATGGAAGGGGAGGTCTTCTATTTATAGAAAAACATGAAACTCCCTCAGAAATATCCATACATACACATGTAGGCAAATGCATGTACTTGTGGAACCAGCTGGCATAAATATCTACAAAAATACACAAGTGGCTGGTAGGCCACACCAATGGCTGGCAATTCACACTAGTGGGCCTGTAGGTCCCAGGGTTTTTAGGCTTGAAAAACTGTGGTTTTGGTCCAAAACAAGACAAAAGTTGTGTAGGGTTTGAAGGCTCAAAGCTATGACATTCTGCTGAGGGCTTTGAGCACTTGACAAGCATAGACAAATTCATTATTGGGTACGGAAGTGGTGGCGCCCAAGTCGTAAGGGCGATCAAAAATGGGGTGTCTACACCCTACCGGCATCATCGCCCAAGGCTGCCATGTGATCTACAAATGGAGGATTCACAAGTTGTTAGTTGTTGTTTGTTGTCAGAGTATGGATTAAAGTAGTAATGGAAATGAAGCAAGAGTGAATATAGGTTTTGGATTACCTCATGAGCCACCACCTTGTCAAAGTATCAACGATAGTAGGAGAAAGTCATGTCACCGCGGCGCCTACGGCGGCATCTACCATCGTACCGTTAGAAGTAGGGTACGGCTGGTGCTATCTTGTCTACAAGCACTAGGGCTAGGACGGGGAAATAGGCCTAAACCCATAGCTGCAAGAAGGGATTAGTTGTGTGAGTCAACATGTGTGGATAGTACAAAGATAGAAAATGCAAAGTAGAAAGCATAATATGCGATGAAAACAGAAAATAGAAAGTACAATGTATGAACAGAAAGCAGAAACTGAGATGGAAAGTGCATTGTGTATCTCCCAAGCCCTCCAATAGCCTTCGACCTTGTTCCCCTTCATATGGGAACCAGAGCTCATGTATCCATAGAGTGTGGCAAGACCAGCTCCACCCTAGTCATAGAATCTCACTCGGGGTAAAATCACCAGGGCACTCAGCAGGTATAAGCCTACAGTATTCCATCTATTCGCGAACAAGGTGGTACTGAGGAGGTATGTCAAAAAGCCCTGTGTGTATTGCTCCACCTCCTCCTATGTCTTTGGCTGGTGTTCGCGGAAGTGCACATAGAACCAGTTGTATCTGACCATGGCTAGCCTCTCTAACGGAAGGCGTCCCCCAAGAAAATGTATCTATGTTGCCTCCCATTTGCCCACATCTATGTCAAAAGGGATTGGATCACCCCCTACTCTCAAGCCAGTGATCATCAAAAAATCGTAGGGGGTTATCGTTATCTCCCCGGTAGAAGAGAAGTGAAAGGAGTTGGTGGTGTCTCACCACCTCTCCACCAGGGATCCAAGTAAGGCCCAGCTAGCCAAATGTCGTGAGAGCCTAAAGCAAAATAGGCTAAAGCCTGTCTTGTCGACTAGCTTGTGGACCCAAGTAGGGAGCTCCTAGTACCACTCTTTGGTCTTCATCACCTCGTATCCTTTCCAGAAGCGAGAGTCACCCTGTGATAAGAAAATAATGAGTCAGATGGCAAGCCAGTAATGAAATGGCAAAACAAGTAAAGTGCATGAAAATAAAGTTTGTATCTCAGCAACACCATGAGAAAGATGGGAGATCCGCTCATTCAATAGGACATCCTTAAGCACGCTGCCAACAAAATCCTCGAATCGTAGCATGCCTCTAGGCACCATCGCATGGGTGTGTAGATCGTAAGTGGCCGGGTCGAATGGCCTCAACCTTAGTGGTGGCAACTCCGGCTCGGGCCCTGGAGGAAAGATCTCCTCTGCCTCAAAGTCAGCGGCAATGTCCTCTGCCACTCCGCGGGCCTCATCAACTACCGGCTCCTTAACCTCTACGATAGATGGAAGTATGGGTACCTCGGAAGGGGCGCTGTCATGTGGGATATCATTCGCCACATAGAAAGTGAGTGAAAAGGTGGTGAAAAAATGGAGAGAATGAGGGGAAAAGGGCCAAAAACCTAAAAAAGTCAACTCTGGGAGAGAGAAAATGGAAGAAAAGGTCAAAACTTGGGAAAAAGTGTGAGACCCAAGAAAAATCTGAGGGAAATAAGCCCAAAGGGATGAAAATTAAAAAAAAAAAAATCAACGAAAACAAATTCCAATCAGTTCAAAGTGAAAAGGGCCAAACGTGTTTTACGAATAAAGTTTGTGTGGGACATTGAGAAATGTATATAAAGTACGAATCTAGAGAGAGAGAACACCTAGAGAGAGAGAGAGAGGATTTCGGATGGCATGGCGTGAAGAAATGATGCTTAGGTGTTGTTTTAAAGAAGACCCAAGCCAAAAAGTCAAAATTGCCCCCGAAATGGCCACGGTGGCTGGTCGTCCCCTTTTTGTGGCCGGCCTACCCCTTTTGTGGTCCAGAGTTGGTTTTTGCTACCCTCTTGTCTAATCTGTGTATAAAAAGATCTTGTTTTTATCTTGGGAAGAGGAATTGAGGTATTTGAAGTTGGTTCTCATTCGGTGGATCTTGAAATTGTGTTCCAGTTGCACCGTCCAATTCCCGTTGTTTCTCCGGTGCATGAATGTGTCCCGATCTCAAGTCAAAACGAGTTGTATCCTTTTTGAGTATTTTGAGGAGCCCCTAAGCGGTAAGTTGGAGATCGTTGCAGGGTGTCTTCGGACACCGCTTTTTACTTATTTTCTGCTTATCTTTTCAATTTCGCATACCTATTATGTTGAGTAGAACATGCATTGCATCGTAACTCACATACCTATCTTGGTTGAATGGAGCATGAATCGTTATTGTATTCGCATCAGTTATGTTGCATTATGTCGTATTCATGTGTGTCATGCTTTTTAGTTCTTGTATCCACCTCTGTCACGTGAGTGTGATTTGGTTTTCTCTCTTTAACCTCGCTACGCGAAAGTATGGCTTGGTTTGTTCTTTAACCTCGCTACACGGAAGTGTGGCTTGGTTTGTTCTTTAACCTCGCTATGCGGAAGTGTAGCTTGGTTGTTCTTGTACCTCGCTACACGGAAGTGTAGCTTGGTTGTTTTTGTTTCTCGCTACGCAAAAGTGTAGATTGGTTTGTTCTTGTTATCCTCTCTACGCGGAAGTGTAGTTAGGATCACCATGTTACGAGGAAGTGTAGCTTGGTTTGCTCTTGTTATCCTCTCTACATGGAAGTGTAGTTAGGATCACCATGCTACGCAAAAGTGTAGCTTGGTTTGTTCTTGTTATTGTCTCTACACAGAAGTGTAGTTAGGATCACCATGCTACGCGAAAGTGTAGCATGGTTTGTTCTTGTTATCCTCTCTACATGAAAGTATAGTTAGGATCACCATTCGGTGTGGAAGTGTAGCTTGGTTTGTTCTTGTTAACCTCTCTACGCGGTAGCGTGGTTTGGATGTTTTTGTTACCCTCTCTATGTGGAAGTATAGTTAGGATCACCTCTCTACATGGTAGTGTAGTTTGGGTTGTTTTGTTCCTCTCTGTTCGAAAGTATAGTTAGGATCGTTTATCACCTTTCTACGCGGAAGTGCAGTTTGGCTTGTCTCTTGTTAACCTTTCTACGTGAAAGTGTGGATTGGATTGTTTCTTATACGCGAAAGTGTAGTTAAGATTGTTAGTAATTTCAATTGTTGCATTGGATTGAATCTCATCTTCATAATTTTCAGGCGGTATGCTCGTTTGTATTCTCAACAATTACATCACAGCATTTCTCATGTTGCATTCTGTCCCTGAACTACACTGGTTTGATTCCTTGCAAAGGGACATATAGGCAACCCATGGGTTCAACCAATTACTTTTATGTCTTAATTGCTTGCCCAAGTCTTACGGCCTTGTCAAAACGGGTCGACTCTAGACTTTGACATTCACTCATGTCATTTCATGATTTCGAGCTCTGTCAAAGAAGGGCAATTGTACACACCCCATTTTTTACCATCCTTAAGACTTGGACGCCTCAAATTGATCACCCAATGATGAATTTATATACGAACGCTTGATTTCCTCAGCAAGAAGCCTCGTTTTGAGTCTTAAAAGCCTAAAAACCTTGCACCACTTTTTGACCAAAACAGATTTTTTCCAAGCTTGATCACTTAGAGACTTGCAAGCCAATTAGTGGCTAGCTGGCCAAAAATTAGCTACCGGCCATCCCTCACCTGGCTGGTCGGCCAAGTGTTCTGATAAAACAGATATTTGTTATCAGCTATCCCTCAATGTGCATGCACTGCACCAGTTGGCTCAATATAGATATTTCCGAGATATCAACCAGTTGTTCTATAGATAGAGAGCCATACCTTATGTCTTTAGGTTAGAAAAATTTTTGAAGTACAAAATTCTTGAAAATATCTCTCACTTTCTTTCTATCTTGCAACCTATACACTCTCTATCGTTACTCCCTAAACCAAATTTTTAAGGCTCCCTGTTGAGGTTCTTGAGCTTCAATTTCAGCACTTGAGGGTGAGAAATTGTTGGTTTCTAAATCAAAGTGTTACTCCTCTTCAAGAGGTATAACTTTTAGCTTTTTTTGCACTACTTCCTCCCTATCTTTACTTGCTATTTTTGGACTGTTTTTCCACAGTTTTTATGTGCTAAAACTTATGGCTTACAGATCTCAAAGGTAGAGGGGGTAAACCACCCTTCTTTGAACCTTATTTTCCAAGCTTTTGCCCTTGTGTTTCCCATCTATTTTCCAACTTTTTCTTACTATTTTTCAGAGGCTAAAAATGTGGTTTTGAAGTCATAAAAGTGGAGGGGTTAGCCATCCCTCCTTGAGCTTGTTTACTAGATTCATTTCTCCAATATGGTAGTTCACTCTTTCTAGCTTTTCCATGATAATTTCAACATTGTTTTTGCTGCCTTTAGGGCTGTTTTGGGGCATTTATTTCATTTATGCTTTGTATAGTATACTTGTAGTGTAATTGTCCTTATAGGTTTGGTGGTTTAGGCCTTAGACACCAATCTATTTGAGTTGATAGCATTTGCTTTATGCTTTTCCTACCTATGTTCACATAATAACCTCTGCATTGTCCCTCATTTCTTGGCTTTTTATTTGTTTGAGAGTTGTTTCAACCGAGTGTTGTTTAAGCTTGAGAAAGAGAAACTTCCATGCTTAATGGTTTAATTTCTTCGGAAGTTCATTACCAAGGCATTACATCTCTCTCATGCCCAAAACAACTTCTTGTTTGACATTTCTCTCCATTTAGTGGACTTAATTCTCATTCTTGGATTAAAATGACTAATGAATGGAAAGGTAAGTAAAAGAGACAATAAGATTGGACTAAAATGGTACAAGATAATAAAATCAAGTTGGGTTCAATCGGACGTTAATTGAAACCATTGAGTCTTGAGTTATTTCATACTTTTAGTGATGATAATGGCTCAAGAATCAATGTTAACCACTTCCCTTGATCAATTCCATGATAAGGAGGAGGTTTTGTTTGTCTTTTATTTTCACTTATTGAGCCTTTGTCCAATTGAGTCATGGATCATCAGCCAATAACCTTGCAACCATTGATGATTTGTGAATTGACTCTACCCCTCCTTTGATCAATTTCATGATAGGAAGAGGTAGAGAGGATAAACATCCCCTAGAAATACTCTATTTTTGCTTTGTTTCTTTTCTGTTGTAGCAGGGTAGTACCAAAAATAGTGGCTGACCCGCCACCAATTGAATCCAGCCAACCACTTTCCCTTGCCGGCTAGCCACCTCTTTTCAACCAAATAGGGTCTTTTTCTTGTAGAACAGAGTAGAAACTGAGGCAAAAATAGAAGTATTTTATGCAGACAGAACAATTCTAGCAACAAAACAGAAGCGTTTTTGGGAGGATGTTCTCATTGGCACATGTGGTTCCTTAACCATCGCTTGAGTTTAATTAGTTTACATATCTCTTAGTTAATTAGTTAATTCATTCATTCATTCATTTGACCTGTAATAACTTAGTTAATTAATTTCATGTTGTAACTAAGTAGTTAGTTTAAATCTAATCTGTAATAGTTAGTTAGTTTAGCTAATGCATTTATTGGCGTTGTCATAATTAGCTTAAAATAGGGCATTTATTCGGACCCTCTTGTACAAGGGCCAAATATATAATAATGTGTGTATGTCTTCCAACCCCCATTTCTTTCTCATTTTTATTTACTCGCTTATGATGGATAGCATAGAGCATCATGTTTTATTTAGCATTTTCTATGACTTGCATCCATTCATCTTGCATATATAAGGTTTCGGCTCATCATACTAATCAATGTCAAATTCAAATTCCTTATTCGAATACGTGCTTTATCGCATGCCTTGAATTGACTCACATGCCATACTAATAGCTGAGCCTAGTAGTTGCATTTTGTATGTGTTGTATTAGTCACTTGCATATTAGCGCATGCATTTTTCTAATTGTTTTATTTCTTTTGGGTTGCCTTGGAGTACTAGGAGAGCATTTATTACTTTAGCATATTACATGTATCTGATTGTTGCCATATCAAGCATACCATAAGGCTAAGTGCTTAAGTGACATACCTGTTTGAATGCTAGTGGATGAAGGCTAATTGCTTAAATTGGGATGTTTTGACTAATGTATATACAAGTTCACTTTTTTAAGTGACACGTATTCAAAACTCTTTTCAAACAAACATAAAATCAAAGTATTCCAACTTATGCAAATTACTCAATACTTGTGTGTATCACATAGTAAATTAGCCTAATAATCGGAACAAGAGCATATGTTGTGCATAAGATTCACATCATGATTAGTAGAGGCCAATCTTTGATCGAGTGAGTGGGTTGCTCAATTCATGACCTTCTCCTCTCATACCTAAGTTCCCAAGCCGAGACACTTTGGTGATGACGGATAAGTGGCCTTTGGCACGAGTCTCTGGTTTCCTAAATTTTTCAAAAAATATTTAGGTGGCAACTCTGAAATCTGGCAATGCAGTCCATTTTTTTGTTTTTTATTTTTTGACATTTTTTATTCAAAATCGATTTTCCAAAAGAATTATCGGATTTGGACTCATTTGTGTTTATCTATTTCACATTACACTTGTGAAATCAGATTCAAAACCACGGGAGTCCGAAATATAGTGCCATCGTATCTGAAAGGAGCGCGAAAAGCAAGCTACAGTAGGCATCCAAGGTAAGGTCTACAACAAAGCATCAAAAGAAGAGGCATATTGAATAATCCGTGTTCGATTCTTATGGTTGGGAGGATGAAATCGCTTTTGGGAATTTCTAGACTACTAACAACTAACCTTGTAACCCTTGTTATGTACTTGAATATCATGTTTATTTCTCTATTGTTGTAATTGCTATTGTGTATTAGATTAGGAAAAATGGACAGAGTGTGTGTGCATTTACTGGGCATTCAAAACTCATAGCGTTTCATGCCAGGTATCCAAGAAACATGCGAGACCAACGAAGAGCTAGAGACATTTGAAAACTTGTGTCTATTTTAGAGAAAGTTAGCAGCCATTTTTCTTATGAGTCTATTCATGCTTTTATTTTTGGATTATAATAGTAATGGAACTTGTTTTGTTTTGTAATTTAAGATTTGAACACTGTAATTATTATTTGCTTTTGTAATCCTATGCCTATCTCCACGTTATTTATGAGACCTTGTGTTAATACCTCTTAAGATCTGTCAAAAAGATAGCTTGCTATCTAAGGTGGTTGGACTTAGAAGGGAGGCTACATTGACTCCTCCGACCTTCATCAGATCTTACTTGGCTATTGACCAAAGAACACTTTAGTGACGTTACCCTAACCCTTAGAGTAGAAATTGGGGTGTCGCAACTTGGTATCAAAGCCTAGGTTCAACCCTTACCCACGCGTTATGACCTACTGTTAGCGATTAACTTGTTCCGAATATGTTATATTATTATAACACTACCTATTCTATTAACTAAAAGACATCAAAAATAGAAATTTCCTTGACTTATCTTAGGGCATTTCTTCAAATTTCAGGCATAGCAACATCGACTCATGAGGACGTATTTCAAGATCGGGAAGTGGTTTTAACTCTGAGCAAGGCCTCACATCGCGTAGTAGGGGTACTATTAGTTCTACGCATCTTCTATCGATCGTTGTACCCTCATCTTGTATTCGTAACCTTTATTTGATGTCATCGTTTTCCAATATTAAGTCATGGTCATCTTGTTCTATTTTATATACTACCCTTTGTAAAATTAACCCCCTTTGAGCCCTGATTATTTAGCGCAAGGCTTTTTATAAATAGTTTTATTTTCTTTACTTGGTGATGAATCTCGGATATTCAGTTTGAAACGCGGATGGCCAACACAGTTTGAAGTTAAATATCTAGTTTAGTCACTACCTCTATAACCTTGACCATATTGATGTCTGAAACCGTAATGTCATCCATTCCATTATATCATTTATCCATAATTTAGACGATCCTTATGTTAATTGATGCTGTTACCACTTCATACTCTTCGATCTCTACTTCGTAATCATTCCATTAACCAAACTCTAGTAGTTATTATTTTTCCTATATATATGAAGTTGTATTATGTGTTTCCCAAAATTCGTTATCTACTATTTGATCTTATTGTTTCAAACACCCTAGGATAAACAAACCCTAAAGATAAGTTAAATTACTCTTAAGGATTCACCTCTATAATTAGAACTCAACTTATGTCTTAGAATGGTGGATATACGTGCCAACGACTACACGAAAACAAGCAACAACGCTTGAGGACGTGAGCAACATTACGCTAGAAATGCTATGCCAGTAAATCAACACCCTAAAAATGGACCTATACCTGCAGGAGCTGAGATCCCTAACCATTTAGGGCATTAGATTCTAAAAGAATTAGGAAAAATAAAAGGAAATAGGCAGAATAATAGAACCCATCGTTTCCTTGAAATTTGAAAACAAAGGTCACCAAAATTCACCGATGTACCAGATACAAGATAATAAATTAAGAAAATGATTGGATACAATAGGAATTATTGAACATGCCGACCATATTACCCTATAGATCATTGGTGGGCATTAATGAAAAGTAATTGTGACACTTCAATCTTAACCTAGAAGCAATTCAAGGAATTAATCTTGAAAAAGTACTTCCCAAATACCATCAGGCAGGAATGAGTTTTGGAGTCCTCGAGACTAGAATAAGGCAGAATAACCGTGGCACTGTACGATGCAAAGTTTGAGGAATTGGCTCGTTAGGCCACTCGATACGTAGAGAATAACGAAGAGAAGACAATGAAGTTTGAATGGGAATTGGATCCCACAATCAGAAGAAAGTAGTGGCTTATGCGCCCGATGGGACACATTTCTAGTTTAAGGGGGATAGATGAGATTCCCTAATCACAATAAAATGAAAGACACGCTGGCACGATCAACTTGCGGGATGGATAGCAAGTTTGATTCTAAATGTTAAAGAACGGGTTAAGATGGAACTTCCTCGAGTAGTTTGTAAGTATGCAAATGTCTTTCTTGAGGATTTTCCAGGACTACCAATAGCCTGAGAAGTAGACTTTAGTATAGAGCTACAAGCAGGGATCGCTCCAATATCAACGACCCCTATCATATGGCTCCTGTGGAACTATAGGAATTAAAGACAAACTACAAGAATTCCTTGAAAAGGGATTTATTAGACCGAATACCTCGCCATAAGAAGCCCCTGTAGACACCCCATTTTTGACCGCCCTTAAGACTTGGGCGCCACTGATTGCTTACTTAGTGATGCAGGCTATGCTATGCAAAGGTTTGATTTCTTTGGCAAGGAGAACTCCAAATCCAAACCTCACACCCCATTGTTGGACCAAAAATATTTTAGATGTTAAAACCCTCTCTTTCAAAATATTTTGAAAAAGGTTTCTGCGATGCTCCGAGGCTCACATTTCGTTAAATGTTGCGCTTTTCGGTAAACCGAGCAAGGACAAAGTGGAAATGAATGAAGGAGAGGTGAACTCTTTGAAAGAATCTTTAAAACATCTTGTTTACAGGTTTGGATTTGAAGAAAAGTGGAGAGGAGGGAAGAAACCAAGTTGGGGGAGAAAATGGGCATGAACCGTTGAGAGAGAGTCGAGCAGCCCTCGCTGAATCAGGGCTATTCGTTTGCGCACTTGGATTTCAGCTATGAGGCCACCACCATTGGAAAGAAGACTTCCGGGGCTTCATTTTGCACTAGAGAATCTCCTAAAGCCGTGTCCGGATGAGGAAGATATGGCTGGTTAAAGTTAGGCATCAATTCGGTTGGACCGAAACTGAGCAGTCTTCACTAAAAGAGGGATATCTCTTTGCACAGTTGGAATTTTGATGCAAGGCTGCCACCATTGGAAATATTACTTCCGGGGCTTCAATTTGGACACAAGAATGACCTGAAAAGGCATCCAGATGGAGTTAGGCTTGCTTCAAGTCGGGGACCAGGACTGATTTTTGCTGTCGACCACTGGGGGAGTGTGTCGGCCACATGTCGTCCAAAAATGGTTCTTGTCAGCTACTTAAGGTAGCCAGTCGGCCACTTGAGGTGGCCGGTCGGCCACTTGTGTCCAGAAAGCCAGAATCTGCAGATATTTCTTCTCCAGCTATTGCACACTGCTTCAGAATTCTCTACACTTTTGCAAAGAGACCCTTAACCAAAGTTGATTACCATTGGGCTGAGATTCCTTGGAGCCTTGTTTGAGCTCCAAAAAGGTGGTTCTAGCTAAGAATTGGACCTGTTTTGCAGCTGTGCTTCAAGGGTAAGAACTCTCTCCCTTTTAGCTTATTTTGCATGCTTGCTTTACCATAGTTTTCAACTACTTTGGGGTTGTTTTTTGGGGTGGTGTTGAACTAAAAAAAACTTTGTTTTTCATTCCTAAAAATGGTAGTTTAAGCCCCCTTTTGTGTTAGGGGGTTGTCTCTCCCTTTGCTCTTTGGCTTGTAAAGCCTTTTGAGCTAACTTCCTAAGCTTTTGAAACCATCTTTTCTTGGACTTCAAACCATTGAATTCAAGAGGAATTTCAGTGGTGGAAAGATGGTTTTGAGGTCCAAAATGGAAGGGGGTGGTCCCCTCTTCTCTTGTCTTACTTGCTTGTGTTGTTGGCCTATCAAATGAGCATGTCTTTCTACTTCTTTGTGGCTTTGTTCAAGAATATTTTTGTGAATTTTTAGACCTTCCATAACTCTATTTTTGACTTGTTTGATCATTGGTTGCTTGCTCTTTGCACTTGTAGTATAATCCTACTTGTTAGCCTTGCATGCTTGCTACCTTAGCTCGTAATTCTGGCATGTATTGGCTCTACTCCAGTATGTTTTTGGCCATTATTTAACATGCTTTAGCTCTGATTTTGGTTGATTGGGTCATCCCTTGCTTGGTTTTTGCACTTGCAGTGCAATCTCACACACTAGCCTAGCATACTTGGTGTTTTAGCCTATTGTTCTAGCTTGTTTTAGCTCTATTTCAGCATGATTTTGGCCTTGATTAAGCATGCTTAAACTCTGCTCCAAGTGGCCTTGGTCATGTATGGCTTGCCTTGTAGGGCTATAGTGTAATTGGCTTCACTAGTCTTGAGTTTTGAGGCCCTTAGCATGCTATATTTGTGATGTGTGCATGATATGGAATCATTTCGTAGGTAATTTCAGGGTTTATATCTTTGCCATACTTCCACTTAAATCACTCTTTCAATGCTTTTGAAAAGTTGAGCATTATGCTTTGTTTGTGAGCCAATACATGAGCTTATTTTTCTTGCCATCTATGCTACAAGTCTAGCATGTTTTTGCCACTATTTTGACCTACCTTAGATCTGTTTTGAATGTTTAAGGTCATTTGAGCATTGCTTAATATGGTTATAGTGTAAAGGGCCTTGACTAGCTTTGAGTTTTAGGGCCTTTAACATGTTGTGCATGTGATGTTTGCATGGTATGGCACCATTTGGCATGTAATTTCAGTGTATATAGTGTAGTCACACTCTCATACACTTTACTTCTTCATAGCTTTTGAGAGTTGTGTAGCATGCCTTGCTCATAGGCCAATGTAGAGACCCCATTTTTGACCGTCCTCAAGACTTGGACGCCACCGCTTGAACACTCGGTGATCATCCATGTTTGTGTTCGTCTTGAGTTCCCGGAGGTCTTGAATACGCGCCTTGCCTCAGGATCTCTCGACTCGACTGTTTTGTGTTTGGTTTTGCACTAAACACTTGTGCTTTGCCTTAGAGGGGCAGGGAATGGCTTGTGGGCCATCTCCACACTCCACCGGCCATGGCTCGAGGCCATCGGCTGTGTCTTGTTGTCACCGGCCAAATGTTTGGCCGGCCGACACTATAGATGGCTGGCCGGCTATCTTTTTTGGTCAATTGTATTTTTGGCTGGCCGACTACTGTGCATCTGCTTTTGCAGATATTTTCATGCAGCTGGCATGCACTTGGCTCCCCTCCATACACGTGTATGGAGGGATTTGCCTCTTAGCTAGCTTGTCTTGTAAGCTTACAAGATTGAAGCTCTATAAGAGGAGGCCTCCTCTCCCTCTTTTAGGGTTAGACAACATTTTCAAAGGGGCTCTAGTTTTAGGGTTAGGATTTGTATCTATCCTATATCTATACCTTCCTATCTTTTATGTTTTGTGTGTGTTTTGCCTCACTTTTGTGCACAAACACCCACCATCACACCTTCTCTTGGAGCTGAGGCACTAGAGGGCTATTCTTGGACTTCTTGGGTGGTTTTGAGCTCAAAGAACCAGCTGGTCTACCATTTTTGAAGAGGGTCAACAAGGGTAAGGACTTTATCTTTAAATACCCCATTTTTGCAAAGCTTTTTTTGACTATCTTGCATCGGTTTTTGAGCTTAGCATATAACACATAAAAGTCTTGCTTTTGCCTACTCTAAATAGTTGTTTAAGGGTGTTTTAAGCTTTAGGGTTGTTTGACCCCTCTTAAGGCTTGTTTGGCCCTTGTTTTGTGCCATTTTGGTTGAGCTTTGGGACCATTGTGTTTGGGCCTCCTCACCACTGAAATCTTGAGGGATTTCAGAGGTGAGGATGGTGCCTTGAGGTCCTAAGAAGGAGAGGGCCACCCCCTCTCCTTATCCTTGAAAAGGGTCATTTTTGCCTCTTGAGGGAGCATCTAATTTAAGTGTATGTTGACCATGCCTTAGCTATTTTTTGTGCTTATTATGTCATGATTTAGCACTGTTTTGAGTTGGTTTTGGTACACCATGCTTGCTTAGCATACATGCCTTGTAATGCCATGTTTAGGCCTTAACATGCTTTAAGCTTTGACCTTTGTTTTAGCATGATTTTGGCTCAGTCTTGTGAAGCTTTTGTGCATGATTTAGTGTGCTTGAGGACTGTTTTTGGTTGTTTGGGTCATCCATGCTTTGCTTTGTATAGCCACCATGTAATCCCTCTTGTATGCCTTAAGCATTGGCCCCTCTAACATGCCATCCTTGCTTTGTTTCAGTGGTTTGGAACCACTTGGCATGTTATTTCAGACCTTATGATGTGCTTTTATGCTTGCATTTGATGTCCCTTTAATGCTTTATAAGGTTGTCATCTCATGCTTCATGTTTAGGCCTTCATGCATGCCATAATGTTTAGGCCCCCTACGATGCCATGTCACTGTGTTTTTAGCTTTGTTTTAACATACTAAACCTCTGATTTTGGTCATTCAATTCATGCCATGTTTGGTTTTCTTAAGGGTAGTTCAATACCTCCTTAGCTTGCCTTAGGCTTTGGACCATTGGTTGCATGTTTGGCTTGTCTTGCGTGCTTGGTTTGGCACCATCACTAACATGATTTCAGAGCTTTCCATATATGCCTTGCATCCATGTTTGCATCCTTTCAAGTGTGCTTAAAAGTCTCTCTTTTATGCCTAAGTCTTGGACCTTGCATGCATGTCTATTGGTATGTGTTTTAGCCTCTATTATTGAGCATGTTGGCCACTATTTTAGGCTTGTTTAAGGGCTACCTAATTTAGTTTAAGTCCATCCCTTGGTATGTTGTTGCATGCTTAGCTTATGACATGTTGTTGCATGTTGAAATGGTGTTGCATTTGGCATGCATTCTCCTCCTTGTTTTGGTTGCTTAACATACCATATGTTCTGCATGTTTGTGTGTTGGCATTGTACCTTGTATGCTCATTTAACTTGCATGCTTGTTATATGCCTTGCATGCTTCCCATATGCTCATGTTGCATGCCTAGTTAACATACTTAGGTTGCATTGCATTTGCATGCATCTTTCACCTCTTGATCAAGCCATGATAGAGGTTGAAAGCCCCTTTGTTTGCTTATTTGGTTTGCATTGCATTTGAAATTAAAATGCACACTTGATTCTTTGGGCCATCATGCATTGAAATGCGCGATTGGTGGTCAGAGAATGGAGACCTATACTCCTTTGAGTCATAAACATGATAAGGAGTATGATTAGTGCATACATTGCTTGAAATGCATTGCCATGCTATGTCTTGCCCTCTCTTCTTCATCCAAAATCGGGCTGCAGAAGATTTGGCCGGCCGACCATCTTCAGTGCCGACCGGCCATCCATCAGTGGCCGATATCTCAATTAGTGGCCGGTGACTATTCTCCATGGCCTGTGGCCAATCCCCTTAGCCGGTGGTGTTCTACAGCATTCAGAGAAGCAACCCTGGGACTTGTGCAGTCTTCAGAGGAGCAGAACAGTCAAAGCAGAGGCATCTTGTGTATGGCAGTGACTTTCTGAGTGGAACCGAGCGCGCATGCATTGGACCCTCTTCCCGAGGCTGCAGTTTTCTACTTTCTTAGATTAGTTAATTTGCTTAGCTAGATTGGTCTATAATATTTTAATTAGCTTGTAGGTTAATTAATTATTATTCTTTCGGTCCCTCCGAGCGGGGGCAAATTTGTAATAAGTGTGGGTGTGTGCATGTCTTCCAACCCCCACTTCTTTCTCCCTTTTACTTACCTTCCTTGATGGTTAGTATTAGGACATGTTTACTTTAGCATACCTTATGCTATGCGTGCGTGCATCATTCATCAGTATTGCATGCACCGGGCTCGGTGCATCATGCTAACTGCATAAGTATTTCAAATCTAACTTGAATACATACTATCTGTGCATTTTCACATGTCATCCTTAGATTAGCCGAGCCTATTCTAGTGACATTCTGTATGCGTTGCATTAGTCACTTAACATGGACTTGGATCATGCATGATTGCTAACATGTTCTTGTTTTGGCGCAGAGTACATTATAAGTATTTTATGCTTTAGCATTTCGCATGAGTGTGAATGTTAACATGACAGCATGCTTACCATGTGGCTAGATGCTTATGTGATATAAACTGCCTGAATGCCTGTGGGTGAAGGTTGGACTGTTTGAGTTGGAACAACTCATTGAAATCCGTATTTTAACCTACTTACGAGTAGCAAATTCCAAAGCGTTTTCCAAACAAACGGATATGTAATGTTTTATTCCAAATTAGGCAATCTAGTCTATACTTTTGTGTTGTGTGCATCACATAGTAATTCTAGCTAATTAACCGAAATAAGAACACATAACGTTTTCAAATTAGGATATCACGGTTAGTAGAGGCCGATCTTCGGATCGGGCAAGAGGGGGTGCTCATAGCTAACCTTTCCCAATCGTACTCAAGTTTTTGAGCCGAGGCAACTTTGGTGATGACGGACACGTGGCCTTTGGCACCGAGTCAGGGTTTCCTAAATTCCCTCATTAAAAATATTTAGGTGGCGACTCTGTATCTGGCAAAGCAGTCCATGTTTGGCATTTCTTTCAAAATCTGTTTTTCTCAAAATGATTTGCCGGATTTGGACTCTTTGGTTCAGATTAAGAACCGTGACAAATCGAGTTCGAACTGTGGCAGCATAAGTCCCTCACGCGGGGCGCGTCTACAGCCAACATGTGTGCATGTTCTTTTAGCATTTTGAGCTCCCATTTTAGCATGATTAGACCTCTGTTTTGGCATGTTTAACTTCTGTCCGGGGTTGGTTTGGTCATTTGTGCTATGTATTGCATGCCTCTAGTGTTATGCTCTTTGCTAGCTTCAATGCTTTCGACTCTGAGTATGCTTTGCATGCATCATTTTCATGCTTTGATGTCATTTAGCATCCTATTTTAGTGCTAGAACATGTGCCATTGCATTCCACCTTTCATTGTTATATCACTTTCAAAAGTGGTCTTAAGCCCTTTGTTGGTTTAAGCACGAAATTGAGGCGTTCATGCCTAATGATTTTAGCCTTCTCTTGAGGGTTTCTACTAACCAACGGCATGATGCTTCTTTCATGCTCAAGAAGCTTGTGGCTTGGTCCGTCTTTCCATTTAGAGGACTTCTCATTTTTGGACTTAACCGGTTAAAGGATCAATCGGTAATCTAAAACGAGTAAACAAAATGAATCAAAGTAAAATATGCCAAGATAGCATGTTTGTGTTGCATTGCATGTGTTTGGATCAGATGTTAATCCAAACATAAGAAATGAGAGACGTTTCATACTTGAAGTGATGAAACATGCCTCATTTCTTAGTCACCGACACCCTTGATCGTGCATGATAGGGTGGAAATTTCATCGAGTCTATTTGTGCATTCATTGACTTGTACACGCTTGGCTTCTTGGCCATCGTGCATTGTGATGCTCGGTTGGTGGCCCGAGAGTTGAGTACCATACTCCTTTGAGCTTGAGAATGATAAAGAGGGTGGTTGTACACACATACCCTGCAAATGCCTTGCTTTGCCCCTTTTGTACTCTGTTTGCAGCAAAATTGGAGTGTGTAGAAGCAAGTGGCCGACCGGCCAGGGCAAGTAGCCGACCGGCCATAGGAAGTGGTCGACCGGCCACTTTAAGTGGCCTACAGCTTCCCCTGGTGGCCGACAGTCCACCAGCTTGAAGGTGGTTCAAAGTTGTTCTGATTCTGGAGCAGAAACAACCTGGAGATTGGTTCGGTGTTCAGGAATCAAGGCGAATGCAAACAGAGGCAACCGGTGACAATGCGACGGATTTTCAGCAAAAAACAACCAAGCATGCATACATCCCTCATCCTTCGAGGCCGTTTAATTGATTTATTAGTTAGTGAACGTGTTTAGCTAATTAATTCAATTTGTAATATTTAGCTAACTTAGAATAGTTAGTTAATTTCAAATCATGTGTTGTAATTAATTAGCCAGAATAGTTAGTTAATTAGTTGTTTTGTAATAAGTAGCTTAGCATAGCTTAGCCTATTATTCGGACCCTCCATCGATAGGGCAAATGTTGTAATAAGGGTGCGTGCGTGTGTGCATGTCTTCTAACCCCATTTCTTTCTCCTTTTATTTACCCGCTTTCAGTGGTTAGATTAGGGCATGTTTCAATTAGCATACTTATGCTTTGCATGCGTGCATCATTCATTTGTCTTACATGCACCGGGCTCAACACATCATACAAACTGCATTGTATTTCAATATACTTTCTTGAATGCGTGTTTCAAAGCATGTTATCAAGTGTTGCAACTCATATGCCATCTTAGATAGCCGAGCTTATTTAGTTGCATTTTGCATGTGTTGCATTAGGCACTTAACATAGTTCGGATCATGCATGATTTCTAACTAGTTTCCTGTTTTGGCTCACAGTACACTATAAGTGTTTATGTTTTAACATCTTTGCATGTGTGTAAGTGATTTCCATGTTAGCATGCTTGCCATGAGGCTATCTGCTTAAGTGCTTAACTGTATGAATGCTTGTGGATGAAGGCTTCATTGCTTGAATTGGAATAATTCATCGAATGTGTGTTTTAAGCCCACTTTGTAGAGTGGCAAAATCATGTTGTTTTAAAGTCCACTTGAGAGTGGCAAATCCGCGCTTTCGCCTACTTGAGGGTAGCAACTTCAAACCATTTTCGAAAAACAAACATGAGATGTTTTGTACCAAATTGAGTGATTTAGTCTATACTTGTATGTTGTGCGCATCACATAGTAATTCTAGATTAATAACCGGAATAAGAACACATGTGTTTATAAAAACAACATATCATGTTAGTAGAGGCAGATCTTTGATCGGGCGAGCGGGAGTGCTCATTTCAGGACCTTTCCCTCTCGTACCCAAGTTCCCGAGCTGAGGGAACTTTGGTGATGACGGACACATGGCCTTAGGCGCGAGTTAGGGTTTCCTAAATTTCCCAAAATAAAATATTTAGGTGGCGACTCTAAAATCTGGCAAAGCAGTCCATGTTTGGCGCTTTTTGATTAAAATTGATTTTACAAAACGATTTGCCGGATTTTGACTCTTTGGTGATTTATCAGTCTTACATTGCACTTTGTGAGATTAGATTCAAAACCGTGATAGGAGTCCGAACTGTAGTAGCTAGAACCCAATTCGCGCCCTCTCCAAAAAGGGGGCGCGCGGAGCGAGTCGGGCGGTCTACAGCCCCCGTTCTATTTCCCAAGAAGAAGGATAGGACGTTAAAGTTATGCATTGACTATCATAAACTTAATCGAGTCATGATTTCTAAGAATTGATGACCTTTTTGATCAACTTAGAGGTTCATAGTTTATTCGAAAATTGATCTCAGGTCAGGTTACCATCAACTACAAGTCAAGGACGAGGATATACCAAAGACTATGTTTTGGACTCAATGCGGTCACTATGAGTTTGTAGTAATGCTCTTTGGACTAACCACTGCACCAACAGTATTCATGAGCCTAATGAACAAGATCTTTACACCATACCTCAACCAATTTGTAGTAGTGTTCATTTACGATATTTTAATAAATTCAAGGTTTGAGGAGGAGCATGAACGACATTTGATGATTGTTCTTCAAGACCTTAGAGATAACCATCTATACGCCAAGGCAAGTAAATGTGAGTTCCGATTAAAAGAAGTAAAATTTTTGGGATATGTAGTATCGGAGAAGGGGATTGTGGTAGATTTAACTAAGGTAGAAGCGGTCTTGGATTGGAAGTAACCAAAGACTATAACGGAATTCGTAGTTTCTTAGGACTAACTAGGTATTATAACATGCCCGAGGAGTACCCATGCGCGTTAAACAATTCGGACCCTTGGTCTCTTTGATCTAGTCTGACAAGTGCAATGTGAAACGTAGACGATAGTCCACATTTGGCAACTTTTAGAAAATCCATTTTATTACAAAAACATTTGCCAGAAATGGACTATGTCATCAGATCTCAGAGTCGCCACCTAATATTTATTTTGGAAAAATTAGGAAACCCACGACTGGTGCCAAGGCCATTGTTCTTCATAACCAAGGATGCTTGGCTTGGAACCTTACATATGAAGGGAGAAGGTTATTAATTGAGCACCACCGCTCACCCGATCAAAAGATCGGCCTTTACTAACCATGATATGATTTTTATTTCCTTATGTGTTCATATTCCGATTATTTAATAAATCCTAAAAAATTACTATGTGAAGCATAAAAGTATGGACTATGTCACCCACTTTGGAACAACTTGATTTCATATAGTTTTGAAAGAGTTTTGAAGATGTACAACCCAAATAAATTGAGTTTACAAACATGAAAATCAACATTATTCCAAATTAAGCAACACAACCTCCATCCACCGACATTCATACAGTTATATCAAATAAGCAAATAGCCTCATGGTAGGATGCTAAACATAGTAAGAAAGACACAAACAAGCGGGATGCTAAAGCATAAAATTTACATATTTACAAACGTCACATGAATAGTTACAAAACAAAATTAGCAAAAATGCATGATCTGATATACAAAATCCTATGCAATTCACACATGAGATGCAACTAAATATTCGACTTCTAAGATATGACATGTGAATCATCTCAAGAACATGAGATAGCGCACATAATCAGATAAGAATTGATTAAATCCACAAATGCAAAATTAGCCGAATCAAGATGCATGAAACATAGATGTATAGCAAGGATATACTTTTAAAAAAAAAAACAAAAAAAACCACATGGTGCATATCCACAAATGAGAAAAGTAAGTAAAAAAACGGGAGAGAAAGAAGTGGGGCGGGAAATTATTACAACACTTTGAATAAATTATTACAAACCAAATGTGAGAGAGAAGAGGTAATATTACAATAAAATAAAACATAACCTTACGAAACACTCAAAATAAAAATAAACAAAATAAAAGCTTCATGTTCCTTGGAACCATCGGCGGAAATTAGTCAACATTGGGAGATTATGCCATCTTGTCCAACGAAGCTAACTAGCCGGCCTATTAACTACACCGAGCAAAACCTATCTTGTTGCAAAATCAGAAAAGGAACAAAAAAGAAATATGTAGGTGACTCAACTAGCCACTACCAGTTAGCTTACAACAATACTAATATGAAAAAAGAGCAAGCAAAGAAGAGAAATAATAATAATAATAATAATAATAATAATAATAATAATAATAATAATAATAATAATAATAATAATAATAATAATAATAATAATAAACAACTAAACAAACCACTTGGATTACAACAACACACAACGAAATATAAAATAAGAAAATAAATATGAGATAAACAAACCACTTGGATTATAATAAAACACTATGAAATAAGAAACAAGAAACAAGAAAATAAATATGAGATAGAAAATATAAGAAAATGAAAGACTAGAAATTCACCTTCCAAAGAAAAATTGAACTTCTTGATTTCCAAACTTCCTCTTGATCACCATCAATTTTTGGAAGTGTTTTCTCAATCCTCAATTCGAAACTAGAATGGAGCTCTGGGTATGTGTGATGGAAAAGTGGCTAACTCTCTTATTTTTCCTCGCTTTCAACAACACTCACTTTTTCATTTGATCAATCACTACTGAAATTTAGCTATTTCAGAATTTTTGGAGTTGTTTTGGATGTATAAAAGGTGGAAGTTCAGTGCGTATAAGCCATGGAAGGTGTATGTGGAATATGAAAGTGTTTTTGGCTACAAACTTGAATTTTTTTTCTTCTTCTTCTCTCTCTCTCTCTTTCTCACTCTTTTCTCTTCAATTTCGTAGTCCTTCTCTCTTACAATCTGATCATTCTATATAGGCAATGAGGGAAAGTTAAGGTTAAAAAAAGGTGGGAGACAAGAATGTGATAGGAGGGCAAAGTTTTTAAGGTGGTTAGATTGGATCCCTCTTTTATGGATGTAAACAAATTTCTTTTTGACAATGGGGGATGATTAGGTATGTATTTGGTGATATATAGGCCAGCCAATGGGGTAGGAAAGTGTTCCATACCGCAAAAAAAATACAAAAATACAAAAATACGCCTTCTCTGCCTACTAGTTTGAAATGGTCAAATATTATTTGGAGGAGAATATAACACAAGGTGATGCTGTGGCAGAGTGGTTAAGGTTTAGGATGTGGAGTCTTAAGTTGGGGGTTCAAACCCCTTCACTAGCATTCTTGTTTCTTTTTTTGGGTAAATACATGTCAACGCCACATCATCAGCAAGGACAATCCAGTTATGCCACGTCTACAAGACCGCCATGTCAGCATCACAGTCAACATTTGACAGAATATTCTGTATATGGACGGAATATTCCTTAACTTAACAGAATATTGCCTGCCTTAATAGAATATTCATCTCTCTAACGGAATATTCTCCTAAAAAGGTAACTTGTGACTGTTCTTGAGACGAGAAGACTTGTTTCTAATTAAAACACTTGGCCAAAACAGGTTTAGGGTTAGAAATAAAGCTAGGGTTGGAAATAAAGCTCAAATTCTATTTTCTTACTAAGGATTCTATGAGAAACACCTTCTTGATTTCACCATCAAGTGATCAAAAGAAAGTGCCCAAGTCTTAAAGTCGATCAAAGTGGGGTGTCTATAGTTGCCCCTCTTCGACAGAGCTCGTAGTCATTTCTTGACGTGAGTGAACGTCAAAGCCTGAAGATGACCCTTTTGACAAGGCCATAAGACTTGGGCAAACAAAAAAATTGCAATGCAGTTGGTTGAATTTGAGGGTTGCCTACGTATTCCTTTTCAAGGAATCAAACCAGCATAGTTTAGGAGCAAAATGCAAATGATATGCTCGAAATAAAAATTGGACTTACATGCTTCGCGAAGCCGTTTTCATGATGCTTATGAGATGGTGCAATGCAACAAGGAAAACTTTAAACATGCGTTCTACATGATATAGCGAGTATTTAAAACAAACTAGGAGACAAACTTGCGTGTCCCAAGATGAACCCATTCGAGGACACGTCGTCACGTATTTTAGGACAAAAAAATGCTCAGGATCACGTTCTTACATGCCTCAAACACGTCTCATGCGAGTAGAGAGAACTCAAAATTCAAACACTTCTCATGCGAGTGAAAGAAGTGTAAATTTGTAGTCCAAGCGTGTCTCATGCGAGAGGAGAAATTGTAAACCCATAGTCCAAATACATACATCTCACACAAGAAAAAGAAATATGAATTCGGAATCCAAACGCATCTCACGCGAGAGAAGGAACTGTAAATTTGAAGTCCAAATGCGTCTTACGCAAGAGAAGGAAAGGTAGTGAATCGTATTTCATATGGAGAAGGGGTAGGTTTTAATCGAGTAAACTTGAATATCCTAACGCATTTCACGCGAAAGGAGGAAATGTGGTATAACCAACAGGCGTACCTAACCGTATTTCATACGGAGAGGAAGAAGGTTTTAACCGAGTAGACTTGAAATCCTAAAGTGTTTCATAAGAAAGGAGGAAAGGTGGTGTAACCAACACGCGTACCTAACCGTATTTCATACGGAGAGGGAGAAAGTTTTAACCGAGTAAACTTGAAATCCTAAAGCATTTCATGGGAAAAGAGGAAAGGTGGTGTAACCAACAGGCATACCTAACCGTATTTCATACAAAGCGGGGGAAGGTTTTAATCGTACGCTTGAAATCCTAAAACGTTTCATGCGAAAGGAGGAAAGATGGTGTAACCAACAGGCATATCTAAACATATTTCATACAGAAAGAGGAAAGGTTTTAACCGAGTAAACTTGAAAATCCTAACACGTTTCATGCGGAAGAAGGAAATGTGGGATGCAATAGATGCAACATGTTGAGTGATAAATGCACGAGAGCGGTTGAATTGTGCGATAGATGCACATGAACGATCGATTCACAAAGATGGTTTGATTGATACACAAAGTTATTGTATATATATATTTATTTTGAATAAATACCATATACTGTATTCATATACATCCATATACATATACATGCGAATGATATACAAAATATGTATTACATATGTATACATATACACACACAAACTATATATGTATACATATACACATATATATATATATACGGTCAAAATATATATAGTTACATGTACACAGACATATACGTACATAATATATACACACATACATACATACATATATATACCTATACATATACACATCTATCTCTCATTCCCTGTTTTTGTCACTCTTTCCTTCATCTTCTTCGAGTGTCGTGTCTGGTGCACAATTTCAACAATTGCGGTGCCTGACCGACATGCTGCCCCGATCTTCAATGATGCCTTAAGCCTTCTCTCTCACCTTGTCTTCTTTTTCTTCCTTGTTTTTTTCTTAAGCCGAGGCTTGTGAGAGAGGTAGAGCAAAAGGTTGCAAACTTTCTCTGCCACCACTTTGCAACCCTTTTCTTTTGCATCACTCTCCTCTGGCATGGCCTCTTCCCGCGGTTCTCTTACACTTTTTCCAGACCTCAATGAGTCTATGATAGAGATGACTTATTCCGACTACCTTGAACCGTAACCACGCGCTCCTCCTCCTTCTCCTGTTTTCAGCTTTCCAGCGATGTTAGTTGAGCAAATAATGGCAGCACAATCTGACATCGAAGCTAACTCGCATACGCTGAGGTCATGTGTGAAGATCGTGACTGCGGTCTCCAACTTGTCTCGTCGATTACAGAATAGGACGTTTGATATACGTCAGCTAAATGCACAACTCTCCTTGCTCCAACGTATGTACAAGGACTCTCGAGCAAAAATTAGTGCACTGAAAAAGCAAAACAAAGAGCTAAAATGACAAGGCATCTCTACGGCCCCGATTCGAAGTTCCCTCATACTCTGCATTTGACGGCCAGCGGGGAATAATTTCTTTTGAAAGCTCTGCCAAGGCTGCGAGACAGCTGACAGTAGAGTCAAGCGACGAAGCTGTTTGCAAAATGAATTCGATTTGTAATCTTTGCTGTCGAGTTGCTGCTGGAAATTGAGAAAATGTTCCATCTCTTTTGTAATTCTTATTTTTTGTATTTTTGTATTTTTTCTTGGGAGTGGGCACCTATAGCTTCAACTCTTTTTTGTACAACTTTGATCGGGGATCCTTAAAATTTAATAAAAGAGTTTTGTTTTCCAATTTGAATGGCATGAATGGCATAACACTGAGCATAAAAATCATTTTATTTTTGTAGACACCTCATTTTTTACTGTCCTCAAGACTTAGACGTCATCACTTGTGCATTTGACGATTGTGTTTGTTTGTGATCGTTTTGAGTGTCCGAAATCCTCGACGGAACGCCCTGTCTTTGAGCCTTTAGACCTTATCCCTTTCTGTGTCTTCTTTTGGATCAAAACTTGGTGCCTGAAACTTGTGGTGACCTGTCGGCCACAACCAGAGGTTGTCGGCCATGGCTTGTGCTTGTCGGCCATTGGTGTGGCCGGTTGGCCACCAGTGGTGGCCGACGGCCACTAGTCTCTTTTTCTAGATATTTTAGATATTTGTTGACAGATGTGCCAGCTGTTAGCACATTGAGCTACATCTCCCTACACGTGTATGGTGGGATATTTCTAAGCTCAAGGCATGTTTTTCTATATATAGGGGGGTTCTTCCCCCATTTTGGAGGGTTAGAAAATTCAAAGCAAAAATTTCTCTCTCTTACTCTCGTACAATTTTGTGCCCAAGTGCTTGTTTTCTCTACACTTTTGCATACACATCCTAAATCAAATCCTTTTACCTTTGAGCTGAGGCTACTTGGGGTCTTCTTGGAGCTCTTGAAGGTGGTTTTAGTTTGGTTTTGTGCCTAGAATTGCCTTTTGCTTCAAGAGGTAGTTTACTTGCCTTGTTTACTTTGTTTTGCAAGCTTGTTTTACCATCTTTTCTTACTGTTTTGGGGTTGGTTTTGAACTGAGAAAAGTTCTCTTTTGTGGATTAAAAGTGGTGGTTTGACCCCTTTTTTAGTTAGGGGGTGGTTCACCCTTCCTGCTTATTAGTTTGTAAAGCTTTTGTGCCCGTATTCATCACTTTCAAATCAACTTGTTTAAGCCTTTTAACCACTGAATTTCAGAGGTTTTTCAGTGGTAAAAAACTTATTTTGAGGTCCAAATTTGGAGGGGTTAGCCTCCCTTCCTTGTGTCTTGCTTGCATGCCTAGTTAGCTTCACATGTTAGCATGTTTTTCTAGCTTAACTTAGCTCAATTCTAGCATGTTTTAGCTACTAAAATAACCTGTTTTAGCTCTGTTTTGGGTTGGTTAGTTCGTTTGAGTCTTGTTTTGCATAGTTGTAGTGTAATCCCTTTCACTAGCTTAGTGTTTTAAGGCTTTAACTATCATTGTTGTGAGTTGGTTGCATATTTTAGTGCTTTTATCACTCATTTTCAGCACTCATCATCTCTGCAATCTCCCATATTTCTTCACTTTTTGGTCTTTCTTTGAAAGTGGTTTCAAACCACTTGTTGCCTAAGTGTGAAATGGAGGTGCTACACCTAATGGTTTAATCCCTTAGGGGGTTCATTATCAACAGTGTAATGCCTCTTTCATGCCTAAAGCAACTTGTGGTTTCAGCCCTCTTTCCATTAGAGGACACTCACCAATGGAAAAATGGATTAAAGGATGATTTGGTAATTAAAATGAGTAAACAAAATTGGCAAGTAAAAGAGGCAAGATAAGCATCTCTTTGTGTTGCATTGCATGTGTTCAAATCGGACGTTAATTTGAACATAAGGTAAATGGGACATTTCATACTCAAAAGTGATGAAATGTGCCATTCTCCTTGGTCTCCATTGCCCTTGATCATGCATGATAGGGTGATGGTCATTTCGGTCTTGTTCTTGCATTTATTAAACTTGCACAATTGGTTTCACAAGCCATCATGCAATCAATTTCTTGATTGATGGTTTGTAAACCAAAGCTTGTCCCTCCTTTGATTTCCCCATGAAAATGAGAGGCAAAGTGTGCAAACAACCCTTGAGAAATACAATGTTTTGCTCTGTTCTGTTCTCTGTTGCAGCAAGGAGGTTCAAACCAGCAGTGGCCGACAGCCATCACTAGTGGCCGACCGGCCACCATTGGTAGCCGACCGGCCCATTGTCGGCTATCAATGAAATTTGTACAGTGCATTGGTAAGGTGGAACAAAGGTGTTCTGGAAGTGGACAACTTTGTTAGTGATCAAATAGGCAAACAGAGGCTTGCAGTAGCAAAATGGTGGCTTTTCGAGTGAAAATCGAGCATGCATGCATCCCTCACTTTCAGGGATTAGCTAATTAGTTTAACTAACAATAGATCAAGTATGAGTTGTAATTAATTAGTTGTAGCTAATTAAGAGTTGTAAATAATTAGTTAGTTTAATTAGTTATTCGATTTTGGTTTGTAATAATTAGTTAGCTAGAATAGTTAATTAATTCGGTTTGTAATAATTAGTTAGCTTAATTAGTGTAGCTAGTTGATTAGCTTATTCATTCAGACCCTCCTTCGCAAGGGCGTAATGTTGTAATAAGTGTGCGTGCGTGTGTGTATGTCTTCCAACCCCACGTCTTTCTCCCTTTTATTCAATCGCTTTTGATGGTTAGATTAGCGTCATGTTTCAATTAGCATATCACATGCTTGCATCCATTCATCTTGTTTCGCATGCACCGAGGGTCGGCGCATCATTCAAACTGCATTGCAAGTTCCATACTTCTTTGAATACGTGTTTAATCGCATGTTGTTCAAATCACTTCATATGCCATATTAGTAGCCGAGCCTATTAATTGCATTATTGCATGCATTGCATTAGACATCTTGCATAGTTAGGATCATGCATCTTTCTAATTAGTTTCTGTTTTGGCTTGGAGTACTCGGTGAGTTTTTACGCTTTAACATACTTGCATAAGTGTGAATGTTGCCATGATTAGCATGCTTGCCATGAGACTATGTGCTTAAATGCTAAACTGCATGAATGCATGTGGATGAAGGCTTGTTGTTTGAATTGGAACGATTTAACAAATGTACGTTTTAAGCCCACTTTGTTAAGTGGCAAATCATGTTTTAAGCCCACTATGTTTGGTGGCAAATCCGCAATCTTTTAAGCCCACTTGAGGTGGCAAATTCAAACCATTTTCACAAACAAACATGAGTTGAATTGTTCCAAATTGAGCAAACTAGTCTATACTTGCTTGTGTGCATCACATAGTAAAGCTAGTTTAATAACCGAAACAAGAACACATGGTGTTTATAAAAGATCATATCATGATTAGTAGAGGCCGATCTTTTGATCGGACGAGTGGGGATGCTCAATTCAAGACCTTCCTCTCTCGTACCCAAGTTTCTGAGCCGAGGCAACTTTGGTGATGACGAACACGTGGCCTTCGGCACGAGTCAGGGTTTCCTAAATTTCCCCAAAATAAAATATGTAGGTGGCGACTCTATATCTGGAAAAACAGTCCAATTTTGGCACTTCTGATTCAAAATCAATTTTCCAAAATGATTTACCGGATTTGGACTCTTTGGTGTTTATCAGTTTCATATTGCACTTGTGAGATTAGATTCAGAATCGCTGGAGTCCGAACTGTAGGGCTATCTTTTAAACCTTCCGAAAGAGGGCGCGAAAAAGTCGAGCTACAGTTTCTGGCAACTCTGCTGGGGATTTAGAGAACTTGACTCGAACTCATGATATGTTATTTTATTTACACTTATGTGTTTCTATTGTATTTGCGTTTGCATCGGTGCGCCTAAGTCACAGTGTTTGCCATCTGCTATTCCTGAACGATTTGCTGGATCCTTGCTTGGAAAAGCTTGCCGAAAGGTTGACCGGTTGTGGACTCTGCCATGATGGGAACACAACCCTTGGATCTGGACTACCGCTGTACCGTTTGATCCTCCTTTCACTTCTCGGTGTTAAGTGTGAGAGGTATATTAGGTAGTCTTGCTGAGGTACCCTTTTTGACCAATTGACGTAGTTGCATATCGGAAACCATAGAGACTGTTCGAAACTAGGACTGGTTGCTTACCTAAATGCATGAATTGTATGAAACCGCTTGTTTTGCGTAGTGAATCCCTAGCTCCTGACGAAATTAGGACAGGGTAACCCTACCCCATCATAGGGGTGTTTTGGCTATCACTTGCTTGATATGTGCTTTTTGAGTGAAACTCTGCAGGAATGTATGTATCAGTTGCAAGTCTGGGTATCAATTTTTGGGAGGCAGAATTCAGTTTTGAGCATGGATCTACAACTTTGATTACATCAATGTACTGATTAGAATCTAAGCAGAGGGGCTGTGCGGTTTCTGATTTTTTGATTTCTTTTTGTTTTATTTCTTTTTTGCAAGATAGTTTCTCACCATTGCTTCAGATGATTCTGTTACCCCCTAAGCACTCTGGACCTGAGTGAGAAAGATTTCTAGATCTGGGGATCTAGTCAAGGGACAGCTAGTGTTTGTTTCACTCCCACCGGTTACCAGATAGAGGAGGATTATGCAGAATTCACCAATCCAGCAGTCACCTTTTGCTTCACCTGTACCCAGTCAGGCCCAGTCTTCTACTTCTACTCCAAAATAGAGAGTATTTGTTAGTTCCAATAGCTCAACATCCTCCAGTCAGCATGGAAGATATGTGTAGACACCCCATTTTGACCTGTCCTAAGACTTGGGCACTTTAGTTTGACCATCCTCACCAGAAAAATCAAATTGAAGTTTTAATCCCAAACCTCACCCATTTTAGCCAAATTATTAATTTGTAGTATTTTATAATTTTATGTGTGTACATATTTTTAGGTGGTGTTATATAAAGTGGTACATTTTAGCTAATTTTGAAAAATAGAAAATAATAAAAAAAATGAAAAATAAAAAAATAGAAAATGAAAAATAAAAATAAAAAAAATGGTCAGAATGATGGGTTGTGTTTTGGGTAGAAGAGTGGGTGGAGAATTATTATGGTGGAGAGAGTAGATAGCTAAACGGAAAAAAAAAAAAAAAAAAAGGGTGGTGGTGGACAATAATTTTCAAAAGAGAGACATAGGGAATATTTTTGTAGAAAGAAGAGGAGTTGGTTTGCTTTATGTATGTTAATTCGGTGGGTGGGGTTCAAAGTAGATGGAAAAGAGTCAAAGAAAAAAGAAAAGAGAGCAGGTGAAAGTTGGAAAATATTAAAAAGAGAGGGGGACAGATAAAAGGGAGTAGGTGGTGTATTATTTGAGGGGGGATAATCTGAGATTGAAAAGGGAGGAGAGGACAACACATGCAAAAAAAAAAAGAGGCTCTCGCTCTCATCTCTCTCTAGCTGGGTCTCTCTCTCCACACATACACACTGCACACACTCACGGCAGCAGCACACCACACACATGCACAACACACACTCTCACTACACCACCACTGCCATCCCAACACACATGCACAACACCACTCATCACCCACACACACACAGATTCACATACACACACGGCTATCACAGCACAAACACACCATTAACACTCTCCTCTCATACACGGCTATCCCAACACACACTCGTGGATAACACACACACCCAACTAGAGATTTATACACACACGGTTTAGAGACGGAGAGACATGGATAACACACACAACACACACCCATGGAGATCACACGGCACATAGGATAGACACACTCCACACGGCTGAAACACAACACAACACACACCACCAACTTCATCATTGATACACACAAACACACTCAAACACACAGACGACTCCTGCCACAAAGGGTGGTTGAGGTGGAGATGCCAATCTACAATTTAGAGAGAGATGTGAGTGGGGAATAAGGGAGATAGACATGTAGGCACTAAGATTGGACCACCAACTTCCCATTTCATCTCTCTCTCCCTCGTGGGTTTGATAATGATTTGAACAAAAGAACCAACCTCTCTCCCTCTGGGCAGTTTTTGGGGTTTGAAAATGTAACACACAAAAGACACCCATCACACACCCACAAACACAGCACACCCAACACATACTCACACAGCATACAGACACTCAACACACACATGCATACACACCATTAACACTCACCATTACACAGCAGCACACAAGGGCATGGAGACACCAAACCCATCTCTCTCTTCTCTCTCTAGACATTCCTAGGCTGCTCTCTCTCTCTATACACACAGAGCCCATACACAGAGACATAAGAGACACACACCGTATAGACCAAAACCCATCTCTTCTCTCTCTCTCTCTCTCGGTGGAGAAAATAAAAATGAAAACATCACAGCACAAGTCTCTCTCTCGGTGGTGTTTATGTGAGTGGTGTTCATGAGTGATATTGTTTAGAGAGAAAATGGGTTGAGGAGGAGGAGAGAGCTCTCTTGATTTTTGGGTTGAAAACACACACACAGAGGTGGCAGTTGTTTAAAACGGCCTCTGCTCTCTCTAGCGGGCTCAAACGCACATCTCTCTCTCAGCGGAGATACATTTTCAGCAAAGGGACAAAGCCATCACTGGGCTCTCTCTCTTGGTAGATTGTTCTCTTCTCGGCACATCCGAAGACAAAATCAAAGAAGAATCTGTATCAAAACCAAACAAGGTGTCAACGGTGGTCCTCTTGTTTCAGACGTGAAATTGTATAGGTGTTACACTGATGTCGTATCTTCGCTGGTGCGTTATTGTGGTGTGGACACTGGTGCACTGCCGGTGTTGTTGTTCTGGTGGAGATTTGCAGCTGGACTTGGGTTTCATGCATGCTCATGCATGCGTGACCCAATTTGTTGATGCAGAGCCGAGCATGGGTTATTATTTGAAGGGAGAAGAGGCATGCGGGTCTAGTTGTGGACAGGTTTAGTTTTTAATGGTTTACGGTTTACATGGGCTGAGGTTAATATGTGCTATTGAGATGCAAATGGGGTGAATGGGCCCACGATAATTTTCTCAAGCCATGGGTTGGTGTTGAGTTTGGCTAAGGGAGTGGACATGGGTTGGATTGGATTGAAAACACATAGATCTTTCTAGTTGCGGAATGACCGGGATTTAAAACTTTTATTTTTATTTTGAGAGTTTGTGAGGATTTTTATCTTTATTTGTTTCTTTCCTTCTTCTTTACTCAGATCTGTAATATTTAAAATGATTGTAATAATCCCCCACCTCGCTTCTTTCTATCCCATTCTTTAATCGCTTTCCCTAACTGTATATATGTATATATCTGACATGTCATGCATATCCCTATTTTACATCCATGTTCCATACATTAAGATTCGGCTAAATTTGCATCTTTATGCTTTAATTGATTATCCCATGGTTTTATGCGCTATCACATGTTTTGCAATGTTTCACATGTCATATTTTAGAATTCGAATCTTTAGTGCATCTCATGAGTGAATTGTATTAGGATTTTGTATATAAGATCATGCATGTTTTACTAACTTTGTTTTGTAGTTGTTCGAGGGACGTCGGTCAATCTGTGAGTTTTTATGCTTTAGCATCCCATTTGTGTATGTTTTTCTTACTATGTGTTAGTATTCTACCATGAGGCTAATTGCTTAAATGATAAATTGTTTGAATGCCTGTGGATGAAGGCTTATTGCTTGAATTGGAATGATTCAACGATTGTACGTTTTAAGCTCACTTTGTAGTGGCAAATTCACAAATTTTAAGCCCACTTTGTCAAGTGGCAAATCAAACCCTTTTCGACAAACATACATGAAATTGAATTGTTCCAATTTGAGCAAACTAGTCTATACCTTGTATGCTTCACGTAGTAAATTTTAGGATTTATTAAATAATCAGAACATGAACATATAAAGAAAATAAAATTCATATCATGGTTTAGTAAAGGCCGATCTTTTGATCAGGTGAGTGGGGGTGCTCATTATTGACCTTTGCCTCTCATGCCTAAGGTTCCGAGCCAAACATCCTTGGTTACGACGAACAATAGCCTTGGCACTGAGTCATGGGTTTCCTAATTTCCCAAAATATTAGGTGGCGACTCTGAGATCTGATGACGCGGTCCATTTTTGACAAAATTGCAATAAAATGGATTTTTAATAAAAGTTGCCAAATCTGGACTCTCATCGATGTTTCACATTGCACTCATGAGGCTAGATCAAAGAGATCTTGGGAGTCAGAATTGTTTAACGCGCGCGGGTCCCCCCCTCCCCCTGAGCATGTTACAATATGCTTCGTCAGCTCCAGCAGACTATTGAGACTATGTAGCTAGATGCTGCCCGCCAGGCTGAGCCCACAGCCCGCCAAGCCGAGGTCGTAGCTTGCTAAGCAGAAGTAATAACAAGGCTTCAGCAACAACAGCCACAACCGGTAGTAGCCTCTACATCCTATGCACCCCCAACGGGAGTTCCGGCACCTGGGGTCACAGTCAATGTCCAAGAGAATATGGACATTCCGGCAGATCCGATCCCACCTCAGACCTCCAAGGCACCAGTTTTCCAAATGAAGGCGCCGTTTGAATTCGAGGTTGACCCCGCTGCACTGAAGGTCAACAAGCTAGAAAAGCTTTTCAAACGAGTGTAGGGCGTGAATTCAATCCCTGATATTGAGGATGGATACACAGATTCTGCAGTAACTCTGCCAGACAGATTCAAGATGCCGCACATAGACCGGTTTGATGGCTCCGGGGATCCCATGGTCCATCTCCGATTATTTTCAGATATCCTATGACTAATGGGTCTCACCAGACTACAGAAATTGTCACTTTTTGGCCTGACCCTATTGGGTATAGCAGCCATTTGGTATGCCAAGCTTGAAGACTCTATGAAGAGAAACTGGGAGGAAATGACCGAGGCCTTCATAGAACAATACTCCTACAATACTCAAATCGAGGTCATTACTCATGATCTTGAAGCGACTAGCCAGGAGCCGAAGGAGGGTTTCTCGGATTTTGTGACTCGATGGAGGGCCAAGGCATCTATGATGACTATTCGGCCATCCGAGAAGGATCAAATTAGAATGGTGCTTCGTAACTTGCAAGGAAGGTTATTGCAGAAAATGATAGTCTTGCCTTTGTTTACATTTGCTGAGCTCCACGAAATAGGGGTCCAAATTGAGGATGCGATGAAGTAGGGGCTGATAGACCATGAGAAGAAACAGCCTAAGAGGCCCTTTACACGCGGCTCCAATGCAGCCACAACTAGTGGCACCTCTGCACAGCCTTCGATGTGAGCATGGTCACCACTACACCCAAGACTGCCAACCCCTTTGCTGGTACATCCAACACAACTTCACAAACCTCAAGCCATCAGGCTCGAGGCCAGAGGGTCTTCACCCCGTTTTACATGTCCTTATCCAAAGCCCTAGGGGTTCTAATAAAAAAGGGACATCTTAAGTCATTAGAACAACGCCCACTGCCCGATCCTCTCCCTCCGAAACATAACGCGATCAAATATTATGCTTTCCACCAACAGCATGGTCATGATACTGATAAGTGCTACAGATTGCGTCATGAGATTCAAGATCTCATTGACAATAAGGTGATAGCACCTCCTGAAAAATCCAACGTCACTACAAATCCTCTCCCACCACATAACCAAGTCCCTCTACCCTGGAAAATAAACCTTATCCATACACTGGCCATCCCTTACAACCCAGTATATATATCACCCCTTCCCACCTACTTAAGTCGGCGTTGTTCATCCATGAGATCACAGACTTGTGCATGATGAGCGCGTCCTCATTCCAACCCGAACCCGTGGTGGTGACAGCAGAAGATGAAGGGAGGTCAGCCTTCATGGAGAATATCAGTTCCTTGCCCGAGGGCTTTGAGGATTTATCTAAAGGGCCATACGACCCGTGCTGCTATGTTGTGCCAATCAATCAAGCTAAGCCGGAAGTGTTGTTGCTAACTGGGATGGAGGTCCGTGTAGTCCAAGAAGATGGACCAAGTCAGGGATTAGATAATCTAGCCGACCTGGAGGAGGATATAGATAATTTGTAGTTCTTTGATGAGCGAGATCAAGGAGATGTGCATATTGATTGGTTTAATCTGAACGGGTCAACAGACAATTCTGGGTGGCTAAGTGTTGAACCCGATATAGATGAGGGAACTAAATCGAAGTTTGGAAAGTAGAAAGCGGGAATCGCTGCAATGGCCGGAACAGCCGAGAGGAAGAGTAAACTACCAGAAAGCACTAGTAAAGAACAATTGGCTCAGGAACTGGGCATTGTTAGCATTGTACATATAAAACAAGAAGCCGTGCTAGATTGGTTTGGGCAGGAAATGAGTGAACGTGATTAGAAAGCTGGAATAGCTCAACGCCCCGTGGGGAATGTTTCTGCTAAGGGAACACTTAGGCTGGAATCAGACAATTGCTTGTCGATTACCAAAGGTATGTGGTGGGAAGATGATGTTCTGCATCTTGCCCACACTGATGAGGATTGGGGGGAAGGCCTTCCTAACAATACCTGGTATGTGGAGGAAGTCGACCACATGACAAGAAGTGGCTGATATTTCAAACCACCGCATCTAGACCAACTCGAGGCATCTAGGAAAGACAAAGAGGTAGAGAAATAGAAGGAAAATCAGTTAGAGGAAGAGGCTGTGCTGAAACAGTTGAACAAGATTCAAGCTGACATATCTATCTGGGGGCAGCTTATGGCTTCATGAGTGCACAGACAAGCTGTACAGTCGGCGATGGATAAAGCAAAGTTGTCCATCGACACGACCCCAGAATAACTGGTGGGATTAGTCTTCTCAGGAGGCACTGCGCCAACTTTGACCTTTTAAGACAAGGAATTAACACTAGAAGGCTCTGTACACAACAAGCCTCTATACATATCCATAGAGTGTCGGGAAAAGTGGGTGCCAGTTGTATTAGTCGACATTGGGTCAGCAATCAATGCCTGTCCATGCCGCACGGCTTATGCTATTGGCTTAAAACCGGCCGATTTTGTGCCTACAGTCCAGGTGATCCGGGCGTATGACAATACAAGCAGAGAGGTGATGGGAACAGTGCAGATCAGAGTACAGGTTCGACCCGTTCAACAAGATATTGAATTTCACGTCCTGGATGTTCCAGCCACTTTCAACCTACTACTTGGGTGACCCTAGCTACACCAAGTAAGAGTTGTCTCTTCCACTCTCCACCGAATGTTGAAGTACCCCCATGAAAAAGGGGTGGCCATAGTCTTCAAAAATTCATCTATACTTCCTCCGCCAGAGGTCACTACGCCTATGCTGGAGATTATGCATGGCGAAAAGGATGTTTTCATTTTGGGATTTACCTTGGTTGAGGCTCGGGTAGTGCAGAATATCTTGGCTGTTGATAAGAGCCTATATGTCAGTGCCCAATATGTATATCTCATGAATGAGCTACAGCACATGCCTAGAATGGGATTAGGCAGACGTGACCGGAAGGGTGTTACTGCATTGGCTAACGTGCCACATAACCCTCATGCCTTTAGTCTTGGCTATACTCCTACCAAAAAGGATTGGGTGAGGAAAGGGAAAGAAATGACCGGAAGGGCCAGAGCTAAGCAGACTGGAAAGCACTATGAACTTGTGCATCGACCTATCCGAGGAACCCTCAATGACCATTTTGTTCGAGAGGGTGAAGACTTCCCATTCTGTGGTTTTCTTGAACCCTAATTCAATTTTGAAAAGCAACGGGTTCCCGGCTTTGAGATTTTCTATGACTTGCAGCTGCAAGAGAGTGACACAGAGGAACAAACTGAACTAACTACTGAGGCTGCAAAGAGCACAAAAAGTGATTCTGACAGCAGTGAACTTGAGGTAGGAGCAGCACTGGCATGTCTCTTTTCGGATCCTCAGATTAACTCAGAGAGCTTGGGGGATGACCTAGCTGTTTCCATAATCGGAGACCAACCAGGTATAAACCCTTCTAGCGGTATTCTGGATGCATCTGACGTACCATCCCTCACTTGGCAGTTAGAAAAGGGCTACCTGCCTAGCAGTTTTGAGTCAGGTAGTGAGCCGAAATCTGATTCCACAGAGTCTGTGGAGTCGAAATCAGATTCCAATTCCTCTGAGTCTGAGTCCGGTATTCCTGGGTTAATAACCCGGATACCGAGGTTTTGTCCAGCTCATCTTTTTTCTTTTCTTTTGAGTCGGTTGTAACCAAGGAACTAGATGAGCTGGACTTTGTAAATGAGAATGCCATCACAGGTTTTGGGTACTTCTCTGTGCCACTTGTATATTGCATTGATCATGACTTTCAAAATTTTAGTGAAAACGATAAGGAAGGAATTCCTCTAGCCTTGAAACATTTGATTAATCGAGAGGAAGAGAGGTTTGTAAAACCCCTTGTTGATGAAATCATTCCAATTAATGTGGGTACTGAGAAAGATCTGCGTTTGGTCCAGATCGGGTCCACGTTGTCTTCGGAGGAGCGCGAGCACTTAGTCACTTTATTAAAAGATTTCAAAGATGTTTTTGCGTGGTCCTACGAAGACATGCTTGGAATCAATCCTGAGATTGTACAGCATCGGATCCCTCTTGACCCCGTGGCCTAACCCATCAAGCAGAAGCTGAGGAGAATATACCTGGATTGGGCTTTGAAGATTAAAGAGGAGGTCACCAAGCAGATAGACGTAGGGTTTTTGCTAGTATCTGAGTATCCGACTTGGTTGGTCAACATTGTTCCAGTACTGAAGAAAGATGGCAAAATTCGAGTGTGTGTAGATTTCAGGAATCTGAACAAAGCTAGTCCGAAGGACGACTTTCCTCTACTGCACATCGATGAATTGGTGGACTTCACCGCAAGCCATCCATTGTTCTCCTTTATGGATGGATTTTCCGGGTATAACCAGATTCTGATGGCACTCGAAGACAGAGAGAAAACTTCTTTTACTATGCCGTGGGGAACCTACTGCTACAGGGTGATGCCGTTTGGGTTGAAGAATGCTAGGGCTACCTATCAATGGACTGCAACCACAATTCTGCATGATATGATCCACAAAGAGGTCGAGGTGTATGTAGACGACATGATTGTCAAGTTCAAGGGAAAAAAGGGCCACTACACCGCCTTGAAGAAATTCTTTCAATGGATCAGAGAATATCGATTGAGGCTGAATTCACAGAAGTGCACTTTTGGCATAACAGCAGGAAAAATGATGGGGGGTCTTGATCACACAGAGGAGCATCAAGGTAGATCCATCCAAAAGGAAGGCCATCTTAGAAAGGCCACCACCAAGGACTGAAAAGATGGTGCGAGGCATTTTGGGTAAAGTGCAATTCATAAGACGGTTTATTTCAAAATTAACCTTGACTTATGAACCACTATTTGGTCTCCTGAAGAAAGGAAATAAATTCCAATGGGACGACCGATTTCAATTCACTTTCGAACAAATCAAGCAATACCTTCATAACCCACCCGTGTTATCGCCGCCAGAGCCGGGAAAGCCGTTGATTTTGTATCTGTCAGTAATGGACACAACGATGTGATGCATGCTTGCTCAGGAATTTGAGGATAGAGTGGAGAAAGCCATCTATTACCTGAGTAAGAAGATACTGGACTATGAGACTCGTTACACCCCGCTAGAGAAGGCTTGCTTAGACTTGGTATGGGCTACCAGGAAGTTGAGGCACTACTTGTTAGCTCACTCCGTAATTTTGGTTTGAAGATTAGATCCCATCAAATATCTCTTTGAGAAACCAGCTCTTACGGGTAGGCTAGCCCATTGGTTGCTTCTTCTCTCCAAATTTTATTTGAAGTATGTTACTCGCAAGTCTGTTAAGGGGAGAGTGGTAGCAGAGTTCCTGGCAGATCACCCAGTGGAATGGGATAAAGCAGTAGAATATCTATTCCTAGATGAAGCTATTCTGCAAGTCGAGGAAGTGATTTGGACAATGTACTTTGATGGAGCGTCTAACCAGTACGGCTATGGGATAGGGGTGTGCTGATAGCACCCGACAATTCCTATATACCCTTAGCCTTCAAACTCCAGTTCAAAATATCCAACAACGAAGTAGAATACAAAGCATGTGTCACTGGTTTGGAAGCCGCCTTGAACCTTCTTGCATGCTTTGTGGAACTAGATGCTAACCACCATAAGCAGGTAAGTAAAAGGAAGAAAGACGTGGGGTTGGAAGACATGCATCACACACACGTACGCTTATTACACAATTCGCCCTCTCGAGGGAGGGACCGAAAGAATAATACAAATTAATTAACTAACAAACTAACTAATTATTACACAACACTTAACTAATTTAAACGAATTAATTAAGCTACTAGAAGCAGTAAAGCAGCCTCGGGAAGAGGGACGAATGCATGTATGCTCGGCTTTGCTCGGAAATCCATCACCATGCTCATGCTGCCTTTATTTGCACTGTTCTGCACCTCTGAGAACTGTGAAAATCCTAAGGTTGCTTCTGAACTGCTCCCTAAACACTGTGGGAGGTCACCGACCAAGAGATGAGGTCACCGGCCATGGTAAACTGGTCATCGGCCGGCCGGCACTGAAGATGGCCGACCGGCCATCTCTTCCTGCAAAACCCTGTCTTCCTACAACAGAGGACAGACAGAGCATGGCAATCCATTTTCAAAGCAATGTATGCACGACCACCCTCCCTATCATGTTATGAACTCAAGGGGGTGCGATCCTCGACCCTCGGATCATCGATTACGCATTCCAATGCATGATGATCAAAGAGGTCAAGTGTGCAATTTCAATGTCAAATGAAATGCACACAAACACACAATAGATCCTAATCCTCTATCATGATTGATCAAGAGGCAAGGAATGCGAATATGCAAGTTAAACATGCAAGCTAGACATGCAAGTAAACTAATGCAATGTGAGCATGTGAACAAGCATGCAAACATGCAAGCATGTGACAACATGTCAAACACATGACAAAATGCAAGCTAACAAGCATGCTAAATGCAACTTAAGCATACAACAATATGCAATGGGCCAAGTATGCAACAACATACAAGGCAAGCATGCAACAACATGCGAAGGATGGACTTACACCAAGATGGACAGCTCTCTAATAGGTCCAAAACAGTGGCCAAAATGCTAAGGAAATGAGGACAAAAACACATACAAACATGCATGCCAATTGGCCTAACATTTAAGCATAAAAGGGTAACTTTCAAGAACACTTAAAAGAAGACAAACATGGACAAATGACAAGCATATTAAGCTCTGAAAACATGCTAGGAATGATGCCAAATCGACCAAGTAAAGCAATCAAAGCATGCAAGAAGTTTCAAGACCTAAGACTAGCCAAAGGGCTCGAACCATGGTTACACGAAACATGAAGCATATGGCAAGTATGACCCAAAACAGTCCTAGATCATGCCAAAATGAACCTAAAACATGCAATGACCAAGGCCAAAACAAGCCAAAACAAAGGGGCAAAAACATGAGGCATGCAAGGCCATCAAAGAGGTGTTACACTACACCTAATACAACCAAACATGGCATGATTTAAGCAACCCAAAACAGAGTTATGACATGTGAAAATGAGCCCAAAAACCCACTTAGATGTCATCCCAAATACCTAAGCATGATGGCATACACAATGACACATTCATGAGGCATAAAACACAAACTATCCAAGGCATGGAATAGGTGATAAATGCAAGTATTCAAGCATACTATATGGACTGAAATGACATTCTAAGTGATGCCAAACCACTGAAATGATCCAAATTAAGCATGCTAGAGGATCCAACACTCAAAGCCTACAAGCTAGATTGCATGGCAGCTATACAAAGCAAGTCATGGACGACCAAAACAACCAAAAACAGACCTCTAGCATGCTAAAACAAAACTAGAAGCTTCATAGAGTTGAGCCAAATTCATGCTAAAAACACATGTTACAACATGATGCATGTTAAGGCCAAATCATGGGATTACAAGGCAAGTGTATGAAGCATACATGGCATGTCTAAACCAACTCAAAACAGAGGTGTATCATGGCAAAACAAAGCCTAATACCTACTGAAATGAAGCTAAAACAAGCTAAGCACACATGCCACCACATAAGCCATTTATGCACGCATTAGAGACAACAAGGAGAGGGGATGACCCTCTCCAATTTTGGACCTCAAAACCACCTCTCCACCACTAAAAATTCTCTGGATTGAGAGGCCATGCAAAGCTCAAAACAATGGCCAAAAGGTATGGCCTAAAACAAGGCCTAACAAGGCCTTGGAGAGGGGAGACAAACCCAAACCTCAAAGTGACCTTCAACAAAGTTCTAAAACACACAAAATTCTAACTTTTATCAGTTATAGTCGAAGCTTAAAACAATAAGCAAGAATGGCTAAAAGCCTATGCAAGAAGGGGGTAACTAAAGTAAGGATGCTCACCCTTGTAGACCTCCTTTAGAAACAAAGCTCCAGCACATTTCTTTGGTCAAAACCAGTCCAAGAACCCTAACAACAACCTTCTAAGGCTTCAACAACCCAAGAATGGTGTAATGCTAGGTGTTCTAGTGCAAAAGTAAGACAAAACTCACTTTAGGTCACAAAATAAGGCTAAACAAGGAAGTATAAATACAAGGCTATCTCTATCCTTTCTAACCCTAATTCTCTGAACCTCTGGAACTCTTGAGGAGGGAGGAGAAGCTCCCTCTTTATAGAATTCCAAAATTGCAAAGCTTCCAAAGCAAGCTAAACCAAGAGGCAAATCCCTCATACACGTGTATAGAGGGGGTCAATTGTGGATGCCAGCTGTTACAGCTGGCATAAAATATCTGCCAAAAGCAGATGGAAAAGGATTGACCAGCAGAAATGGCTGATTGATCAACAAAGGTGGCCGACCGACCACAAAAAGTGCCGACCGTCCATAACCTTTGGCCGATGGCAAAAAAAACAGGGCCGGTGGCCTCAAGCCATGGCCGGTGAGGTGTGGGGATGGTCAACAAGCCATTCCTGCCCTCAAAAGCAAAACAAAAGTGTTTGGTGCATAACCAAGCACAAAGTAAACAAGTCGAGAGGTCTTGAGGCAAGGCGCGCGACCGAAACCTCTGAGAACTCAAGACGAACACGAACATGGATGATCACCGAGTGTTCAAACGGTGACGTCCAAGTCTTGAGGATGATCAAAAATGGGGTGTCTACACCCATATCTACAAATGATGTTGTTCTTGATAAATTTGGCCACGTGTGATGCTTTTAACACTGAATACAACTATGCTTCAACCCACTTAGTAAAAATAGTCAATGGCAACCAAGATGAACTGATGCCCATTTGACCCCTTCGGTGTGACTACCCCGATGACATCTATACACCAAGCTAAGAAAGGCTAAGGTAAAGTCATGTTGTAGAGTTTTGATGGTGGAATGTTCATGCGATTGGCGTGGATTTGATAATTGTGGCATCACCTAACAAAGTTGATACAATTACTCTCCATGGTTAACTAGTAGTATCCTTGTCTAAGGATTTCTAGCTAGCATTATACCGTTCATATGGGCTCCACACTCTCCTCCATGGATGGCTTCCATGACACGGTTTGCCTCTTCTTCCTCTACATATAGCTTGTGCATTCCTAGATGCCCTCTCTTGTATGGCTTATCTCCACAAATGATGAACTAAGCGGCCAAACGTCGTATCCCCTTTTTGTCTTTGGCGTTTGCACTTTGTGGGTATGTGCCACTTTCTAGAGAATTCCAAATATCAAAGTACCAAGGGTTTTCATCTTGAACTTCTTCCGTTGCGGCTATCATTTCATATATGGGAGCGCACCTTTGTTCTATAAGGATCAGGTGCATCTTGACACCGACCTGTATATCTATCATTGATGCCAAGGTTGCCAATGCATAGCAAATCGATTGTTCTCTCTTATCAGGTGTGTAAAAGTTAGGTAGCGTTTGGTAGAGTTTTGTAAATGTGATTTGAGAGTATGAGTTGTATTTTGAGTTTGTGTGTTGTGGAATTATGATTTAAGTGTTGAAAATTTGTTTGGTTATAGTTTTTAAATAGAGTGTTGAATTGTATTTTGAAGATATATTTTGAATTAAGTTTTAAAAGTTTGATGTGACATGTGAAATAAGAAAATTTGTTTGGTAATGTGTTTTCAAAATAGTTTTCAAAACTTAATTCAATCAATAATTTATAATCAAACACACAACTCATATATCGATATCTGTATTTTTTTATCAACAGTAATAACCAAACTATTTTTAAAATACTGAAATTAAAAATTGATTTTTTTTCAATTAATTTTTTTTCAGTAATTTTTGTTGAATAAATTTTTTTTCAAATTATTTTTTCATTTTAAAATAAATCTATGTCAATTATTTTGTGTCAATTAATTTTTCTATTAATTCATTTTTTACACCTGTACAAAAATCTTGTACAATACGTTTTTTATTTTTTTAAAAAAATTTTGTTGAAGTCAACAACTTTTGAGAATACATATTAATAAAAATTAACATAAATACACTAAGTTTAATATGTTAAAATACAAATCATACCGTAAACCTTACAAAACATTATCAATTTTTTCTCATTTATTACACGTTATTAATTTACTAATAAAGGAGTAAAAACCAGACTATGCATTATTGAAGGAGCATTATTGTACTTCCATAATCAGCACGCTCATATAATTGGGGTGAATTGGCCTGCAAAATTACTATTTTGTCCCTCTTCATTTAAATGGGAAGTTGTTACATAAGAACAAAATTAAAAGGGTAATTTAGTAATTTCACTTATCTACTACCTATATATCATAGCTGTGTGTTCAACACTGAGCCAAAGAAAAAGGGACACGATGTATATCATAGCTGTGTATATCATAGCTGTGTGTTCAGTATACAGATGTACTATTATTAAAAAATTATTAATATTATAAAAAAAATAATAGGTAAGAAATAAAAAGTAAAAAAAAAATTTAAAAAACAAGTTGAACCTTCTGAACCTCAACCTTCCTATAAAATCTGAATTCTCATTCCTTTAACCACACCATCTTCACCATCTCAGCTACATAAAGAACATTAATTAAATTCAGTGTATCCGTGTGAATGAAGATTTCAATTACAGGTTAGTTTCATCCCAGTTCATATTAGCTTCACATCTCATATTTTATTCAGAGTAGTTTCAAATAGTATTAAGATTAGAGTAGCTTTAGATAGTCGAAGACTTGAAGAACTGACAAGGACAACCGGGTGGTCAATCGGCCAGTCATCCCATCTCCCACCAACTCACTCAGTCTACTCAGTCTCCTATTGCCGATCAGTTTTGTATCTGTTACCGATTTGTTCCTGTTTTTCATATCTGTTCCATTTTTTTACACCAACATCATACTATTTTTTATATATTTTCCATACATTTTTCTTAACTCATATGTTTTAATATATATTTTTCATACATTTTCCTTTCACTATTGCAGTCATCATGCCAAGAACAAAACAAACCAGACCCGAACGTAATGAATCCTCAAACCCTGTACAACATCAATCACAGCAACAACATCATGACAATCTAAATAATGATTTTTTAAACGTATCATCATGAACAAGCCTATTCACATTTTATTAATCGACCAACTGTTATGGGAAGAAATGTAAGACTACCTTCTCAATATGATCCGCTCTTAGTTGGTAAATTAGATACAATGGGATGGTTACCTTTAACTAATTTACCAATTAAGGTATACCCTCGTCTTGTACGATTATTTTATGTTCACTTGACAGCTGGTGACCAACAAAATGAACCATTTAGTCTGACCTCCTATGTGAAGGGGAAAATAATTACACTCAGTCTCCATGCTTTCGCACAAATTATTGGAGTTGAAACAGGAGATTTACAATGCTATTTTCAAAATGAGTCTGCCTTAGAAAAAATGTTTGGTGATGTCACTCAGATTTATACCACAATTTGTGACAACTGATTCAGCGGCACTAATTTACTAGCCAGACATTTAAAACCCCACCTTCGTATTCTTCATCGATGGATAATTGAAAATGTCACTCCAAAAAAAGGCCATTATGATATTGTTTCATGTTTTAATGTTTATTTGTTATATTGTTTTGAAACTAGACAAAAATTAGATTTATGCTTCATATGACTCAAAGAAATGATGATTGCAAAACTCGATACTCTGTCTGGCCGGTCACTACCTTTTGGAGCTTTGTTAACCATAATTTTCAAAGCACATGATGTCAACCTTGAAGGGGAAGGATATGTCCGAATCACTTCACCAATTTCTGAGTACATACTGACCCGAGGTGGTGGTGCTGACACCTTGATGGGCTCTATTAATATTGAAAATGAACCAATACCCGATGAGGAAGAACCCAATGATAATGCCATGCCACCAAATGAACAACCCCATTACTGGACTAATTATTTAGCCTTGGAACAAGAACGGTACAATCAGCGCCTACAACGGGAACAACAAATGGCTAATCAGCTCAATACATTGGGTACTCAGTTCGATGAATTTGCCGCCGCTCAGAACTCACTAATTCAACAATTTAGTGAGTTTCGTGTAGACTTAGGGAGACATGATGAAGTGACAAGGAACCGTATTAATCAGATTGACCATCGAGTCACTCAGTTGTACCATCACTATTACCCTCCACCTCCAACACCACCTGACAATGATGCTTAACTTGTTCAAAAATCAGTTTAAATGGTGAAACAGATGTAGTTGTTACATGTTTTTTTTTCAGTTTTTTTTTTTTTTTGGTTATTTGTTTTCTTAATTTGTTGTGCTTGTTTTATTTTGTTAATTTGTTTTAAACTTCTGTATTCACGTCATGAATAACAAATAGTGGTTCTTTTTTAAGCATTCTAAAACAAGTTACAATGTTATAACAATATGTACGAAAAGATTTTGCATTGGAAAAATTATTTGTACAAAAATTAATAAATAGAACTTAATAAATGTCTAACAAATCCTTCATTTCAATAAAATGAATAAAAATTAAACAATTAAAAGAAGTCAGTAAAAATTAAACAATTAAAAGATGTCTAAAAGAACTCAAAAAATTAAACAATGTTCATTGCCCATGTGATGATCTTTGTGTTTTAGTTATCTTACAAGAAGATAAAAGAAGTCAGTAAATCACTGTTACATAAAGTGGGCGAAGTTATGTAGTAACGGTGTCATAATGACTGAAATTAGTAAAATAATTACACATTTAAAACCAGTAGTGAGTACGATATTCACTTGCCTTGTTGACATCCCTTTTCTATCCATCGCCAGCATGATTTTGCCACATAGCAGTAGCAATTGCATCCCTAACGTTCGATTGGTATGTTAACCCATGTTGTGACATGTCAACATACTCAGCTTGGTCTCCAGCAAGCCCGTCTGCTTCTGCTTCTGCTGCCATTTCATTATCAGCTTCCATAGCTGCATGCAAACGGATCCAATTGTGCACTACACAACATGCAATCACGAGAGGCCCTTGTCTTGTAGACTTGTAATTTGGCATGGACCGCAATATTTGGAAAGCGTTTCTTTAGAACACCAAGTGTTCTTTCTATGACATTGCGTAAACAATTCCTTAGGTCCTGCATAATGACGGCCACAAAACTCTTGCAAGTGATACCATTGAGACCGAAATGGGGCAAGAAATCCAGGCATGTTCGTGAAACCAATATCAACTAAATAGTACTTGCCTACATGTAAATAATGAATACACAGTTCTGTCAATTGATATGTACAAAAAAAAGACAAGGAAAAAAATGTACCGTATGTTATTTACGGACAGTCACCATTGGATAGGTTTGGGAACTGTAGATTAGCTCGTGTAATAGAGTCAATCAAAATAGCATTGTCGTGAGCGCTACCTTTCCATCCAGAATTAATAAATGTGAATAACATATCGAAGTCGCAAGCTACGAGTACATTTTGTGATACCGTTGTTTTCCGACCGTGGAATGTATTTTGTCTTGGAGCAGGGACCCATGCATCCACCAAGATGCCATCGATAGCACCGACACAATCCTAATTGACAGATATTTGTTTGACATTAAAAGCGAAACAAACTTGGATATTACTTTTATAATTAAAAAAAAATAATATTTATTAACCCTTATTGATATGTACAACTTACAGGACAGTCATATTGTTCGTACCTTAAACCACAGAAAAAACCTTCTGTCATTTAAAATTTTTGCCGGTATGTTGTCTTGGTTACGTGGTTTGATAACCGATGATGCAAGCTTGCACAACACCCGCATAACAATTTTTATGTGCCAATAAATTGTTTCCGTAGAGTGTTGAAATCTATCTGCCATTATTCGATGGTGATAATTTTGTGCAGAAGTGTATAAAAAAATTTCAAGCGATTCCTCCACACTAATATGCATATGTTCAGTATCGATAAAGCCATTATGGAGTAAAGTGTCTTTCAATAAAATGAATGTTTGTGCATCCATTCGCATAATGTTCATCATTGTTTCTGAATGGCCATTTAATAGGCCGAAGATGTAATCATCACCTTTGAATGGACACGTTCGCTGCGGTCGGCGACTACTTGCCGCGTTGATATGGTCATGCATGAAAACAATCATCAAAAAATCCATAAAATCATCAATAACCTCATCCTCCTCTGATGAGATCTCCATTGTATTGTTTTCTTTGTCGGATGACATATGGTTTTGTCTACATCACAATAAAAGCATAATTATAAAATATGTTATTCATGCTGTAACAGTTAGCATTATTGGTGAAACAAAATAAAATGAAACAAAATGAATAGTCAACCGTAGTCATTTATCAGCGTACAGTAAAATTCATAGGAGAACAAAATTTATTTAATACGTGGTGATATTGTAATAACATAACATAATTTGAATATAACAGAAAATACTTAAAAGTTCAACAAAAAAAAAAACATACGAAGATAAAAAAGGAAAGAGGATATCATGGAATGAAAAAAAAAACAGAATAAAAACCAAATCAGGAATAATCAAATCATCAAACAATTCAGCCAAGGAGATTTGCTAACACAAGCAAAACAGAACTTCTCAGTTCACTGAAAAGCGAGGATCATGGCTAGGCACAAATGGGTAGGAGTGCGCATAAAAAAACCTTCGCCATTCCTTATCCTTGAACAGTGTCAGTGCCCTAACATACTGCAATGGTGGTATGTCTCCAAGCTCTAGCAATGCATCTTGACATGCATCAAGGGAATAATCTTCACTACCTGCACTTATAGCCTCTGTCTCATTTTCTCGTGCACATGAATGTCCTGTTTTTGCTTGTACATAGGATGTGAAAGCTGCACACACATCATCAAACCCACTTGACCGTGACTTTTTGGAACGACCACTGTCAGTCTGGCTGGTTGTAGAGCCCCTTTTGTGACTTTTGCCCTTTATTGGATCTATGTACTCATCCTCGAATAAGTCAACAGGAATGGCCTCAGCAGCATTACTCCCCCCAGCATTACTCCCACCAACATCAAGGTTCCAAAATTTATTTAACATGTCATCTTCTTCTTCTGAGTCAAGGGCTCCTTGTGTGCATGCACAAGACAACGCCCCTGTGGCATAACAATTTTCAACAATTTCTGCCATTTCTTGAAAATATTCAAATCCTTTTGTCCTAAACTTCTTCACATTTCTGCTAGCCTACAACAATTACAATTAAAGAATTAAGCACTGTATGTATCATGAAATGTTAAAAATAATATTCCAAAGTAGTACAGATTAATGAAAAACTTTATCCCAAAATTCATCGGGTGCAACAACAGTGACTATAATGGGATCCCATCCCAGACCAATCTGTGTTTGGAGTCGCTTAAATGTCTGGTAATCAGCTTTCAATCACTGATATTTTTGGCGCACCTGCTTTCCTATATACTGAAATCCATACGATTCGTGCAACTAAATTACATAATGATTCCAATACCTAACTGTCCACAAAGTAGTACGACCCGTTGTTTGATTGTTTCTAACCTCATCTCTCAACATATTTATTAATTTCGTTTCAATTTTGGGCGTCCACATTTTTGTCTCTTGATTGTCATCAGAATTATTTTCATCCATCTATAAACATACAAATTATATTTAAACTAGTCTGAGGTGGATATACAAGAATAACAAAGCATTTTAAACTAGTTTGCGGTGGATATACAAGAATAACAGAGCAAAATGGTTTGAAGGAGAACACAGATAAGGAAAAAAAAGCGTATGCTTTTATTTGAAGGGAAAAAATACGTAACAGATTAGTTAAATTTAATTAGCAGAAATATAACCACAAATAATATAAAAAAAATCAGGTAATGTTGTCTTTAAATAGTACCAAAAAAATCAGTAAAAGAAGATGTAAGGAAGAAATATTTTTAAAAAAATCAGTAAAAGAAGAAGTAAGAAGAAATAAAGGAGGAAAAGGAAAATGAGCGAGTAGGTCGACCGGCTGGATGACCCGGGGGACGACCAGCTGGGTGTCCCAGGTACTTTTCGCTCAGTTCTCTTCGTGCAAAGGTTCAAACAGTTCAGAATTTCAAATACAAACATATCTAAAATGAAAAATACTTGTCTACAAATTCTCCGAAATCATTTCGGAACTGATTTCCACTTCTCTTAAATCATTTTTACATAACAAATGAAGATTTATTTACCAAATTAAAGGTTGAAATGGTTCAGAAAAATCACAAAACATCTGAAACTAAAAAAAATTGTCGGCCACTATTCTCACAAACGATTTGAGAACTGATTTCCACTCGTCTGAAATAATTTGCACATAACAGATGAAGGAATTATTTACCAGATTAGTGGGAGTTAAATAGTTATCACCGGTAATGGAATGTGTATACTGACTGAATGTGCCACTCTTTGCTCGTCGGATTCGACAGTGGATTTGATAAATTTGACCTGGAAAAAAAAAATTTAAGATTAGGGATGAATATTTCAAATCATTTCCCTATAACAAAATTCAATCAATAAATTTGTGAGTTATTTCACCTCGCACTCATCGTTGTTTGGTTGCTCGTAATAAGAATCTTCCGTAATGCACAAATTGTAAGTCAGTTGATTTGTGAAAGATAATACCAGTAGGGAGCGGGTTGGGTGGATTCATTATTTATAAAATGAGTCTGACTTGTCTGTGAAGCCTACCCGTGACGAATGTTAAGTACTGATGTTTGACACAGAGAAAAAAAGATGAGGTTCACGTGAAATTTTCAGAGACGATGGAAGCTTTTCAGATCAAAAGAGAAAAAAAGATGAGGTTCACGTGAAATTTTCAAAGACAATGGAGAAGGACGATGGAAGCTTTTCAGATCAAAAGAGGAAGAAGGCAGAAATGTTGAAAGTGGAGATACAAGCTGCCAAATGGGTTTTCAAACTGTAACACAGAATTGTATTTTGAACTACCTATCCAAACGTGAAGCGGGAGTTCACCTGTTGAAAGTTAATTTGAAAACACAAACAAACAGAGCCTTAACTTTTCGAACCTCGGGATCCACATGTCTAAGGTCTGATGATAGACTTTCATTTTTTCCTCTTTAACTTTCTAATCTTCGTTAGCTTGAGAGACGACCAAATTCGAGTACCCGATCACATCCAACTTTATTGCCCTTAGTTCTAGGGCTGCTTCCAATCCGGAAATGCACACCTCATACTCTGCTTGGTTGTTGGATACCCTGAATCAGAGTTTGAAAGCTAAGGGGATATGGGAATCATCCGGCGCTATGAGCAACACGCCTATCTGTAGACACCCCATTTTTGACCGACCTTAAGACTCAGATGTCACCGATTGAGCGCTTGGTGATGTTGCATACTGTGCTCGTTCAGAAGTCTCAGAGTGACCTCCGGACTGAACTCTCTTCGTGCCTTGTCTCGGTTTAACGGACTCGGTTACCTCTGTTTCTTTCATGGAAGGGAGGGTCTGTAGACTATCTCCGGGCCGTGTGCTACATTTCGTGCCATTTTGCCATTTCGAACGGTTCGGTTTGACGCCGTGTGCCTTGGCTCGGGACCGCCCAACCATCTCCGATTTCTCCGGTTTTCAGCAAGTGCCTCTTTTTTATCATTTCGAGGAACACTGGGGCCCCTGATGCCCACTTCGTGGCCGTATGCCACTTTCGGTTTGGGACCGATTGCGTGATTTGGGCCCGAGCATTCATTTTGCATCGGTTTTCTCGATTTTTGGCAGAACCTCTGTTTTGTCATTACGAGGGACACTGGGTCGCAGATGAATACCACTTCATCTGAACACCACCCCATTTTTGATCCCGAATTGCTTGCTTTTGGGCGTTCATTTCTCATTAGTTTTTGTTCAAATTTGACAGTACCTCTGCTTTCAACACCGGAAGATCCTGGGGTGGGAGGCCAGCAATTATCCCAGATAACGCTCCTCGCCCGTTTTGCTCACTGCCAATGTTGAACACCTGGGGGTATTTTCTTCCAACCAAAGCTACATATTTGTGATCGGGGACATGGGAGGACCCTAAAATGTATGGTCGCCAGCAATTTTGATTTTCATTTTTGAGCCTCTCCTTCAAATCCAATGTTGTGACTCCTGCTTCAGTGTTGCCAATTTTCAACCTTGGAACCTTGTTCTACACACATGGGAGGACCCTAAGGTGCTATGGCCGGCCATTAATTCAACACTTTTTTTTTTGGCCATGGCCGGCCAATAGAGGTGGTGGCCGACAGTGGGGTGGCCGGCAGCCACCTTCCAGAATCCACTGGCCGGCGACTCTTTCAATTTCGGTCCAGATATTTTTTTGAAATATCTCCCCAATCCGGGGGATATTTTGGGAGGGAAATCTTGCCTCCATTTCCCTCCCCTTTTACATCTTTTTGTGCCTATTTAAAGGGCTGGACAGCCCCTTTGCTAGGGTTGGAACATTTTCTCTCAAGAGCCCCTCTTCCATAACCTCCATTTCCATAGCCAAAACCTTGAAAAACCTTCAAGCTCCCTAGCTCAATCCTTCATCAACCCTAAGCTTCGCCATCCCCACTTCCATTACAGCAGCAAGGGAGTGTTCTTCAGAGGCTAAGAGGCAACAATTTCAAGCTAAGAGGCCACCAAAGTTGGATCTTCAAGGGTAAGTCTTTAAATCCCTTTTTCTAGAAAAATTTTGAGTCATTTCTTAGCAATACTTGCCTACTGTTTTCGGCTTTGACCCCTACTGGTTTTGTGCTTATTTTGACCCCCTCTACAACTTTGTAGAAGGGCTCAACCTCATTTGGTGTCTCTTTCATATACTTGCTTCAATATCAATCTTTATGCCATAAAATTGCATGCTTTGTTTGGCTTTAGAGTGGTCTGATTTCGAGCATACTATATACTGTGGGTGGGCTTATTTTGAGCCCCTCTTCAACATTGAAGAAGGGCTCAACCATTTTTGGTGGCTCTAGCATGGACTTCCTTTGAAATTCTTCCATTTTACCGTAAAATTGCATGCTATTTTTAGCCTATTTTTGATCTGATTTGGAGCATGAAACCTACTGATATTGTGCTCATTTTGAGCCCCTCTTCAACATTGAAGAAGGTCTCAACCTGGTTTTCATCCTCTATCATGCACTTGCTTTGAATTCTTATTCTACTCCCATGTTGCATGCTTCTTTAAGCTTACCATGCTTCTGTTTTGGGTCTCCATCAGGCTTGAAAAGTGCCATATTTTGGTCCATTATTTGTGTTTTATTAAGGGTCTCAGGCCATTTGATGTTTGGTTTTGGTACTTCATGTTGTATCCATCTTATTTTCCGTAAAATTGCATGTTTGTTTAGGCCATTCTAGCTTCTGTTTCTTGCCTTAATCAGGCTTGTGAAGTGTCTTATTTTGGTCTATTATTCAAGTTTTATTGAGGGTCTTAAGTTGTTTGGTCATTGCTTATGATACCTCCCTTTATAAACCTCTTTTGACCCTTATTTTGCATGCTATGTATTGTATCTACACACTGAATTTGGGGATCTAATATTCTGTAAAAATGCATATTTTTAGTCCCTCTCTAATGTTGTAGAACTGTTTTTTTGGGTTTGAGCATTGTAGATATCACTTGCTTTGTAAATCCTCTCTTTTTCCGTATTTTTGCAAGCTATTGTTGTCATATCTATGCTTACAGTTTGCCCATGTTTTGTACTGGAAAGATGCTATTTTTGGGGCTGCCTTGCTACTGTTTTTGCTGTCATGTGTCAATTTTGCATGTATAGCGTAGCTGTAGGCCATTTCAGGCACTTAAAATCACATTTCGGGATGATTTCGTGCATTGATTGTCATTTCGTATCATTTCGGGGCTGTTTTCCCCTTCATTTAGCTGATGAAATTTGTTTTGCATGTTTGCATATCATTTTTCATGTCATTTCATGCCTTAGTGCATTGCCTCGATTTGCGTGCCAATGGGCACGCACTTCGAGGCACTCCGTTTTCATTCATTGGCTTCCTGTGTGAGTGAGCTGAGGCTCTCCCATGTTGGTGTAAGCCCATCGCGGCATTCCGTATGCCATTTGATTCCATTTCATCATTACCTCGGTTTGCGTGCCTATGGGCGCGCATTTCGAGGCACTTCGGTTGTATCCGATTTTCTCATTTCATCATTGCCTCGGTTTGCGTGCCTGTGGGCGCGCATTTCGAGGCACTTCGGTTGTATCCGATTTTCTCATTTCATCATTGCCTCGGTTTGCGTGCCTGTGGGCGCGCATTTCGAGGCACTTCGGTTTTATCCGATTTGCATTCCATCATTGCCTCGATTTGCGTGCCCCGCGTGCACGCTTTTCGAGGCATCTTATTTTCATCTCATTTTCACAGCATTGTGCATATTAGGCTATATCTTAGCTGCATTTCATGCATATCATGCATATTGCACGGGAAACGAGACGCGTTTTGTACTCCGGATCTGAGCGGGTCTCAATTCCCAAGTCACCACCACTCCGGATTACCCATGATGGAGTTAGGTTTTGTTATCGCATTCATACGTATTCATCCCTATATTAAGTTGTGCAATCCGATTCCTCGGCCATCATGCATCGGTATGCGTGATTGGTGGCACGAGGATCGAGGCATGCATATATTTGTGAAAATACATTGCTATGCCCTTTTCGCTTCTGACAAAACCGAGGACCAACAACCTTTGAGTCCGGCGCATTTAGAAATAAGCGAAGAGGCTAATTGGGCATCGGTGGATTTCCGAGGCAGTCCAACATACAACATACATAAGAAGCAAGGCGGTCCCTGGCTTGCACGCCAGTTTTTCTCATTTAATTTGTCGATTAAATAGAAATTTGTATATTATTTCAGACTGTATATTTCGGACTGTAATATCCTTTCATTTGGGACTGTATTATTATTTATTCGGACCCTCTGCGCGAGGGCATAACTGTAATAAGGGTGTGTGAGTGTGATGTATGTCTTCCAACCCCCATTTCTTTCTCCCTTTTATTTACCCGCTTACGATGGTTAGATTTAGGGCATATTTCATTTAGCATACAGTATGACAGCATGTTTGCATTCATTCATCTGTATGCCAAGCATCATACAATCTGTATTTCAATTCCAAGTTGAGTACTTGATAGTCTTTGCATCTCATATGCCATATTTAGAATAGCCGAGTCGCTATAATTGCATTCTTTGCATGTGTTGCATTAGGCATCTCTGCATTCTTAGGATCACGCATGGATTTCTAATGAGCTTTTGTTTTGGCATGGAGTACTAGGTGAGTTTTATGCTTTAGCATCCTTGCATGCGTGTGAGTGTTGCCATGATAGCATGCTTGCCATGAAGCTAAGCTTATGTGATATAACCGCCTTGAATGCTGTGGGTGGAGGTTGAGTTATCTGAATTGGGACAATTCATTGTTGTTGTTTTAAGCCCACTAGATAGTGGCAACATCAACATTTTCTAAGCCCACCCGAGGGTGGCAAATCCGCATTTTAACCTACTGCGGGTAGCACCTTCACACCATTTTCAAACAAACAAACATGAAATGTTTTGTTCCAATCGAACGGCCAGATCTATACTTGTTTCTTTGCGAGCATCACATAGTAATCTAGGCTAATAACCGAATAAGAACTCACAATGTTTTCAAAAGCAGATATCATGGTTAGTAGAGGCGGTCTTTGACGGCGGGGGTGCTCACGATGTGACCTTCTCAATCGTACCCAAGTTCCCGAGCCAACTTTGGTGATGGCGGACACGTGGCCTTCGGCACCGAGTCGGGGTTTCCTAAATTTCCCATTTTAAAATATTTAGGTGGCGACTCGTTATCCGCAAAGCGGTCCATGTTTGGCACTTCTTTCAAAAATCATTTTCCTTCAAAGCGATTTGCGGTTGGACTCTTTGGTTCGATGAAGCGTAACAAAATCGAGTCCTAATCAGCGAGGTCCTCACGGCGTTATTCACGCGACTATTTGGGATTTAGAGAACTTGACTCGAACTCATGATATCTGGTTTTGACTACGCTTGTGTGTTTCTTTGCATTGCATTTGCATTGGTGCGCCTAGGACACCGTGTTTGCCATATGGCATTCAACGATTGGGAGGCTTGTCTTGTCAAGGCATGTCCATAAGGCTGATCGGCTCTGGGCTCTGACAGCATGGGAACACAAACCCCGATTTTACCGGGGCACCCTTTTGACCATTCGACCTAGTGCATATTCGGCTCCATAGTGACCATTCCAAACTAGGACAGGTTGCTTAGTTTATAGGTTGTTTGAAGTCAGCGTGCATAGTGAAACCCTAGCTCGACAAAATAGGGCGAAACCCTACCCCAACATAGGGGTGTTTTGGCTCTCACTTATCTCGTTATGTGCTTGTTAGAGTCGTCTCTGAGGAATGCATATATCGATCTATGAGTTTGGGCATCAACTCGGGCACCAAGATTGATTGATTTGCAGGGTATCAGTTTGTAATTTTGGGATGAATTGATGAGGGCACACTCATTCAACTATGCTCTGTTCGTAAAATCGGCCGAGATCTTGTCCGTTTTCTCTTTGCTAGGTAGTCCTGGAACCATAGCCCGAAGGCTCCAATATCCCTGGTACATTGGACTAGTGCGTAGACTTTGTTAGGTCAAAGATTCAATTCAAAAAAAAGGTGTTCTTCGGCTGAGGCAAGGCAAAGAAGGGCTCATTGGCTCATCGATCCGACAGTTATCCACATCATCGATAGACCCGTGATGGCACAAGGTTGGAAGGCTTTGTGGCTATGATAGCGATGTTAAATCGAGGAACTACAATGCGAGGATGAGACTAGTCTTTGAACGCCCATCTGGGGCATCTGCCTCACCCAACCGGGACCCAACCGAACTTTGACCCACTTTTGCGGTGAAGATTCGCGGGCCTTTCCAAACTGCTAAAGTCAACACGATCGCCATAAGCCCTTTTTTCCAACCGACCTACAAATACTTGACCGGGTAGATTTTTTCACCCCCCTCCATATGAGCCTAACGGTAGCATTCAAAGTCTGATGGAAAGAGGGCATCTCAAACCCTTAATCCTCAACCTTTGCCAAACCCACTCCTGCCGGACATAACCCCAACAAATCATGTATATCATCGGCGTGGCCATGGCACCAATGATTGCTATCGCCGTCATGAGATCGAGAATCTCATTGACAACGGACAATAGCTCCATTTCAAAACCCCAAGGACCAAGTACCTCATCCACATCCCAACCTCGGCCATACTGCGCCACCCACCTACAACCCCAAGATATACCCCCGACCCATATACTCAAGCCGAGATGTTTATCCGGAAAGCATAGGCTTAAGCACGATGGATGCACTTGAACCCCAATCATCTCAAACCCGTGAGCCCACTACTTCGAGCTAAAAAGAATGATCGTAGATCTCCAAAGGATTGTGACAGATCTAGCCTCGGGACATTGGCTCCATCATCGACCTGACACATGCTAAGAGTTTCATGACAAAAGGCTCCCCAGTCTTGGGCGGTGCATTGGGAGAAGGCAAATCCCTTGGCAAAGTGGAGAGTGGAAAGAACAAGATAGGGCGGACATGGATCCTCATGAGCATCTTCGTTGTTGTTGAGGCTTTGAAAGCCGAGGGATGAACAAACAAGTGCTCACATTTGTTGCAAAAGCTGTGGATGACACTTTCGCTACTCAAGTCGAGGCGGTTTGAATCAAGAGGAAAAGGGCCGTTGTAAATGATCCTATTAGCTCTAATCACACTCGGAAGATCAAGAAACCGGCCACACCGCCAATCCTTTTTGCATGGGTAAAGTCCACAAACCCAGAAGTACCAACCTCGAGGTCAGAGGGTCTTCCATGCCCTCCACATGCCTTTGTCCAAAGCTTTCCAAATCCTTGTTGGACAAGGCCATCTCAAACCCCTTGAGCCTCGGCCTCTCCCGAACCCTCTTCCGGCTATACATGATGCTACCCAGTACTGCACATACCATCAGCAAACTGGCCATGCTACCAACAATTGCTCCCGTCTTCGCCATGAAGTACAGGATCTATTTGACAACGGGGTCATCCTTCCGCCGAGCTCAGCAAAGTCTATCGGCACTGGGTCAGTGAACTTGGGGGATAATGTTATGTGATCGAGGGATGAACCACCTGCGGATGGCGCTCAGATTACTCCAGCCGTGGGAATGGCACGCACTGTTCTGAGCAATGTGCAAATACCAGTTTTGTGCTTTCTGACTTGGGTATTGGATCAGTCTTGTTGTTTTGTTTTGAGTCAGTCTCTTTTGTTTTGGGTTTGTCTCTTTTGTTTTAGGTCTGTCTTGTTGTATCGAGTCGATCTGTTGTATAGTCGGGTGATTCCGGTGTTACCTTAGGCGTCACCATTTTGTTTTGCATTTGTCTTTTTGTTTTGTTTTGAGTCATTTACGCGAGGAGCCAGTTATGCAATATGATTTTGAATGAAATAGCGTGATTTCCATACTCTCGCATTTGTTTATTGGTGTGCTAGTTGTGCGATTTGAATGAAATGGCGGTGCATTCCACCTCTCTTGTGCCTTGAAGCCATTGTATTGACCTAAGTTTTTCAAAACCTTTTTGAAACCTGTTGAAAACAAAGAGGGAGGAATTCCTCGAGATTTGCAAAACTTTGATCAAATTAAGAGAAAGAGAGGCGTGCTAAGCCCTTAATGAATGAAATCATGCTTGTTAGTGTGAGTACTGAGAAGGACCCTGGCTTTGATCCAGATTGATCCTACACTATCTTCAGCGATTTGTAAGCGCTTTCTTAAAACTTTCAAAAAATGTCTTAGCGGTCTTGCGAAGACATGTGTGGAATCGCTCTTGAGATTGTGCAGCTTAGGATCGCTCTCAGCCTCGAGACTCGCCCACCCCCCTTTTGCTTTCAAACCTTGGACGTGCATTCAGAATGTTCAACGGTCGACCACAATGCAAGGCTCAGGCCTAGATTTGAAGCGACCCTCGAACACGAGGCACCAAAGTCAGATCAAGAGGACCAGATGTCGTCAAAAGAAGCTTGCAAAGCTAGGCGAAGCACCCTCGAACTAGGGGCAAAAATATCCGATGTGCTCGAAGAAAAGGTGGATCTTCGCAAGTCAATACAATGACCACTCTCACGGATATAGAGGGCTTCAATCTCGAACCATTTGGCATGGATGGTTACATTTTACCCTTTGAGAGGCTCATTGGGCGAAAACCGAAAGGCGACCCAGCAAAAGTTAGAGCGAGACAAGAAAAATATATATACAAAAATGCAAAAAGAAAAGAAAATGCAAAGATACAAAAATGCAAAAAAAGAAAAAAAGAAAAATGCAAAGATACAAAAAATGCAAATAAAGAAGAAGAAAAAGGAATGAAAAGAATAGAAAAAAAGAAAAGAAAAACAAAGCTCGCAAGGCCGAAAACATGCAATAGGCGCCTTGGCAAAAGTTAGAGCATAAAAATGAGAGGTTAAATACCCGAGTGTACCTTAACCGCGAACTACGTAAGGCTTGATTCCCATCTTTGGGATCGTGAAACTTCATTACGAAGTCGGTAGTAAAACAATTCAAATTCAATTGTGTCCATGTGATAGTTTTGATCATCTTTGCCTCCTCAGTATCCGAGAGAGTGGTTATGTTCGTCGCTCTATGGACTAACTACAAGTACACTGCGATGCTATCCAAACAAGGGCAACTTTATTGCCATTCAACGCGCCAGTGCCGATTCAAACAAGGGGCAACTTTCGTTGCCATTCAATGCGCCATGTGCCTTGGTTCAAACAAGGCACCTTTTGCCATTCAGCGCCTTGGAGGTGGATTCAAACAAGGGGCAACTTTCCGTTGCCATGCAACCCTCCTCAAGCAAGGGGCAGTTTTCCTCCAGATTCGAGGTTGTGCATCTCAAGAGTAGGTTCCGCGCTTGTTGAGCATTGGCCATTTGCAAAAATAGTTTTTGAGAATTTTTACTGAGGTTGACTAATTTTCTCGAAAATTGTTTCATTTTCAAAAGCTGGACCATTTTCTTGGACCCAAAAAGGAAAATTTGCTCATAGCTTTGAGCGCATAATTTCAAATCAAAAATCGAACAAACATGTTAATATAACTCTCATTTTGGTCAAAATTTTTTAGGAGAAAGCTCAAAAATAAAAAATGGTCAAAATGATGAACTAGGGGCACAATTGAGTCGTGTTGTCTTTTCCCGTCAATGCATTTGCGGAAAGGGCACCATACTTGCCAAGAAGGGTGCTCTACGGAAGAGTGAGCTAACTGACAAAAGGGCGAAAGCTCTCATCCTCCAAGCAATGAGGTATCAAGCCAAGTCGAATGGGGCAGACATTACACTCCTCATCTCGACAGATCTGCTCACGTCCAAACTCCCGGCATCATCGACCGATGTCACTCTGATTTGCTACATATCCATTTGTAGCACAACCCCTCTGTGGGAGGACTTCACTAGTTGTGGCGGAAGAAAATCTAGCGAGAATGCTAGAGCACGAGCCCACAACTTGTTTATCCATCAACCACCCGGGGAGGGATTGAAAAGAGAGATTGAAGAATAGAGATGTGCGATGAGAAAAAAGTGAGAAAAGGGCTTTTGAAAAACAGAGCTTGAGGGCGAGTGATGTGAGAATCACAAATAAGAAAGGATGGGAAACATACGGTGAAATAGGCTCCCTGTGCGTCCCGAGTGTCGTGTCTTTTTGTTTTATCTCGATCCTTGTTTTGAGTCGTCTCGAGTGTTACTCGATGTGTCTAGGTTACGTGCCTTTGTTTTCTTGTTGAGTCGTAGTGTCAGATTCATCGTAGGCTCAATACCGATTGAGAACTTATGCTCACTCTCAATTTCAAAAATCGTTTTGTGCTCCGAGTCCGTCTTAGTTCTCCACATTTGTGCAAAATAAATTTGTTCTTTCATAAAACATGAGGTTCAACCCAGTCATGTGAGAACGATAAAACCAGGACTTATCTGAAGCTATGAGTTTAGCAAAAGCAAAAGAGGAAACGAGTTCGTTTCAACTTGAGTTCGAGACTACATCCCATGTGTACCTCTTCAGGCCTTGCCAACGTTCCGAAGCATGAGTGTGCCTCTACCTCAAGCTCAAGATCAAGTCTACTTCAAGCCAGAATAGCGATCAGAAATGCTCTCCCTGAGTACCATTCCCTGCCAGGGACATCTTGGTTCGCAATGAGTTCCTAGGAGATCAAGCTATGACGGTAGAAACTAGAGTTGAATGGTCGTGGCCTAGAAGCATAAGGTTCGGGATTTCGAGACTAAAGTCTGGTTTGAATACCGAGGCATGTCCTCGACTTGAAATCAGTATGGAAGCCCCATAGGTTGAGATAGCGTGTATGCACCTCAATGCGGATCTTGAACCAACCTAGTCTGTCACCCCGTTGGAGAATAGGGAAAGTTGTGAATATGATCAAGAAGAAAGGCGATCCAAAGTGTTCTCGTGTAGAGCCCTTGTCGACATTCGAGCCTTTGTCTTGTGAGTTGAAGGTAAAGTGTTGAAGAGCACGAGGAGATCCCGTCGAGTAGAGCGGTTCACCGCCACTCACCTCATGAGGTGCTTTCTAGCGCCGCTTTGTCCATTTATTGCTTTCATAAGCATCATACATTGTAATGCATTGTACCGATTAAGTTTCTTTCTCGGACATGCGATATTGTATGTATGGTTCATTCAAAGAAGTTACATTTGAGATCATTCACTTAGTATATCAATCACACTTTATTTGCTTCACTCAATGTATCTAACACACTTCATTCACTTAGTGTATCAATCACACCTCATTCCCTTAGTGTATCAATCACACTTCATTCACTCAGTGTATCTAACACACCTTATTTGCCTTAGTGTATCAATCACACTTCATTCACTTTGTGTATCTATCACACATATTTTGCTTTGTGTATCTATCACACTATTCTTCTCTTCATATCACATGTTTACTTTAGTGTATCCATCACACTTCATTCACTCTGTTTGCCTCATGTATCTATCACATGTTCACTTTAGTGTATCCATCATACCTCATTTACTTTCGTTTGCTTCATGTATCTCTCACATGTTTATTTAGTGTATCAATCACACTCTTTTCATTTTGTGTATCTATCACACACATTCTCATTTCGTGTATCTACCACACACATTCTCATTTTGTGTATTTATCGCATACATTCCCAATTTGTGTATCTATCACGCACATATTCACTTCAATTACCTTAGTGTATCCATCACACTTCATTACTTTTTGTGTATCTATCACGCACATATTCACTTTATTCCATTAGTGTATCAATCACACTTCATTCGCTTTTAGTGTATCAATCACACTCTGTTCACATAGTGCATCTATCACACTTTGTGTTCGCTTTTAGTGTATCAATCACACTCTGTTCACTTAGTGCATCTATCACACTTTGTGTTCACATTCAGTATATCTATCATACTTGTTCACTAAGTGCATCTATCACACTTCGTGTTCACATTCAGTGTATCAATCACACTCTGTTCACTTAGTGCATCTATCACACTTCGTGTTCACATTCAGTATATCTATCATACTTGTTCACTAAGTGCATCTATCACACTTTGTGTTCACATTCAGTATATCTATCATACTTGTTCACTAAGTGCATCTATCACACTTTGTGTTCGCTTTTAGTGTATCAATCACACTTCATTCATTTTGTGTATCTATCATACTTGTTCACTAAGTGCATCTATCACACTTTGTGTTCGCTTAGTGTATCAATCACACTCTGCTCACTTAGTGCATCTATCACACCGTATTCACATTTAGTGTATCCATCACACTTGTCCACTTAGTGTATCCATCTCACTTTGCTCACTATGCCTACTTTGTGTACCAATCACACTTTGTTCATATAGTGTATCAATCACACACACTTGCTTTGTATCTATCACACTATACCTACTTTGTGTATCCATCACGTTAACTTTGTGTATCTATCACACTCACCTAGTGTATCCATCACACTTTGCTTCATATAGTGCATCCATTACACTCGCTTCACTTTGTGTATCCATCACACGACGCTTTGTGTATCTATCGTACATGTTCGTGAAGATTCCATGATTTTCTTACATTCCTAACGCATGAAATGTAGTTGTTGCTTTACATTCTTGCTTAAAATTGCATCTATTTGTGAATACTTGCCTCATTCTGACTTGTTGCACTTGCATGATCACCGACTCGTGCCTATCACTTTGCATTTTGCCCCCTTTGTGGGCACGCTGCACATATCTCTGTTCTTTGTTTATCTTGTATGATTGTCTAAGTCTTGGCCTTGTCAAAATGGGTCGTCTGGGCTTTGACATTCACTCTCGTCACTTCGACTTAGAAGTTACATCAAGATGGGCAATCGTAGACACCTCATTTTGACCGACCTTAAGACTCGAGCGTCAGCGATTGAGCGCTTGGTGATGTTGCATCTTGTGCTCGTTCGAAGTCTCAAAGTCGCGCCAGACGCCTCCGGACTTAGAACTCTCTTTGCCTTGTCTCGGTTTGCGAACAGACTTCGGTTACCTCTGTTTTCTTTCGAAGGGTAGTCTGTAGACTATCTCCGGTGGCCGTGTGCCATTTTGCCATTCGGCCGGTTCGGTTTCGGGACCGCCTAACCATCTCCGATTTCTCGGTTTTCAGCAAGTGCCTCTGTTTTATCATTTCGTGGAACACTGGGGCCTCGATGCCCTCGGGTCAGTATGCCACTTTTCGGGACCGGCTGCGTGATTTGGGCCCCGAGCATTTTTGCATCGGTTTTCTCGATTTTGGCAAGAACCCTGTTTTGTCATTACGAGGACACTGGGGTCGCAATACCCCACTTCCTTCTTGAACACCACTTTCAGATCCGGTGGCCGGTTTTGGCCGGCGTTCATTTCTCATTAGTTTTGTTCAAATTTGACAGTACCTCTGTTTCAACACCGGGAAGATCCTGGGGTGGGAGGCCAGCAATTATCCCAGATAACCGGTTTCCTCCGTTTTGCTCATAGGGCCAATGTTGAACACCTGGGGTATTTTCTTCCAACCAAAGCTACATATTTGTGATCAGGGGACATGGGAGGACCCTAAAAATGGATGTTCGGCCAGCAATTTTGATTTTCATTTTTGAGCCTCTCCTTCAAATCCAATGTTGGGACTCGCCGGTGTTGCCAATTTTCAACCTTGGAACCTTGTTCTACACACATGGGAGGACCCTAAGGTGCTATGGCCGGCCATTAATTCAACACTTTTTTTTTGGCCATGGCCGGCCAATAGAGGTGGCCGAGGTGGGGTGGCCGGCCACCTTCCAAATCCACTGCCGGCGGCTTTTTTTTTTTTTTCTTTCTCAAATTGTCCAGATATTTTTTTGAAATATCTCCCCAATCCGGGGGATATTTTGGGAGGGAAATCTTGCCTCCATTTCCCTCCCCTTTTACATCTTTTTGTGCCTATTTAAAGGGTGGAGCCCTTTGCTAGGGTTGGAACATTTTCTCTCAAGAGCCCCTCTTCCATAACCTCCATTTCCATAGCCAAAACCTTGAAAAACCTTCAAGCTCCCTAGCTCAATCCTTCATCAACCCTAAGCTCCGCCATCCCCACTTCCATTACAGCAGCAAGGGAGTGTTCTTCAGAGGCTAAGAGGCAACAATTTCAAGCTAAGAGGCCACCAAAGTTGGATCTTCAAGGGTAAGTCTTTAAATCCCTTTTTCTAGCAAAATTTTGAGTCATTTCTTAGCCCTAATTGCCTACTGTTTTCGGCTTTGACCCCTACTGGTTTTGTGCTTATTTTGATCCCCTCTACAACTTTGTAGAAGGGCTCAACCTCATTTGGTGTCTCTTTCGTATACTTGCTTCAATATCAATCTTTATGCCATAAAATTGCATGCTTTGTTTGGCTTTAGAGTGGTCTGATTTCGAGCATACTATATACTGTGGGTGGGCTTATTTTGAGCCCCTCTTCAACATTGAAGAAGGGCTCAACCATGTTTGGTGGCTCTAGCATGCACTTCCTTTGAAATTCTTCCATTTTACCGTAAAATTGCATGCTATTTTTAGCCTATTTTTGATCTGATTTGGAGCATGAAACCTACTGATATTGTGCTCATTTTGAGCCCCTCTTCAACATTGAAGAAGGTCTCAACCTGGTTTTCATCCTCTATCATGCACTTGCTTTGAATTCTTATTCTACTCCCATGTTGCATGCTTCTTTAAGCTTACCATGCTTCTGTTTTGGGTCTCCATCAGGCTTGAAAAGTGCCATATTTTGGTCCATTATTTGTGTTTTATTAAGGGTCTCAGGCCATTTGATGTTTGGTTTTGGTACTTCATGTTGTATCCATCTTATTTTCCGTAAAATTGCATGTTTGTTTAGGCCATTCTAGCTTCTGTTTCTGGCCTTCATCAGGCTTGTGAAGTGTCTTATTTTGGTCTATTATTCAAGTTTTATTAAGGGTCTTAAGTTTTTTGGTCATTGCTTATGATACCTCCCTTTATAAACCTCTTTTGACCCTTATTTTGCATGCTATGTATTGTATATCTACACACTGAATTTGGGGATCTCATCTTCTGTAAAAATGAATATTTTTAGTCCCTCTCTAATGTTGTAGAACTGTTTTTTTGGGTTTGAGCATTGTAGATATCACTTGCTTTGTAAATCCTCTCTTTTTCCGTATTTTTGCAAGCTATTGTTGTCATATCTATGCTTACAGTTTGGCCATGTTTTGTACTGGAAAGATGCTATTTTTGGGGCTTCCTTGCTACTGTTTTTGCTGTCATGTGTCAATTTTGCATGTATAGCGTGTATTTCGAGCATAAAATCACATTTCGGGATGATTTCGTGCATTGATTGTCATTTCGTATCATTTCGGGGCTGTTTTCCCCTTCATTTATCTGCTGAAATTTGTTTTGCATGTTTGCATATCATTTTCCATGTCATTTCATGCCTTAGTGCATTGCCTCGATTTGCGTGCCAATGGGCACGCACTTCGAGGCACTCCGTTTTCATTCATTGGCTTCCTGTGTGAGTGAGCTGAGGCTCTCCCATGTTGGTGTAAGCCCATCGCGGCATTCCGTATGCCATTTGATTCCATTTCATCATTACCTCGGTTTGTGTGCCTGTGGGCGCGCATTTCGAGGCACTTCGGTTGTATCTGATTTTTTCATTTCATCATTGCCTCGGTTTGCGTGCCTGTGGGCGGGCATTTCGAGGCACTTCGGTTGTATCCGATTTTCTCACTTCATCATTGCCTCGGTTTGCGTGCAATGGGGCGCATTTGTATTGATTTTCTCATTTCATCATTGCCTCGGTTTGCGTGCCTGTGGGCGCATTTCGAGGCACTTCGGTTTTATCTGATTTGCATTCCATTATTGCCTCGGTTTGCGTGCCCCGCGTGCACGCTTTTCGAGGCATCTTATTTTCATCTCATTTTCACAGCATTGTGCATATTAGGCTATATCTTAGCTGCATTTCATGCATATCATGCATATTGCACGGGAAACGAGACGCGTTTTGTACTCGAGAATCGGGTCTCAATTCCCAAGTCACCACCACTCGGATTACCCATGATGGAGTTAGGTTTTGTTGTCGCATTCATACGTATTCATCCCTATATTAAGTTGTGCAATCCGATTCCTCGGCCATCATGCATCGGTATCGTGATTGGTGTACGAGGATCGAGGCATGCATATATTTGTGAAAATACATTGCTATGCCCTTTTCTGCTCTCACAAAACCGAGGACCAACAACCTTTGGTCCATTTAGAAATGCAAGAGGCTAATTGGGGCATCGGTGGATTTCACGAGGCGATCAACATACAACATACATAAAGCAAGGCGGTCCTGGCTTGCACGCATTTTCTCATTTAATTTGTCGATTAAATAGAAATTTGTATATTATTGTATATTTGATTTGTAATATCCTTTCATTTGGGCGTATTATTATTTATTAGGACCCTCTGCGAGCATAAGCGTAATAAGGGTGTGTGAGTGTGATGTATGTCTTCCAACCCCATTTCTTTCTCCCTTTTATTTACCCGCTTCGATGGTTAGATTTAGGGCATATTTCATTTAGCATCTGATGTAATGACATGTTTGCATTCATTCATCTCGGCGCATCGCCTAGCGCATCTGTATTTCAATTCCAAGTTGAGTACTTGATAGCTGTTGCATCTCATATGCCATATTTAGAATAGCCGAGCCTGCTATAATTGCATTCTTTGCATGTGTTGCATTAGGCATCTCTGCATTCTTAGGATCACGCATGGATTTCTAATGAGCTTTTGTTTTGGCTTGGAGTACTAGGTGAGTTTTATGCTTTAGCATCCTTGCATGCGTGTGAGTGTTGCCATGATAGCATGCTTGCCATGAGGCTAACTGCTTATGTGATATAACTGCCTTGAATGCCTGTGGGTGGAGGTTGAGTTATCTGAATTGGGACAATTCATTGACTGTTTGTTTTAAGCCCACTAGATAGTGGCAACATCACTGTTTTCTAAGCCCACCCGAGGGTGGCAAATCCGCATTTTAGCCTACCTGCGGGTAGCACCTTCACACCATTTTCAAACAAACAAACATGAAATGTTTTGTTCCAATTCGAGCCAGTCTATACTTGTTTCTTTGAGCATCACATAGTAATCTAGGCTAATAAGGAATAAGAACTCACAATGTTTTCAAAAAGCAGATATCATGGTTAGTAGAGGCGGTCTTTGGCCATGAGTGCTCACGATGTGACCTTCCCCAATCGTACCCAAGTTCCCGAGCCAACTTTGGTGATAGCGGACCGCGTGGCCTTTCGGCACCGAGTCAGGGTTTCCTAAATTTCCCATTTTAAAATATTTAGGTGGCGACTCTGTTATCTGGCAAAGCAGTCCATGTTTGGCACTTCTTTCAAAAAAATCTGTTTTCCTTCAAAACAATTTGCCGGATTTGGACTCTTTGGTTCAAATTTAGAACCGTAACAAAATCGAGTCCGAACTGTAGCGAGGTCCCCCGCGGGCGTTGTTACACTATCCCATAGCCAAATTGATTGGATGCTCCATCGAAGTACAACTTCCAAGTGTCTTCTTCTATCTGCATGACCTCTTCATCTAGGAATGAGTACTCCATATCTTCTCCTCTTTGAATTGGGTGATCAGCCAAAAATTCTGCTATGGCCCTTCCTTTGACAGATTTGCGAGTGACATACTTAAGGTCAAATTTGGAAAGCAAAAGCAACCAACGAGCTAGCCTTCCAATAAGTGCTAGTTTCTCAAAGAGATATTTGATTATGTCTAATATTGAAACCAGAATTACCTAGTGAGCTAAAAGGTAGTGTCTCAACTTCCTAATGGCCCATATCAAAGCTAAGCAAGCTTTTTCTAAAGGAGTATAGCGGGTCTCATATTTAAGCATCTTTTTACTTAAGTAGTAGATGGCATTCTCCACTTTCTCATCTGACTCTTGTGCAAGCATATATCCCATAGTTGATTTGGTCACTAATAAGTCTGAGGATCGTGAGCTCCTAGCAAGCGGTGATAACATAGGTGGATTCATGAATCTTTGCTTGCTCGAACAAAAAGTAACATCGATTTTTCCATTGGAACTTATTCCCTTTCTTTAGGAGACCAAACAGTGGTTCACAAGTCAGGGTTAGCTTTGAAATAAACTTCCTTATGAATTGCATTTTTCCCAGAAAACCTCGCACCTCCTTTTCAGTCAATGGTGGCAGCATTTCTAAGATGACCTTAATTTTAGATGGATCAACTTCGATTCCCCGCTATGTGATCAGAAATCCCAATATCTTGCCCACAGTTATCCCAAAGGTGCATTTCTGTGGATTCAGCCTTAGCTTGTATTCCCTAATTATCTCAAAAAAAAAATTCAATGCAATGTAATGGCTTTCCCGATCTTTAGACTTGATAATCATGTCGTCTACATACACCTCAACTTCCTTATGGATCATGTCTAGCAAAATAGTGGTAGAGACTCTTTGACAAGTGGCCCCGGCATTTTTTCAAACCGAATAGCATAACATTGTAGCAACATATCCCCCATGGTGTGGTAAATACAGTCTTTTCTCTATCCTCTAGAGCCATAAGGATCTGGTCATACCCCAAAAAACCATCCATGAATGACAATAAGGCATGCCCTGCAGTGAAGTCTACCAATTTGTCGATATGTGGCAATGGAAAGTCATCATTTGGACTAGCCTTGTTCAAGTCTCGAAAGTCGACACAAACTTGGATTCTGCCATCTTTTTTCGGGATTGGCACAATATTGGCTAACCAAGTTGGATACTCTATTACAAGCATGAAACCAGCATTGATCTATTTGGTCACCTCTTCTTTGATTTTCAATGCCCAATCAGGCCGAATTTTGTGAAACTTCTGTTTGACAGGTCGGGCCTCGAGATCAAGAGGGATCCTATGTTGTACAATCTCTGGATCAATTCCAGACATATCTTCATAGGACCACGCAAAAACATCTTTGAATTCCTTTAATAAGCAACTAATTGCCCTCATTCCTCCGAAGATAAAATGGAACCAATCTGGACTAAGCAAAGATCCTTCTTAGTACCCATATTGATGGACACAATTTTATCAATTAATGGTTTAGCACGCCTTTCTTCCTCCCAATTGATTAAATTTTTCAAAGCCCAAAGAATTTCTTCCTTTTCATTTTCATCAAAATTTTGAAAATTCTGGTCAATGCTATGAACTATCAGCATAGAGAAATAAATGGAAATCACAGCATCTTCATTCAAAGCCTCGGGATCAATAGTTGCAACAGACTCAAAAGAAAAAGAAAAAGAAGACTGACATCCCGGACAAACTCGAATCTGACTCCAACCCCACAAGCCCATCGGACTTAAACTCAATAGCCAATTCAGAACTCCTAATAAAATTTATTTCAAAATGGCAATTTGTTTGCGAACTATTCACTGCATCCACGATGAAGCTTGAGCAATCAATAGGTGATATTTCCCCGACTACAGAAATGGTCATATCCTTCAAGTTCATTGGTTCAGCACTAATATCCGACTCTTTCAACAAGCCAGCCAATGTTAGACCCAAGATTTCATCCACGCTACTGCCGTCACTGTCTTAACCAATGTTGATGCTCAGATCTTCCTGTTCCCCTTCGCTATCATAAAGCTAGTGCTCGAAGAAGATTTTAAATTTGGGATATCTCTTCTTGTCCCCTTAGTCAATCTATGGTTCGAGAAATCCATAGAAAGGAAAATCCTCTCCTTCATGGACGAAACGCCCATTCAAAGTTCCACGAATTGGCCTATGGATCATTTCAAACTGTTTCCCAGTTCTCTTAGCCTTGATTCTCTCCTTAACTTCTTCACTTTTCCTCTTCCAATCCTCTCCTTAACTCCAACCCAAATGCATGTGAGTTATGGGATACTTCATTCACTATGGCGATGCCTTTTTTGTCACTTTTGCCCAATCCCATCCCAAGAATATGCCCCAACTTACTCATGAGATAAATCGATTGAGCGCTGACATATGTTCCTTCGTCTTCGGCCATGATCGTTTGCACTAATTGGGCTTCGGCCAATGTGAAACCTGAAAGAAAGATATCTTCTTCTCCATGTTGTATTTCTAATAATGACGTTGTCACTTCTGAGGGAGGATGGATTATAGAATTGCCAAATACAATGGCAACTCCTCCATTGTATGGGTATTTCATTAGCAAGTGTACAGTTGAAAAAATCGCTCTCATTTGATGCAACTAGGGTCTGCCCAGCAGTAAGTTAAAAGTTGTCGGGACATCCATAACGTGAACTCTGCTTCATGTTCAAAAGGACCAACCAATATCTTGGTTCTGAAAGTCCCCATAACATCTGTACTTGTGTTGTCATATGATCGGACCACCTAACTTGTTGATGTGAAGTCAACCGATTTCAACCCTATTGCATAGGCAGTCCTTGCTGGACAAATGTTAATAGGCGAACTGGTATTAACCAGAACTATAGGAATCCACTTTTTTCTACATTTTATCGCTACGTACAAAGGCTTATTGTGTTCTGATCCTTCAGGTGGTAGCTCTTTGTCAGAGAAAGCTATTGTGGGGACTATTTCTCTCGAGGTGATCAATGACACTAGTTATTCCGGCGTTGTATCGATCGACAACTTAGCCTTGGTAAGGGCAAACAACATTACTTGCTAGTGTTTTCAAGAAGCCGTAAGAAGCCCCCATATGGAGATATTTGCCTGGATCTTTTTTAATTGTTTCATAACCAAGTTTTTTTTCTGCTTCTTTCTCCTCTTCTTTGTCTTTTCCCGATGATTCTGCTTGGTCTAGATATGGAGGCTTAAAGTAACGCCCACTCATAGTAAGATGATCAATCTCTTCAGAATACCAAGTTTTATTAGGGGAATTGACACCCCATCCTTCATCGATGTAGGCAAAGATTAGATCACTACCTCCCACTATTCTCCTTCAATTATTGAAAGGCAAGTATCTAGCTCTGTTTGAAGCCCACCCACGAGCTAATCTTTTTCCAGATTTACTCCCTCAAAGAAAAAGAAGTCAATCAAATCTCCCTCCATGTTTATCAAAAGCTCTGAAGTTTGTGCTACCACCGCCTTTACAGGTTTTGGGGTTTTAGTTGGGGTTAAGGTGCATCTATCATGTACATATCAATGCTCTCTAGAATAAGCACCTTGGGGGGTTTGGGAAGGTGTGATGTATATACTGGGGTCGTAGGTGGATGGCAGCGTATGGATTAGGTTTAGGCAAGGGAAAAGTTGGATTTTGTCATAAGGTGGTAGTGGGTTGGTGGTAACATTCGATTTTGGTGGTTGTGGAGGAGCTAAGACATTATTGTCTATTAGATCTTGGATCTCATTACAGAGACAAAAGTAATGGTCTGTGTCATGTCCAGGTTGTTGGTGGAAAGCATAGTGTTTGGTAGGGTCATGTTTGGCTGAGAGAGGTTCGGAAAGAGATCAAAGGCTTCAAATACCCTCTTTCTATCAAGATTTTCATTGCTTTGAAGAGTGACATATGGAGAGGGGTGAATGTTCTGATTGGGGCTCAGGTTGTGTTTGTTGTTTGCGAGCTAACATGAGCAAAAGGGTTGGTTGTTTTAGTGGTGGTGGCAACCAAGTTGATTTTAGAGGGCTTCATAGCTATGCTACCACTGGTGGTAGCATTGGAACTACGCCCGAAGGTCTTCCGTATTGGCTCTTTGTCGTCAATGATGATTCCCTGTTTGATGGCATCTTCTATCTGGACCCCGATTTCATTAATTCTTTAAAAGTAAATAGGGAAGGAACTATCATTTTCTGAAGCTTCTTGCCATGCAAAGTTCTGACCCCCATGCAAATTTGATCTTTTTCTGGTGGCCTATTGGTCATCATCGCCTCCTTGGCGCTCCATCTAGTGATGAAGGCCACGAAACTTACATTGGGCTCTTGACGGGTGGCCTCTAATTCTTGAGTAGTCACTTCAATTTGGGTGTTATAAGCATACTGGGTGATAAAGGCCTCAGCTAACTCTTTCCAACTTTGTTTTACTGAGTCTTCTAACTTGGCATACTAGATAGCAGCCACTCCTGACAAAGTTCGTCCGAATAAAAAAAGTTTTTACGGATGAGTCAAACCATAGGCTTTAAGACATCAGAGAACAGGTGAATGAGCACCATTGGGTTGCCGGAACCATCAAAACTATCAATGTGTGGCATTTTGAACCATTCTGGCAATTTCATAACTGTCTCAGTGTACTCGTCTTCGATATCCGGGATTGAATTGACTCATTGTGACCTTTTGAAAAGTTTTTCTAACTTGGCTAGCTTTAACATAGTTGGGTCAGACTCAGGTGCTTCAGAGGGAAAGAGCCCTCCTGCTGGTTGTGGAAAAGGAAATGATCCTCCTAAAGTTTATACAGGAACCCTTAAATCTTTTGGTAAAATGGGCTCAGGAAGTTCTTCAGCTGGTAGAGGTGGAGTTGGGATTGTGTGAGCCATTGGAGGTGGTTGGGTAATGGATGTGGATGCCCTAGATAAGCATCGCAATTCAGCAAGAACATCACCGTGGGTGGCCACTGTATTGGCCATAGCATCCAAACTTTGTTGTAGGACCAACAACATGTTCGCTAAATTGTCCCGAACCGGAGCCATCACTGATGCTGATGAACTGAGTGGAGATGATCTATCTAGCAAAGAAGGGGTACTCTAAACAGTTGATGCGACTTTTTCTCTTCTTCTTCATGTAACCAGTAGCAAAGAAACTAACACTGGCTGCCCTTGAACCAAATCTACAGTCTTACAGAGTCTACCAAGGGGAGTCCACAGAACTAAAGGAATATTAGACCATTCTGAAGCTATGATACCCAACTACCTTGCAAAAATAAACGGAACCTCCAATCAAAATTTCAGCAATAGTCCGGCTCAACTGATTACTACTAAATCATGCTGAAAAACTAGACTCAAACCCCACAAACTGAAATGCTTGAACCACTCATCTAAATTTGAGAAACCATGTATTGATCCCATACATAACACGTAGCAGAAAAGAGAACAAACACCCTTATGGGGGATAGGGTTACCTTGTCCTAGCTTTGAAATGGTCTAGGGCTTCACTATTCAAACAAGCAGCATCATACAACATAGAAATGGGAGAGCATCCTATCCTATTATTAGAAGGTACTAGAGATCACTATATGCACAAGGTTGGCTGTACTCCAGGGGTTGAAGTCAAGGTGACGTTACCAAAGAGCCCTTTGGGTCATAACCAATAAAGATCCCCAGAAATCAGAAGAGTCAATATAGCCTCTCTTTGAAGTCTAAGAACCTTAGATAACAGAGCTAGATAGCAAAGCTACCTTTTTGATAGATCTCAAAAGGTTACAACACAAGGCCTCTAAAGTATCGTAAAGATAGGTGTGGTGTCATAAAAAGCTTGCCTGTGCTCCCACCAATATCTGGGCAACACGGGGACATGGAGTGCACCAAAGCATGCAATGCAATGAACATATAATTGAAAATAAAAGTCATATGATATAGTTCGAGTCAATGTTTCATAACATCCCAAGCAGAGTCACCAAAAACTGTAACATGCTCAAGGAGTACCTGTGTGCATTACATAGTTTGGACCCTTGGTCCCTTTGATCTAGTCTCACAAGTGCAATGTGAAACGTAGATGAGAGTCCACATTTTGTAACTTTTAGAAAATCCATTTTATTGCAAAAACATTTGCCAGAAATGGACTGCGTCATCAGATCTCAAAGTCACCCTCTAATATTTATTTTGGAAAAATTAGGAAACCTGTGACTCGTGTCAAGGCCACTGTTCGTCATAACCAAAGATGCTTGGCTCAAAACCTTTAGTATGAAGGGGGAAGGTCATTAATTGAGCACCCCCGCTCACCCGATCAAAATATCAGCCTTTACTAACCATGATATGATTTTTATTTCCTTTATGTGTTCATATTCCGATTATTTAATAAATCCTAAAAAATTATTATGTGAAACATACAAGTATAGACTATGTCACCCACTTTGGAACAACTTGATTTCATATAGTTTTGAAGATGTACAACCTAAATAAATTGAGTTTACAAACATGAAAATCAACATTATTCCAAATTAAGCGACATAACCTCCATCCACCAGCATTCATATAGTTATATCAAATAAGCAAATAGCCTTATGGTATGATGCCAAACATAGTAAGAAAGACACACACAAGCGGGATGCTAAAGCATAAAAACTTACATATTTACTGATGTCTTGTGAACAACTACAAAACAAAGTTAAAAAAAATACATGATCTTATATATAAAATTCTAATGCAATTCACACATGAGATGCAACTAAAGATTCGACTTCTAAGATACGACATGTAAATCATCTCAAGAACATAAGGTAGCACACATAATCACATAAAAATTGATTAAATCCACAAATGCAATATTAGCCGAATCAAGATGCATGAAACATGGATGTACAGCAAGGATATACTTCAAAAAAAAACACAAAATATGATGCATATCCACAAATAAGGAAAGCAAGTAAAAGAACGGGATAGAAAAAAGTGAGGCGGGAAATTATTACAACACTTTGAAAAAATTATTACAAACCAAATGAGAGCGAGAGAGGGGGGAGGGAATATTACAATAAAATAAAACATAATCTCACAAAATACTCAAAATAAAAATAAACAAAATAAAAGCTTCATGTTCCTTAGAACCGTCGGTGGAAATTGGTAGACATTGGGAGATTATGCCATCTTGTCCAAAAGAAGCTAGCCGGCCGCCCAAATAGACCGAGCAAAACCTGTCTTGTTACAAAATCAAGAAAATAAACAAACAAGAAATATGTAGGTGGCTCAAGTAACCACTACCGGTTAGCTTACAACACAACTAATATGAAACAAGAGCAAGCAAATAAGCAAAAAAAATAATTATGAGTTAAACAAACCACTTGGATTACAATAACACACTATGAAATACAAAATAAGAAAATAAATATGAGATAAACAAGCCACTTGGATTATAACAAAACACTATAAAATAAGAAGTAAGAAAATAAATATGAGATGAACAAACCACTTGGATTATAACAAAACACTATGAAATAAGAAGCAAGAAAATAAATATGAGATAGAAAATATAAGAAAATGAAAGACTAGAAATTCACCTTTCAAAGAAAAATTGAACTTCTTGATTTCCGAACTTCTTCTTGATCACCCTCAAGTTTAGGAAGTGTGATCTCAATCCTCAATTCGAAACTAGAGTAGAGCTCTGGGTATGTGTGGTCGAAAAGTGGCTAACTCTCTTATTTTTCCTCACTTTCAACAACACTCACTTTTTCATTTGATCAATCACTACTGAAGTTTAGCTATTTCAGAATTTTTGGAGTTGTTTTGGATGTATAAAAAGTGGAAGTTCGGTGTGTATAAGCCATGGAAAGTGCATATGGAATATGGAAGTGTTTTTGGCTCAAAACTAGAATTTTCTCTTTTTTTTCTTTCTTTTTCTCACTCTTTTCTCCTCAATTTCGGGGTCCTTCTTCTCTCTTACAATTTGATCATTCTATATAGGCAATGAGGGAGAGTTAAGGTCAAAAAGAAGGTGGGAGACAGTGTGGGAGACAAGAATGTTATAGGACAGCAAAGTTTTCGAGGTGGTTAGATTAGATTTCTCTTTTATAGATGCAAACAAATTTCTTTTTGACAATGGGAGATGATTAAGTATGTATTTGGTGATATATGGATCGGCCAATGGAGTAAAGAAGTGTCTCATACACACACAAAAAAAAATACAAAAATACACATTCTCTGCCTGCTGGTTTGAAATGGTCAAATAGTATTTGGAGAGAAATATAATACAAGGTGATGCTTTGGCAGAGTGGTTAAGGTTTAGGATGTGGAGTCTTAGGTTGGGGGTTCAAACCCCTTCACCAGCATTCTTGTTTCTTTTTTTGGGTAAAGACATGCCAGCGCCACATCATCAGCAAGGGCCAATCTAGTTATACCACGTCAGCAAGACCGCCACATCAGCGTCACAGTCAACATTTGACGGAATATTCTACATATAGACGAAATATTCCTTGACTTAACAGAATATTCCCCGCCTTAACGAAATATTTTCCTGGAAAGGTAATTTGTGATTGTTTTTAAGATGGCACTTGGCCAAAACAGGTTTAGGGTTGGAAATAAAGCTCAAATTCTATTTTCTTATTGAGGATTCTATAAGAAACACCTTCTTGATTTCATCATCAAGTAAGCAAAAGAAAGTGCCCAAGTCTTAAGGTCAGTCAAAATGAGGTGTCTACAGGTATTATTGAAGGTTCATTCAAGATTTCTCTAGACTAGCCAAGCCAATGACACAATTGATACAGAAAGTAGTATGAATGACATGAAGCTTGCGAAAGGTCTTTTAGGAATTGAAGACGAGATTAACCAACGCACTAATATTAATCATTCCAGAACAAGATGTAGGGTACACCATATAGTATGATGCATCCAATGTAGAGTTAGGCTACGTACTCATGTAGAACGGGAAGGTAGTAACCTATGGTTCTAGGCAATTAAAGCCGCATGGGAAAAATTATCCAACGCATGACTTGCATTGGCAGCTATGGGTTTTGAACTAAAACAATGGTGACATTCTTGCATGGAGAGCAGTTAGGGATTTCACTTATCACAAGAGTTTAAACTATCTATTTACACTAAAGGACCTAAACTTGAGGCAGAGACAATGGATGGAGTATCTAGAAAACTATCAGTTTACTCTCTCATATTATCTCGGTAAGGTTAATGTAGTTGCAGATGCGTTGAGTCGCAAGAGTAGGGGAATGTTAGCTAGATTGGCGATAAAAAGAGTGGGATATAGTTAAATTTTTTAATGAATTTGGAGTTCAAGTGAAGGTTCAAGATGGGAAGGCATACCTTGGTGCACAAATGTGATGCCTAAGTTAGTAAATGAAGTCATGGGAGCTCAAGATCATGATTAAGAAGTAGTTTTTATAGCGTTCCTGGTTTAGACCCGACCCGTTGATGTTTTGAATCCGGGTTTCATTTATCTTATTTACATATTCATATCATGTTTCTCCCTATTTCTTATTGAGTTTGAGTATTAGAGTGCCTTGGTTATGTTTAGAGTAGGTTTGTTGCTAGTTGGTTCAAACTGTTGATGTCCAGATTTTGGCATCTTTACTTGAGTGAAACTTCTTGCTCTCGAGCGAGCTTTGTGAGCTCCCAGTACTTTTGCAGGCCTGTAGAGATACTGGGGAGGTAGTGTTCTTCGCTCGAGCAAGACTTCTTACTCTCGAGCGACGATCTTCTGTCTGTAAAACTTCTTGGAGATTGTATTCTACGCTCGAGCTAAGGTTCTTGCGCTCAAGCGAAATAACTTATTGTGTCTGGTTGCTCAAGCAAGATGCGCATATTTCAGTTCATAGAAACACATTTTTACATCACTTTTTTCATATCTTTTTCTCTCAAAATCCTAGATTGACTCTCTCTCTCTCTCTCTCTAAAACCCAACTTCTCTCTACAAATACACTTAGATCTAAGGATCTCTCTGCCCTACTTTCTTTGATAAAAAGATAAAGCACTCCAAGGGTTCTCATTTACTCTGAATAGAGTTGAGTTTTGGCATCTTTGAAGTCTCTCAATTTCTTCCTTTGGTCTTCTAAGTTTGAGGTAGGGATTCTCTACACTGTTTTATGATTTTTAACTTAGTTATTTGTTTTTATAAAACAATCTTGTGATTTTTGAGGATTTTGAACAAACCTAGGGTTTTGGTTTAAAATCAAAAGAGGGGTTTTCAAATGGATGTATTCAAATTGGTTGTGGGGTTGGATATGAGATTGAGTTGTGGAGAAATTATTGATTTTGATACTTGGAATGGATTTTGGAAGAAAAATGGGTTTTTACCCTAAATGGCTCAAACATTTATTTTGTATAAATAAATGGAATTGATGTTGAAAATGTGAAATTGGATGGACATTGATATGGATGGTAGAGTTAGATATGTATTATCACCCACATCTTAAATTTTGAAAAGTTTAGCTGTATTAGAGATTTTATATCTGTTTAAAAATATCTATTTTGGGCTATCGGTAGAGGATAGCTATAATTGTTGTAGAAATTGCATGAGGATTATGTGAATTGAAACTAATTTCTCATCCATGTGCATTGATCATTGTTACTCATTTAATACATTGCAAATGTATATGAATTTGGAAAAAATGGGTGAATGTTGGAAAGAGGTGTGTATCACCAAATTAAGTTAGCATGTCTGTCCAGGGTGAAAGTCCTGAAAAACGTGCGTATACATAGGTGCTGATTCCCGAAGACGAAATATCTATAAAATAGCAATAGTAGTGCTTGTATAGACTAGGTTTACATGGGTGCCGTTTGATGGTTTCCCGCGGACCAAATATCCATGAAAGGTTGTACCGGTTTGAGAATTTCCCCTTATTTCTATTGGTAAAGGATATGATTTAAGAATTGTGATATAAATTGAGCATGCCATGATTTTGAGAAAGAAATGTAAACCATTTTGACATGAGCATGGCATATGTATTTCACACTCATATCTTTGTTAAGATTCATATATTGTATTGGATTATCTTTACTGGGCTTTGGCTTACCCTATATGGGAAAATATTTTCTGGTGTTGATGATATGCCTCCGCCAAGGCAATAGCTTGGGAGGAATCGGAGCTGAAGGCTTCTCTTTTGTGTACTATGCTATTGTTTTGATTCAAGCCAAGGGTTTTACATGTATTGGATTTATATCCACTTTTGTTGTAACCAAGCATGGTCTTGGAAAGATGTATATATATATTTTTTTTTTTTTTATTATTCTCTTATTTTATATCATTGATTGAATGGTATAATATATTATAGATTTAAAAAAAAGCTATGAAATGTATAATCGCATGTGTTAAACTCTTTGGTACTACTGACTCTCATGAAATAGAAGAACATTATACTTTGATTCATATTGTTATTTACATATGGTCTTGGATGGATTTATGGCATTTATTTCAGGGTGTTACAGTTTTCATCAAGACACGCTTGGAATCAAGAAAGAAGTACCCAACTGGTCAATTCGCTCAGATGGGAAATTAAGGTACCAAGGTAGGCTATTTGTACCAAATAGCGAAGCACTTAGAGAAAGAATACTTAAGGAATTTCATCACTTGACCCTTGCAATACATCCATGAGGAAGTAAAATGTACCACGATTTGAAGCGATAGTATTGGTGAAGTGGTATGAAAAAAGATGTGGCTAAGTTATGACACGATGCCTTACATGCCAACTAGTGAAAGCAGGACATCAGAAACTAAGAGGAATGTTACAACCTCTACCAATAGCCAAATGGAAGTGAGAACATGTAACAATGGATTTTGTGACTAGGTTACCCAAAACCCCAAGGGGCCATGATGCTATCTGGGTTATAGTGGACCGTCTAACGAAAACCGCCCATTTTCTACCCTATAAGGTAACTGACACCTTGAAGTCCTTGTGTAACCTTTATATTCGAGAGATCATTCGATTACACGGAATTCTGGTGACCATTATATCAGACCATGACCTATGTTTTACCTCCTGGTTCTAGAGAAGTCTACAAGAAACCCTAGGCATCGAGTTGTGTTTTAGTATGACTTTTCATTCTCAGACAAATGGGCAATTTGAGCGCACCATCCAAACCATTAAAGATATGTTGAGAGCTTGTGTAATGGCTTTTCAAGGAAATTGGGAATGACACCCTCCACTAATTGAATCCTTGTACAACAGTAGTTTCCAAGCCAGTATTAGGATGACACCTTTTGAAGCATTGTATGGGTGACTTTGCCGATCACCAATCTATTAGACTAAAGTGGGTGAAACAGGTCTAGTAAGACTTGAACTTGTTCTACAAACCACTAAGAAAGTCAAACTTATCCAAAAATGGTTAAAGGTAGCCTAGGACTGCCATAGAGTTACACAAATAGAAGAAGAAGGCCTTTACTAGTTGAAGTCAGTAATCATATGTTTTTAGAAGTTCAACCTCGACATAGAATCATATGTTTTGGAAAGAAAGGGAGGCTCTCGCCTTGATATATCAGACCCTTCAAAGTATTACAACAAATTGGAAAAGTTACATATAGATTGACTCTATCTTTAGCCAGAATACACAATGTCTTTCACGTATCTATGCTGCGAAAGTACTTTGCGGATCCATCGCATGTTATCAACTGGGAGAAAATTAACCTTAGTAAAGATGCTACTTTTGAAAAGGGACATGTAGCAATTCAAGACAAACAAGAGAAGAACCTTAGGGGCAAGACAATCCATTTGATAAGGGTACTTGGGAGTGCGAGAACTCGATGAGAGTAAACTATCCGCAGCTATTTGAAAACAATATGTAGTTAAATTTCGAGGACAAAATTTCTTTAAAGGAGATAGATTGTGAGGCCCCTGGTCTTTTGTAATAATTTCTTTAACCCATACTTTTAAATTGTTTATTTGTAGTCCCTTAATTTCTTAATTAATTGCAATTTTAACCCTAGAACCAAAAACATGAGCCAACTGAAAACTCACAAACCCTAAATTGAACTCAAAAACTCAGGAACCATTTCTAAAACCCTAATAATAATTAAATTAATTTTCTAAGTATATTTTCCACACAAAAACCCTATGTTTCCGATTTTCAGTACAATTCGCCATTTAATTCAAAACAAAAAAACTTTACCCGAATTAAAATTTCAAACCTTAAATAAATTAAATACTACACTTAATTAAATATTCAAATTCATAAATTAAAACCAAAGCCCTCACATTTTAATCAAATTACAAATTGACCCCAAGTTAGTACTATTATATATATATATATACTTATACCATTCTTAAATAAATAATTTTGTACACAAAATATTTTCATATTGTACACAAATAATGAAAAGAAATCCCCTCAAATCCACTCCCTAAGGCCGGCTATGCTATGCATATGTATAGGTGATGTCCTTTTAGGGACAAATTGCTTGATTTATGGAAGAAAAATTGACCTAAGGTACAAATTTGAATATGTATTGATACATATATATATATTGTACTTGTAACCAATTCAACATTGATTAATCAAAACCTTAACTAGGTCATGATTAAAAGTGTAATTAAGGCTCTAATCATCATACATTCCATTTCATTCTAACTAAATCCAAGCTTATTCAATTGAATTGGAACTAAGGACATTTTAGACTTTTCACCATTCTTTTTTTCTATAAATACACCAATTATCTCTATACTTTTGAGCACAAAACACACTCACACACTTACATTTCAGCTGAGAGAGAGAGAGAGAGAGAGAGAGCTTTGGTGGTAGAAGAGAGAAAAAGAGAAGAACCTTTGTGAAAACTCTTCAACTAGGAAACAAGTAGGCCACATCACCATCTCTCTTTCTATTTCCTTTTCCAAATACATATTATTAGAGATTTACAATCATATTTCCAGATGTGTTTTAATGGTGTTCATGTGTTCAAAGTTGATGAATTGGACTTTGATTCTTCTTCTACTCATATTTCCTCTTAATAGACACAAAACTACCTTGCTCTTCCCATATCTCACATTATTTCCAAAGGCATACCATCACTCTAAAAATATGAGTTATTGATACATTATTTAGTATGTTTTCATCACAAAATAAGTGAAAATTTTCCCTTAGTTGGCCTCTTTTCTCACCAATCTTCTTATTTTGAGTATTGTGCATGAAAAATCATTTTTACAGCCAAATTTCAAAAATTCTAAAAACATTTAGAAAAATATCCTAAACCTAATTTTTATGTCAAAAACTTCCTTAAAAGAGTTATCTTTCAAGGAAAATTAATTTCATTGAAAAATAGTAAGCGGTTTGCAAGAAAATCCGATTTTCGTAACAGGCAACGAATCTGGATAGCGCTAGAGTATTTCTTAAATAACTAAAAATCTAGAAAATCTATTCCATTTCCAAAAAATGTTCTGAAAACTAGATAAAATTCTCTACAAACCATAGGAAGGCCAGGCTTGGGAAAAATCTAAAATGGTCCTTTTGATTTTAATTTTTAAATGGTACTGAATCTGGAAATTTAGTTTTGCATTGCTGTTTTATGCTCTTGTCTTCATGAATATGCATATTAATATATGATCATGTCTTGGTATGATATTACATATGTCATGGTTATACATTTTTTTTTTGTCCTTCGATGATACTCATACTTATGCAAATTTATTCTTTTATTATTTGCTTGTGCTAACTAACTTAAAATATTAATCTAAACAGAAAACTTAATGGGGTGGCTAGTGGGGTTTCAATCAAATAAGTATTGTTATGAGATAAAGTTATGTTCAAATGTGTTCCCTTTTAAAGTTAAAGTCTTGCGCAAGTGGTTATTTGGAACCTTTGAACGGAGCTGTTGTATTCAGACCCTAGGTGATTTTAGTGTGAGGAGGGACCGGGCAAGACCCTTATTTTACTGTCTCTTTTGAGGCCCTGTGGTTGGCGCTTCGTGATATATAACCGTTGGTAGGCATCCGAGGTAAAGTCTACAACAAAGAAGCAAAAAATGAGACATATCGAATAATCCGCGTCCGATTCTTGTGGTTGGGATGATGAAATCTCCTTGGAGGATTTCTAGACTACTAACAACTAACCTTGTAACCCTTGTTATTTACTTGAATATTATGTTTCTTTCTCTATTGTTGTAATTGCTTTTATGTATTAGATTGGGAAAAAGGGACGAAATGTGTATATGTTTACTGGGCATTCAAAGCTCGTGGCGTTTCATGCCAGGTATCGAAGAAACATACGAGGCTGAGAAAGAGCTAGAGACATTTGAAGACTTGTGTCTGTTTTAGAGAAAGTTAGCGGCCATTTTGCTCATAAGTCTATTCGTGCTTTTATTTTTGGATTGTAATAGTAATGGAACTTGTTTTGTAATTAAGATTTGAACATTGTAATTATTATTTTCTTTTGTAATCCTATGCCTATCTCCGCGTTACTTATGAGACCTTGTGTTAATACCTCTTAAGATCTATCAAAAAGATAGTTTGCTATCTAAGGTGGTTGGACTTAGAAAAGAGGCTATATTGACTCTTCCAACCTTCCTAAGATCTTACTTGGCTATTAACTAAAGGACTCTTTAATGATGTTACCCTAACCCTTAGAGTAGAAATTGGGGCATCACAATGGTAATCATGCTATTGAGCAACATAACACATTCTACAATTACAAACACTAATATCTCACCAACATAGATTATTATATGTGGTAAAGTGTAGTCTGAAATTTTAGCACAATTGATTCAAAAATTATATAACATCCTAATTCCACATTCAAACCTCTGTATGGTCTTTGAAAGACTCTGTAAGGAATTTTATTCCATCGTATACTCCAAAAGAAGCCTTTATACCTTTAAACTAAGGTTATTCATGCTTTAAACCAAGCATCAAACTTTATAAATCCATATACACTTCTAAACCAAAGTGTTCATCTTTATGTCTCAAAATTAAAATATAACTATAAGAGCTCATATAAGAGGAATACATATATAGCAACTACTATTTATGTGTGCACACACATAACTATAAACAAAATGTGAATAAACACATTAAACTTTATTAATTATTCATGGGTAAGAAATTTATTTAACCAAGCACATAAAAAAATGGGCAAATTACACTAACAATCCCTATAATTTGGAGTTTATATCACTTTGGTCCCTGACTTTTCAATTGTGACACATTTGACCATGAATTTTAAATATTGTTCCAAATAAGGACAATTGAAGATACCATTGGTCAATTTCAAGAGCAAAGTCGTCGATTTGATAAAATATAAATTAATTTGACAACAATAAATGTCAAAAAAATATTTTTGATTTTTTAAAAATTATTTCTACCCACCAAAGATAAAATTATGTACAATTGATAAATCTTTTACACATTTATTTATTTTTTTTACCAAATTAATTTTCATTATGTGTTTGGATGAGGATCATGTAATGGGTAATTGCTAGGCTTTTAATGTGTAATCGATATATTTATATGAAATATTTTTAGTTTTGAATTTTTTGATTTAATGGATTGGTTTAATAATGATATCAAAGTTGTAGCCATATTTGACTTTTGAAAAAATAGAAAACTAATTTAATGAAAATAAAAATAACCGCCCATTACATAATCATCATCCAAACATATAATAAAAATTAATTTGTTAAAAAAAATAAATAAATGTGTAAAAGATTTATCAATTTTGCATAGTTTTATCATTGATGGGTAGAAACAATTTTTAAAAATTTAAAAATGTTTTTTGACATTTATTTTTTGTTAAATTAGTTTATATTTTATCAAATTGACTTTACCCTTGAAATTGATTAATAGTATATTCAATTGTCCTTATGTGGAACAAGATTCAAAATTCATGGTCAAATGTGTCACAATTGAAAAGTCAAGGACCAAAGTGACACAAGCCCTAAATTATAGAGACCTTTAGTATAATTTGCCCTAAAAAAATTGTAAAGTATCCATATGCCCAATATATTTAGCAAACTAAATTTGGCCTAAGCCTTTTATTTAGATGATCAACTAGGACGTATTCAGTAACATGTGATTATAAAGAATATCATCTTTAATAACTCTCTAATTCTGAAGTACTTTAAATTTATATATTTCACCCCATCAGAGTTTTTATTATTCTTCATAGAGAAAATTAAAACTATATATCATAATATATCTTTATAGGTTTGGAGATGAAATTAACAATTTCAAACTTTGAAACATAATTCTTTAATTACATAACTCAAGTCGAACTTTAAAATATGTTCGCATAGTAAAAAATTATAAGAGATTTTATGCAACTCTTTCATGAAACAACGCCTCATGCAAACATAAAAATGCAACCAGTAATAGACGCTATATATCATCTGAGCAACGACGACATTGTACAACCAATAATATTAAGATGATTAATTCTTCTATAAACAATCGTATAATCTTTAATTCTCTATAAATATCATAACACTTTATGTGTTCTAACCCAATGGTCAAGGCTTAAATTAAAATAATAATTATCTGACAAACTAATTGCATATGCACAAATTAATTCAAACTTCATAATTCATTAAACTCGCACAACACCAGCATACAAGACATTCATTATGAACTCTTTCTCAAAATCATTTTATGAATACTGAATGTTGCTTAATTAGTCTCGATCTTAATTAGTCTTGATCACTAAGAAGAGCAATGTAAAACTTTCAATTCTGCATATTAAATTTAGTAAGAATGTGATCTAAGTATGCTCTTTAAGATGAGACAAATAATCCTCTAAGTTATTTTCAAGTATTTTCATGCCAAATACTTTATCAAGATATTTTATATAAAAAATTTATTAATAACAATATTTTCACATCAAGAATTAATTCAAAATTATTACTAGCAAGTAAAATCCTATCGGTATAAAGGATCAAGAAAAATAAATTGCTCCCACTGACCTTGAGATATATGCATAAATTAACAGTATTATCCACAAAGCCAAGTAATGACATTTGGTGAACCTTTAAATACCATTGCTCAGAAATTCGTTAGAGACCATAGATAAATTTGTTTAACCTACATATCAAATTTATTTTGTTTGGCAAAGTAACAAATAAAAATATTACAATACCACTATAATCATTATAAACCTATCTTTACGACATTGGTAAGGACAACACAATTTTCAAATCAGAGCCTATTGCAATAGTTTTGTATTTATCTTTAAAAATACTTATTAGATTTCAAATTTTTAAAAAGTATAACACGATCTCACATTTAATTAATAATTTGTATCAATTCATTTACCATATTACAAATCGTCAATATTTTCATCATACGTAACAATTATCTCTTCAATCTCTTGATATTGCTCATTTGGAAAAATAATAAAATCACAAGAATCTTTTAACTGTACGAGAATGTGTAGGAGGTTGCACATGTTATATATGTTTAACTTATATCAATAGACTGAATAGACACTTCAGGTTTTACTTATACTCTCACTTTCTCTATGTGAAAATGAATGGACCAGTTTATTACAATAGGCACAAGTATACAAGAAGATTTATATATTTGAGTTTTAAATTGTTTGCCAATCTAATAACTTCACATTTTAAAATTTTAAAAGCTTCTTATGTCAGAACCAAGATAATTAATTCATTAAATAGATAGATTGGATATGTTTACAGTGGTGGATAAATAACTAATTCAGTATTTTTATATAAATTAATAACTATACTAAACCGCACTGAACCGAATCGTTTCAATCGGTTCGGTTCGATGCGGTTTTATGGGACCGACATTATCGATTTGGTGATTATTTTTATCTAAACATCAACTGTACCAAACTGATTACATCCCTAACATTAGTTTAAAGAGTGAATAAATACTCTAATAATGTAGCTAAAATACGTTGGTAGTGAATATAAAAATTTATGAAAAAATTAACACTTTTGTTTTTCTCTCTCTTCCATCTTTTAGCCATTGACACAAGTTAATCCTTTTTGGAACTAGCTATTTGGGCAACAATAGATATGATCAGTATAACAAAATTTTTAGTACTGGATGAATTGTATCTAGTGTTGAGAGTGTGTGTTCGAATCTTTAACAGTATGCAAGGGCGGACCTAGGGCTGGGCATAGGTGGCTGTAGCCCAGTCCAAAATTTAAAAAATCTATAGAAATTTTTTTTCCCACCCAACCTCTCCCAGCCTAGCCCCAAATAAGGGCCAATAGTTTTTTTTGTTTGTTTTTTAAATAGGCAGGCCAATAGCTACCCAATACTTACCAAAAAAAATAGATAGGCAGGCCAATAGGTTTGTATTTGTTTAAAGAACAAATCTTCCAAACACAATCTCACATCATTCAATAGATAGGAAGCAGCCCTCTTTTTGTCTTCTCCGTTGTCTTTAGTAGCCTACAGCAACTCCACTTTCCTAACATTTTTGTAAATGTAATTAACCAATTATATTATTTCGTTGGTTGAGAATGGAATTGATTAACAATGGTTTTAAAATTGTCTTTGTGCAACAAATATTATATTACTCTTAATTTTTTTATGATGCTGCCTTGTTTAATATTTTATATTGCTCTTAGTTTTTTAACTTTGAAATATGTTAAAACTATCATTCGCAATTCAACGGGGGATGAGTTTCTTGCCGATTGCTTGTCTCTCTACCTTGAATGAAACCTTACATTGAAAATTGATCTAGATTTTGTAATCGATGAATTTGAATATTTAGAGACTCGTCGAGTACAACTTAATTAGATTGTTTCTAATCAATAAATTTAGATATTAATTTAGATTATATTATTAAATTCTCTTTTTTCTTATGTGATTATACTTAAAATATATTATATAATTTTACCTTAATATTAGTTAACCCTATCGACGAATCCTGGGTCCGCCCTTGCCAGTATGTGAGTTTACAACTTATCACTATATGATTAAATGATTGCACTATGTAGCACCACTTCATGATGACTTTTGTAAGCTTTGTTTCTTTAGAGTGTAACCCGAGAGGGCACCCCTCTCAGGTTAAGCCAAGTCAACCCTTTCCTCGCGCCTTACTTTATTTAGAAACTCTATAATTAGTGAACAAGTTAATTTATGATACTAATACAGAAGTTAGCACCTTAGACAGAAAAACTTTTTTTTTTTTTTTTTGTAAGCAAACACATCATTCTGCTTGGATTCGAATTTTTAAATGTAATTTTTTGGTTTTGAAGTTTTTTATTTTTTGTTTTTTTGTTATTTTTTTAAATTTTTAGTATTTTTTATATTTTAGTATTTTTTTTTTAAAAAAAATTAGATGCACTTAATCTTGATGTACTTAAAAAAGTAAACTATTTGTTAAAACATTAAAATAAAAAATCAATAAACACAATAAAATAAATAAAATGTACTAAAGTTTTGTAATTTCTTTAAAAAAAAATTTTTATATATAGTGAATTTCTTAAAGATTTTACATAAGTATTTTATTTTAAGTGTTTTCAAATTATGTGGATTCCAAAAGTAAAAAGAAATGGTTAAAATATTTTTAAAAATTCACTTAAAATAAATAAATATATATATATATGAAAAATAAAAAAAATTCAAAATTTGTATTTCAAAATTCAGAACTAAATATAATGGTTGTGGTCTAGGAGCACCATGTGTCTGTACTCTCACCAATCACTAAAAATGTCATGTTACATGTTATTTTCTCATATCCCAACTCAAAGTCATGTGTCCCCATTAAAGATGGACAAACCTTGGGCTGCGCCGGACCGGACTTGCACTATATAGTAAAACAGTATGTGTTATCCAAAGTTTGATGCGGGTCGACATTGGGTCTAATATAATCATCCCAAGGCCGGTCTTCAAAAAAAAATTTAAATCTCTAGTTCGCCCACTTAACCCAATAAATATGAACTATTATTTGTTTTTATTATTTTCATCTAGAATGAATATTAAATTATTTATTTATTATTTATTTTAAAATAAATATAATTTTTAACAAATATTTTAATTTAAGCATTAAAAAGGAGTATATATATTTTGTGTTTTAATTTTTATACTTTATTTTACAATTAAAATGATATAAAATTATAATTAATATTTTACAAATGGACAACAACGCTAAGCAGGGTTAGATTATAACTCTTTATCTCAAATCAAGTTCGAATATTAAATGGATACAAAATTTCAACCTAACTAGGCCCTATGCGCAAAATAATTTTTTCATACCCTTAAAATATCAAGCTAAACTAGACGAGCCAACAAGTCGATGGCCACCCCAACCCCAACCCATTCCATCAATATATTTTTAAGGAATAAGATTTTCTCTAGTCCTTAATCGGACTGGAGATATGTTGTTAGGCCTATTGGGCCCACTTTTGGACCTTGTTTCAATTATCCAAACCATCACATTTTAGGATTCGTAGAGAACATCATCCTCGTAAAAAATCTAGTGAATCGGATAACGGAAACCATATGTTCAAATCTGTTTTGTATTAATAGTTTATTCTCTCACCATTTTTTTTTCATAAAAAAAAAAAAAACTAAAATTGATCCGAACACGGTTCATACAAAATAAATGGTTGATACAAAATTAATTTAAACATATGGTTGTTGTTATCCGATCGACTTAATTTTTTATAAAAATGATATACATGTCAAATCCTAAAATATAACGATTCAGATTATAGAAATGAAACCCAAAAGTGGACCCAATAGGTTCAACAACATCTCTTCAATTCAATTAGCTTTTGTTTGGGAAGTGGGTTGACTTTTTGACTTTTTTAGCTATTTAAATCTGGGGCTAAAAAGGTTGGTTTGGGAAGGATTTTTGGCTTTTTTGACTTTTTTTGTAAGAGAAAGAATGTAATGATTATAAGTTAGATGTGATATTTTGTCTTATTTAGCTAAAAAGACTATTTTATTTTTTGTGACTAAAATAGTCAAAAAAGCCCAAGTTTGGACTTCCCAAACGAAGGCTAAGGATCGGAGAAAAACTCAGTCCTATTTTTGGGTCTTCTTTAAGAACATGTTATTTTAGTAATTTTTTATAAAAAAAATATGTAAAAATAATAAAAAAAAATAATGTGACAATTTTTTTTTTTTTTTTTTTTTTTTTGACTAGAATTAAAAGCTATCAAACGAAACTTTAATGTATCATTTGACCATGTTCGAGCACCGAATACTTTCTCCCTTACAAATGATCTTATGGGTCGGGTCAGAACTTACCCGAATATTTCTAAACAGTCAGCCTACCCTACACTACTACTTAGCTCAGCATAACTAAATGGATTTGGATGGATTTGGATATATATCACGTGTCCCCTCCCAGTTCTCATTCAAACAAAAATTACTACTAGTATTAAAATTTTCCTAATTAATTATAATTAAAAATCATTAAAATTTTTTAAAAAAAATTTCCTAATTAATTATAATTAAAAATCATTAAAATTTAAAAAAAAATAATTATAAAAAAAAAATGGTAATATAGGAAGGCAGGTTCCCACTTTCCAGGCTCACATGCAGCCATTCCCCTCTCTCTTTCTCTCTCTAAAATCTCCTCCTTTCTCTCTCCACACTCCTTCTCACTCAACAATTCCAACTTTGTGCGTTGTGTTAGAAAAAGGTTAAATGGAACCTCTACTCTTCTTCCTTCAACTTCAACCTTACTCTCAAATTAACCCTTCCCATTATTTTCTCTCTATCTTCCTTTTGCACACTAGAACTGGGTAATCTCTCTCTCTCTCTCTCTAGAACTATGAATACTTGTTGAGTTGTCTTGAGTTCCTTTATCATGTGATTCTACTTTTGTGTTATTCCTTTTTAATATAGACAAATTTGCGGTTTTCTTGGCTGCTGGGTTTTCTTGTATGCTTTTTCTTTGTTTATTTCTTTTCTTTCATTTGATTCTGTAACTTTTCAATCTCTTTAGTCTCTCAATTTCTTATTAATTGGACTTTTCTTTTCATTTCTTTTCTTTTCTTTTTTTATATAAAATATATTTTTGAACCCCCACATACATGTTCTTGGTTTTGTCTGATCTGGATCGGATCACAAGAATCTATTTGTTCTTTTTTCTATTTGCAGAGGTGGTGGGGTTCTCTGACTCGGTCCTTTTTGGCAGCAATCTTGGTCCTCTTTGAGGGAGGGTTTCACAGGAGCAAAAGAAAGGAGAAAAAGAAGAGGTGAGATTTCTTGACAAATTGTGAATTGGGTCTGGTTGTTTTGGTAAATTGAATTAGAATTTGGTGTTGGTTGAAATCTACTAATTGGTCTTATTGGGATTTGAATTCTTGGCAGTGTTCATTCATCATACTCTATTGATTTGGAATTAGGGTTTACTTGATTGGTCTCTGGTAGTTTTACTTTTGGATGATTTGAATTGAGTTTTGATTGTGTGTACTGGTTTTGGATTGGCCTTGCATACTCCTGAGGTATGGCAAGCATTGATGTGTCCAAGTATGTCCATAGTCCTGTGCACAGAGCTGTAGTCATGAAAGACTATGCTTGTCTCAGGAAGATACTTTCGGGCCTCCCTCGGTTCTGTGATCCAGCTGAAATTCGCTCTGAGTCGGCTTCACTGGCCGAGGAGCAGAAGGCTGATGCCATCTCTGCTGTGGTTGATAGGCGGGATGTCCCTAACCGGGACACCCCTCTTCACTTGGCTGTCAAACTCGGTGATGAGACTTCAACCGAGATGCTTATGATTGCTGGTGCAGATTGGAGCTTGCAAAATGAACAGGGTTGGAGTGCACTCCAGGAAGCAATATGTAATAGAGAGGAAGGGATTGCCAGAGTTATAGTTAGGCATTACCAGCCATTGGCTTGGGCGAAATGGTGTAGAAGGTTGCCACGGTTGATTGAAACAATGAAGAGAATGAGAGATTTCTACATGGAAATTACATTCAATTTTGAGAGCTCTGTTATTCCTTTCATATCGAGGATTGCACCTTCTGATACTTACAAAATTTGGAAAAGAGGTGCCAATTTGAGGGCGGATATGACTTTGGCTGGTTTTGATGGGTTCAGAATACAGCGCTCTGATCAGACCGTTCTTTTTCTTGGTGATGGGTCCGAGGATGGGAAGGTTCATGCTGGTTCACTTTGCATGATCACGCACAAAGATAAGGAAGTGACGAACACTCTGGATGGTGCTGGTGCTCCAGCGAGCGAGGCAGAGGTGCAGCAAGAAGTTGCAGCCATGTCTCAGACTAATATAATTAGGCCTGGGATTGATGTAACTGAAGCAGTTCTTTTGCCACAGCTGACATGGAGACGACAGGAGAAAACGGAAATGGTGGGTCCTTGGAAGGCTAAAGTATACGATATGCACAATGTGGTTGTGAGCATCAAATCCAGAAGGGTCCCAGGGGCTATGACAGATGATGAGTTATTCTCATCTTCCAATGAAAATGACACAGAAAGTGATGGCCTTGATAATCTTCTTTCAGAGGAGGAAAGAAAGCAACTTGAAGTTGCACTCAAGTTCAATTCTTCAAATTTAAGCAATGAGAATGGTGATGGGATTATTGAACACCGCCATAGTTGTTATGACCAAAGGGAGATACCTACTGAGGACGTGGGTAGTTCTAGAAATGGAGAGAGTTGTTATGTGCAAAGAGAGATTCCCATTGAGGACATAGGTAGTTGTAGAAATGGAGAGACTAAGCAGGAAAAGAAAGGATGGTTTGGTGGCTGGAGAAAACGTGATACTAAGCATGAAGGGCAGAAGTTGAATACAGCACCAAGAAGTTCACTTTGTGTACAAGAGAAGGTTAGTGATCTCCTTGGGGATTCTCCATCACAAAGTCAGATCAAACCGGGAAGGCATTCCATGGAGATTGTTGTGAGGGGGGATGAGCAACCTGGAGGAAGGGATGCCAAAGCGTCCTCATCCATGAGTACTGAGAGTGGAACTCGACGCAAGGAAGGCAACCGTGAAAATGAGTATAAGAAAGGCTTAAGGCCTGTTCTCTGGCTTTCCTCAGATTTCCCTTTGCGAACTGAAGAACTCCTTCCATTGCTTGATATTCTAGCAAACAAAGTTAAAGCCATTCGTCGCTTACGGGAACTACTTACAACAAAACTTCCTATGGGTACCTTTCCAGTCAAGGTGTGTTGCATAAGTAATTTTTCTAGTTTAAATTGATTATATGGTCATTTAGTATTATCGCTATGCATGTTTAATTTCTTTAAGTTTTCCTGGCTTAATTTCTATGCTTTGCAAAGATGTTTAACAACTACTTGATAAGCTGCTTTCCTTACTTTGTATATGTCTTCATGATTTGTTTATGGTGGTTGGATCTTGCCTTTTTAGAGGATTTTGTGGGGGAGTGTGGTGCCGTTTTGAGGTGTATTAGAGATACAGTCCCGTGAAAATTCCGGAAAATAGAATGAGATAGTTTTGTAAATGTTTTGGTAGGTAACTAAACCTTTGAACAAGAAATAAGCATTGACTTCTGGTCTACAGTGCCACAAGTCAAAACCTTGTCAGAAATGCTGCCAGTGACACTATCTACTACTCGAAATCAGATCTTACTTTCTTTAGAGCACACAAACTATAGACGTATAAAAATTAGAGATGGAAACCTGATCGTCACTTGATAGTTGCAATATAGGAAGCTTCCTCTATATGATGAAAAAATTGAAGAGTTGGAAGGATTTGATGAACTTTTTCTAGTTTCTCTCACTCTTGATGCCAAATGTTAGATGTGTACTCAATTTTTCCCCTCCCAAACACAAATTAATGTGTATTAATTGGGTATTAATTGGGGCGTTGTTTTTTTTTTTTTTCTCACTCTTGCACTGTTGCACATAAACATACTTGCACAAGTACATGCAGTTGTTCTTGCACACCCTCATGCCGTTACCTTGCTTCTCAGATTCAGGACATGGATTTATTCTTCCTATGGGCATTTCCAGTCAACTCTGCATCAAGATCATTATTTTCTGATTAATATAATAATTTGTTAAATTTATGTACACACACATATACCTAATCAGTGCAAGCATGTATACATGGGTGTTTACTATATAAGAAGTTTGGGACTGTGTATGGGGCTGAGCGTACCTCAGTACCTGTAGGTTAAGGGAAATGGTGGACTCATGTTATGATCGTAGTGCTAGTTTACACTTGACAGTGACCATAGTCATGGCTACAAGTGCCCCAACGTAGTGAAGGTTGTATGTTTCTGTAAGTATGTGTGTGTAGATAGATAGAAAAGCAGGACACTCGGATATCCAAAAAAAAAAATTGATAGAAAAGCAGAGAAACCTGAAACATGGAAAAGATAATCAGAAATCCTTCTAGGAGAGAACTAAAGATATAAGAGCTACAACAAAAGGATCATACACAACTGACAATATGACTTGCTGGCCCTCTACTTCATTTTTCTGAAGGAACCATTAGATCTCTCGAAAAAAATTGTGGTGTAAGTAGATGCTTGCATCTGGATTCATGTGTGTTACACATATAAGAGTGATCCATGAATTTAACTATGCTAATAATTTGGAAACATTAGTTGTATACCAACCAGCCCATTGAGGCTTTCATTTAATTAAGTGATAACTTAATGAATTTAGCTTGCGCAACTTTGTGTTCAAAAAATTTCTACAAATATTATTAAAGCGGTATTTTTTCAATGACTAAATCAAATATGAGTTTCTATTGTATTTCCACTTTGATTCTTTTTCTTTCCCCTAAATTTGAGTGTAAGGTTAAGGGAGATGTATGAACTCTTGGTTCCATATTGAAGCTAAGATGAACTACACTTTTATTCTTTTGCAGAAGTTTTAGGTACTATTATAAAAGTCCTTGCATAACTTTCTTTAGATTACAAATCAAAATGACACAAAATCTGTATTGAGTTCCTGATTGTTCTATAACATCTTCCATCAATCGTATGCTACGTATTTAGCCTGTTCTTTAGCTAATTCAAATTAATACCGGCACTACTTTAAAGGTCAGACTTTTAGCCTTTTTATTCCAGTCGCTATACAATATTTTAGTCTTCACTTCAGAATTCATTCCTATATTTAATTTTTTATTTTTTGGGCAACTGATACTTTACCCCCTTGAACTATGGTTTGGCATTAGCCTCTTCACTTCAAACACCTAGTATGCATTGTTCAAATGTGGTCAATTACTAAAAGCAAAGCACAATGTAGAATTGAGAACATGCAAATACATTCCTAGAGGTTGTGCTAATCATTGTAGACAAGAAAAGAGGGGAGGTTTAAGAAGGAGAAATATTCAACGTCTTTGTTAAGAAACCAAAGTCAGCATGAAGATACAAACTCTCGGTTGGAGGCAGCAGCGACAGAACTCAATGGCTGCAGATGGCTTCTGTTAGGGAGTAGGGGTTTTGAAGAGAGAGGGGAAAAGGGTGGGTTTAGAAATCCTGTGGAGTTGTGGACATGGTGACCAAGGGTAATGCGAACGAGATGGTGGGACAGAAATGACAGGAGGTGAGGCATGCGATCTGCCTCTCGACTGGCATTGACGTTGCTGTGTGGTGTTGGTGGCAGTGTTGGAGAGGGGATGGCGCTATTTACTTGACAGATTCATCCAGCATGTCTATGGTCTGGGTTCAAAGGTTGCCTAACATAATATGGTTTGGGCTCAAAGTTTGCTTAACATGTATGGTTTGGAATTGCCATGATATTTTTCCTTGTGTACCCCCATCTTTTAGCTTGAATTGCCCTCTTTGGTTCTTAAACGGAGGTATGGCTCAAGTCCCAATTGCGGCACGAGTTTGTATGCATTGCTTACTCAACACCACCACCCCCCCCCCCCCCCGCCCTGCGTCTCTCTATCTTGTAAAAGGAAAATGAAAAGGAAGTTTTATTCTAAGTTTCAACATTGTGTATGTAACACCCCGAAATAATTACTATAACCCATATTCAATATCAAGAAGTGCTCACAATGATAAAGAAGTTATCTTTCATTGATTTACAATTAAACTTTACAAAAGAATGATATAATAGAAAGACAAAATAAAAGTTAAATAAGAAATGCTGTAAAGGCTTACATCTTTCCAAGATGATGCTTGGTTACAACAAAAGTGGACTCAAGTCCAATATAGTTAAAGCCTTGGCTTGTACAAAAATAAATACAGTAAATACACAAAAGAAGCTCTCGCTCCAAGTCCTCCTAAGCGATTGCCTTGGCGGAGGCATATCATCAGCACCTGAAATGTTTTTCCCACATATGGTGAGCCAAAACCCTGTAGAAATAATCCAACACAGTATATAAATCTTAACAAAGTTATAAAGTGAATGTATATGCAGTGCTCGTGCCATAACGTTTTATATTTCTTTCCAAAACCATACAATGCCAAATTATTATCATGATTCATAAATCATTTCCTTACAATAGAAAATAGGGTAGTGAATCACACTATAGGAATTTCAAAACAATACAACCTTTCTCGAAAATTTCGTCTGGAGAAAACTGTAAACCGGAATCCATGTAAACGTAGGCTATACAAGCACTGATGTTGCCATTTTATGAAAATTTCGTTTGCGGGATCGGCACCATGTATACACGCGATTTTTGGGACTTTCACCCTAACACATAGGCCAACTTATTTGATGTAAAAACAATTCTTTTCCCAGATTCACCCATTTTCTCAAAAGCAGTAACATTTCCAATGTATAAGTGTGAGATAATGCTTAATGCAAATGAATGAGAAAAATAGTTTTAATTCTCCTAATTCATATGTAATTTCTACAACACTCATAGCTATTCTCCATTGATAGCCCAAAACAAATATTTCTAAACAGATAAACAATTATCAATAAAAATAAATTCTCCAAATTTTCAAGAGGTGAGTGATAATACATATCTAACTCCACCATCCCTATCAACATCAACATCAACATCAACATCGACATCAATCCAATTTCACAATTCTAATAGCAATCTCATAATTTATATAAAATCAACATTTGAGGCATTTAGGGCGAAATCTCTTTTCTTCCCAAAATCCATCCTAAATACCAAAATCAACTATTTGTTCCCAACTCAACATTTTCTTCCATACCAAAATCATCTTCAAGGATCTATTTGAAAAATTCCTCTTTTGATTTTTATCCAAAATCCTAGGTTGTTCCAAATCTTCCAAAATCTCAATATTGTTTAGAAATAACAAATAACTAAGTTAAAACTCATAAAAAGTGTGGAAAGTATCCCTAGCTCAAGCCTAGAAGATGATTGAAGGAGGGATGGGGAGAACGAATCCCTCGTCGAGCTCTACTTTTTTAACAAAGGCACACGGGTGAAAAGATCGACGGATCTAGGTGTATTCAAGGGAAATAGATGAGTTTTAGAGAGAGAGTGAGAGATATTAGGGTTTTGAAATGTTTAGAAAGAGAGAGGTATGAAAAAGTGATTTAAAAAAGTGTTTTTACGAACTGATATACGCACAGTTCGCTCAAGTGCAACATGTGTCGCTTGAGCGACCAGAAACAATAAGTTGCACCGCTCGAGCGCAAGAAACCTAGCTCAAGCGCAAAATATGAATTCTTAGTAGTTTTACATCCAGAAAACCGTCACTTGAGCACAAGAAGTTTCGCTTGAGCGAAGAATGTAGACTCCCAGTAGTTTTACAGACTTGCAAAAGTATCAGAGGTTCACAAAGACCGTTTGAACGCAAAAAGTGTCGCTCGAGCGAAGGAACAAAAATCTGGGCAACAACCGTTTGAAAAATAAGCTACCAACCTGTTCCAAATACAACCAACACAACTCAAAAGTCAAACTTAAAGAGAAATAAGGGGAAACAAGACCAGAACGCCCATATAAAACAATAAACTTGGATCCAAAATATCAAATGGGTCGGGTTCAAACCAGAATCGCTATAGTGTCCTATGAAAAAGGATTGCAACACTATATTAGTATCAATGTGTTGACATGTATACATGAAAACTGTGACAAGAGACACTCATAATTCATAGAAGTTTACTTATTATATATATATATATGTATATGCATATCACATGGTGTACTCAATTTAAAGAAGTTAAGTGGTAGTCAAATGCTAAGCAAGAGTTACTTGTAGGATTATGTTTTATTACATCATGTACATTTTTACAGCTTATAATATTGAAAGTTCACCTTGTCTGGTTCCAATTTTTGAACTCGAATTTTCTAAAAATTGAGTTTTTTCTTTTGTGTTCTTTTTTTTTTTTAGTGATTTTTTTTTAATATTTTAAGCAATTTTTTTACATTTTAGATGCACCCTTAGTTGCAGGAATCGTGCAACCAGGTGACGATTCCGAGGAAGAATCGCGATTCCGCGCTTCCTAGAGAGAAGCGTGTAGGAATCGCGTTTCTCAAGAGAGAGAAACGCGATCCAGTCCAAGATGGGATCGCAAGGAGAGAGAGAGAGAGAGACCTGAACTCGCTGTCGCGACCTTCGACATCGACCTTCTGGACCTTCGATCTGCTTCCGCTCATGATCGCTCTCTCTCACCTTCGATCTTCTCCACATCGCCTTCGCCATCGCCATCTCGCCATCGCCATCGCCAGCCTTCTTCGATCTGCTTCTCTTCTTCTTCTTCTTCTTCTTCTTCTCTCTCTCTCTCTCTCTCCCGTCAATTTTTGTTCTGTTCATCTGTCTTCCCCCTCTCATTTTGTAACATAAAATAAATATAATAAGTAATATAATTTGTTATAATAAATATAATAAATAATATAATTTGTTATAATAAATATAATAAATAATATAATTTGTTATATAAGAATAAATCTAATTAAATCAAATATAATAAAAAATATCAAATCAAATATATAAAATAAATATCTAATTATTAACTTTTATTTACTTTAACATATTTTATTATTTTTTATTTGTTATATTTTTTATTTATAATATACATCAATTAAAAATAAAAATAATTATATAAATAAATTAAAAATATTATCAATAAAAATAATACCAAGATAAAAATAATAAATACATTTAAAAATAACTATTTAAATCACCTTTATATAATAAACCTATTTTAAAAATAACTATTAATATATATATATATATTACCGCTCCCCGAGGCGCTCCCAACCTAAGAAACTTCTATCGGCTCACGCTCCCGCGCTCCCGCTCCCGCCCCCGCTCCCGCCCCCGCTCCCGCTTCGTGCAACTAAGGATGCACCAAACCTAGATGTACCTAAAAAGTGAAATATTAGTAAAAAAAATGTTTTAAAAAGGCAATAAATACACATGAATACGAAAACCAAATTTTTATATTTTTGGTATTTAGTGAATTTTTTAAAGAATTTTTTTCACAAATATTATACTTAATAAGTGTATTTATATTAGGTGTATCTAAAAACTAAAAAATTTGCATAAAATATTTTAAAAAATCTATGAAAAAAAAAAAAACACAGAAAACAAAAAACTCAATTATCTGAAAAGTGATTTCAAAATTCTGAAACCAAACAAGGTGAACTCGGGATAATGATAGGTTTGGTCTATAGCCAGTGCATGTATTATGATCTTTCTGCCTTGATTTTCTTATTGATAAGTTTTACTGGTTGGTGTATGAAAGAAATGAGCTGAAAAGATAATTATATTTTAGTTACATGCACTTGCTCAAAATGTGGAATGCAGAAATTGTAGCACTGATCATTGAACTTGTAAAATCCAGGATATTAGGATTATTTGCTGTCATGAAAGCATCTTCTATTCTTATTGTGATCTGCTAATCATCATTATGATAGTATAATATATCAATTGCAGTAACAACCATTTTTTGTTCAATTAGTTTACCATTCATTTTTAAATTTTGTTAAACAATTGCTTGCAGCATTTATAGCTTAATGCACTAGGGGCCAAGGAAACAGTACAATTATGGAGAAATAATATAGAAAAGGAGATGAGTAATGACCATTTAGTGATATCTGCTCAATAGAGTGATAAGCATAAGAAAAGCATTGCTCCGATTTTGTTGCTTTAACATACAAATCTAAGGAAACCCAAAAGTTCATTTTTGTCTCAACAATTTTAGTATATTGTGGAAATCAAAATTCGAGGTTGAATATAAATATACCGTTTTTCAAGTAAGAACCAAAAGGATCAGAAGCACATCCATTTTCAGTTATCATATCTTAAAATTTGTATGTTATTTGATTTATATTTTCTCATGGAAAGTTAAACCAAACCTAAATAGTTCTACTATTAAGCTGAGCAACATTTTGGGAATGGTTATTGACAAAGGAAACATATGTTGGTATGAGGTAAGTTTGTAAATTACAAAGTCCTTGCAATATTTTTCTGTCCTGGGTGAACTACTCAAGCTTGTTTGATATCTTTTTTGAATTTTCAAAAATCAATTGCCGTCCCAGAAATTCTCAATACAATAGAAGGTGAGTGAGTGGTGGTCAAAATTTTGTTGCGGATATTTTAGCTGAACTGGTAATAACATCAGTTACTTGCTACAAACAACTACTACTCTCCTCACTTTCTTTGTGCTCAGTTTATAGGGGCAACCGGTTCTAATTACCACTCTCTTCCTCAGCTTATAGGGTCTCTCAGCCCTAAGAAAAATGGTTTACAGTTTCTGTATCCCAAGCTCTTTGCCTGTTTATAGGGCCTTCCAGTCCTAAGAAAAGTGGTTGCTAGTCTCTGTATCCCAATTGACTTACCTTGGGACTTCTGAGTTTGTTGCTGGATTGTACCATTGCATCATTGCATGTTTAATCCACTTGCTTTATACTATTGGGTTTAAAGAGAATGGAAGCTGCTTTGGATATCAAAAAAACTGTCAACCTGGTGGTAGTTTTTTCAGCGTAACAAAGTGGTAGGAAGGCCCCTGGCAACCAGCTCTGCTAACCCAAATATTTTTTTGCATATTTCACTATAGTTCTATTTTTGACTGCATGATATTTTCAAAATCTTCACAGCAGACACTTGAAGGTTATTGCTCGTATGTGGCGTGCAGGATTTTATTTTTTTTTCCTTCAATCGATTTCTGGGGTTTTGGGATCAATGATAAAGCATTATGCTTGTGGGATTGTGTTTTTATGCTATTTTTTGGATTATTTGGTTGGAGCATAATGCTAGGAGGATATTTGAGGATTTGTTTGAAGAGGTGGACTCATTATGGGATAATGTCTGTTACCTGACATCTTTATGGGTTTCCGTCATCCACTCCCTTCAGTGGAATTCCACTTTTTTTTTTTTAATCTCTAGAGATATGAAGGCAGTGTGTAATTTGCAGTGTGAGATTTTGGTTGTCAAGGTTCTTGCTTTTTCTTTTTTGGAGGATTCCTTGTTCTCCCGTTTCTCTTGTATTTAATTTAATTTGTTTTTTCTTAGAAGGAGCTTCATGTTGCTTTGTAACTTATTTTTACCCCTTTGTCAAGAAGTCCTATGTTGTTTTTCAGGTTGCTATCCCGGTGGTTCCCACGATCAGAGTATTGGTCACATTTACAAAGTTTGAAGAATTGCAGCCACTGGAAGAGTTTGCAACCCCTCCTTCAAGTCCAAGTGCTGTAGGCCGAGAGAGCCCAGCGATGTTGCAGTCATTGAGTTCGTCATGGTTTCAGTGGATAAAAACTCCATACCAAAGGCCAAGTTCTTCCTCCATTTCTTCAAGCAGTAAGATAGAAAATATTCCAGACCCGTTTGCAATTCCTCCAGGGTACACATGGGTTACAGCTGAAGAAAAGAAGAAGAAAATGCAGGAGAAGAACAAATCAAAGAAAGGACGAAGTCAGAATCAGTAGTATAGGATGGGATTGAGATGTATCTTTAGGAAGAAAATTTATCTCGCTAGAGGTACTGGATAGGTACCAAGAGAGGATATACCCGTTTCATTAATCTACTAATCTGCAATAGTGTAAGAACAAAAAGTAGGGGGGACCATATACTTCTATTCAGAAGTGGTGATCCTTTTGTAGGGTGAAAATCTGGTAAATCATTGTGGGGGGTATAAAAAGTTGAAATTGCTATTCTTGCAAATGCTTGTAACCATTATGGAACAATTGTTGGACTTCTTGTGGATGCTTATAAGATTTACATCATTTGATTTGCTTCTTTCCATATGTTCTTCTAACTTTGTTTCTATTCATCATGGGTATAATGACACGTTTTGTACATTGTTCATTTGCTTCCCTTACCTTTCGTAGATCTTCTAACAATGTCGCCTAGTATTTGTGAGATGTGCTTGAAATCTGAATTCTGTCTTTGAAGCATCATCCTCTTTATCTTGAAATGGATTTGCAGTTGCCTCACTGCATAATTGGAAAACATGATAGTGCTCTGGTGGGAATGGACTCTATAAAACAACTTCAATTAAAAAATTGGTCTGTGTAATGAAGTAAGAACTTAAAGGAGTCAGAATGCTTGTTTTTTCCTTGTGAAATGGTGGGTTTGAATTGGCTGTTCTTGCAAATGCTGCCTTTTTGAAGAAATTATATAGTTATTTTATTTTATTTTATTTTATTTTTTTTGGGGGGGGGGGGGGTAAATTACACTATTCTCTCTGAACACGTCTCCACCTCCATTGAGAAATAGAACTGACTAATCCTAAGTCAAAGGGTCGAGAAACTCAACGCCACTATTCTTGTACAACTTGGAGCCAGGCCTTCTTTTCTAACTATTACAGATATGAAAATAACGAGAAAAATCAAATTCAATTGTCAACTGCCCCTATCGAAAATAGGATTGGCTACGGATTTGAGCCATTTCATAAAACCGCATGATTTTCCTGATCTAAATCAAGCCGGTTTTATATGAAAGAGACTTTCATTTGAATTATACTTTGGTAACTTATCATCTAATTACAATAAATAAGTTCTTAAACATGAACATAAGTTTTCTCGTGAATACCTCATGTTTTCATCTTATTATTAAATCTGATTGCATTTAGCATTTCAGCTCATGCACATTCTTCGCTTGGATGCTTCAGATCCAGTTCTCTAGCTGGACAATGAGAAAGTGGAGGCTCATGTCGAGATTTTGAGGAGTGAAAGTGCTTTTTGATGAAAATAGTGTTCATGGCAAAAGACTAGGATGATTTTTGGCTCGGTTTTGTGGTTGCCTTCGCTCCATTCGGTTAGTTTTCCTAGTTCTGTCACTTTTATAGTTCAATTATTTGCTTCTTGTAACTTCCTCTTAATCAGAGGGAAGACTACACTGATTTAGTTATCATGTTGACCTCTTTATGTTGCTTGTTATTATTGAAACATATAGTAATAGTTTGATCAGGAATTAAATGCTCCAATCTGGTGATCATTTCTGTCTCCGGTCATCATCATAATCACTTTGTTATTTTATTTTGTTCCACTATTCCCCTTCCATTTGTATCATGTATTTGCTAACCTTCTCTTTGGTTGTGTTTTGTTTTTGTTTTTGTTTCGTTTCGTTTCTTCTTCTTTCTTTTTTTTTTTTGTGCGAAGAGAGTTTTAAAAAATAAAAAACTTCTAGATGCTTTCTATAAAGTGGGTTGTTTAGTAAAATTTCCCTAAAACTTTTGGAAATCGTTTTCCAAACAAGTTTTCTAAATTTTTCGAAAAATGAAAACTGAAAACGAAAAATACAACCAAACAGGCTAGCTTTCATGTCAATTCTCATAATTTAAACTGTCTCCAGTTTGGTTTTTGCGCTCATGTAGTTTTCTTGTTGATTTTCTATTAATTCACTTTAGCATTTCAACTCACTCATTTGATTCTGAACTCACTTCTTGACTTCTCAAGCCCTAGTGCTCATAACTTTAATCAAAAGAGAAGAACACTTAAATCTGGGGAGTCACTTTCATTCTAGAACATATTGTTGCAATGTTTATGCAAATCAGCTCGTTCATGTGGAATACAGAATTCTAGCTCCTATTGGATGTTGGTGAAGAGAATAACATCTAAATATGATTGAACGCTGCAGAACCGGATTTTAAAAGCACCTCTGTGAAGTTAAGAATAAATCAAATTTCTTGAGTTAGGCGATTACTGAATCAAAAATCATAAAAAATGATTAAATAACACTCCATCTCATAGCTCTGTAGATGGTAATGAAAATAGTTTGATTTAAATTTAAGCAGGATTTGAACACACATGTTTGTCATGTAAAATGGATGATCATTACCAAGTTCACCAAAATCACATAATAACCCGAGATTCAAGCCTTCATTGGAAAACACTTTCAAGTGATTACACTATAAAAATGCTTGTAAAATGAAGATTTGTTTTTTTGCATACCATACCATACCAAACAAAATGAAATGAAATTATTTAATTCCATGCAGTGACAATTTATTAATCAAAACATAATTATGTCTGCCTTTAAAGACACATCAACGCAGAATGGGGTTAATTCATGGGCTCTGGACATGCAGCAAAACTTTATCATAGCTGTTTACTGTTGCAGTCTGATTTGAAAATGCCACACCCATATTAAGGATTGATGTTCAAAAAGATTGATCAGTCTTTTTCATATGTATTATGTATTTGTTACATGGTCTTGAGTAGAACTCAACCCCAAAAGTTGACTATTTATACTACACATTAGTTTTGTACCTAGCACAATGTGCTCACTCGGCAACAACCCTACCCATTTCTTGTACTCTCGACTATGATACCATGTTACACAGTCTTGGGTAGAATTCAATCCGAATAGCTAGCTATTAAAGTAAGAGTGCCCTTAAGTTTATATACTGCACATTACTTTGTACCCAAATGATGTGAAACTTCGCTTCAAAGTGTCTATCCCATAGAATAGGGAGGAGGGATGCAATGTTTAAATCTGAGAAAAGAAACACGCTTCTTTTCAAAACTAATTTCAAGAAAGAAAATATTTTTTATCTAAAGTCACAGAAACCACCTCTCTAGAAATGATAGTAATGTTGCATACATCTTTCCCTCCTCAGATCACGTTTTAACAAGAGTGTCGTACATTGAGTTGCTTTTTTTATTTTTTTATTTTACTAATTGTATTACATTAGTGAGGTTTTGACATGGTGTAGTGCTCATATTACAGAGGTGGGACTTAAGCTATGAGTATGTTTCTTAGTGAATAATTGTGAGGTAAGAAGCACTTTATGTGCTCCCTCACAAATTATGAATCCTATCATCATGAACACTAATTACATAAAAGGTTTTTTTTTTTTTTTTTAATTTTTTTTTTTATGAATAAAGTGCCATTACTGTTTTAGAGTAGCTCTTAAAAGAAATTTATACAGCATATATCTTGTATTATGTGCCTTTTTTTTATTTTTTATTTTTTTTATCAATCAATAGGAGAATAATTACAAATATGAGAAACTTTATATCAAATTGGACAATTAAAGTCTAACATTAGCTGCAAAGTCAACAATTACTAAGCCTAACAACCACCACAAGAACAACTACATCCAATCCCCACAGTAGGGGAGAACACAAAGAAAATTGAACTCTTCTCCATTCGCTTTGATACCTATCTTTCAAAGCTATATTTCAATTGATCAGTGCTATGCAAACTAACAAAGCTTACAAACTCAATTATTGAATACATTCATTTTACATCACAGGAAGATGTGTAAAATGCTGTTTGCAGATTTCAGTTTAAACTTCTAACACACATTTGAATAATAATGTGTTTACATCAACATGCCTATGTAAGTATACATCCATAATTCAAGAACTTAATCAAATCAAAGGTGATACCTTTTTCATTGAATTGCACAAACACAAGAATTCTGAACTCCTCCAAGTTCACCGTCCTCTGAAAGACTATATTGATGGAAAAAAAAAGTGAGAACATAGTAAATCAGGACTCAGAGCTTAAATAGAATTTTGGCAAAATTGAAACCTTCAATAAAACCCATAAAAACTTTTGTAGAGTTATATTAGTATTGGGTTTTTTTCTTTTATTTTTATAAAATGTAGAAGCATATGGTCTAAATCATCCAAAAGTAAAATATCCATCATGCAAAAATAAATAAAAAAAGTAGAGGGTAGATGGTTAATGTTTTACCTTGGATCAAACTCTTGAACATGAGCAATATCTTTGCCATGAGCATCAGGCCAATTAACTTTCCTTGTACCTATCATTCTTGGTGGTTGAGTAATTACCTCCACTGTTGGTGTTGTTGTTTTCTTTAGATTACTCTTGAGAGGAGTGGGATCAGTGTGAGGCCCATTAGTACAATTGCTGCCTCCACCACCACCATTGCTATGATCATTACATACTTCTTCCATGACCCCATATTTGTTCGCCGCTTGCAATCGCTTCTTGTTCCTGTTGTTGTTGCTACTACTACTTCTGTGGCTGTTATCTTGTTCACCTTTGTAGTCAGAACACCTAGATGGTACATAGCAAGAGCACACTAAGGAGGTGCACCTGTTTTGCGCCGACGCCGCCAGGAGTACAGGTAACAAGCTCAAACAACCCTAACCTATCTCTTGCCTTCCTATTTATTGATTATACCATGAACAGTTCAATGACAACATGGGTATTGGATCAAACTATGAAACTATTGAAATGGGGAGAGAGAAAGAGAGAGAGAGACATACATAGTATATGTATTTTGTTGAATGTATGTAATCATTTACAGTTTGCTTTGCAAGTAAGATAAGTGGTCTTGGATTTTTGGTTGAGAGGTGGGGGGTGGATATGATGGTTTTTTTTTTTTTTATAGGTTGGGAAAAGATGTGAATAGATATGTTCATGCTCTCATGCCTCTCTCCCACTAAGAGTTGTTTCCTTTTGCTTTTGTCTTTGGTACTCATTGGTGTGGTGAAAAAGGTGATCACAAAAAAGGGACAATAAGAGTGCTCTTTATCTTTTTTCGACTATTCATGAGATTGTATACATGTTGTTATGTTATAGCATGAGATAAGCATCTGTTCTTTTCTTTCTCAGGCGATTATTTGCTTTTTCATCACTGTCCTTCAAGAAAAGAAAGAACAACATAATTATAAAGCCTTGTTTGTTTGCTGGTTATTTAAGAGGGTGTTTTTATTTTGCTCTTCATATTCGAAAACTGCCTAATTTTCTATGAGCCCGAGTCGGTTTAAATTTAAAGAGAAATATCAAACAAATGAGAATTTGAGAAACTAATTGTAAACATGTAAAAATTGTGCTATGTACAAGTGATAACTATACCTTGTGCAACGAATTACAAAATTTTTGCTTAAGTTGCAGTTAGTTTCTTCATCTTTCCATATTTTTGCCTTAGATTTAAGTTAAATTCAATAGTAAGTAATTAATTCCATTTTTTTTTTCCCATGAAAATAAAGGAATACTTTTGATTGTTCATATATTCTCTTTATAAATGTTTCCCTTACATATTGGCCAGGGTTTGAAAGAAACTAGGAAAGTGGGAGTTTCTCTCTCCAAATCTCTACAAAACTATTTGAAAGTAATAGGGAATAATATGAACCAAGGACTACAGAAAGTGGAAGTTTATAGGTGGATAAATAAACAAGACACCTTCTAGGGCATCAGGATATATTTCTTGATCTTGGCAAGTTATCCATTAAAAATAAAAATAGTATAATTTTAATTTTTTGAGTCATAACTAAAAAATAAGAAAAAATATCATAACTAAACATAACATAAGGTATAATTAAAGAACTCATGAGTCATAACTAAAATAATATCATAACTAAATTAGAAAATTGATCATAACTAAAGAAAAAAATAGCACAAGTAAAGGTACATATGGTACACCATTTTAAAAGGGGTGTATATTAGAATTTCCCTACCCAAAACAATGTGGAGATATATTGTAGGAAAAAAAAAATTAAAGAAAAGAAAAAGGGAAGAACATAATAATTTTACGAAAATTAATGCAATAAATAAATTAATTAATAAAATAAAAATAAAACAACAACTAGACCTTGTGTTGGAGCCTATTTTGAAAAGGGTACTTGTTATTGAAATGAGGGGACTATATCCTTCCTCCCAAAATCTTTGGCCCTTGTCCTAAGCCCCCTCTCCACTACAAGAGTTGGGCAAATTAAACAATTTTTAATTTGCAAGATGCCACATTGTGTGATGGGGAGAGATTTAAAACAGAGGATAGAAATTTTTGGAGACAGGGATCACATATAAAAAAAAGAATTTTGAGCATAATCTAATTTTAAGTAGAGAAATAATTCTAAATCATGGTTTCACATAAGAAATGATTAGTTTTGTATATGTTTTAGCAGAATAATTGAATCAACTGGTAGAGTATTGTGAAGAAAAGCAAATTGGAGAGGCAAGAATTGGAATGGTTGAGCAGGCGATGAAGAAGAGTATTCTCCAATTCTTTTGGTCTCGTGGTTCACTATTCTTTGGCATCAATTTTAATCTCTCTACTTTCATTGAGTCCTGCTGTGTTCCAAAAAAAAACAAAACAAAACAAAAGTGATTCACTATTCTTTGGCATTCTTGGGTTATTGTTTACTTATTCACTTGATGAAGTATTAGGCTAAAACACTTATTTAATGATTGGATGTTGAATTTGTAGAAAAAAAGAAAAAGAAAGAAAGAGAAATCATAGGAAAATGAATAAATAAATAAATATAAGCATATATATATATATATATGTATATTTAACATAACCATTATTTTTGTATAGTCCATTGTTTTTTAGTTAGTTATGAAATAATATAGGCAAGTACTTTTCTTCATTTGGCTTTCCTTCAACAAATTCAACATCCAAACCTAACAGAGAGTATCAAAATGGTTGAATTATCTTCCTAAAGTTTGTGCTCTCATTTATCAATTTACATAAATAAGGTCATGTAACTATTAAGGATTTGAAACAATATTTTCACCCTTCACTCATTATAGTTATTTCGACTAGCGTTTTGTTAATTCAAATTTTTTTTCCTCAATAACCGTGAAAATTACATTATTATTTTCATGAATATAATTTATCCTTTGCATCAATTTAATCTCTCTGCTTTCATTTATCGATTTTATTATATTAAACTAGTCCAATTGATAACGCCAATTAAAATTTTGACGAAAATTAGCCCAGTACAAAATGATCTAATATCCAGCTGTATTGAAAGTGAAGGTATTTTGTGTAATGAGTGCACATGCATAGTGTACCTGCCCCTATACACCATCATGTGCACCCATTACACATGAAATACAGAACAATATGCAAATGGCCAATGGAAAAACAAAAGCTTTAAACAAAAATCTTTGTTAGCTTTTCTATTTTTTTTCCTTTTCTCAAATAATACATCCATTCCTTTTCAGCCTCGGCCTATACGGTAACCATCTAAGAGAACTGAAATCAGACTAGGGTTTGTGGAGCAATCAACTGGGTATAAACAAATATGGATTTGGGAAAATCATTTCGAATGTGAATGATTATATGTACAATTCTGTGGGCCTCGAAGTAGCAAGACTACTGTGACTTCATCGAATAAATGTGTCACGAATTATGCGTGCCATTACTCGGGAAGATAGTCGAGTGATCACCTCGGGAAGCACTTTTGCAGAGATGCCTGGCAACACCGGAAGAAGTTCTTGAACTACCTGAGTAACATTAACAGTCTGTAGACACAAAGAAAAAACAACACAAGTCACAGAGAGAGAGAGTTTTACAGTTTAGCTTAAAAGAAAATTTACAATTGTAAAACATAAAATAAGCTAAACAGAAGGAATGTGGAGAAAAAGTTGTGTACTGTGCTTAACAAGTTATAATTGACTGGGACTTGTGCAATTTGTAGCAAATTTAAATCGATTTAATCCATAGCCACAGAAGTTAAAAATATAGCTTAGAGTAGAACCAAAAAGTACATCTACACTATCAAAGCACATAACGTGATTGTGCATTAATGTTTTACACAAGTCCATCAATTTAGCAACCACAACCACCATGTGAAAATTGATGCTACAGAGTTACACTACAAGATATGTGTCCTATATCACTCATTTCACCTACGGTTCATCTGAATTGAGATACATAACCGAATCACCAGATGCACACATGACATGGAGTAATCCACTGTAGTTTGCAGTTAAATTTTGTAAAATTGCAATTGTGAGTACCATTACTCTTCGTTATGACCCCGAGTATGAAGTTGTATTCTACTAAAATCTTTTCATTGTTTTGTATATCAATACGCATATAGTCGACAAGAAACGTATATCAACAGCTTTTCTAGTGTAAAAGAAAAGAACAAAGGTGATTTCTAGTCATCCCAAATTCCCAAGGAATAGTGAGACTATGCAAATGCTAGAAATATCATAAAATATAGCAAGAAATTCGCACATACCAAAAATGTGAAGATCTCTTTGTATAAGAACCAGTTCAAAAATAAAAATACTAACATTTATGGAAATCTGAACAAAAAAATCTAAATGTGTCGCTGCCTTCTATAAAAATATCTGAACATGTCAAACTACTTTTTATTTGGAAAAATTCCCACCAAATATATATACCTGCAAGTTATTATACAACTTTTTTTTCCCTTCTTTTTTAATTTTTTTGATGAATTAACAAATAAAGATTTTTGATACCTGATTTGATGACCTTGATGCTGAACTTCCTGCAGTCAAGAATTCAATGATTTTCTGAACATTGTTCAATATGACTTCGTCCTCCTCAGTTATGGTAGGTACAAGACCCACAGGCCTAATGGGTCCCAAAGCAGGAACCATGCTAAAAACCGGGGCAGCATTTCCAATTCCAAGGACCGCCATTATTCTTACCAACTGTTCCCTCGTAACAGCATCAATAGCCTTCACAATCTGTTTTACATGTCAAAACAAAAAGAAAGGAAAAAAGAAGTTAGATTTTCAAGATTCCTCGTTAAATCTTACAAACACTCTCTCTAATCATTCCAGTCCAGTATATGACCTAATTTAAACAACACAGCACTCTTGAACAATCACCACTAATTTGAAATTCTGGTTTCCTCTAATTTGATAGTAGGGGGGAATATGATATTTTAAAGGGAAAAAGAACCTAGAATCTAATTATAGAAAACTAGAGACAATGAAAATCAGAAAATGACCTAGTGTTGAACCCTTAGCTGATGTATGAAAAGGAATGGTAAGAAGCAACAGCTGTCAAGCTTGAACAGTCAAGAAAATGTGCACATCTTCTTCAAATAGCAATTTTAATATTGAACTTTTCGCCCAAGAAACATATGACTGAACTATCAGTTGAATGGAGATAAAAAAGCATGCTTTGAATGATACCTTGTGCAAATGAATCATATTATTCTATTAAATTGCAAGTTTTTTGTTCTTCAACCACAAACTGGATATGTTTAGTAACTTCCTTTTCTCATTTTTTACATCAAAACAATTCTAACAGTGATATGTAAGATTGAACATAGTGCTGTGAAACATGTAGAGAGTCTATGCTCAATGGAAAATGAAGCTACTACAAGTTAGATGTAAACACAAGTTACTTTCAGAAATACCTCATCCAAAAGAAATTCTCGAAAAAAGTTCCCCTTCTCTGACAATAGAAATGCTAAGGCTGCTCTTGTTTGAATTGGCTGCTCTGATTGAGATGAACTAAATGGAAATACGGGGACATTGCTTCTTTGAATTTGCAGAATACCAAGCTCAGCCATATCCCCATTCAGATCCTCACCACCTCCACTTTTGGCTGCAGTTATGAAATTCTCAAAGGCTTGCATAACATCTATGAATCTTTCAGCATCAAAAACTCCAGATTTTCCATATATTGTGTAGCGTAAAGCACTCCTTAGACGTGGTGATTCATCAGTCAGGAGTCTCTGACATTACAATCAAAATATATAAATAAAATGAAAAGAAATAAGAAACGGTATAGTAAACTTCAATCTAGACCAATATCCGGCAAAAACATAGGAACAGTATATTACATCAAAAATGTCAGTGAAATAAAATAGTAATGCACAATTGGTTATTGAACAAGGCAAAGTGCATACAGTATTTTTTATGAACAAATGCATCCCATGGTTCAAGTCTCATAACAAAAACACTCCAACAAACTATATCAGCTAACAATTACAAACCCAGATTGGCACTAAAAATAACATATTAGGTATTTGTGTAAGGGTAGCTGAACTGGAGATTTATATATGAACCTCAAAAATGATTACACAATGAACATCATAACCACTGAGGATGCTGGAAATTTTTTTAACTAACTTCTTTGTGAAAAATTTCCCCATCAAATATTAGCCACGTTGATTAGATGATGCAGTCAGAAAAAATTAGCTACCCCATATAATAACTTCGAATTTTGTTCAATTTGGATTCCTTATGTTTGTTCAAATTGATTATATTAGGTTTTAGGATTATTTACAATCTTACAAGTAATATGAATAATGTAATCTACGAAAGACAAAGTAGTCAGTTAGTCATCCAATCTAAGAGCAACATTGTATGATTTGAAATACCAATTTGATTGCATCACATACTGGGATCACCTAGCACATACATTCTCATGTGCTTATATTTGTGATATAAAATCGATTGGACTCACAGCTATAGTATTTCCACACCTGTGCAATATATGGATACGCTTCATCTACGATAGCAAAATCAGGATCCCCCACCAAAGCTATGCCTTCCAGCACCCCTATTGCTCTAATTATAAGAGCAAAATAAGGTGGAATCCTAAATGGATAGTCAAATGTTATCTGCGCCAAATCTGACGCCAGCTCCTGAAAGTTGATATTTTTTGCTCCACCACCTTCAAGTGCCTGATCAAAAACCTTGGCCAGAACAGGCAAGATGGGTTCCAAATTAACCCCGTCTGGAATGAAACCAAGTTTGACAAAATCTTTCACTATAGCTGCATAGTCCCGATGAATAAGGTGAGCAATAGCTTCAATCATCCCATATTTCTGATCATCTGTCAGTTTTGTAACCAGGCCTGTCACAACAAAAGCATACATTATAATCATCAAGCCTATTCCTGGAGTATCACATTGTACAATATAAAATTATTTGAGTATTCAAAGCAAGTACCAACAGATTAAAAATTTTTATATAGCCTTCTAAAGGTATTTCTTATCCTCTGTGATATTTCAAGGTCTGGTTCAGAAGAAATTCTTTCTTTGGGGTTCAGTCTCTAGCTGTTTTTTCTTCTTTCAGGAAGAATATCCCATCCCTCTCTACATTTCAATTGTCCAATTGTCATTTTTTATAATGTAATATTCGATTTCTTAACAAACTTAAAATAATTTTTTTTTTTTTTTAAAACGAAGGGTAAATTACATCATCCTCCCATGATATTTGACAGCTAGCTCCATAGTTTTAACATAATTACACCAGACTCCCTTAAGGTTTATGATCACTATTCCTTCAAATCACAGTTTATTGGTAGATTGAATTGATGAGGTCATCAATTTTTAAAACTGAAATACCAATTTTACCCTTCCATTACAAAATCACTGACTGAGTCAACTCAATGAGCCTCAAACACCATAGCCATGTATATTAACTCTCAAAAATATCTAGGAAAAAGGCATGAACTCTCAAACACGATATCCCTCAATCAAAAAGCAAACTAAAACACATTATCAATGTCAAATATGTCTGAGAAAACTTCCAAAATTAGTAAAATTCGATGAAACAATGAAATATAAAATCCTCAAAACCCACGAGAAAAAAAATCCAACTTCTGATAATCCAATCAAACAATCAACCAAAACCAATGAACAAATTTGTGACCCATGTAGAAAAAAAATTCCAAATTATAAAATTTAAGGTTAAAAAAAAGAAAAGGAAAACCAAGTAAAACTAATCTCAATCACTACCATTTACCCCACTCCCTTCTTCCCCTCCAGCACAGCCCACCTCACTCCCTTCTGCTCAATGGCTTCCACCCACCCCCTCTTTCTTTCTCCCCCTTTATCAATAACAACAAAAACATGAAGCAAAAAATTAAAGAAAAGGAGAAGAGATCTAGCTTGAACCCCCATCCAAATCGAAGCTCTACAACCCTATTTGAAGATCTGGATTGCACTGGTTTGAAGTGGTATTATTTATTGTTGTGATTCGACTGCAATCACAGTGCTTTAATAGCTGTGGTTAGATCGTGGTGGTCCAATTGCAATGGTGGTGGGGTAGTATCAAAGGAGGAAGGCGTGGGGCGTGGGGTGTGGGGGTGGTGAGACCGATGTAGAAGGAAAGGGAAGGAGGTGTGTATGCCTCTGCTGTGTGTGCACCTCTGTTGATGGACAGAAGAGAAAATAAATAAATTTTTATTATGATACAAAAGAGGAAAAAATCTCATTTTACATCATTCATTAGCTCAATAACTTTGTTCCTATCATAGGGAGCTTAGTGTAATTATGCAAAACTGTGAGGCTTAATGTCTTTTTCCTCCAAACCTCAGGACAAAAAAAAAGAAAAGAAAGAGAAAAGATGACAGCCACTTCACCACAAAACTCCCTGGTGCTAATTGACCTGTCCTTTGTCTTCTTCATTAATAAAACAATTGGTCATATCATTGCAAATATTTGCAGTTCCAAAGGAGAATGTGTATGATGCTGCTAAACATGTGGAAAGACATGTTTAATCATATGCTCTTATAAAGAGAAAGAAAATTGTTACCAAAATCAAGTATACAAAGCTTCCCATCTGGAGTCCGGATCATATTCCCAGGATGTGGGTCGGCATGGAAGAAACCAGTATCAAGCAACTACAAATACAAGTGATACCGTGTAAGATAAGGTAGGTAACATATTGAGGACTGAGGAGTTTGTCCACATTTCAAGAAGGAAAAAAAAAAAAAAGAACTCTAGAACCCTTGAGAATGGGAATTTGCAGTAACCACAAGTACTACCCATGCAAAAAGAATTGACAAGCAAAGATGGACAGCAGGACAATGTAACCATCTGATTTTCGTGAGCAAGGAAGAAGTGAAATAGAAGAGCTTTTTATTGTTTATTTATATATGAAGAACCCCCGGCTGTGCAAGTCAAGCAGCCTTTTCCTTTTATCAGTATATAATGTAATCTTCCTCTAATTTTATCTAGGCTTTCATTAATAGACTGCCAGAGATTATTGTTCGACTTTAGCTCTTTGTCCTTGTATACTACACATGCGTTAGGTGCATCCCTTTACTAACAAAATAGTCACTTATGCATGGAAACATGCCTAATTAGAAGCCTTTCACATGTGAAAACCTATCAACAACAACAAAGGCATACTGTTTATCATTTCAGTTTTGTATTAAAGAAAATTTTACAGAAGAGTTGGATTTACAGGAGAGTTGGATTTTTTATGAGTATATTACAAGAGAAATTACCTGCTTTAAGTAGCATATGACTCCAACATTGACTAGTTCCCCGACATCACTTTCTTTACTTTGTGAAAGCTTTTCTCCTTCTACCCACTGTGTAGTAAGAACCTTTCTTGAAGTATATTTATTATAGGTTTTTGGTACAACCACCTGAAACAGTGAAATTCGTTGAGAAGTATAAAGAAATTTTTCAAAAGTAACATTGAAAACTAAGACAGCAACATTTAAATGGTAAATTAATTGCACCCATTTCAGTAAATGAAATTGAGAATAGAAACTTACGCCTCCCACTATTTTAAAATATGAGCAATCTCTCCAATCCTTACATGTTATTGAAGATGGACATCAGTTAGGCATACAATTTTTGTGAAGAAATAAACGACTTATGAAAGGAAAATTTCCCAGGTGTGGGAATTAATGTTAGTGCCAGAAAAGGTCTGCTTTGTTTTTGTCATATCATTTCTCTCCTTAAACTGTCTATGATGCAGTTTATCCAACACTTAAAAAGGCAATTCCATAAATTGGCTGAATGTCAAGGAAGAGCCAACAATTTTTTTCCCCCTTTGAAATTAAGAAGAGCCGGCATTTTTCCTCTTAGAATCAAGGCTTAGGTTATCTCCAATTGCTTGTTTTCCTCAGGTTAGTTTGATTCTAGGATCAATGGTATTTTGGTAACTTTGATTTGCAGAACATGGGCAGTAGAGGTTGCCCATGGGGCATAATGTGGCTCAAATAATGTTGTCATTATATATGGTTTTTAGTCAATCTATATAGGTTTCATTAGTTAAATTCTCATTAGTTTCCACATAGAGTGTGAAAAACTTATGAGTTATACCTACAAGTTTATATGTTGTCCAGAATTTCTTTCTGTATAAGGGAAAGATCAGTTCAACAAAGTTTTTAGAGCTTCAGAATTCTAATTGACAAGTCCTAACCCTTCTCTATTTCTATTATGTGTTAAACCCTACATTTAAATCAGTTTTAACCTCTTCCTACGCTTTAGAATTCTAATTGACAAGTCCTAACCCTTCTCTATTTCTATCATTCAATCATAGAAGACACAAAGAGTGGAGAACCAACAAAATCACCATCCACAGGTACTGATAGCAGCATCAGAAGTGGTTTTAAAATGGCTCGTTACCGCAGAACCCGTCATCCTGCTGGGCAGACTATTCTGAGTCTGACAACAAGGTTTCAAGTAAAGGTTGCAATCACCATAATAGTAACGGTGCCGATGCCATAGTTTTGGGGTGTAACACTAATAGCACACAACCTATCATCCGTGTTTGGAAATCAAATCTTGTGTTCTTTCTTCCCCTGGTTTTCCAAATGCGGCAAATCAGGAAGGTTTACACCAACAACCACTGAGGCAGTACACTTTAGGGACCATATAAAATGGTGCCAACAAAAAACTGGTAGTATGGGTTTGGATAATACCATAAACCCTAGTGATAATATCCAAATTTGAACTCCACAAACAGCATGAATTATTGACACAACTTAGAAAGAGAGCAAAAAATAACTTTCAAGGGTGATCAAATTACCTGTGGAAGGTCCTTCTTCATCATCTCAGCAAAGTAGGTTCCATTTTCACCCTCATTAACATAATCAAGCTCCTCAAAAAAACGGGCGGCCCATTCATCTACCAGTCCAACCACATCAATGGAGACCTGAACAATAAGAATGATATAGATGGAAATTCATTATAGAAACTATTGTTTATCACTTAGACAAATAAAAAAACTCCATTGAGAACGAGGAAAGAGACTGCAAGACTTGTGATTTAACAAAGCACTACCTGAGGAAACTTCCGAAGAACCAATCCCAGATTCCTTATGACAAACAAATCAACTGTTACTGTCTCAAGGACAAAAGGCCTCTGTACTTTAACAGCAACCAAATCCTCATTCTCTTTTAGCCGACCCTTATACACCTGGCCAAGAGATGCTGCCAAAGATTTTCAGAAGAAGAATAAATAATGTGAGAGTGATGAACTTTAGAAACTAAGCAACAAGGCCAGACATTGCGTTGGTGAGTTTTAGAGACAAATGCAGGCTCAAGTGTACAATTTAAGTCTCTTGCAGACTCAATCTTTGGCGTTTTAGGTGAACAAACACATGAGAAATTACAATTCATTATTCCCAACTAGACAACCCCATGCTCTAAAATAAATTTCAGTAAAGTAATTATATCAATTGTCGAGATTACCAGCAGCAATAGGAGAGGAAGTCAGTTCAGAGTAGATGTTATACCACGGCTGACCAAGCTCCTCCTCTATGAGAGCCATGGCAACATCATCTGGAAATGATGGAACCTATGAATATCAAGAAAAGAAACAAAAAGTCAGCAATGAACGTAAAAATAAGGCAGATGTACAATTATAACTCCAATCCTATAATCATTTCAATAAAATGAGGCAGATTGTTTTTTACATGCAACAAGCTGTTAACATTACTGTAATATATAAACCTTCTGCACAATTTTTTTTATTTTTTATTTTTTCTTTCTGTCTGATAAGATACACACCCACATTCTAGTTGGGACCTGATCCCTACACCTCCCCACTTTGGGGTGGCCACTAAACCATTGGAGATTCTCTAAGGCTGGCCACAAAATCTTTTATAAAATTGAGACAAAACTGTAAAAAAAAATAAAAAGGAAAAACAAAAACACTTCCATCCAATTGCATGTGCATATTCCACCCTCCAAAGTTATATGGTCAACAAAAGAAAAAATGATCTTTTCCTAAATCAAGGACTATGTTAACTTGTGTTACTTAATTTGTTGCATCATGAATTTACTAACCACTATTTTCAAACTAGTATTTGACTCAACTCTTGATGATTTTACAAGTACGCACATGTTACTTCAATGGCTTCATGAAATAGCACTTAATAAGCAACCACATTGCTAAATCTTACAACTTACTCATCTCCGTACACCTTATTTATTTCAGAACTTTTTCCTTCAGTTTTTCTATCTCTTCAATTTTAAAGCACTCATAAATCATCCTCATTCCTCAATAACAATCAAGAGTATTAGTATTTTTATTTTTTTTCTGACAAGTAACAATCAAAAGTTATTACTTGAAACAAGAATAAATATAATTGTATTTGTAGATCACAGCGGCATTAGAAAATTTTCCAACTGCATTAAATTAGTCAAACTCTATTATTTACATATTGGTAAATGCTTTGAAAAAGCATCTCCTAGACATAACAGAAAATTAAAAAGAAAATCAGTAAAATTGCAGTTGGATCATATATAGTTCTAATGTAAGTTAAAATACATTAAATGACAGTCCACCCCAACCTTGTCACACAGCTTTTGCAGCTCAATCATTGCAGCAGGTGACAGTATATCTGGTCGAATGCTCAATGCTTGCCCAAGTTTTATGTATGCCGGACCCAAAGAGGTAACAATCTCTCTTAACTCAATCGCTCGAGCAACTTCATTCTGATTATAGGAAAAATGAAGTAACGATCAGTATACAAGTGAAAACTGGGAAGAAAGATTGACGTGTAAACCAAACCAAACCAAATCAAGCCTTAAAAAGATCAACGTGTAAAGATAAGAAATTTAAATCCCTATGCGCCTGTTCTATGGTGGCTGTAAAATTTTCAACTGTTCAAATCAATGGTCATTTCCCTGCAGGGAGCAAAGGATGGGAAAGACTACAAAGTACATTCACTGGTGAAGAGATGTTAGCAAAAAAGGAACAAATTTGGTTTGATTTCAGCATTAATAGAGGCACACTTGGCATTTTTTTTTAATTATTTTAGATTTGTCTAGGATTGCAATTGAGCAAAGCTGTGGCTCAAATTTGGCTTGTTGCCAAGCTTATTCATGTTTTCAAACAAACCGAGCTTGAACTTTATTTTTTAGCTTGTTTAATAAATGAGCCGAGATTGAGAATGAACCAGCTTGATTCGTTATTCATACATATATACACAATACCTAAAATATAAAACACTCAACATTTATATGTATTAGGTTGAATTGTATAAGATCTATGCATAATGCTTTTTTAGTTGTACACGATATCTTTTTCCCCCTTTGTGATTTGGGCTCTTTCTGACCTAGGTTTTTACTTTTACATTTTAGTTACTGTTTCTTAGATCACTTTTGAAGCAAGACTAGTTAATCTTTTAACACACATACATTGGATTCATTTGATTTCAGCCAACTTAACATCCTCAATACATTCAGCTCTTTCTCCATGATTACAAATGAAATGAGCTGTCATGAATCAGTTAAGGGGCTCAACTCGTGTTCGTTCATTTAATAAACAAGCCAAACATGAAGAAGTGTTTAGAAGAAGAGAATTTTAGAGTCAAGGAACTTACCAATTTAGGCAAGTCGATAGCACAAGTTGTAGAATTATTAGCGCCCATCAATAATGCTAAAATTACACATGATGCCCTAATTGTCTATTTTACATCTTCCACCTACAGCAGTAGCTATAATTCTGCTACTCGTATCAACAATTCTCTTCTTATACAGAAGAATCAAGAATTTTGCTTCTGACTTTTACAGGATTAAAGGTAGAGCTACAAGCAACAGGAGAGATGATGCAAGGAACATTTAGTAGGAGAGTATTTCAGAATGATAACAAATGCTTCCAGTATTTTATAAATCTTCAAGAAGAAGAAGAAGAAGAAGCAGAAGCAGAAGCAGAAGCAATCAAATCATAGAAACTTGCATATTCTTTTTACCCTACCAAAAGCTGATTTTCTAAACTTCTAAAACTATGAAAGAATTAGACACTATCCAATAGGTCAAAGATAGCAAGCATAGCATTAGAGGTTTACCTCTTTAACCTTCTTGTTTATCACATCCCAGGCAAGACGTGAAAGAAAACCTCCAGCAACAGATAGTAACTGTACAATACGGGTTGCAACAGCACGTGGTCTCTTCCCCCAATACGCAGAGATGGTAGCAGGATCATACACCAAAGGCAAAAACTCGCTGCTTTCATCAACCTGAAACAGCACAAAACAGCAAGAAAACATTACCCTCAAACAATTCCTTGGAAATTATTACACTTGTGCCAATAAATCTTGTAAATTGTATAAAGCATTGTATAGGCTCAAGCAAGCCCCTGAGCATGGTTCCCTACATTCTCCTCATTTCTACTTCCTCTTGGTTTTAAATCTAGACAATTCCTCCCTTTTTATTTAAAAGTGCTCCCAATATACTCATTGATCTCGATGATATCCTGATTAGTGGCAAGGATAATACATATATCACTAAGCTCAATGAAAAAATATGCCAACAGATCTCCATGAAAGACCTCGGCAATCTTTCTTAATCCCTGGATCTCTATTCATACAACACCTAAAGGCCTCCCTCTCTCCCAAACCAAATATGCCACTGACTTATTAGCCTGCAGATCCCCTGCAAACCCCCACACTTGTGGGCCTGTCTAGGCTCCTCATATCTAGCTCTCCAATTATAGAGGCTCCTATAGTCACACCCAGGGAGAATTGCCACACATTGATCACCCCACCTAGCCATTCTCATCTAGAAAAAAAGTAAAAATAAAAATAAAAAAATCCTTGTAAATGGGATGTAGCATTTCAACCAAAAAGCTTCAAATATTTATGACTACCTAAGAAGCCCAAACATAGACAAGCAACACAAGTGGGGACACATACAAAATATACAGTTTTGTATATTTATCATATACCATATATATGAATATTTCATTAAGAAATAATACAACATAACACTATTTCCTAAAGTATAATAAAGAATGAAGATTTAACTGGTATAAATTTGCATTGTATTTCTTTCAACATTGGATCTGAATTATTTTCTTTAAACTTATAATATGTTTTATATGTGTTTAAGCGATGGACATGTATCTCTTCCAAGTGTCCAATGCATGCTCTGATTTAAATTTATTTTTTTTTAAATAATAAGACATGTTTGGACGTGTTTCCAATACATTCGTAAAGTGTCCAGCGAGTGTCAATGACCAACACGTGGAGCATAATGTTGTCAGTCACATTCATTGATGATGTAGGCAAGATGAAGACTCCTCTGCGCCAAGGATCTTAGGGGCACCACAAATAGTTGGATAGTAAGACTTTCTCTCACATCCCACTTCCTTCCTTCCTACCATGGGTCCTTCTAGGAATCACAGTAGGCACTAAGATAGTACAAAACCACTAGAGGTGGAGAGGGAGAGAGCTAGGTCAGCTTTATAATAGAAAGAAAGAAAGAAAGATAGTGAGGGAGGAAGCCCTATGATGCATGGAGGAGCTCTGTGTGTACGGGCAAGCTGGCTTGTTGCATATGGAGGGAAGGACATCCTTTTATAGGAGAGTTGGGCCATGGAGACCAGTTCACTTGATAGAGTTGTGTTGAGTAGATGTGATACACCTTATGAGGTTTCACAATGGGTGGTTGTGATAGACTTCTAAAGTATAAAAATGGCCTAGGCAATCTTAATCTATGTGCAAAGACCTCTCTTTCATGTCTAAGACTGGCAAAGTAGGGTCACCCCGAAGAGATGAGCCAAGAGACCTCAACAATCCCTCAACTCTAATTGCCAATCAACAAGTCCCTGGTGATCTCATACAAGGTCATGGGTTGTTCACAAATTCCATAACTAAGGCACCAACTAAGCTATGCTCTCTGCCTAGGCTGGTTAAACAAAATCACGGTGCCATTTGGGAAATGTAGACTTAACAAGGTGAGGCGAAGTGAGGCAAGAAGCATGCCGCCAAGAAGGGGTGGTGGCGAGGCAAGCTAACAAGCCAATGTGAAGTGCTTAGGTTAGTGGCTAGCGAGGCCAAACTTATGCCTTGAGGTTGTCTGTGTAGGGTCCACTCCTTAGTGGTCTTACAACTGGTCAAAGATATGCAAAGATACCTACAGACTACAACCACATATTTAAAACCTTAAGGATCATGAAATTGAATCATTTCATACAAAATTGTCTTCACTTAACTTCTTATAAAATAATGTAGCCATTGGCTTCAAGCATTCTAAGGATAAATGAATTTTAATACTTCATCATTTGCCCATGCTTCATATTTGCCTATCATAGTTGTCCATCCCCCAAGACAATTTAAGGTGAAATTATATTCCAGAATCTTGAATATACAAAAGGAAGATTAACTTGTGTCCAACTAAGACCAAGACATGCTATGGTGATACGGAGTCGGTGGACCATCTGCTTGTTCAGAGTTCGATGGCTTCTCGTTTGTGGGTTATTATTTTCTCCACTTTTGGGGGTGCAATGGGTGCAACCGAAGGGAGTGTTGGCGGTCCTGTGGAGTTGGGCGGGGGGGTCAAGTGGGGGTGAGGCATTGGAAGGCTTGGGCTATGGCTCCTTTGTGTTTAATGTGGCTGATTTGATTAGAGCGGAATCGGCATATTTTCCGCAAGGTTGCTCGTTCGGTGTCTTGGTTAGAGAGGAGGTTTCTCAATGTTTCATGTGGTTGGGTGTCTAAGCGGGTGGATCCAAATTTGTTTACCTTTTTAGATTTATTAGATGATGTGATTGGTTGAGATAGTTGTTTTGGTTGTGTTTTTGTTGTTTTGTTTGTGGTGCTCTTTTCTTAGGGCTGCTGCCTTCTTGTTCTTTAGCATCTCCTTGATGCTTTAGTTTCTCAATAAAGTTTTATTTATCAAAAAAAAAAAAAAAAAACTAAGACCAAGACATGCTCATATTATGTGAACCACATTCAACTAGGTTTTACATGCATAGATTTAATAATTCCTCAGTTAGGAATGCAAAGCCATAAATGGTTCACACTATATCCTAAACATTTCCCACGATTGGGCTTCAAAGTCGAAACAAGTTGATCTGCACTGATAAATATCTTCAGTTACTTTCAAACCTATCGGCAAGAATCTTATAGCATACTAAAAATTTACAAAATTAATAGTTGTCATCCCTACCAAGTTTCAAATCAATGCTAAACCACAATTCAAAACTTACCTACTGCTTGGACATCTATCTCCTCAAATTCCTAGATCTTTAATGTACGCAGTTTTGATGACTGTATTTTGAAGTTATCTATTACAGGGTTCCCTTTATACTTTATAGTACATTATTTCACAAAGTTCAGACTATTAAACTGCAATTTCCAAGCAATTAGGTTTAACCATTGTAGAGCTCTATGGGAACCAAAACTTATATTATCAAATTCAATCATGATTGACCGCTTTATGAATATTGAGTAATTAGACTAACCAATCATCACACCATGCCATTATGGCCATGCATTGAAAACTCAACACTTAACAAATGTAAAACAGCCCTTTAAAGTAAGTAAAATTTCACACCAGCCGGTATGAATGTGCATCAAAAACAACAAACAAACCTCAACAAGGCGAAGCTGAATATTGTCATCAGCAAACTGGGAATCCCTCAAATTCTGACCCCTAAGCCCCTTCATAAGTATTGCCAACTGTTCATTTTCTTCCATCTGTGCTCTCACTCTTTTGATCTCCTTCGAAACATTTTCCATTCTCTGCCATTCACAATTTCAAACCATCAGTACATAAAAAGGCTTAACCAAATCTTGCCAAAATGATAATTCCAAGTTCACGCAAACACACAAATTTTCAAATGCCACTTTCTTTGATTGCCAAGAGACATATCATCAAAAAAATAAATAAATAAATAAATAAAAATAAATAATCGAAGCTCTTGGATTTCTAGTGAAAACCATTTGGTCCAGTTTTGTTAGTAAATTGGTCCAATTTAGTTTGATGGTCTTTTTCTTTGAGAAACCAAAGAACTAAGATTGAACATTCAACTTTCTTTCACTTTTTAGTCCTCTGCTTTTCCAGCAACCAAAGAGGTGTCATTTATGCTGCGTTTGGTTTGGGAATTTGAGAAGGGATTCGGAAAGAGAAAAGATAGGTGAAATATTAATAAAACACATTTTCTCTTTCCCCAAATCCCCAGCCAAACAAAGTGGTAGTTAATTCACCAAATACATCAAGGGCATCAATAACCCTTACTCAAAACTTAACTGCAAAATGCTAAAGACCCACACTTTTAGACCCACAATGACAGAGGCAAAAGGGAGTTAAGGCTTACAACACTGGTGCATAACAAATCAAACGTTGACTGACACCTATTATACCACATCATTGTGAGTCAAATTGTGAGAGTATTTGTGGATATCAAACATTTTCCAAACTTAAATTTGAGTAAAAAGTCACCATTCCTTTACTTGAATTTCTATCCGAATTGACTAAACTTGACAGTTGCCAATTTTACCCAAATTTGTGTTAATGAAGCTTTTTACTCAAACTTGTAGTACTCAATTTGAGTAAAAGAAATTTAATTAAGGGCTAGATATGGCAAAGTACACTAGAGAATAGTAAGCGAATTGAACTCAGCTGAGTAACTGACCGTGGAAGCACCATTGACTGCCTTGGGCGGAGACGATCTCGGAGATCCATTAACCACTTTTGGCGGAGATCGCGAAGGTCCTGTATCGGTCGGTTTGGGCTCAGTGGCCACGGCTCGCACGACGCCGTTTCGCCTCCGAATCCTGATTGTAGACGGGAATGAACGGTGATGACTGGTTGTTGTTGTGATGACTCCGCAGCAGACGAGCTGACAAGCTACGTCCATGGCGGAATCGAAGTATTATATATATATATATATAGAGAGAGAGAGAGAAGCAGAATTGGTGGGGAGAATGGGAGAGTACGTTAGAGAGAGTGTGAGTGGGTTTTGTTTGTGTTGTGAGAAGAGAGAGAGAGAGAGAGAGAATCGAAGTGGACTGGTAATGGTTATTTGGGAGACTTGGTTGAAGGTGTGGTGGACGACAGGAACGAAGGCTCGGTGAATGGGGGAACACGTGGCGACATACTGTGCAAGGGAAGGAAAGGGTTCTGTGGTACAGTAGTCCCACCGATTTGTTTTTGCGCGCCATAGTAACCGTTCGTTTTGGGCTTTGGTTTTCCACCCGCTTTTTTGGGTATGTTTGGTTTGGTTTGGTTTGGTTTTAGGGGAGGAGTTTTTAAAAATTGTTTTGGGCAGGAAGTTTAAAATTTTTTTTGATTTGTTTGATTATGTATTTTGAAAGTAGTTTGGGAATTTGAAATGATTTGATATTTTGTTATAATTGAGTAGATATATATGAGAGAAAAAGTGATTGAGAAGTAGAGAGGAGAGAGAAAAAGTGATTGATTGATAGATAAGAGAAAGAAAGTGATTTTGAAAATTATTTTAGAAAAGGGAAAATTATTGATAAATCTCATTTAGAAGTGTTTTAACCCAAGAAATTCATGAAGGAATTTTTTAACCCATTTAGTCCTATATATGTATAGTTTTATTCTATGAAGTCCTTTTTCTTGATTTACACTATTTTCTTGGACACTTATGCCCTTATATTTAATTTTGATATCTTTATAAATATTTTTTGAACGGTTAGCAATTTTATGATGTGAACATTCATATTTTAAAATTCACATCGGTAGGAATGTAAAATTGGCACGTGGGCGGCCCGAAACCCGCCCGCGAGTCGGGGCGGGCCCGACCTATTAACAATGTGAATATTCACATTGACATGTTAACATTCACATTAATAGGAGTGTAAAATTGGCCCGCGTCCCGTGGCGGCACGAAACCCGCCCACGGCCCATGGGCGGCCCGAGGCGGGCCCGGTCCAGCCCGTTGACAATGTGAATATGCACATTGACATGTTAACATTCACATTGATAAGAGTATAAAATTGGCCCGCGGTCTGGGACAGGTCTGGCCCGGCCCAGCCCAGCCCGTTGACAATGTGAATATTCACATTGACATGTTAATATTCACATTGATAGGAGTGTAAAATTAGTCCGCTACGTGGTTGCGAAACGCGCCACCGTGGCGGCGAGCAGGCCTGCGCCGCTTGTTAACAATATCAATATGAATATTCACATTGACATGTTAACATTCACATTGATAGAAGTGTAAAATTAGCCCGCACCTCGTGGCTGGCCGAAACCCGCCCACGGCCCTTAGGCGGCCCGGGCCCAGCCCGACCCAGCCTGTTGACAATGTGAATATTCACATTGACATATTAATATTCACATTGATAAGAGTGTAAAATTGGCCAGCAGCCCATGGAAGACTCGACTCGGCCTGTTGACAATGTGAATATTCACATTGACATGTTAACATTCACATTGATAAGAGCGTAAAATTGGCCCGCAACCCGTGGGCGGCCCGAAGCCCGACCGCAGCCCGAGGCGGGCTTGGCCCGACCTGTGACAATGTGAATATTCACATTGACATGTGTGGGGAAGTGGTTTTTGAAAATACTCTTCGAATCCGGGAAGACGCTCTTGATTCTCAGCTAATCACCTGCAAAGACAAATACTCCGGTCGGAGGTGCCGGGATTAGCACTCCGACGGGCAAGTCAGTTCCTCTACTCAAGAAAGTTTGTTTACTAAATTTAGTGGAGTGTATTTTTCTTAAGTACCCTTCCAAGAACGCTGCTTCCTTTATTTATAGTTGTTCCTCCTGAGGCCTCGGGGCCTGAGCTTGGTTTTCAATCATTACATGTTCTTATATTCGGCCCCCAACGATCTTTATTAATCGGCTTACGTATCGTATTCGATCCATCCTAGACTTGCAGGATGGAGCTGATTAATATTTGCTGGACGTCCGGTTAATGTTAGTACCTAGACATGCCCCTTCCGATTTATCTGTATATTCGGCTCCCACAATTGCCCCCCGAACTCCCTATTGACTGTAGTCAATCAGTGTGTTTGGTTTAGAATTCGAAAAGCCCCTTAGATCAGGGGGCTTCGCGTATCCCAAGGCGTCAGAAAATGTCAGAAAGCGCACGCCTTTTCGTTTATCATTACACTTTCCCGCTTCATTCATGCGTCCTTCGCATTTATTGCGATTTGAAACTTCAGTCCCTATTTGTCGCATTTTAAATCGATCATTTGATACGTTTGGACCGCCAGCGCGCATCTCTTCTCTCACCCGCATTTTCTGCAACTTTCGTCCGTCTACCTTTGCCTCATCTGCTCCTCGTAAGTTTTCTTCCCCTTTCTTTGTAGCCCTATTCTCTGTTTATCATTTTTTACTTTCGGCGAAGCCTTGGACCTCCGTCAAAATGGCTAAACACCTGAAGGACCTCCTTTCTGAGAGTCGCATTTTCTGGATTCCGGTGACATTTTTCCATTCCCGATGACGTCCATCTAACTCTTGTAATGGACAGTACTCTGGATATGGAAAGGAGGATCGAAATCAATCGTATTCCCCTCCATCCATAGCGGAAGCGAGTCCGCTTCCTACATCCATTACTTAGGGCTGTCCTTCGCTATTGGAGTCTGATTCCTTCTCAGCCCAATGTAAATTTCTTTCGAATCATTATGGGTGTTATAGAGTTGAATCGGCGTCTTGGGATCAATCTTGGAATTCTGGCTATTCGGCACTGCTATGCTTTAGCCAAATCCTCTGGTCGGCTGGGTCGGTACTTCCTTAGGGCTAAGGATACTGACCATCATTTGGTGACTATGCTTGCCAGTTCTGGTAAGAGGGTTGACGATGTAATGGTCAATGTCCGAGGTAATTGGGAGTTCGCTGACGGCGAAGATCGCCTAGACCCTATCCCCAGACATAAGGGTGACCCAGGTTGCCACGTAGTATCTTGTGTTTAATGGTTTATCTTTTAGTCGGCTTTCTTTCCTTAATCATTCCTCTTTTGCAGGTAATAAATTGAAGAAGATTCTGACTTGCACTGACGAAGCGGTCCTTAGGGATATTAAGATTGCACTCGACTACTTTGGCCGCCCAAACGTGCAAAAACAGGGGAGAGCCGCCCACATTTTACTTCGGTATGAGCCCACTTATACCACGTTCTCGGCTGCTGACAACATTCCGATTCCATCCGGCGATCAGCAGCTCTCTGCTCTTATCTTCCCCAGCTACAAGAACCTCAGGCAAATCGGTCTCAAAGATTCTGATTCGGGGCGAAACGCAGAGCCTGAAATACAAGTAGTTGCCGATCCGGCGAGAGAATTCACTGACGAGGCCGAAGAAGTTGACGAGGCCGTGCGCTCTGCTTGAAATTTCTTGGACTCGATCGGCCTTCACCATCCGCTGAAAGCGGAAGTCTCTTCCAGAGACATTTTCGCAAATTTGGGCGACCTACCCGGCGATTTCTTCGAAGGTATGGCGAAGGAAAGCCTTTCGCAAATGGCGCGTAGGAGAAACGCCGAGCGAATGGCTGCTCGACAAAAGGCCGAGGCCGGCGAATTTGGTCCCAGCTTGCCTAAGGCCTCCGTACCCATTGTTGAAGGGCTGGCTCAGGTTACGCCGGTTGAAACGGAAATAGGGGGTGAACAGCGGGCCATTGAGGAACGGCAAATTCCGGAGGAGCGCGGCCAAAAACGCAGCGCCGAGGGAAGGCTTCGGTTAGTCCTGACAAACAGCCTCGCCTTAAGGAATCGGACGTGGTTGCTCCGTTTGTTATTCAGCCAAAGATCAGAGATACACCGATTTCCTCCAATGCTTCTGCCATTGAGGATCCGGCCATTGCGTTGAGCTTGGCGTCTTTAAGGATATTTTGGTCAGTAGCCTTATCTTTATTCGATCGGCACTCCTGGTAGGAATCTTATATTTATTTCTGAATTTATTATTATTTTTTTTATAAAGGTATCTAATGATCCCATATTCTGCAGATCGCGGCCAGATTGCCGACTTGGTCGCCGCTGCATGATGCTCTTGGCAGATTGACCGCTTGTGTCAAGTGGAAGGTCAGAAGAGTAGAGCGGAGTTTGAAAAAATGAGGGCCGCAATGGAGAGCACGCGAGCCGAAGCGGAGAAGGAGAGGGCTTGCTCTGCTAAACAGCTTCAATCTGACGCTGAGGCTAGAGCGAATGTGAGTGAATAATCGCTCAAACTCTCAAAGGACGAACTTGCCCAGGTGGAGGCTCAGCTGGAGGAGCTGAAGGCGGCCAAGGTGAAAGCCGAATTTGAGGCTTTCGAGGCGGGAAAGAGCGCCGCTTTCACTGAATATGTTGATGAAGTTCCCAAGTTTAAGAATCGGGGGTTCAAACATGGGTGGCTCAAAGCCCTTGCTGCCGCTGGGGTTACATCGGATTTGCCAATTCCTTATGAGCAAGTGGATGTCGAGCCACTCGAATCCGACACCGAGGAGTGATTTGGGAGGAGTTTCCTAATTAATTTTTTGTTGTTGTTGTTGTTTTTTTTTTTAATTATTTATTTGTTTGGTTGGGTTTTGTTGGTTCAGGGTAGTTTTCATGTATAAATTGGTTACTAACTTGTACACAATTTATTAATGAACATTTCCTTGTAATGCCACTACTTCCTGTGCACAATTTGTGTGATTATGTTAATGAAACATTTTGCTGAGTTTGGCACAAAGCCTTTTGCTACTTTGCGTAAAATTGTTGCTGAGTTTCAGCTTTTAGAGATTGAATATCCTGTGTCAACATTGATTTGTCTTCTTCATGCCGACTGGGTTCAAATTATGAGAGCCGGCTGGGGTCTATGAGCCGGCTAGATTGATGAATCAGCCCTTGCCCCAGGCGGTCCTTGCGGGGTCGAGGGTCGGCTGGGGTACGTGAGCCAGCTAGATTGATTAATCGGCCCTTGCCCCAGGCGGTCCTTGCGGGGTCGAGGGCCGGCTGGGGTACTTGAGCTGGCTATATTGATTAACTGGTGGAATCGTGCCCCTGCCGTTGACTTGTCCGGCGTCAGGCGATTCAGGATTGCTAATTAATGAGATTTCCTCGAACGTGCTGCCTCTGTGAAGGATAAATGAGGAAACGTACATCCTTTATGAGCTTGGTAGACAACTAAGCTGAGCTCCTGGGGGAAGACTGATTGCGCGGATGTCGAACCGACTTTTCTTCAACAGCAAAGGGGAAGCAAGGACCCTGGCTGAGCTTGGCGGAGATATGAATCGAGGTGGTGAACCCTCGCGGGCAGGAAGTAGGAGTGCCAGGGGTCAGGAGAGGCGTCAATTTCCCCGACGTCGCAGTAGATTGCCCAGGCAAGAAAAGCAATCGTAGGGTAAGGCTCCGCAGTCCCGAGGCGAGGGAAGATCCGACGCGAAACCGTGCCCATTAAGCTTTGCGGTATTCGTGAAGAATAGACCTATGACAGAGGCGGATTCGATCGTTCGAGATCCAGATGTAGCGGTCGACTTTGCCCGACAAATATTTCTGCCTGAGGTTCAGAAGTCGATACTGGGTCGACAGGATTACGAAGTGTTTCGCGAGGGCATTCACGGCGCAATAAAAGGGCTTTACACTGCTTATGAAGTCGGCATGCGTCTGCGTGCTGCCCGTCAAGAGATGGAGAAGAAGGACGAACGTATTCGAAGTTTGGAGGCTCGCGTGGAGGCGGCCGAGCGGGAACTAAGGAAGGCGAAGGCAGCTCAGGCACAACCCACCGCGCATGCAAACCCAATTGTGGAAGAGAGGGTTACGAGTCGGCTTATCAGCTTCGCACTTGCCGATCGAGAGACGGCTAGTATGTTCGCAATAGAGAGTGTGAAGGGGAGGGCCTACGAAAAAGGTTTCCATGAGGGCCGAAAGGTGGGAATTGAGAAAACCAGGGAAACGCTGGCTGAAGAAGTATGCCGATGTGAAAACCGCGGGTTCAGGCACGGTTGGATCAGGGCATCTCAAGCCGCAGAAGCTCTTCGAACATCGGGAATTGATTCGGCATCACCACGCTACAGGAGTAAAGATTTTCCGTTTTGTGCCTTTGAGATTGAGAAGAGTGAGGATGAGGGTGACGCCGTATGAATTTTATAGTCTTAAGATTGGAACGCAAGGCGTGTTCGAAACTATGTAACTTATTGTTTTATTAAATAAAGATTGTTTCATTATAACTGTTTCCTTGCCATTCTTATTCGGCATATGTGTATTTCGTGTTGCTCAAATGTCTAGATATTGCCCGACTCAGACAACCGTTAACTACCCGGCAAGACGCGGGCCTATTGGCAGGACCTGCACGTGGGCAGGCCCGACATATCCGCGGCGACCGTTAGGGTTTTATTGAGGCTGTTTCAACGGCCATTTATCTCCGATTTGGGTGAGCGTATTGACGCTTGAGCAGTCGGATTAATGGGCTAGTCGACGGTGTTCGGCATGTGAACATTTGGCCGGCCAGTTTTAATAAAGTTACTTCACTTTGGCCGAGGCAGCGCGCGTTTTGGCCAGCCGTTGGGATGGTCGGCGAATGTCAATCGACGCTTGTTTTTTGTTTTGTTTTGACCAATGCGTTTTTGGGAGTAAATAAAATTTTCTCGGGGTTGGGACCTCGAGATCGCAATTGTTGCTGAGAATAAAAGGAGTGGGCGCTTCGCACCAGTAATCCCATTCGACTAGTCATTCTTTATCTGGAATGGTGATTTTGGTTACAGAGGTTCTAATTTCGGTCAAGTTTGGTGTTGAGATGGTTTGCGACAGAAAACCTATCCGTGAAGGAGTTAGGTTATCCGAAGGGCTTGAGTTCCGTGAGTCTCCAAGCGAAGGGCTTGAGATCTGTGAGTCTCCAAGTCGTCGAAGTAGATCACCCCGAAAGAAGAGTCAACAACTGTCAAGTTCATTCTTCCTTATCCTGGATCTTTGTCTTGACATTGTCAATGGTCTGCTGATCTGGTGGAATACCCTCCTTATCCTGAATCTTAGCCTTGACATTGTCAATGATGTCAGGGGTAGTTTGGTGTTTATGCAAGTCGCGGGCTTAAGCATAACTGGTTCAAGGTAGTGCACGCCATGGAGGGGTTTAAGGCGACGGTCGTCGATCCGGCGATGCTGCTTTAACGGCGCGTTTTGTCCTTTTTTTTTTGCTTTCGATATTGTAATGTTCGAATGCGGGTTGTATCTATGTAACAACTGTTTAATCAAATAAATGGTTTTATTTTTAATCTATTTGCTTGTTATTCTGAATTTTGGAATTTTGCTTGCGTGCTAAGGCTCATTACTTCGAATGCATGATCTGTTCTAGCACGTTACATAGGATTAGTTATCAATATCTTTTGTTCGTGCCAACGTTTGCTCCGGATTCGGAGACGCGATTAGCACTTAGCACTGTATGATCCATTTCCGAATCCAGGGCCCATTTGTCCTTAAGGAGATTAATCGCCTCCGAATCCGGAGGCTTAATCGGCCCTAAGGCGGCATGCGCCAAAGGGGGCTCCGAATCCGGAGACTTAATCGGCCCTAAGGCGGCATGCGCCAAAGAGGGGGGGGCTTCGAATCCGGAGACTTAATTTGGCCAATCGTGATACACGAAAGGCGCTCCGAATCCGGAGACTTAATCGGCCCCAAAGCGGCATGCGCCAAAGGGGGCTCCGAATCCGGAGACCTAATTTGGCCAATCGTGATACACGAAGGGCGCTCCGAATCTGGAGACTTAATCGGCCCTAAAGCGGCATGCGCCAAAGGGGGCTCCGAATTCGGAGACTTAATTTGGCCAATCGTGATACACGAAGGGCACTCCAAATCCGGAGACTTAATCGGTCCTAAGGCGGCATGCGCCAAAGGGGGCTCCGAATCCGGAGACAGTTTGGCCAATCGTGATACACGAAAGGCGCTCCGAATCCGGAGACTTAATTTGGCCAATCGTGATACACGAAGGGCGCTCCGAATCCGGAGACTTAATCGGTCCTAAGGCGGCATGCGCCAAAGGGGGCTCTGTATCCAGAAACTTAATCGGCCCTAAAGCGGCATGCGCCAAAAGGGGCTCCGAATCCGGAGACTTAATCGGCCCTAAAGCGGCATGCACCAAAGGGGACTCTGAATCCGGAGACTTAGTTTGGCCAATCGTGATACACGAAAGGCGCTCCGAATCCGGAGACTTAATCGGCCCTAAAGCGGCATACGCCAAAGGGGGTTCCGAATCCAGAGACTTAATCGGCCCCAAAGCGGCATGCGCCAAAAGGGGCTCCGAATCCGGAGACTTAATTTGGCCAATCGTGATACACGAAGGGCGCTCCGAATCCAGAGACTTAATCGGCCCTAAAGCGGCATGCGCCAAAGGGGGGCTCCGAATCCGGAGACTTAATTTGGCCAATCGTGATACACGAAGGGCGCTCCGAATCCGGAGACTTAATCGGTCCTAAGGCGGCATGCGCCAAAGGGGGCTCCGAATCTGGAGACTTAATCGGCCCTAAAGCGGCATGCGCCAAAGGGGGCTCCGAATCCAGAGACTTAGTTTGGCCAATCGTGATACACGAAAAGCGCTCCGAATCCGGAGACTTAATCGGCCCTAAAGCGGCATGCGCCAAAGGGGGCTCCGAATCCGGAGACTTAATCGGCCCCAAAGCGGCATGTGCCAAAGGGGGCTCCGAATCCGGAGACTTAATTTGGCCAATCGTGATACACGAAGGGCGCTCGGAATCCGGAGACTTAATCGGCCCTAAAGCGGCATGCACCAAAGGGGGGCTCCGAATCTGGAGACTTAATTTGGCCAATCGTGATACACGAAGGGCGCTTCGAATCCGAAGACTTAATCGGTCCTAAAGCGGCATGCACCAAAGGGCGCTCCGAATCCGGAGACTTAATCGGCCCTAAAGCGGCATGCACCAAAGAGGGCTCCGAATCCGGAGACTTAATCGGCCCTAAGGCGGCATGCACCAAAGGGGGCTCCGAATCCGGAGACTTAATTGGCCCTAAGGCGGCATGCGCCAAAGGGGGCTCCGAATCCGGAGACTTAATTTGGCCAATCGTAGCAAGTGCCCCACTGGGAATCGACACATGATTTTCAATGTCGAGGAAAAGTAGTTCATATTGCAGAGGCAAAATATATTTACAGTTATCAGAGCCCACAGATCGGGTTAGTGATAGGGTTTTCGTCAGAATTCTGCTTGTGCCGCTTGGGGGGAACCACGTATTTCTTCAATGCTGTAGGTTGTTGGGAAACGCAGGATCTGATGGTAGGTGCTTGGGACGGCCTTCATGATATGTAGCCAGGTTCTTCCCATTATAACATTATACGGCGAGGGGAGCTTCACGACCAGGAATTCCACTTCGACCATTCTAGATCCTGCATGAACAGGTAATGTGACCTTGCCCAATGGGTATTCCGGGTTCATACTAAAGCCGAACAGTGGGTGAGGTGCCGGAGATAGATCTGCCTTGTTGAGGCCGATCTTGACGAAAGTTTGATAGTACATGACCTCTGAACTACTCCCTGGATCTATGAGGATTCGTTCAATGATGAACCGATTTATACGTAATCCAATGACCAACGGATCAATGTGGGAAGCCGTTGCGTCATTGAGGTCGGAGTCGTTGAAGGCAATTGTTGGAGCTTCTTCGGACCGGTCAGTCGAAATACAGCGCCCCTGTAAAGTTGGGTGCGATCGAATTGTGTGCATGGGCGGGAGTGTAGGCAGGCTGTAAATTACGTGGATCACGCCGAGTGGGGGAGAGTCCTGCCTTAATGCTAATGCCTTGGTTGGCTTTCCCTGTTTCACATACCTTGCATCGGTAGTCTTACACCGTTCTTCCTGTGGTCTTTTAATGCGTAGCAGCTCTCTGTTTCGTGGCCGTGATCTCTGTGATATTCGCACCTCCGGTCCCTTCGTCGTGTATCAGGTGGTCCCACCATCTTTGACGGCCATTTGAAGAATGGAAGGTATTGGATTTTGGTCATTACAACGGTGATTGGCTCCGACAGTTCCGTGTACTTTTTGTCGGCGCGCCTCGAGCGCCTACTGTCGACTTGCAATTGCTCATTCGTCGGGTGGGAGCATTGATCGCTTGATCGGCGAGAGTCCCGCCTTTTGTCTCGTTTAGCACGTTGTCGCGGCTCGGGGCTCAAAGGTGGCACGGAGCTTATCGGCTGAGCAATGTCAGGAGGTCCCGATTTGGTAGACGCTCGACTAGCTTTGATCCTCAGGGCATCGTCTTCCACTTTGCAATACTCTTCGACTTTCTTCATCAACGCCCAGACTGTTTTGGGGGGTCTTCTGGTCAGGGAGTTGCGAAGAGCACTGTCAGGATGTAGTCCCATTTTGAAGGCGGGTGACGGCCATGGAGTCGTTGCAAGCATCGTCAACGAGATTGAAGCACTCCCAATATCGCGTCGAATATGCTCTCAGCGTTTCTCCCGATTGAATTTGCATAGCCCAGAAAGAGTTGGCCTGTTTTGGCTGTACCTCGTTGGTGATGAACCTGGCCCTGAAGGATTTTTGCAATTGATGGAAACTTCTGATCGAAGTCGGCTCCAGCTTGTAATACCATCTGACAACTAGTGGCCCCAAATTGTTGGGGAATATTCGACACATGAGAGCTTCATTGTCTGCATACAGCGTCATGGCCTGCTTGTAGTGACGTATATGATCGGTGGGGTCTGATTTTCCGTCGTAGAGAGTAAATGATGGAGCTTTGAACTTCTTGGGCAGGGCCGCCCTCGCAATTCGTCGAATAAAAGGATCGTGCCGGTCCTCTTCGTCTGAACTGCTTCTTCTGCGCTTGTTCCTTATATGTGGGCTTTTTTCAGAGGAGCTGGAAGTGTCTGAGCGTCCCTTGTTGTGCTCCGTGGATAATGAATTGGAGTTGCTATCAGTTTTCCTTGGTCGGGCTCGAGGTCATTGTTTACCTGCCCTCAAGGGTCGCTCGGGGTCTTGACGCGCGGCTTTTTTGGATTTTGCTACTTCCAAGGCCAAATCTTGTCGGAAGCGTTCATTTTCTGCGAGCATATTTTCCAGCCTTTGCTCATTCTGTTTAGCTTGTTCCATGATGGCTTGCATCGTCTCCTGCGCTGAAGTCGTTGGTGAATCAAAATTCAAGGCGCGTCTCGCAGCGATGGTTTCCTTCCCGAGCATATCTACCGGGGTGATGTCGTCTCTCTGTGTGGTCTCGTCGGTGGCTATCGGAGGATCTTGCGTCACGCCTTCCATGGATGTATTTGAGTATTCCCACAAATGGCGCCAATTGTGGGGAAGTGGTTTTTGGAAATACTCTTCGAATCCGGGAAGACGCTCTTGATTCTTAGCTAATCACCTGCAAAGACAAATACTCCGGTCGGGGGTGCCGGGATTAGCACTCCGACGGGCAAGTCAGTTCCTCTACTCAAGAAAGTTTGTTTACTAAATTTAGTGGAGTGTATTTTTCTTACGTACCCTTCCAAGAACGCTGCTTCCTTTATTTATAGCTGTTCCTCCTGAGGCCTCGGGGCCTGAGCTTGGTTTTCAATCATTACCTGTTCTTATATTCGGCCCCCAACGATCTTTATTAATCGGCTTACGTATCGTATTCGGCCCATCCTAGACTTGCAGGATAGGGCCGATTAATATTTGCTGGACGTCCGGTTAATGTTAGTACCTAGACATGCCCTTTCCTATTTATCCGTATATTCGGCTCCCACAACATGTTAACATTAACATTGATAGAAGTATAAAATTTGTCCGTTGCCCAAAGCTTGCCCACGGCTTGGGATAGGCCCGGCCCGGCCCGTTGGCAATGTGAATATTCACATTGACATGTTAAAATGCACATTGATAGGAATGTAGAATTGGCCCGCGACCCGTGGGTTGCCCGAAGCCCGCCCACGGCCCGGGGCAGGCTCGTTTGGGTCCGAGCCCGAGTATGTCCGAGACCCTAGGTTACGGCCTAGGTCATCACTTTGAAGCCCGGCCCGGCCTTTGGCCCACTTAAGGCCCATTCAAGGCTCGATCCGAGGCCCAGCCTGCGCGAGGCGCAATGTATTTTTTTGTGAAAAATAATAAAATTTTGATGGAAAAAATTAAAAAGAATTAAAAAAAAAATGGCCAGGCCCGCCCAAGCCTGACCTAAGCTCGAGGCTAGGCCCAGGTCCACCGACCCGACCCGAGGCTCGATACATCGGCCCATCCAAAGCCCGAATACCCTTGCGCCAAGGCTAGGGCCTAGGCCTAATTTTTTGGCCCGTGGGCCAGCCCGAGAAAGGCTTGTTTGGGCCTAGGCTCGAGCCTAGTCCGAGACCCTAGGCTAGGGCCTGGGCCATCACTTTGAAGCCCGGCCCAGCCTATCGGCCCGGTTAAGGCCCATTCAAGGCTCGGTCCGAGGCCCGGCCCGCGCCGAGGCCTAGTGTCTTTTTTTGTGGAAAATAATAAAATTTTGGTAGAAAAAATTAAAAAGAATTAAAAAAAAAATGGCCAAGCTCGCCCCGGGCCGTCCACAAGCCGTGGGCGGGTTTCGGGCAACCACGAGACACAGGCTAATTTTACACTCCTATCAATGTGAATGTTAACATGTCAATGTGAATATTCACATTGTCAACGAGCCGGGCCGGACCAGCCCTGGGTCGCTGGCTAATTTTATATTCTTATCAATGTGAATGTTAACATGTCAATGTGAATATTCACATTGTCAACAGGCTGGGCCGGGCCCACTCTGGGCCACCCACGGGCTGTGGGCCGGTTTTGGGCAACCACGAGGCACGGGCTAATTTTACACTCCTATCAATGTGAATGTTAACATGTCAATGTGAATATTCACATTGTCAACGGGCCAGGCCTGCCCCAGGCCGCGGGCGGGATTTTGGTCGCCCATGGGCAGCAGGCCAATTTTATACTCTTATCAATGTGAATGTTAACATGTCAATGTGAATATTCACATTGTCAACGGGCCGGACCGGGCCCGCCCCGGGCCGCCCATGGGTCGTGGGAGGGTTTCGCGCCGCCACGGGACGCGGGCCAATTTTACACTCCTATTAATGTGAATGTTAACATGTCAATGTGAATATTCACATTATCAATGGGCTGGACCCGCCCCGGTCTGACTCGAATTTTTTCGGGCACCCACGATGATCGACATGGGCCGGGCCCCTACACATTGAAGATATTAACATTCACATTGACGATGTAAACATTCACATTGACGATGTGAACATTCACATTAGGGGTATTTTGGTAATTATGTCACCCATAGGACTTATTGAAACATAAAAAAATAATGTGAACTAAATGGAACATAAGTAGATGAAAAGGATATTTTGGTCTTCTTATCTCAAATAGGACCTAATGGAATAGTCAAAAAGAATATGGGTTGGATGAAATAAAACTCTTAGAAAGTGGATTTATCAAAAAACCTCCGTATGGAAAATTTACAAACCAAACAAATTTTTTAGAAACTTTTTCCCAAAATCACTCTACAAATCCTAACCAAACATACCCAAATGTTTTTTTAAGTATGGCTAATAACAATAGAAGGTGAATGTTTGAGAAGTTGCTAGTTTAGTAGGTTATTTTAATTTTTAATTTTTTAAGAGATTAAAATTTTTATATTTGGAAAGATAGTTGATTTTTTTTTGTGATTGGATGTGATGTTTGTGAAAGAAAAAATGAAATGATTATGAATTTGATGTGACATTTTATCTTTTAGTTCTATTTTAGCTAAAGAAACCAAAAAAGTTTCTTTCTAAACACCCCCAAGATTTGTTTTGGATTTTTGTCTTTTTGTCCTTTTTAAACTAAGGCCTTGTTTAAAAAGTCAAAAAGTCACCATCCTATTTAAGTCACATCATCTTATTTAAGTCACATCACCTCTCTACCACATCACTTCAAACCCAACCCATATCCAACTTATATTTCATAAAAAGTCAAAAAGTGTACTTATTTAGATCATTCCAAACCACCCTTAAAATTTTTCTCTTTTTTTTATTCAACCATAATACAGACCCCCACTATCTCTCACCCCCACTACCCCCACATACACGTGGGGGTTAGTGATTGGAGAGGAAAAAAAAAAAAAAAAAAAACAAAACAAAACAAAATTCTGGCCAATAACAGCCCATTGGGGGTCCTAGAGGTCTCCCCTAGTGGAGGTCCCAAGCATTATACTTTTTTATTTTTCCTTTTTAGTTTAGGCTTCTCTTATATTTATATCTCAATCCCACTACATAGCTCAAATTGGAAGCCCCCCAAATGACCTGAATGTTTTCACCTAGTTGCCTAGACTTGCGTAAAACCATGCTCATCTCTCTCTCTTTCTTTCAAATCGTCGACCGCTAACAATCTCTCGCTCAGCACCGCCAATCAACGACGATCTCTCACTCAACGCCGCCGATGATCTCTTTTACTCACCGCTGACGATCTCTTTCGCTCACCGATGAGAAGAAACGATCTCTCTCTCAAATCGCTGATCGCCAACGAGAGTAAACACGAACCAAGAAGATAGATTTTGCTTGAATCAGTTAAAAATATTTTGATTTTTTGCTTGAATCAGTTGAAAATATTTTGATTTAGGACTGAAGATAGACTTTTTTTTTTTTTATGAATTTGGGATTGTTGATTTTTATGAGATAGTTTTGATTAAAAATTAGGAAACTCGGTGGTCATTGATGGTGGTCTGCCATGAAGAAACAAAATAGAGAGAGACAGTGGAGAGAGAGAAGACAAAGCTTTTTTCAAAAAAAGAAAAGAGAGAGATCAAAAAAAAAAAACACTTGGTACCCATTTCCATTTTTCTTGATTCTTTTCTTCGTTTGGTTGCTTAGAATCTCACAATCTTCTTAGAGGATTTCTGATTGGGTTGCTCTATTTTTTTATTCTTGCACTGGGTTGCTTTGTTTTCTCTTTTTTTTTTTTTTTTTTTTTTGTGTTGATTCTTCATTGTTGTTGATGTTGTTGCTCTGTTTTTTCTTTTCTTTTCTCTTTTTTGGGTTGATTCTTTATTGTTGTTGATGCTTCGTTGTTGAAACTTAGAATCTCACAATGATTCTTCATTATTGTTAACTGTTTTGTTTATGCTTCATTGTTGAAACTTATTTGTCTTCAAATCATTTTTCTAAACAACAGAACACTGCTTTTGTATTTTCCTTTACTTTGCCAATACATGAATGCTTCGTTGTTGAAACTAACATAGCACTTCTTTTATATTTTCCTTTGCTTTGCCAAAACATAAATGCTTTTGGGGTCTAAGAAAGAGAGAGATAGAGAGAAGAGAGAAAAAGCAATGGGCGTGAGTCAAGAAGGTGAGACAGCTTGGCAATAAATTCGGGCCATTCGAGCTCCTTTTAGTTGAGCTACAAATCATTTTTGTTTATATCTCAATATAAGAGAACCTGAGAGAGTCATGGAACTCACCACAGATCTCATTTCGATGATCCAAATTGTTCACTTTTTATGACTTATTGAGTAGAATATTCATATAAAAAATTCAAGATGATCAAACATTAATAAATATATATTTTAATCAAATTGTATTACAAGACATGGACAGTTATTCTTAAAATTATATTTTTCATCTATTTTCTAATACTTAAAAAATATGATTCAAACATATAGCTACTGATATCCAATCATCTTAATTTTTTGTATAAATATTCTACTCAACGAGTCTAAAAAAGTGAATGGTTCAAATCATCGAAATCGATTCCAAAATAAGCTTAGCAAACACAAACGCTCTCTTAAGTTAAGATGACAACTTGAGAAAAGTCAAACATTTTCTTTAAATCCTTACTATAATTTCAAATATACCTTTTGAATTTTCATTTCTACACTTTTCTATCGACAGCTTCATCCTTACCTAAGTAACCCTCCGATAGCCCTTCTTTCCACCAGCCACCTCCTTTCTTCTCTGACTTACCTCTCATTTTTCCTCGAGCCGCCCTTCCCAATCAAAAATTTCCCACCGACAATTACCTCCCTAGGTTCGTATTCTTTCATCTTCTCCACTAGAAATTTATTTTTCATTAATCTCACCCATTATCGTCGCTTCCACCGACATATCACCACCTTGCAACCCTCTCATTCCCGCACCCATGTTCAATTCATTTTCATTGAAACTATCGTACTTGGTTCAAAAAAATAATACCGAACAAATGGTAGAGGTTTGAATGTAAACCACCTAACAAACGATAATAGTTCAGATATAGACCATCGAACAAATAGTGGTGATTTGGTCATGAACTGCGCAACTAGATATGAACAAATTGTAAAGGCGAGTGTAACGCCCTGAAATAATTATAATAATCTAACTCCAAACAACCAATACAAAATGACATAATCAAAATGATAAGCTTTCATTAATCAGAATTGATATACAAGAGGTGATACATGTGATATGCATTTATAAATAGTTCATCCTGAATCTACAGCATAGATAACAAGAGGCGATAAGAAATGATAGCTAAACAAATGTTCATATGCCCTAAGGGCTTACATCTTTCCAAGCCAAGGCTTGGGTACATAAAAAATGAGTCATAAGCTCAATACAAATAAAGTCCTCAGCTATACGAAATAAATACAACAAAAGAGAAGCTCTTGCTCCAAATCCTTCCAAGCTACTGTCTTGGTGAAGGCATATCACCGACACCTGAAAATGGTTTTTCCCAAATAGGGTAAGTCAAAACCCAGTAGAAATAATATAATACAATGTATGAATCTTAACAAAGATATAAGTATAATATGCATATATAATGTCCATGATAAAATCATTTACAACTTTTTTAGAAAACCATGCCATGTCGAACTTTATATCTTAATTCATAACCTATTTACCATTTCATTCAGACAACCAAACTGAAGGTACAACTTAGTGGATCTCTAACCAACACAGTCATCATAGAAATACTTCCATTTTGCTATTTTACGGATATTTCTTCCGCGGGAATCGGCATCCATGTATATGCGCGGTTTTTGGGACTTTCATCCTAGACACACAAGCTAACTTGATTCAATGGAGTTCATCCCCTTTCTTCTCCTAAGCATGAAGTACATCCATTTTCTTTTTCCAAGCATTATACATTTACAATGTATCAAAGGCATAGTCATATTCAATGACAACTGATAAGAGATTAGTTTCAATTCATATAATCCTCCTGCAATTTCTACAACAATCATAACTATCCTCCACCGATAGCCCAAAACAGATATTTCTAAACAGATATACAATCTCCAAGACAGATAAATTATCCAAATTTCCATAGGTGAGAGGTAACACATACCTAATTCCACCATTTATATAAACATTCATCCAATTTCATATTCCCAATACCAATTTCATTTATTTATACAAAATAATTATTTGAGACATTTTAGGGCAAACTCCATTTTCTTCCAAAATCCATCCCGAGTATCAAAATCAACAAATTTATCACAACATAACCTCATATCTACTCCCATAATCATTTTTAATACATATATTTGAAAACCCCTCATTTGATTTTAAACCAAAACCCTAGGTTTGTTCAAAATCATCCCAAAATTCCAATATTCTTTACACATCAACAAATAATTAAGTTAAAACTCATAGAAGAGTGTAGAGAGTCTCTACCTTGAGTTTAGAAGACCAAGGAAGCAATGAAAGAGCTTCAAAGACGCCGAAACCAAGTTCTATTCAGATCAAAACGTAACCCTTGAGGTGCTCCACCTTTTTAACAAAGGCACAAGGGTAGAGAAATCACCAAATCAAGGTGAAAATGCAGATAGAGAGTAAGTTTTAGAGAGAGAGGCTCTAGATCTAGGGCTTTGAGAGAAAAAGATGTGAAAAAATGATACAGAAAAGTGTTGCTGCGAACTAATATACACACAGTCCTCTCGAGCGCAAGAAATGACGCTCAAGCATTAGACACAATACGTTGTTCCGCTCGAGCACAATAAGTCTCACTCGAACGCAGAATACACACTTCCAGTAGATTTGCAAACAACAAACCAACTCTCAAGCGCAATAAAGGCCTCTTGAGCTAAGACCGCTCAAGCGCAGAAAGCACCGCTTGAGCATAGAATACTCTCTCCTAGTAGTTTTGCAAACCTGCCAAATTACTGAGAGTTCACAAAGCTTGCTTGAGCGCATGAAGTGCCGCTCAAGCAGAGGAGTAAAATTCTAGGCAACACAAGTTTGAAAACCACGCAACCAACTTGTTCCAAACGCAACCATTGCAATCCAATAACCAAACTCAAGGAAGTATGAGGGGAAAAAGACATGAACATCACTACAAAACCACAAAACCCAAGTCCAAGATACAAAAGGGTTAGGTTAAAATCGGAATCGCTATAATCTTCCTCCTTAAGGAATTTCGTCCCCAAAATTTCAAATCAAGTTCTAAAACTATGTTTAAACCGATTACAATAAAGATAATTAATCAATTCCATTACCATGACTCATTCTCCAGTCATCTATTCTCATCAACTCGACACACAAGTTCCAACATTGAAAGCACAATTCACATTTTTCTAAAACATATACAATGTTTGCATTAAATCCGTGTTTCCAAAACATATATAACATATATAATGAGTCTATATTCTAAAAACATATACAATGTTTTCATATTTCATTAAGATAACAAAATTTAAATACTTGATCAAGCATCAACAAATAAGTCCGGGTATTTCTTACGGACCTCTAACTCATGTTCCCAAGTTGCTTCTTCAACCCTATGATGTTTTCACAATACTTTAATCAAAGGAATTGTCTTGCCTTGTAAGACTTGGTCCCGACTATCCAAGTGTAGACACCCTATTTTTGACCAACCTTAAGACTCAGACGTCACCAATTGAGCGCTTGGTGATGTTGCATATTGTGCTCGTTCAGAAGTCTCAGAGTCTTGGCCGCGAGCCTTGCCTCCGGACTTCCGAACCCTTTTCTGTGCCTCACCTCGGTTTGCGAACCAGACTCGGTTTTCTCTGCTTCTTTTCCTGAGGGGAGGGAGAGGTCCCGTAGACCATCTCTCAATGGCCGTGGGCTACATTTCGTGGCCATAGGCCATTTTTCCCATTTCGGAGTCTTCCGGTTTTGGCCGTCGGGCAGGTGTGCCTCGGTTGGGACCGCCTAACCATCTCCGATTGCTCCGGTTTTGCATCGTCCTATTTACTCCTTTTGAGGACACGAGTCTGAGAGACCCACCGTGGTCGAACGCCACTTCGATTATATGATCGATTTGGGACCTCGGACGGTAGCGTTTGACCGGAACCTTTATTTTGCATCGATTTTCGTTCATTTTTGGCAGGTACCTCTGTTTTATCACCAGGAAGGCTGTAGAAGGGTGGGAGGCCAGTAATTGTTCCAGCAACCAGTTATATTCCATTATCGCCCTCCGACGCCCGTTTTTCTCACTTCCAAGCTAATGTTGACCACCCTAATGCCACTTTCTTCAATCCCAAACCCCATATTTGTGTTGTGGGAACATGGGAGGACACAAATATTATATGGCCGGCCATTAATTCAACTTGAACCTTTTGAGCCCCTCCTAAAAATGGCTTGTTGTCTCTCCTGTCTTACAATTGCCAATTTTTGAACCACATAGTTGTGTTGAGGACACCTGGGAGGACACCTTTTTTTGGTGGCCAGCCAGAAATTTAATTGGACCATTTTGCCCCTTGGCCGGCCGGCCATGGGGGGTGGCCGGTCGGCCACCTGCAACTCAGATAAGTGGCCGGCCAGCTTCCTCAATGTGGGTATATCCCAGCTGTATATCTTTTTCCCCCCAAAAATCTGCATTCGGGGGGGCTTTGTTTTGGAGGTAAACTTGATCCATTTTCCCTCCACTTTTTCCCTCCATTTCTCCCCCATCTTTGTCTACATAACAGAGCCTCCAGCTCTATCTTTAAGGTTGGAAAAATTGTTTTGAGCATATACATACATATCTCCCTCTATCTCTCTAAAAAATCCCAAGTTCCACCTCATTTCTTCATCACCACCAAGCACCACCACCACTACTCCATCTCAGCAGCTTGGAGGAGTTTTTTAGAGGCCAAAGGAGCTGCAATTTGGTCCAAGAAGCAACAAAAGGGTTGGTCTACAAGGGTAAGTCCATTTTCCCTCCTTTCTAGCTCTATTTTGTCTCATTTTTTTAGCCATATTGCTTACTTTTTTGGGCTCCGACCCTAACTGAAAGGGTCATTTTTTTGAGCCATTCTTCATGTTTGTTTAAGGGCTCAACCATGTTTGAGCCCCCCATTGTGCACTTGTTTCAATACCCTCTTGTATGCCATTGTTTTGCATGGTATTTTTAGCATGTGTGTAATCTGTTTTTGAGCATGATGTAAACTGTATTTAGGCCTATTTTGAGCCCCTCTTCAACATTGAAGAAGGACTCAACCTTGTTTGGGACCTTCATGTATCAGTTGCTTCATCACCCCTCTTTGGTCCCTATTTTTGCATGCTTTGTTAGCTCACCTTTCTTCTGTTTTTAGGCCATGATCAGAACTGAAATTGGCCATATTTTGACCTTATTGGAATGTTTCATTAAGGGTCTTTGGCTGTTTGAGGAATTTTTTGCATACTTCATGTTATACCCCTTTGTTGGCCTATATCTTGCATTGCATTTTGAGCATGTTTGTATACTGATTTGGGGCTTGTCATCTACTGTAAATGTTCATATTTTTGGTCCCTCTTCAGTGTTGTATAAGGGTATTTTCCTGTTTGGGCTTTGAATCTACCACTTGCTTCATTGCCTCCCTTGCGGAGCCATTTTTGTATGCCATTTTAGCCCTACTTGCGCTTACTGTTTGGCCATGTTTTGTACTGTAAAAATGCTTATTTTTGGGCTGCCTTGCTTTTGATTTTTCATTTCATGCCCAAATTATGCATGTTTAGCATAGCTATAAGCCATTCCATGTGCCTAGTTTTGCATTTCGGGAGAGATTCCATGCATCGGGTGTCATTTCGCCTCGTTTCGGGGTTTTTTTGCATGTCATTTTGCCTCTAAATTTTGTATGTTTGCATATCATATTCCATGTCTTGCCATGTCTCATTAGAGTGGCATTCCGTGCCGTAGGCTCCGTCCTCGGTTTGCGTGCACGCGGGCATGCATTTCGAGTTGTCTTGTTTTCATCTGATGGCCTCTTATGTGAGTGTGGCTGAGGCTCTCTCATGTTGGTGTAAGCCCATTATTGCATTGCGTATGCCATTTCATCCATAGCATTGTGTATGCTCGGTTGTGTATTACCTCGTATAGCGTGTATGCCATTCCATAACATTGTGTATATTAGGATTGTATCTTAGTTGCATTTTATGCATATCATGCATATTGCATCAATGTTCGGGATAGGAGTTAGCCCGGGCATGGGAAACGAGGTGCGTTCCGTACTCCGAATCACGGAACGTGTCTCAATTCCCCAGTCACCGACACTCCAGATTATCCATGATGGAGTTAGGTTTTGTTATAGTTTTCATATGCATTCATTCTATATTGAGTTATGCAATTCGGCTCCTCGGCCATCATGCATCGAGATGCGTGATTGGTGGCACGAGGATCGAGGCATGCATATATTTGTGAAAATACATTGCTATGCCCCTTTCCTGCTTTCTGTTGCAGCATGTCAAGAATCAGCGGTCTTCCGAGGCTTGGCGCGCTTTTCAAGAATCATTGCAAAACAGAGGCTAATTGGGGCATGTAGACGTCCCCGAACGCGTCCCGGGGCGAGGAGTGCGAGTCCCCCCCCCCCCCCGGGTTCTAGTTCGATATTGGGTCTACTACAGTTCGAAGGACTCAATTGTTTGTCGCGGTTCGTAATCTGAACCAAAGAGTCCAACTCTGGCAAATCGTTTTGAAGGAAAAACAGATTTTTGAAAAGAAGTGCCAAACATGGACCGCTTTGCCAGATACAGAGTCGCCACCTAAATATTTTTAAATGGGGAATTTAGGAAACCCTGACTCGGTGCCGAAGGCCACGTGTCCGTCATAACCAAAGTGTCTTGGCTCGGGAGCTTGGGTACGATTGGAGAAGGTCAGCTATGAGCACCCCCTTTCGCCCGGTCCGAAAACCGGCCTATACTAACCGTGATATCCGATTTTGAAAACGTTACATGTTCTTATTTTGGTTATTAGCCTAGAATTACTACGTTATGCGCACAGCAAACAAGTATAGACCAAATCGCCTAAATTGGAATAAAACATTTTATGTTTGTTTTGAAAATGGTTTGCTACTCGCAAGTAGGCTAAAATGCAGGTTTTGCCACCCTTAAGTGGGCTTTTAGAAAAGATAGTTTTGCCACTATCTGGTGGGCTTAAAACTCACAATTTTAATGCATTATTCCAATCTAGGTAATTTGACCTCCATCCACAGGCATTCAAGCAGTTATATCACATAAGCACTTAGCCTCATGGTAGTCATGCTATTATGGCAACACTTACACACATGTGATATGCTAAAGCATAAAAGCTCACCTAGTACTCCAAGCCAAAACAAAAACTAGTTAGTAATCATGTGCATGATCCTAGTTCACGTTAAGTGGCTAATGCAACACATACAGAGGTGCAGTTAGAGTAGGCTCGGTTATCCTAAGATGGCATGTGAAATGCTACAAGTAACAAGTATTCAATTTGGAAATTGAAATACAATGCAGTTTGTATGATGTACCGAGCCCAGTGCATGTTAGACAAATGTATGGATGCATGCATGCTATCATACTGTATGCTAATTTAAATATGTCCTAATCTACCATAATAAGCAGGTAAATAAAAGGAAAGAAAGAGATGGGGGTTGGAAGACATACACACACCCACACACTCTTATTACAATTATGCCCTCGCACAAAGGGACCCAAAAGAATAATACAGTCCCAAAATGATACAGTCCAAATACAGAATAAATTAATTATTACAGAAATTTCTAATTAATATAAACATAAAAGAAAGGGGCCCCAGCCCTACCTCGGGATGCGCGAATGATGCATGCTCGAATCCGACTCGCCTGGGAACCCGCATCATGACACTGTTGCCTCTGCTTTTGCTGCCCTGCCTCTCTGGAAAACTGCCAAAGTCTCAGGACATGCTCCCTGAACACTGAGGATCATCATCGGCTGAATAGAATGTCCACCGGCCGTGTACAATAGTCACCGGCCATGAGTGAAGTTATCGGCACAAAATGTTTGCCGGTCGGCACCATATCCTGCCGGTCGGCACAAAATTCCTGCAGAGGACAGTTTGACAGCAACAGCAGGCAGACAGTGCATGATATGGATTTTAGAGCAAATGTAAGCATGGTCAATGCTCCCTATCATGTATGGGACTCAAGGAAGCATGACCCTTGGTTCTCGGGCCATCAATTATGCGTCTTGGTGCATGATAGCCTAAGGAACCAAGATTGCATTGCAATGCCAAAATGCATGCAAACACACAAATGAAACCAAGACCCTATCATGTATGGATCAAGGGCCTTAGTGACCAAGAGTTGAGACAAGTTGCACCACTTGTAGTGTGAACTCCACTCAACCCTCATGCTTGGTTTGACAATCCCAAACCAAGCCATGAAATGCATGTATGCAACATAGCTCAAATGATGCAACATGAGAATTAGGATGCAAGCACACCAAATGTCATGCAACTACCATGTTAAGCATGCAAAATGCTAGAGTATACAAGATGCAAATGTCATGCAAATATGGGCCATTATGTAAGAAGAATCATCATGCTACCACACCTAATGGACCCAACATGCAACAAGCATATGGTAAGTATACAATGATGGACTTAACCACAATGGGGCAGGCCTTGAACCTCCCCAAAACAGTGGCAAAAGATGCCCGAAATGGTGACCAATTACCTATGCAAACATGCAAGTCAAAGGGCCTAAGGTTAAGGCACAAAGGGAGCACTCCTTGCTACCATTAACATGGCCACTCATGGCGTATATTAGACAAGCAAAACAGATTTTTAGCATGCAAAAATACACCCCAAAACCTTGACATGGCAGCCTTAAAGTGCATTAAACATGGAAGCATGCAAGAGGCCTATTTCAAGGCATAAAATTGCAACATTTCAAAGCATGAATAAGATGGTAAATGGAAACATATAGGCATGATATAGGGACTGAAATAGCATATGAAAGGACTCCAAGTCACTTAAATAGCCTAACCAATGCATGTTCATGGATCATATGCTCAAGACTAACAAGCCATCATGCAAAACAAACATGTCAAGCATGCCAAAGGTGACGAAATCAGTGGCCCACAGCCTCTAAACATGGCAAAATGATGCTAATACCATCATGGAATTAGGCTAAGACATGCAAAGAACATGGCCTAGATGCATGGCACACTTCTAAGCATAAAAGAGCATTACAAAACAAGTATGAGAAACATGCTAAGGGGTACAAATCCAACCTTGGACAGAGGTTAGATATGACCTAAAACACCCAAGAAAACTCTGAAATGAAGCCAAATGCAAGTACGCATACATGCTACCTTGTGAGCCAAAGACAAAGGCAAGAAAGGGGCCAAGGGGAGAGGGGTGTCCCTCCCCTATTCATGACTTCAAAATTCTTTCCTCACCACTGAAAACCCACTAGTTTTCAGTGGTGAGAAGACCAAGAACACCAAGTTAAACAAAGCTTCAAAAAAGGCACTAAAAATGACCAAAACAAGGCCTAAAAAGGTGAGTTGGCAACCAAACCACAAAACACCCTTAATGAATATTCTTAAGCATGAAAATGTAAGCCTTTTTTATGTTGAACACAAAGCCAAAAACACAAAGCAAGATAGGTAGAAAGCTAGTGCAAGTTTGGGGAAACTAAAGCAACATGCTTACCTTTGAAGACTCCTTGAAGAACAAGTGATGTAGCCCTCCTCTAATGATCAAAACCAGTCCAAAACCACCACAAACAACCCTCAAAGTCCCTCAATCTCGGAGCTAGGTGTAATAGTGTGTGTAATGGTGTAAAAGTAAGGTAAAACACACTATTTAGATCTAAAAACACACACAAGGATGAGAGAGATGGAAAATATAGAGAGAGGAAGTGTATCTTAGATATAGAGATATATGAGCTCTGGTTTTTATCTCTCAAATGGCCAACCCTTGACAAAGGGAGATGGATGGTGCTTAAATAGGCAAAATCAAGCCAAGAAGCTTAGAGGCTAAGCAAAGGAAACGGGTTCAAGGGGTGCAAAGGGGTCTTAGCTTCTTGGAGAAGCCAAGACAGCTGGCCAAGCTTCTTCAAGAAGCTTTGGCCAAAGGGTCAAGCTTCTAGAAGCTTGGAGGGTTCAAGGGTGCAAAGGGTGCAAAATGGTCACACTTGTGCACGGGGGAGTGTGATAGTGCATTCCAGCTGGCACAGTTGGCATGCACCATGTCTCAGGGGTTTAAAGGGTGCACGCCGGCCAGCCAAAAAGATCATTGGCACAAAAAAATGCCAGTCGACATCATATAGTGCCGACCAGCCGAAGTTTTTTTAGAAAACAGTGCCGATGGCCAAAAGGGAGTGCCGGTGGAGGGTGGGGGCAGCCGGTGGGATTCAGGGATGGCTAGCAAGCCTCCTCCTACCCTCAAATGCAAAAACACACAAGTCTTGGTGCAAAACCAAGCACAGAACAAACCGGTTGAGAGGTCCTGAGGCACGACGCGCAGCCGGGATCTCCAGGAACTCAAAACGAACACAATCATGGATAATCACGGGGTGTTCAAGCGGTGACGTCCAAGTCTTGAGGACGGTCAAAAATGGGGTGTCTACAGGGCATTCCAGTGGATTTCCGTGCAAAGCATCCCAAACATGCATCATTCCATCATCCGGAGCAGAATCAAGGCAGTCCCTGGCTTGCATGCCAGTTTTATTTATTTTTCTTAGTTAATTTGTTAATTAATTAGGAATTTGTATTATTTGGACTGTACTATTCTTTCATTTGGGACTGTATATTTATTTGGACCCTCTGCGCGAGGGCATAATTGTAATAAGTGTGGGTGAGTGTGATGTATGTCTTCCAAATCCCACGTCTTTCTTCCCTTTTATTTACCTGCTTATGATGGTTAGATTAGGGCATATTTCAATTAGCATACAGTATGATAGCATGTTTGCATCATTCATCTGTTTTGCACGCACCGGGCTCGGCGCACCATACAAACTGCATTTGTACTTCAATTCCAAGTTGAATACATGTTAGCTGTAGCATGCCATATGCCATGTTTAGAATAGCCGAGCCTGCTATAGTTTGCATCTTTGCATGTGTTGCATTAGGCAATTCTGTGTATCTAGGATCATGCATGGATTTCTAATGAGTTTCTGTTTTGGCTTGGAGTACTCGGTGAGTTTTTATGCTTTAGCATCCTTGCATGCGTGTGAGTGTTGCCATGAATAACATGCTTACCATGAGGCTATCTGCTTATGTGATATAACTGTCTTGAATGCTTGTGGGTGGAGGTTGGGTTACTTGGAGTGGGACAATTCATCAAATGTTTGTTTTAAGCCCACTAGATAGTGGCAAAATCATATTTTCTAAGCCCACCCGAGGGTGGCAAAACCACGTCTTAGCCTACTTACGGGTAGCACCATCAAACCATTTTTCAAAACAAACAAACATGAAGTGTTTTGTTCCAATTCAGGCGACTCAGTCTATACTTGTTTGCTGCAAGCATCACATAGTAATCTAGGCTAATAACCGGAATAAGAACGCACAATGTTTTCAAAATCAGATATCATGGTTAGTAGAGACCGGTCTTTGACCGGGCGAGCGAGGGTGCTCACGAAGTGACCTTCCCCAATCGTACCTAAGTTCCCGAGCCGAGGCAACTTTGGTGATGACGGACACGTGGCCTTTGGCACCGAGTCAGGGTTTCCTAAATTTCCCATTAAAAAACATTTAGGTGGCGACTCTGTATCTAGCAAAGTAGTCTATGTTTGGCACTTCTTTCAAAAATCTGTTTTCTCAAAACGATTTGCCGGATTTGGACTCTTTGGTTCAAGATTAAGAACCGTGACACAAAAAATCGAGTCCGAGTTATAGCGAGGTCCCCCGCGGGCTTGTTACACCAAGACTCTCACCGGTCTCTCCTCATACGAGGCATTCTCATCTATCTCTAAGTCGGTCTAATCCAACACGTGTGATGGATTCGGCTCATACTTCTAAAGCATACTAATATGAAACACATCATGAACCCCGGAAAGCTGTGGCAGCAAGGCCAAACAATAAGCTACCTCTCCAATTTGCTCAAGGATCTCAAAAGGCCCAATAAATCGAAGGACAACTTCTCACTCTTTTCAAACCTCATCAAACCCTTCTTCGGTGATATCTTTAAGAAGACATGGTCTCCCACCTCAAAAGACAAGGATCTCCTACGGTCGGCATAACTTTTCTAGCGACTATGGGCAGTAGCCAACCTCTTACGAATAAGTGTAACTTTCTCCATCATTTTCCAGACTAACTCTAGACCTAACATAGATGCATCACCCACCTCAGCCCAACACACAGGGGATCTACACGAGTGACCATACAAGGCCTCAAAAGATGCCATGCCAATACTTGATTAGAAGCTATTGTTATAGGCAAACTCCACTAAGGGCATGTGTCTTTCCCACGACCCCTTAAAGTTAAGAACACAACCCCGAAGCATATCCTCAATGATCTAAATAGTATGCTTGAACTGCCCATCGGTCTGAGGATGATACAAATACTAAAAGCCAATCTCGTGCCCAAGGCACTATGTAGGTTTTGCCATAATCGAGCTGTGAAACGCCGATCTCTATTTGAGACAATCGTCATAGGGACCCCATGTAATCTCACTATGTCCCTAATATAGAGGTCGGCAAGATGATCTACCAAGTCACTTATACGCATAGGTATAAAGTGCATTGACTTGGTCAACTGGTTAACTCTCACCCAAATTGCATCACTACCCCGTTGAGTCCTCGGATGGCCCACAACAAAATCTATAGTGACATGCTCTCACTTTCATTCGGCTATAGGCAAGGGTTGTAACAAACCCGCTGGTCTCTGATGGCCTTCACTTGTTCTCAAGTAAGGCATTTTGATACAAACACGGCCACATCCTTCTTCATTTCTCTCCACTAAAACTGGCGGCTAAAGTCGTGATACATCTTTGTGCCTTCCAGATGTACCACAAGGCGTGAATGATGAAACTCTCGGAGTACTTTCTCTTGACAAGACTCCAGCACAAAGAGACGGTCAAGGTATCTAACACTCGAGTTGGAGTACACGTTCAAGCCTCACTCTACCTTCCCACTGGAGATCTTCTCTCGAAGGGATTCTACCTCAAGGTTACCCCTCTGTGCTTCTATCACTCGGTTCACAAGTGTAGGTTGTATAAATACTGAAAAAAGGCTGCCGACTCAACGGAATCGCCGAGATGCAAGTCAAACTCACTTATAGCACGCAACATTTTCCATTCCTAAATGACAATACAAGCTACACTGTTAATAGATTTCCTACTCAACGCATCAGCCACAACATTGGCCTTTCTCGGATGATAATGTAACTCAAAGTCATAATTCTCTATGAACTCCATCTACCTCTTCTACCTCAGATTCAAGTCTTTCTGTGTAAACAGATATTTCAGACTTTTGTGATCAGAAAATACTTTAAACTTCTCACCATACAGATAATGCCTCAAAATCTTTAAGGCAAGATCACTGTCCTAACTCTAGGTCATGAGCAGGGTAGTTCCTCTCATGTGTTTTCAACTTCTGCGAGCCATAGGCTACTACCCGCTCTTCTTGCATCAAAACATAACCAAACCGTCCCGTGAGGCATCACAAAACATTGAATAGCCCAAATCCCTCTCCAAAATAATCAAAACTAGAGCAGTGGTAAGTCTAACCTTAAGCTCTTGAAAAGACTTCTTATAGGTCTCACTCCACACAAATTTTATCCATTTCCTTGTCAGTCTAGTCAATGGTGAGGCTAGCTTAGAGAAGTTCTTCACAAATACACGATAATACTCGGCCAATCCCAAGAAACTACAAATCTCAAAAGTATTCTTAGGTGGTTCCTAATTCTGCACTACCTCTATCTTGGATGAATCTACAGTCACTCCTTCCCCGAAAAACACATGGCCTAAGAACTTAACTTCTCTTAACCAAAATTCACACTTCTCAAACTTAACATACAGCTTGTGGGCTCTAAACAACTTAAGCACCACTCGTAAGTGTTTCTCGTGCTCTTCTTCGGAGGGTGAGTAAATCAAGATGTCGTCCATTAAGATAACCACAAAACGGTCTAGGAACTCACGGAAGATCCAGTTCATCAAATCCATAAACACAGTTGGTACATTGGTTAGCCCAAAAGGCATCACTAGAAACTCGTAATGGCCATACCGTATACGGAATATCGTCTTTTGGATGTCTTCCTCCCTTACTCTCAATTGGTGATAACTCGATCTCAGGTCTGTCTTAGAGAAACAACAAAACCCCTTCAACTGATCAAACAAATCATCTATACGAGGCATTAGGTACTTGTTTTTCACAGTTACCCGGTTCAACTTTCGGTAATCGATACACAATCGTAAAGTGTCATCTTTTGTTTTGGTAAAGAGACCTGGTTGTCACGGACTGGGCGCTTGTCATCCTCCCGAGAAGTCAGCTCCATGAGTGGTATTGCATACTCCCGTGAATTATACCCAAGGACCAACCCAGGAGATGCGATAGGGATCTACCCTGCCTAGTCGACTCCACGAGTAGTACTGCATACCCCTGTGAATTATGCCCAAGGACCAACTCAGGAGATGCGATAGGGATCTACCATGCTTGCCTTGCCACTCATAAACTAATGCGCTTGCAAAGTGCTTGGTGTAGAACTCGCATTCTTAATGAGTCGGTATGTGACATGCTACCACCGCTAGTCCCTAACACCATCGTCAATAGGACACTACCCTACCTGCCTCCATACTTGTCCGTTCCCCTACCCATGGGAAACCCTCCCCGTGCGGACACCACCCTTGGTGTGGACCCCACAATGAAGGTATTTGGTGTAAGTCCCATGTACTGTGCCCATCATAGTGTTCCTAGGTTGGCTCTGATACCACTTGTCAAGGACTAAGCACTTGTCATCCTCCCGAGAAGCCGGCTCCACGAGTGGTACAACATTTCCCATGAATTATGCCCAAGGACCAACCCCGGAAATGTGATAAGGATCTACTTTGCCTGCCTTGTCGCTCACAAACTAATGTGCTTACAAGGTGCTTGGTGTAGAACTCGCATCTCCATTGAGTCGATACGTGACACGGTGCTCCCCAAGATAAAATATTAGGGCGGATAAAACTCTTATCTAATAATTCTTGGAGTTGAATCTTCAACTCACTCAACTCAGTAGGTGCAAATCTATACGGTGCCATAGAAATCGGTGTCATGCCAAGCATTAAATCAATAGAGAACTCGATCTCTCGATGAGGTGGTAAACTAGTAAGATCCTCGAAAAAAACGTCCGGGTATTCACAAACCACCCTTGGCAACTCAACTTGGACTTCATCATACTCCCTACTCAAGAAGTTGGCAAGAAGGCAACTAAGTTCACTCTGCCCACGCAGATCATACACCGGTGATAAGGCTCTATCAACCCAGTCCCCCAAGAAATAAAAGCAATCACCGCTTAAGGTACATACAGTAACCGTATGACGGTAGCAATCTATGACAGCTCGATATAATGACAACCAGTCCATATCCAAAATAATATCAAAACTAGACATGTCAATCTATACAAATGCAAAAAAGAAGTCGGTAACCAGCAACCTCTATGTCACAACCCTAATACCCCTGCTTTAAAACAATCTCACCACCAATAGGTAACTCTACATAGATAGGAGATGCTAATCGGGCCAACTCTAACCCCAAAACTGATGCAAATGCAAACGAGATAAATGAATGGGATGCACCCTTATCAATTAACACATTAGCAATTGAATTGCAAAACAAGAAGGTACCTCTCACTACTAAAGGAGCTGGTACAAGATCTGGCGCAATAACAGCATACACACACCCTGTAGGTCTCTGCTCAACCTACTCACCTCTCGAAGCATAAGCCTGATGCACTGACTAAGCCGAGGAGGCTCTCTGATTGGCCCTTGAGGCCTGTGTTAACTGGGCTGGCTAGTGACTTTGTGTCTACCTTGAACCAAATGCACCAGATGCACCAGGCGTGCCACTCCACTAAGGGTAAAACCTCTTCATGTGCCTCGCTTGCCTACACTGATAATAAGTGAGCGACTGGCCTCTCCCCTGACTCTAGCTCTGAGAACGAGCCGAAGACGATGCAGACCATTGCTCTCCTTCTCTCTGTGGGCAAGCTGGAGACTTGTAGCCTAATTGACCACACTTGAAACAAGTGACATCTCCCTGACCACTTCTTCCAGAACCCGAACTCAGTATTGGAAAAGTGGACCTCGATTGAGCTTCTTAGGACTGCTGTGGATTAGAACCCCTTTTATCTCTTACTATCCACCTAAATATCCTAACTCCTCCTGGAGCCTCCTCATCTCCTCCTCCTCCGCCTCCTCCATCTGCATTACAGTCTCTAAATGAGCCGCCACTTCCACAAGGCGTCCATAGTCTCTAATCATTGACCTGACCACCTTGAACATGAGCCCAGTCCTCAATCTCTTCTCGAACTCTAAACAACAGCGCTCCTCAGTCGCCATGAGTTCCGGTGTAAACCTCGATAAGCTAGTAAATGTGGCCTCAAACTCGACCACCAGAGTGTTCAACGGCACAAACTTGGAGAACCAATCTCTCAACTTCTCTCGAACTGTAGGAGGCAAGAACTTATCTTAGAAGGCGTTAACAAAAGCCTTCCAGGTCACCCCAATGCGTCTATACGCATATTTCTACCACTGATTTGCATCTCCCTTTAGCTGGAAGGATGCCAAGGTCACTCTCAGATGGTCGTCCTCGATGCTAAGCATCTCGAACGTCTTCACTATTTGTTTTAGCCACTCATCCGCCTTCAGTGGCTCCTTGGGATCACCCCAAAACTTATCCGGATTCGATTGGAAAAATTCTCGCTTCAAGAAAGACGGCCTTGCCTCAGTTATTTGGGCCTGGACTTGATTATCAACTCTGAGAATGTCCATAGACTCCAGCAATGCTTTGGTCATTTCGCAGGCTAAGGTATCCATAGCCTACTGACCCACTGGTTTGGCCATATTGGCCTAACCAACTCCTTTTTCTTGCTCCGGAATATCATCCGGTAAAGGCACCTCATGCCTCCTAGGCGTACCACGCGTACTACTACCACGTCCACGCCCTAACATCCTAATAATGATAACACAAGAGATTAGCACATTTATAAATGTGTCGAAGCTAACTCACTCACGTCCTAATGTAGTAGACAACAGTAATTCACTCTACATAAGCATGTTGTCACATGAACACATACAAATTTCATTTCTGGATAATGACCATCCCGCGACGTTACTAGAGTTCCAATTAGAAATAACAGTGATCAAGTGCTCTTCTAATATAACTTCTAGAAACCCGTAAACTCAATCAACATCTGAGAAACTAAATCCCATACCCATATGACCACATAAGCATGTTATCATGTAAACACATCATATATACTAAAGTCTCTATCAAGCAAGACAAACCCATTGTAGTAATAACCACTTTTCACGTATCCAAAGTATTCAAACCTGGTACACCATAATACCAAGTTGTAACGCCTCGAAATAATTACAATAATCCAACTCTAAGCAACCAATACAAGATGACATAATCAAAATGATAAGCTTCCAGTAATCAAAATTGATATACAAAAGGTGATACATGCAATATACATTCATAAATACTTCATCCTGAATCTACAACATGTATAATAAGAGGTGATAAGAAATGATAGCTAAACAAATGTTCATATGCTCTAAGAGCTTATATCTTTCCAAGCCAAGGCTTGGGTACATAAAAAATGAGTCACAAACTCAATACAAAGCCTTGGGCTATACAGAATAAATACAACAAAAGAGAAGCTCTTGCTCCAAATCCCTTCAAGCTGTTGTCTTGACGGAGGCATATCACCGACACTTGAAAATGGTTTTTCCCAAATAGGGTGAGCTAAAACCCAATAGAAACAATCTAACACAATATATGAATATTAACAAGGATATAAGTATAATATGCATATTCAATGCCCATGATAAAATCATTTATAACTTTTTTAAAAAACCATGCCATGTCAAACTTTATATCTCAATTCATAACCTATTCACCATTTCATTCAGACAACCAAACTAAAGATACAACTCAGTAGATCTCTAACCAACACAGTCATTATAAAAATATTTCCATTTCTTCATTTTACGAATATTTCGTCCGCGGGAATCGGCACTCATGTATATGTGCGGTTTTCGGAACTTTCACCCTAGACACACATGCCAACTTGATTCAATGGAGCCAATTCTCTTTCTTCTTCCAAACATGGAGTACATCTCATTTCTTATTTCAAACATCATACATTTACAACGTATCAAAGACATAGTCATATTCAATGACAATCGATAAGAGATTAGATTCAATTCACTTAATCCTTATGCAATTTCTATAACATTCATAACTATCCTTCACCGATAGCCCAAAACAGATATTTCTAAATAGATATATAATCTCCAAGATAGATAAATTATCTAAATTTCCATAGGTGAGAGGTAACACATACCCAACTCCATCATTTATATAAACATTCATCCAATTTCATATTCCCAATACCAATTTCATTTATTTATACAAAATAGCTATTTGAGACATTTTAGGGCAAACTCCCATTTCTTCCAAAATTCACCATGGGTATCAAAATCAACAAATTTATCACAACATAGCATCACATCTACTCCTATAACCATTTTTAATACATACATTTGAAAACCCCTCTTTTGATTTTAAACCAAAACCCTAGGTTTGTTCAAAATCATCCCAAAGTTCCAATATTCTTTACACATCAACAAATAACTAAGTTAAAACTCATAAAAGAGTGTAGAGAGTCCCTACCTCAAGTTTAGAAGACCAATGAAGCAATGGAGGAGCTTTAAAGAAGCTAAAACCAAGTTCTATTTGGATCAAAACGTAGCCCTTAAAGTGCTCCACCTTTTTAACAAAGGCACAAGTGTAGAGAAACCAAATCTAGGTGAATATATATATATATATAGTGATTTTTAGAGAGAGAGGCTCTAGATCTAGGGTTTTGAGAGAAAAAGATGTGAAAAAGTGATACCGAATGGTGTTGCTGCGAATTGATATATGCGCAATCTGCTCAAGCTCAAGAAGTGATGCTCGAGCGTTAGACATAATACGTTGTTCCACTTGAGCGCAGAATACACACTCCCAACAGATTTGCAGACAATAGAACAATGCTCGAGCGCAAGAAAGACAGCTCGAGCTGAGACCACTCGAGCACAGAAAGCACCACTCGAGCGTAGAATGTACTCTCCTAGTAGTTTTGCAGACCTGCCAAAGTACTGAGAGTTCACAAAGCTTGCTCGAGCGCAAGAAGTGCCCTCGAGCGGAGGAGTAAAATTTTGGGTAATAAAAGTTTGAAAACCAAGCAACCAACCTATTCTAAACACAACCATTACGATCCAATAGCCAAACTCAAGGAAGTATGAAGGGAAAAAGACATAAACAACACTACGATACCACGAAACTGAAGTCCAAGATACAAAAGAGTCGGGTTAAAACCGAAATCGCTATAGAGAATGATGGTTATGAAGGTCGATGAGGACAAAAATCGAGATTGGTTATGTGAGGAAGACATAGACCATTGAATTTTGAAGGAGGTAAAGGTAGCAATCGCAGGTAGGAAGGAAGACGATGAGGTTGGGTTGTAGGAGGAACAAGAACGATGAGGTAGGTTGCCAATGTTGGGAATGGTCGGAAAGCGGAGCCGGATCTGGTAATGGCTGGTTTGGAAGGATAGAGATAGGGTTTAGGTTAGGGTTTGGATTTAGGAGGTTAGGGATGATAGAGATAAAATTAGAATTGTATTAGGTTAAAACTGTAATAAAAAAACAAATGGAATATGTGGGAGGTCCAAAGCAAATCTTGGGGTGTTATTAGCAGCACTCTTTTTTTTTTTGAAGAAATTACAAATACACGTCCTGAGATTTACTTAAAATACGAATTGTTCTTTGTGATTATGAAAATTACAAATACTTCATTATCAAAAAAATTCATTTAACAAAATAAACAAATAAAGAATAAATAAAAGTTCTAATTACTCTCATATATAATAATAAAATTATCTGAATTGTTAATCAAAATATATTTTTGATATCATAAAATACTATTAATTGACTTGATGATTTATTAATAAAATGGATAATTTGTTATACGATTAAAAACTTGAACGGGTAATATCTAATTTCCAAAATTATAGGAAATAATTCTTATTTTAAGCAAATCTCAAAAGTGTATTTGTAATATATATATATATATATATTTTCTTAAGCGAATGTTTTTAATATTTTATTTTTATTTTTTACTTTTTATATGCATCTAATCTATACTATCTGTCTATCAATCTATATCTACATCTATACTATTATATATGTGAAGCCTTAAGATGGTGTTGACATAAAATATCTCATATTTTTTGTTTTCCCAAAATACCCCTAGAGTTTGAGGTTTGTGTCATTTTGGTCCATAACTTTTCAATTGTGATACATTTGATCTTAAATTTTGAATCTCGTTCTAAATAATGACAATTGAAGACATTGTTGCTCCATTTCAAGGGCAAAGTTGTCAACTTGATAAAATATAAACTAGTTTAACAAACATAAATGCCAAAAAATTAGTTTTAAATTTTTAAAAATTATTTCTACTCACCAAAGATAAAGTTATATAAAAATGATAAATTTTTTATTATTATTATTTTTTTTTACCAAATTATATTTTAGTATGTGTTTGGATGATGATCATGTAATAGGTGGTTATTTTTGTTGATATTTTTAGATGGTTATCATGTACTAGATGGTTGTATTTGTTATTAAAAGATATTTTTATATGGTTGCCATGTAATGGATGATTATTAAGTTTTTAATGTATAATTGATATGTTTAATATATGAAATATTTTTAGTTTTGAATTTTTTAATTTAATGAATTGATTTAATAATGATATTAAAGTTGTCACCATGGTTGATTTTCGAAAAAATAAAAACTAATTTAACAAAAATAAATATCAATAAAAATTATTTTAAAAATTATTTACCCTTCTAAAAGACAAAATTATATAAAAATGATGTGTTTTTAATTTTTTTTCACTAATTTAATTTTTAGTTTCTTAAAAAAAATTTGAAAATAGATTCTGAAAACCAAATCAAACAGAACTTTATAACTAAAAAAATTCCAACATTATTTATTAAAAAAAAGGCCACTATATTTCAAACAACATATAAGTTAACCAATACAAAATAAGTTGTATGACAACTTTACCCTTCAAATGGAACAATAATGTCTTCAATTATTCTTATTTGGAATAAGATTTAAAATTCAAGGTCAAATGTATCACAATTGAAGGTTTAGGGATCAAAATAATACAAACCCCAAAATATAAGGACTATTAGCATAATTCACCCAGAAAATTATACTAAGATGAGAACGGTCTTGAAACTGAGATCATACATTTAATTAAGGCAAACACTCCATTCGAACAACACATGTTACATGTATGTTTCTTTTTGTTATTATTCTTATACTATTATTATTATTTTTTTTTCAAATTACATACGTATTACGTGTGCCAACTTCTAGTTTATATTAAATTAAAAAAAAATTGAATAAAAAAATACAAAAATGTACTCATTTTTTAAATATTTTTTATTTAGTGATTTTTTTAAAAGAAATTTCTTCACAAATATTTATTTTTTAATGTATCTAGAATAGTTGCATTTAAAAGGTTAAAATAATATTAAAATATAAAGAAATCACTAAGGACAAAAAAAACTAAAAACTTGAAAATAAAATTTTTCACTGAAAAAGTAATATATGGATTTTTTCATTTTTTAATTGATTTTTTAACCTTTTAAATACACCTAATTTAAACATACTGGTAAAGAAATAAAAACAGTACTACATAATTCATGTTGTATTTAGCATTGTAACAGTTGAAGATTTGCATAATTGAATTTAGATAATTGGTTTATTCAAATGAGGTAGTGTGATGACCGGTATCTTTGCACGTCATTTCACTTTTGTCCTCTTTGAGTTTGTGGCATTCGAGAGCTTTCTCTCAATTCCGGTCCTTGTCTATTTTCGGGTAGAGCGTTACTTGTTTCGGAAGGGTGCGCGACTGAGTTCAGAGTGTCTGGGATCAAACCAGAAAAATTCTGGGTTGGAAGGCCAGGACTGCACGTGCGGGGCCTTGGGCCACATGTGTGGGATGGGGCTGCACGTGCGGGGGTGAAGGCCACACGTGTGGAGGAGACGCTCCGCACGTACGGGAGAGAACGCCGCATGTGCGGGATTCTGGGCAGCCCGAATTTTTCTGCTTTTCTTTCTTTTGAGGCTGATTGTATCTCACTTTTCCTATATCTCTCTCTCTCTCTAAAGACACTTTGCTCTCCCTTCTCTCTACCTTTCTACCTCAAAACAAGATTTACCCATAGCTTCTTCATCAAAGTTAAAGAACTCCTCAAGAACTACATTGTGTACGGTGGAGATTGAGCTTTGACATCCTTGATTTCTAGGGTTTCATCTCTTTTCTTCTTCAAACCTTGAGGTAGGGACTTCTTTGAGTTATATATATGTTTTTGCAAAGTTAAATGTTGATTTTGGGTTCTTCTTTAATAATGTTAAGAAAGCTTTGATTTTGGCTCAAGAATGTCATGATTTTCAAAAGTGGGTTTAAATCTCAACCTTTTAGTTAATCCTTAAGGGTTTCACTTTTATTAATTTAAGAAAGATGGTTTTGGTGAGATTTCACCAAGGAAATGAGGAGATGCTTTGTTTTTGATGAGGAACCCTAGAAATTTAGGGGCTTTTTGGAAAATGTGGAGAACCTATGGAACTTTCTAATGTCAAAGAAATGAATGAGTGAAAATTTCATATTATTGTTTGCAAAGATGACAATTTTCTTGGCATATGAGGATTGGGAATTTGTTTTAAAATTTTTGTTAAATGCATGAACATGTGTAGTTATGAGATGACAAAATTGTTGAGCTTTTTGAAATATGAAAGTTATGATATTGGAAGTTGATATTCAAAACATGGTATGTAGCCTTGAAATGACCAAATCGTTGAGAATTGCACAAGATGGGGAAATGTTGCCACTTGTTAATAAATTTAAATTGAACATGTAGCTATTTTGTGATAAATAACATTGAAGAGGAAGATGGGAAATGCGATTGTTGTAGTCTTATTGTTGAGATACTTGAAAATGGAGATATATTTCGAGGCATTGATAATTGTTGCAATTTAAGTGATTATCATACACTTTGAATTATGCTTGGAAACGTTTACATTAAGAAAAGGATATTTGAAATGAGAATCATGGAAATGTTTAAGGGGTAAATACGTTGGTAAGTCCGGATAGGCGGTGTAGATGTAATTGATTAAGTTGGCCTGAGTGTTCAGGGTGAAAGACTGAAAACACGTGCGGAGGAGGTACCACTTCCGTTCCGATTAGCAACCGGTAAAGTGGGGTTTTTGGTAGTGCCAGTTGAGCTCACTTGCAGACACCAACCTAGGGATTATCCGAGTCGTATTTACCGCCCTTATTGAAAAAAATTGTAAATTTCGGAACTTGTTGAGATTTCAAGATATGGTTGAACATGGGATTCTTACAAAAAGGCATGTAAATGAAATTCTCTTTCAATTGGCATTGCATGGCATTTGCATTAAAAATTTGAAAATCATGCATAAATGTATATACTTTGTTAAGATTTCTCTACTAGGCTTTAAGCTCACCTGTCACGCCCCAAAATTCGGACGATTAAATATTCAATTAGGACTAAATCCCAATCAATATTCCATCATCCAAATCCTAGGGGTGAAACAAAAAAAAATCAAACGCCAACCAAACCATTCACCTTAATTTCATAACTAACTAATACCTCAAACATTAAAGTAACAATACAAAGTCAAAATAACTTAAATAATGTACGGTTACAAACCATGCCAAATTATTCCACTACTAAAGTCATAAAAAAAAAAAATAATAAATACATAAACTAATATCAACCTTAAGCTCAAGAAATCAAAAGAAGTCCAAACGACATGTCCTACGATCATAGTTATTTCTTGTCACCACCATGGCCTCTACTAATCCTGCAAAGGAAGCTCGGCTGCGCTCAAATAGAACGCACCCAAGTTGCCAAGAGACAAAACGGGTCAGTATACAGGTATACTGGTATGAGTACAAGATTTAACACCCACGTGTCCACCAGACACACAAAAAAAAAAAAATATTTAATTCTTATTACGGAACAAGATAAGTAGTTCCAACCGCACCGAGACGAATGGGTAGTTTTCTGAGATATGGTGGCATTTAGTTTCTTATTCATGCACAACAAAATATAAATTGATTATAAAATAAACAAAATAGAAATAAAATATGGTGGGTTAACCCTGCATAAAAAAGTTAGTAAGACTCACCATCCTACAAAAAAAACAAAAGGTTAGTATAATTTAATCATAAGTAATTTGCTGAAGAAGTATAAAAATGCACCGTTTCATACTTAAATAATTCGAATCGATCAAAACTCAAAAAACGAAAGTTGTATAGAATCAAATTTCTGAAAAGACAATGTGAACGAATTTAACAGAAACTAAATAGGTTGAGAGAAAACTTTGATAGAAAAACCTAAACGGAATTCAATCGAAAAATCTGAAGCTGAAAACGAACAAAAACTGCCCTAAGATGATTTTTTTCGAAAAAGTTTAAAACACTAAAAGTGTGCAGAATAATGTTTTACTTAAGTTTACTGAAACCAATAAAAATGATCTCGTTTCGCGAGTTAAAACAGCATCTAAAGTCTGTATTGCCAAAATGAATTAAAACTACTATAATCAAGATCATCCGATTATAAGTTCTAATCGATCTTTTTAATAAAAAGTTAAAACACAAAAGTTGTCTAGAATCACGTATACATACCTTTACTCAAATTTCATAATTTATTGAGGTCGTTTACTATTTGTCAATATGTACAAATCAATACAATTCACACTAACACAGAAAAACTCATTATCAAATTCTTTGTACCTGAACTCCACCACTTCGGCCCTCTACTTCCGGCCTACACATATATCTCACGTGCCTCCCGTATACCTAACACTGCTCCGAAGCCAAACTTGTACGGGGATATCGTCCTGAGTTTGACTCACACTCCCCGAATGGTTAGCATATATGTACGCGCGTAAATCAAAGTACTCGTCTACTTATGAGAACGAGGCAACAATATACATATACAAAACATCTCACTCATGAGAACAATATAACAATGCCAAGCCTAAGGCATTCAAATAAATCTCATAATCCTCACTTTTTTTTTATACACTTTTTCTCACGACTACTCAAATAAAATAACAATCCACAGAGTCATGGTGGAGTATAAGAAATTTATCTATGGGTTCCTAATTAATTTTAATTTCATATAACCATGAGTGTGATTACAACCATAAAATAAATCCATATAACAATCCTAAACCTGACATATACAACCAATCAAAATAATTAACATCAATTAATCAATTAAAAATCCTAAACCTTACATACACAACTAAACAAAATAATTAAAATCAATCAATCATCTATAAACCTTAAATCTTACATCCACAACTAATCAAAATAATTAAAATTAATCTATTATCTTTATGTAAAAACAAAATCAAATTAAAATCAAACAAATAAAAATAAATAAATAAATAAAAATAACGAATTAAACATAAATCAAGGGAAGTGAATTTTGTACTCACAATAATATTTTGAAGATCAAAGAAATATTTGAAGAACTAATAGAGCCACCAAAACAAAACCTTAACCCTTTTTTTTTTTTTTTTTTTTTCTTTTTCCTTCCTTTTTTTTTTCCCTTGCCGCCGTCCCTCGCTTTCTCTTCCTTGATCTCTCTCTCTCTCTCTCTCTCTCTCTCTCTCTCACGGCTTGCCCTCCCTCTTTTTGTTTTTTCTTTGTTTTCTTATCAACTCTAAACCTAGTTGGTTACATATTATATTATATTAAAACTTAATCTTATTAAAACTTAATCAATTATTATAATATATAATATAATATAATTATAATATATATAAATATAAATATAAAATTAAATATATATATATATATATAACGCTTCTTTTTTTATATAATAAATATAAATATTTAAATATTTTGATTAATTATATATAATTAAATAACACTTTAAATTAATTAATTATTACATTAAATTCTCATGTGACTCACACATTTAATAAAGTCAAAAATAAAATAAGATAATAATAACCATAATAATAATAAATAATGACTAAAGAAAATTAGGGTCGCTACATCACCCTTATGAGATTTTGGTGCAGGAAAAGACGTGGTGATCCCGCCAAGTTGAGGGGTGGATATGTTTTGTGAAGAGTAAATAACTCTTTTTGTTGTGATTTATTTTGCTAGCCAAGGGCTATTTATGTATGGATCCGAGAGACCACTTTTGTGTAAACGGGCTTAAGCCTTGCAAATTGTAAGCCCATGAGGGCATTTTTCTATTTTTTTTTTTTTTTGGGATTTGATGTTTTGCATGCTATAGATTCATGTATTTCTATATCACTGAATGTATAATTCGCATGTGAAACTTTTGTATAAACCTTGTTGATTAATGATGTAGAGGTTAGAAATTTGCCATCATTATTTAGTGGATATTGGTTGATGTATTTCATTTATGATAGATTTTTTTTTGGCCGTGGCTTCTGTCCAGTCCGGGATCGGACTGGACCGTGCTGTTGGGCCTGTGGGGGCCCACCACGGGTCCCGTTTTGATAATCTGAACCGTTCAATATGTAGAACTCGTCGAGTACTATATGCCTGTAAAAAATCACGTTGATCGGATATCGATAGCTATGTAAAAAAAGCAATTTTTTTATCAACCGTTAATTTTTTCACCGTCCATTTTTTTTTTTATATACAAAACTGATTTGATCACATAGTTATCGATATCCAATCAACGTGATTTTTTACAGGCATGTAGTACTCGACGAGTTTTACACATTGAACGATTCAGATTTTCAAAACGGGACCCGTGGTGGGCCCCGACGGGTCCAACAGCACGGTCCAGTCCGATCCCGAACTGGACAGAAGCTGAACCCTTTTTTTTTTGGGGTGTTACAGGTCGTGTGAAATGAAAAGATTGTTTCTTAAACTTTTTTATGGAATAATTATTTCTTTATCATAATGACGATTCTAATTGTAATATATCTATTATTATTATTTTAATTAATTTAACATAAAATTAGAGAAAATTACAACAAAATTTTTTAAAAATTTGACCATTGCAACAAAATAAACCTTAATTTTTTAATCTATTAATTTAAATCCTAATCTTTTGATATGTTTTCAATCAAACATCAACTAAATAAATATGACAAAAAAAAAGTTATTGTATCGTTAAACTCAATGTAATATATAGAAAATATCTAAAATATCATTTTTATTGAATTTAATAACTAACATATATTTTGTTTTATTAGTTTTACTTCACGGAAGTAGACAAATAATTTAAATTGAAAACAAATAAAAAAATTTAAATTGAAATAATTAAAAATTTAAAGTTCATTTTGTTATAAGAGAACTCTAAATTTTGTTATATAATTTTTCTAAAAATTAATACTTTGATATTCTATTTCATTTCATCTATACTACATATAAACTGAACACCTTTTATGGTGAGTTGAAACCTTAAAATAAAAATAAAAAAATTAGATAGATGAGAAGAATGTGACTCAAACATTGGACTCTTGGGTCAAATAAAAAGAACTCTTATCATTTGAGTAATACACAATATATAATAAGTATTTTATCTTACTTTTAAAGTGAACACTTTTTATAGAGTCTTAAAATTGGGCATGAGGCTCAAATATTGTTTACTAAATTTGTTTTTATCACTTAAATAATACATAATATACAATAAATATTTTATTTTATTTTTATTTATTTAAAAAACATACATATTGCATGCCACAACTGTTAATTTTAATAAAACAAAATAAGTTATTCGTTGATCCTAGAGCATAGTCAGTCACAATCACAGTCACGTGGTGCCCAGGTGTGTTCTAATTGGTGGAAGGAAGGAATCCACAATTTTGTGTTCGGTGATTGAAAAACATGAAAGAACATGAGATTTTATGATTGATTAGAAACTGTTGGAACAATTTTCTGTGTAAAAAAAATAAATTGAAACTAAATCGAACAAAATAAATAAATAACGTACTGAATTTATTTATCGAATCAAATTAAAAAATAAAAGACCAATTCGAGTGTGTGACACTCTGTCCTTAAGACAGATTTGCCCCGCTACGGTGCTTACGATTGAGTGGCGTCTATCTCTCAAGATACAATGATCTTAACCAATTTGTAATAGCACTCCAAAACAAATTGTTCGGCGAACCAAACCTGTGTTCTAAGGCTCCGTTTGGGAAGAAAAAAGCCAAACTTTTTTGGCTAAAATAGTCACAAAAAACAAAATAGGCTATTTTAGCCACAAAAAACAAAACATCAAATCCAACCCATAATCATTACAATCCTCTCTCACAAAAAAAGTCAAAAAAGCCAAAAAGTCCTTCCCAAACCAGGCTAAAATAGCCTAGGCTAAAATAGCCAAAAAGCAAAAAAGCCAACCCACTTCCCAAACGGAGGCTAACTCTCTAAATATTTATTCTAAAATTAATATGGAGAATAATGCACCAAAGATGATAATTGGACAGCAAAAGGTATTTTGCAGACTGATATTTTTGGATTTTTCAGACTATAGGAAATGGATCTATATATAGGCACAAAGGTGACCAAAAATCTGTCCGAATAGGTGTAAACACTGCCGAACAGATGTGACACTGCTTTGAACAGGTTTAGTTCAAATTTTGAACAAATCTGCAACCTGTTTGAATCTGTTATAACTGCTGGCAGTTCCAGCAGTTTTATACCTGTCAAAAACAGTTTAAATCTATTCGAAAAATTAGACTGAAGAAGTAACAAATGGACAGAAAAATTAAATTCAAAAACTTTTTAAAAAATTCAAATGAATTTTGTTCAAAAAATTAATATTAGAACTGACCCACAATCCACACCTACGCCCGGCTTGGCGGCACGCGTGTGGTGGTTTGGGCTAAGGTTCACTTTGTTCATAACTCCTTCCTTTTACAAACTTGGGATGTCCCTTAGGGCCCAACCCAAGTGTTGTAGGCTAGAGCTTATAAACTCAACAAAACTCTCTTCAAGTTTTAATGTGGGACAAGCCTCACAAGGAAACTCATATTACAAACTTTTAAACGTTCATTCCACAAATCCGAAAACGACGTCATGTTCTCTTCACTCATAAATAGTTTTGACGAACCGTCTTCACCGTGTGACTTGCCACATAGTAAGGAACACTTCACCTCTTCAGATCAACCCCAAAAGACGTTTGAAGCTCACTCAATTTTGAGCTTAAAATCGGCCTAAAACAAGCCTAATAAATCAAATTTTCTAATATAAACATGGTCACGTGGTGCCCTTTGGCCAACCAATAATTTTTCATAACACAAACAGCCAGACATATTACAAATCAGACTTTAGACAACTCCCAAGCCACGGAGAAGGTATTGGGTAGTCTTAAAGCAATATTTCACACCTTTCAAATACTTACCTATTTATCTTTTTAAAGAAGACAAGTGATGGAGTTTATTATTTTAATCAATCAAACTCCCTTGAAAGCACCATATGGCTTTGCCTGGGTAAAATATAGGTCCGTTTGGTTGAATTTTAGAATTACGATTAGAATGTAAAGTTATGTTTTGAGTTTTAAGTTTTTGAATAATGATTTGAAAATAAAAAATTTATTTAGTATTGAGTTTTGAAAATAATTGGAGATGATTTGTAATTTTTTTTTTAAAATTTTTGATTGATTGATATATAGAATGTGATAGAATGTGAGAGGAGAGAGGAGAGAGGCGAGATGAGTGAGAAAAATGGATTGATTGATTGATTAATAGTAATAAAAAATAAAGAAAAGAGAGGAGTTTTGAAAATAATTTTGAGTTGTATTTTAAAAATAAGTAAATTACACTGGCACCCCCTGATGTTTCTGTTTAATACAGATCCCTTTTCACGTTTAAAAAATTACATTCCTCTTCCTAAGGTTTGTAATTTCATTATGAATTGTCCTATATATTACTGATGTCATGTCATAAAATTTTTAAAATGACCATTTTTTCTTTGCCATTTATTCTTCCTATCATCATGACTACATTTTATAACTTTTCATCATTAAATTCTATCTGAACGTATTCTTATTAAGTGATGATATACAAACATAAATTTTATATAACATTTTCAAACACAATGATATAGTTTAATGGTGACCTTTCATTTTAAAACAAAACATCCATAAACATGATTTATATTTACAACATCACTATCATAACATTTTTCTGATATTTTTTGTATAAATTTTTATTTTCACCACCATTTTTTTCTAATTTATTCACCCACATTTATTACAGCATTATCAAACACTGACGTTCACATTTATTACAGCATTACTAAATTTTTGTATTTTTTTTTGTATTTGGTGAATTTAAAAAAAAAACAAAATATTATATTTTTTAAGTATATCTAGATTAGGTGTATCTAAAAAATAAAAAAATTACTTAAAATATTAAAAAAATTAGTAAAAATAAAAAAAATTACTTAAAATATTAAAAAAATAGTAAAAATAAAAAAATACGAAAAATAAAAAAGTTTAATATTTTGTGTGAGTTAAACCAAAGAAGATGGTTGCTATTTCACTTGAAATGGTATGAACAAAATATTAATATTATTTTATTATTTTATATGTATAAAGGTTAAGGGATAAATATATAATTTTAATTTGTCAGGAAAGTGAGTATAATTTTTCAATTATGAGAAATGAATTTATATTAAATAGAAACTCTTCAAAATATGTTAATGTGATTTACCTTTTAAAAATTTATTTGATTATAAATTTTAATTTAAACCATGATTTAAAAGCAAGGGTAGATTACATTTACCTCCTCTGAGGTTTTTGATAAATACATGGATCTTCTATGTGGTTTGAATAATTACAGTAACCTTCCTTACTTTACCTGACAATGTCAAGATTCTCCCACTCTGTCTATTTCACACAAACAACATTAGTATCTTATACAAAATGACCATATTATCCTCGTTTTTGCCTGCAAAAAGACAAAAAAAACCATTTGTTAAAGACTAATCATTGCCACTGGCAGTGATTGACCAACGCAACCATAAAATAAAATAATTTAAAAATATTTATAATAAGAATTATACATTTAAAATAAAAAATAATTTTTTTTAAAATTTTTAATATTTAAAAAATATATTAAAAATATTAAAAAATATAACACATAAATGTATGAAATATAATACACATTAAAATAAATATAAAATATTTAAAATATAAAATATTTACCCTAAAAAAATAAATTTCAAAAATTTCAAAACTTATAACTAAACAAATTTTTTCTTTTCCAAACTCAAAACTCAAAATATGACTCATCACTCAAATCATAATTATAAAAATAATTTTAAAAATAAAATATATTTTTTTAATTTTTTTCTTTTAAAGTAGAGTTTTGGAAAAAGTTTGGTTTTGAGTTTTGAAAAGAGTTTTGAATTGAGTTTTAAGTTTGTGTTTGGTTACGAATTTTTGAAAATAATTTTTCAATTGAGTTTTGAGTAAAAACATGTTTCGAAAAAATATTTTTTTAGAAACATGTTTGGTTTTCTTTTAGAATCACAATTCCAATTAGAAATTTTTAAAAATCTTTTCAAAACTCATAGAGTCTTAACCAAATATATAACTCAAAACTCAATTCAAAAATTATTTTCAAAACTCATAACCAAACACAAACTTAAAAAAAATACAAACTTATGTTAAATATATTTTTTAAATATTAAAAAATTTAAAAAAATTTATTTTTTTATTTTAAATATATAGTTTTTATTTTAAATATTTTATTTTATTTTATAAATATATTTTTAAATATTTTATTTTAATTTTTTTTATGTGTTTTGTTATGATTTGAGTGTAGAGTTTTGAAAATAGTGTTTAGTTATAAGATTTGAAAATAATTTTTGAATTGAGTTTTGAGTTATGTGTTTAGTTACGATTTGAGTGTGAAATTGTCTTTTGAGTTTAAAATATTAAAATTAAAAAATTAAAATATTTACAAAATAAAATAAAATATTTAAATAAAAATTATATATTTAAAATTTTAAAAAAAATTTAAAACATTTTTTGGTGTATGAGTTCATGAAAAATGGATTCCTCGATAATTTCCTCTTTACATCAGAACAACAGTCTGGAAAATTCTTGAATTGGGCACTTGAGGGCATTATAGGCATTTTAGTGTTTACATTTGATGACATCAATAGGGTCGGTTAGGTGTATAAACGGCGGTCAAATTTTAGAAGAATCTTGACATTATCAAGTAAAGTAAGAGAAATTACTGTAATTATTCAAAACAAAAGAAAGATCCTTGTATTTGTCAGAAATCTCAGGAAAAGTAAATGTAATTTATCCTAAAAACAAAACCATAATTTCTCCAAGCGAGGTACCTAGGTGCATAGGAGGAGCAAGGATTCCCTCATTAACTTTTCTCCTTGACTCCTTACTTGATGGGCTATTGGGTCCACTTTTGGACCAAATTTCAATGATTCGAATCGTTCAAATTTTAGAATTTATCATGTATATTATATCTATAAAAAATTAAGTCGATCGTATACCAAAAATCACGTGAACTAAAAGTTTTATTAAATAATAAAACTATTTATTAAATTTTTTTAATAAATGATTTTTACTTTTTTTAATATTTGATCAATTTAATTTTTAACAAGTATAATAAATTTTAAAATATAAACAATTTAAATTATTAAAATTTGATCCAAAAATAAACTCAACAACCCATCAAATAAGAAGTCAAGAAGAAGAGTCAACGAGGGAACCCTTGCTCGCCGTGGAAGGGATTCCCAAAGTAGCTGTTTTCAAATCCAACGAATCCAATAATCAAATCCAACGGCACGCCTCCTGCTTAATCTATGTCATTCCGACACGCGTCGAATAGACATACGTGGCGAACAACCATCCTCTATGAGTTACCCAAAAATTCAACAAGCATGAACCTAGATGGCTTCGCGTCCACATTCATTCCTATTGCAAATCCTTCTCCTCTTCACCTTCTCTCTGACTCTCTCTCTCTCTCCCTGTCTCTCTCTCTCCATTGGAGATGGCCTCCCACCTCCAAATTTCTCTTACCAGTCCCAAACTCCCAATCTAGAGAGAGAAAATAAAGAGTTTTTTTTAGAGAGAGAGAAATGAAGGGGAGTTTGAAGATGATTAATTGTCAAAGAAAGAGTGAGAAAGAAGAATCAAATTCATATCATGTCACTCACAAGCTTCCTCCTGGTGATAGTCCTTATGTTAGAGCCAAACATGTTCAGGTAAATATATATATATATATATATGTCATGACTATGTTGTAATTGTTTAATTTACATGCAATCATGTCTCTTTTAATTTAATTATATTATGCATTTACAATTTTAGTGCTTTTTTGTTACATTTTATATTGTTAGGGATTCGGATCGGTGAAATATGAAATACATAAATGAACAAATGCACAAGAAAAATAAATTATAAATACAAATAAGATTTTCATAGTTCATCACAAATTAGGTTATATATACAGTTACTGATCAAAAATATTACAAGAGATTACAGAGATATCGAAGATTAGTGTCGTACCCTTATCACGATTTATGCTACCCCCAACATATATGTGCTAACCATTGTCATAATAGTCAACAATTCAATTACATGAACTTCGCGATTCAAAATTGGAAAATATTGTGCACTAAGAAAATTCAAAAAATGATTTGAAAAAAAAAAAAAAAAGTGTATGAGAAGACTTGTATGATGTGGATTACAACCTATTCACATTTTATTTACTGGGTACTTTTTTTAAATATATATTTTTTGAGTAAGTGTAATTTTTCTTCAAAATTTGGGAATCATTTGAAATAGAAGAGCCTGACTTTTCTTAGAAAAATGGCATAAATTCATATTCATGAAATATATAAAAGTTCACACCTCAAACTCCACACACACACACACACACACACACACACACACACACACACACACAAACACAAAGGGATAAATAGCAGGCTTTACATTTTGCCCATTATATTATTTTGGTTCCTAATCTTTCAATTTTGATCATTAATTTTACATTTGCGTCAATTTAATCAAATGAATAACGCAATTACAGTTTTTGACAAAAATAATCACTGAGTTAGTGGAGGTTTTCTCAATGAGTTGAGCTGAGCAAATTTATAATTTTGTCTCTTAAAATATGACACATGCGCTCATGAACGCATTTTCCATTAAAAAAAAAAAATGCTAACAATTGTAATGAATTGAATCAAATTGAGACAAAATTTATAGTTAAAATCAACCCAATTGAAACTACAATGACCAAAATGATACAAGGGCCAAAATGTGAGGACTATCAATGTAATTTGCGTAAAAAATAATAATAAAAAAAAGTTGGCATAGCGTTGTTAAATATGAAGAAGATTAGACAACGTGGTAGCAAAAGATGTAACTATTTTCTTTCAATTTAGGAAGGATATATGTTCTTTGTTCACATGAGGGAAAGATATTCCAATCTTGGTTTTGTTATGAGTAGATGTAAAAGCTTTAAGTCTCGTTTGGAAACATACTATTTTAGTTACTTTTTAGCTTTTTGACTTAAATATGAGATAAAAAAACTAGTATGTATGACAAGACTTTTTAATTTTTTACGAAAAAATGTGTAAAAAATAGCGAGAAAATGAAATCTTTGACTTTTTGGTATATGTTATAGGTTTTTTAGTTTTTTTAGTAACTTTTTGACTTTTAGGCTAAAACATTGGCATGCCAAACGTGGCCTTAGTAGATTTAGAAAACCTTAAATTAGGTGATTAAGTTAAATTAATATCTTTAAGCTAGAATTACTCAATAAATACTCTTTTTTAGAGGCTAAGCAAGATTAGTTTGAATTGAACTTGGCCACTTAAACTAATGAGACAATTAGTTACCTGAGACAATTAGTTGCCTAAGCTAATTATTTCTTAGAATAAAGAGAGAAGGATGGAAGAAGACGAAAAGAGTTAGAAAAAAACTTTCTTCTTGAGAGTTAGAAGAGAAAGTTAGAGAAAAGAAAGAGAAATAGGAAGAAAATCAATAAGAATTCAAATTCATCCTTTTGGACTTGAAAATTGAATACTTTAGTGATTTAGAAAATCATAAATGAGGTACTTAAGTTAAACTAATATCATTATGCTAGAATTACTTAGTAAATTCTCTTTCTTAGAGGTTAAACAAGACTAGTTTGAGTTAAACTACGCCACTTAAGGTAATGAAATAATTAGTTGTCTAAGCTAATTAGTTCTTAGAACAAAAGAGAGAAGGTTGGGGAAGGATGGAGAGAGTTAAAAGAGAAAGTTAGAGAAAAAAAAGAGAAATGAGAAGAAAATCAAAGGGAATTCAAATTCACCTTTTTGGACTTGAGAATTGAACACTTAGGCCTCCTTTGGGAATATGCTATTTTAGTAACTTTTTGGCTTTTTGACTAAAATATGAGGTAAAAAAACTAGTATGTTTGGTATGACTTTTTGATTTTTTATGAAAAGATGTTTAAAAAGTAGAGAAAAAAAGGAAATCTTTGACTTTTTGGTATTTTTAGTTTTTTTAGTAACTTTTTTAACTTTTAGGCTAAAACATTGGCATGCCAAACGTGGCCTAATTGGACGAATTAGTTGTGACTTTTATAATGGACTAGTTTGATTTATTAATAAACCAAAACTGCATCCCGGAATTAGAAGATCATAATATAAAGTGTTAGGATTAATGCCCACCATGCTTTGTCTTCTATGATTAAAGGCGTGCAAAGGTAGCTGTAGAAAAATCAACACAACTCACAAAAACCTTTGTTAAAGTGTTTTTAACGACGTACTATAGCATGCCATTGGTCCTGTTTGGTGTAACTGTTAAAACAGATTATAGATTATAACTTAATAGATGATTTTAATCAGAAGCTGTTAATCTGTTTGGTATAACTGTTGGATTATAGATTTAAGTTGCTGAGTAGTATTTGTTAAGTAAGCTGTGAAGTAGCTTTTTCAATTAATTTTTATTTTTCATTATTCACTATTTGTCTACATTTCTCATAAAAAATAATAATAATATTTTATAGTCCATTTGGGTTTTTTTCTATTTTTAAGAAAATAAAAAATAAAAAAATCTAAGAGTATAATCGTGAATTAACATGTCCACAGCAGAAGCTGATAATCAGAAATAAGGGGTGAGCAGTTTCTTAGAATTAGCTTTTTTGACTTAAAATAAGTTGTTAGAATAAGAAGCTGTTTGAAATAAGTTTAATCAAACAGTCCAAAATAATTTTTTAAAAGCCAGAAGCCATAAGTTGGCTCAAAAAAACCCCACCAAACACCCCCATTGAAATGAATGATTTTCCATAACTGGTCATAATACGACTTTACATTGTACGCCGTAGAATCGTATCCACGGCGTGTATTTGGTGCCGTAAAAACCCAAATTTGTTGTAGTGTCAACGAGTAGATGAATAACCTAATGCCTCTCACACTCAAATGGGGAGTGATGTTAGTGTTAGCCATTCATCTACTCTTTCAATTTTGGAAACCAATTACACCAGATAAAGCAAAGAGGCACAAAATCAAGCAGCTAACACCAAGAAGGGTAAGTTGATAGTTATTATTTGGGGCATGTTTATAGTTTTCAATTAATATTAGATACTACTAGAAATTAATTTTGTCCTTAACTGTTTATTTTTTATATTTTTTTTTCTAGAAATAATTAATTATTTAGATATTACATGTATACCGCATAGGATTTACAACCTAGCATGGAATTATGGGGATTTGGTGATAGCCCCCTCACTATCTAATTTGTCTTTCAAAAGGACAAGAATTATATAAGTACTTTCAAAACCCCATAATATTTTAAAACTTGTTTCTTTTACCATATTACCCTCATAAAATTTTACTCTGTATGAAAGTAAAATTTTACACTCTGAAAGTAAAAGTAAAATTTTACTCTAAAAAACTAGTAAAATGTTAGACTCTACACAAAAGTAAAATTTTACTCTGAAAAACGAGTAAGCTGTGAGACTCTGAAGCTAAAAATAAAATGTTACTCTGTACAAAAGTAAAATTTTACTCTGTAATAGAACAAGAGTAAAATTTTACTCTCATTATCTAAAACAAAAAACATAGCAATAGAACCAGAGTAAAATTTTACTCTGGTTCTGTCAAATGAAATTAGATCAAAAACAACAAAAAACAAATAAAAAAAAAAACTAATTAATTAACAAATCAACATAACCAGAGTAAAATTTTACTCTGATTCAGCAAACAGCAAAAACACTAAATTTTACAAAATGCACATTCGTTGTTGATCTTTCAATTCATCAATATCAATTGAACAAGCTCGTCACTGCTGATTACTACTACACAAGCTACAAATGTATGAAAAAAAAACATATATACAATACTAATGATACGTATAGACGAATAATCAAGCAAACTCTATTGATTTCAGCTCTGATCTTTGTAAAAACACTACAATGGCACATTATCTGATCTCGGAATCACACATCCATAGTCAGATCTGAGTATGGGCCTTCGTTGCGGTGGTGATCGAGTATAGATTTGTGCGATCTTAGTATATATCTGAGTATTCTCTACCTCATCTGCATGCTGTTTTTCTTGAGGATCCGGCAACGATGGCGATGATCGTTTCAGATTAGTCGCCCCAGATTGTCTCGTCGGAGGTCGGAGTTGTTGGACTTCTCGATCAACTTAGACTGTGTTTAGAGGGGGAGGAGAGAGACGAGAGAGAGGGGGGGAGAAGGGAAGAAGTTTTAATTGAGGGTATAATAGTCTAATAAAATATTTAAATAATAAATTTTGTCCTTTATGTAAGATTTTATAATTATGAGGGGGTTTAGAAAGTATAATTTTTTTCTTAGTCTTTTTAACAATTAAAGGAAGGTAAAGGGGGTTTATAGCCAAATTTCCCATGGAATTATTGCTCCCCAGCGAGTGTTGCTTTGAGTACAAATTCAAAATTTGTATAGATTTTTTACCATGTACAAAGTTCGGAGCAGTTCAAAACCTTAGTTGCAACTATAATTTTGTGTTCATGCATGAAGTTGTGAGGTTTCATAAGTTTCAATATCAAACAAAATATTGTGTTGGCCCATGAACAATGTAATCATATAGATAGTAAATTATATGCCTCTTGAATGTCAATTGTTGAGAAAGGGGATTTTTCTCTATGAATAATCATAAATCTTTGGGCTCTTATAATAACAAATTGTGAAAAATGTGCGTGGAAACATTGTTCATCTTTAAAAAGCCTACTTTAACTTTGTCATCTAAATGAAACATGAGAACTAAAAATGTTCTAGATGATGACTGTTAGTTCATCAATTGCCAAAAGTCCAAGCTGTTAGAAAATGGATCAAACAATGTATATTAAGATATCCAATACCCTTATTCATGTGGAACCCCAACTTGCATGTAAAGATGTAAACAAAAATACACTGAGAGAAGTAGAATGCAAATGGAAAAATTTAAACCCAAGTCCTCTTCCAACTTGAACTCTAATATAATGTTAAATCACTAATCGATATACCATATTAAATCAAATGTTTCCAAAAGGCTCTTAATTAAATATATATTAAAATAACCTTCTACGGCACTGACAATTTTCTTGTCATAATTTTGCATACTGTAGAAGGTTATTTCCTAACAATATTGTCCCAAAAGTTTAAATTGTTAGGAAGTGATCTTAACAATGTATATCAGGCTATCCAACAATGACAACTTGTCTTTGGTCTCACATTCATATGTGCTATTGAAATTTAAATCATACAAAGTTGGTATATGTTATTTTGACATGCATTTGTTAGATCGCGACTAGTTCAAAAACTTAAGTTGTTAGAAAATGGATCAAACAATTATTGTATATCAAGCCATTTAACACCCCTCCCCACATGCAACCCATTTTCCACATGGAGATGCAACATTCATACATAGGGAGAAGAAAGAATGCATATGAGGAACAAATGCAAATAGAAAGACTTAAACCCAAGAGCTCCTCGACCTGAGCTCTAATATCATATTAGATCACTACTACTCCCAAAAGTTTAAATTGTTAAGAAATGATCCCAACAATGTATATCAAGCTATCCAACAATGATAACTTGTCTGTGGTTTCATATTCGTATGTGCCACTGAACCTTAAATCAAATAGAGTTGGTATGCCATTTTGACATTCATCTGTTAGATCATCACTAGTCCCAAAAGCCTTGTTCCAAAAGCTAAATTTGTTGGGAAATGGATCCAACAATATATATCAAGCTGTCCAACACCCTTCTTCACATGCAAACCCTTTTTGCAAGTAGAGATGCAACATTCATACATAAAGAGAAGAAAGAATTCAAATTAGGATCAAAATGGAGAAAAAATTTAACACAAGCCTTCCTCAATCTAAGCTATAATACCATGTTAGATCACAACTGGTTCCAAAAGCTTAAGCTGTTAGAAAATAGGTCTAATAATGTATATCAAGTTAAATAACTGCATCAACCATTGCCATTTGGTCCCTTTATGTGGATTTGTGCCTCCTCACCAATCAATTTACAACTTTATTTTTGTAGAAGGATGATCTTTGTACATTAAATTGTGCTTCTAGACCATCTATTTCAAAATGTTATGTTTGATTATGTTTTGAACCTCTTTCCTTTTCATTTTCTTGTTGATTTATATTGACTAAATTTCCCTCTATGCCCCTTTAGTTAGTTGAGAAGGATCCAAATGCAGCCATAGTTTTGTTTTGGAAGGCAATAAATGTTGGAGATAGGGTAGATAGTGCTCTTAAAGACATGGCAGTGGTCATGAAACAACAAGATAGGGCAGAAGAAGCAATTGAAGCTATCAATTCCTTTAGACATTGCTGCTCTAAGCAAGCTCAAGAATCATTGGACAATGTCCTCATTGACTTGTACAAGGTACGCATACAATAACTAGTAATTGTGAGAAATGATAGTTTCCATTTTTTTGTCCTTTTTGTTTTATTTCTTTTTCAATATGATTGCATTGTGTTTGAGATTTCAAGCAAATATGGTTTTTTTTTTTTTTGCCCTAATCATGAGAAAAAGTAAATGTATTTTGGGATTTAAAGGAATGATCTAATTTTGACTACCAATGGTGAAGGCTGCTTTCTCTTAGTGTTCTGGTGACATGGGTTTGAATCACATAAACAAACTCTCCTGAAATGGGGCTAAGGATTGAATACATCTCTGTAGACACCCCATTTTTGACCGACCTTAAGACTCAGACGTCACCGATTGAGCGCTCGGTGATGTTGCATACTGTGCTCGTTCAGAAGCCTCAGAGTCGCGGCCGTGCGCCCTACCTCCGGACTTCCGAACTTTCTCCTGTGCCTTGTCTCGGTTTGCGAACCAGGACTCGATTTTCTATTTTCTTTCCCGAGGAAGGAGTGGTCTGTAGGGCTATCTCTCGGTGGCGTGAGCTACTTTTCGTGGGTCAGAGGCCATTTTGCCCATTTTGAGTCCGTCTTGGCTGTGCCTCGGTTGGCCGCCTAACCATCTCCGATTTCTCGGTTCTGGCAAGTGCCTCTGTTTTATCATTCCGAGGAACGGGCCTCGATACACTTCGTGGCCAAACACCACTTTTTGCTCATGACCTATTTTCGGGACCCTAAACCGCGCGGTTTTGGTCCCCGAGCATTCATTTTGCATCGATTTTTGTTCAATTTTGGCAAGTGCCTCTGTTTTATCATTCTGAGGGACACTGTGGTTCGAGAGACCAACTTCGTGGTCGTGCACCACTCCGTGCCTATGACCCACTTTCGGCCTCGAACTGCGTGTTTCGGCTCCCGAACCTTCATTCTACATTTTGGGCTCGACCCAAACTTGAGATAGTCATATTTTGAGGTCCTTTCCATGTTTGATTAAGGACCTCTTCTGTTTGACATCTCCATCTGTCACTTGCCTTTTACCTCTTTTGGGCCTTTTGCACGGTATTTTAGGCGTACTTGTGGGCTGCGTTGGACTTGGGCGTAAACTACAAAGTGTCTTATTTTGAGCCCTCTTCAACTTTGTTGAAGGACTCTCAGCCATTTGAAACCCGTAGCTACCACTTTCCTTTTGACCATTTTTGGGAAACTTGATATGTTTTCCCTCCCTTTTTTCCCTCCATTTTCCCCCTCATTTTGTCTATATAACAGCAGCCCCAGCTGTGATTTTTAGGGTTAGAAAATCTGATTTGGGAGCTCCTCCATACAATCTCTCTCTCTATATTTAAAACACCAAAATCATTCAAGTCCCTAGCCCATTCCTTCATCAACCCTAAGCTCCACCATCACCATTCAATTTCCAGCAGCAAAGAAGGGTTCCTCAGAGGCTTAGAAGCAACTTTCATCAAGGGAAGAGGAAGCAAAAGACTTGTCTTCAAGGGTAAGCTACTAAATCCTTTTTTCTAGCATTTTCTTGCATCAATTCTTTTCCCTACTTCCTTTTTGTTTTGGGCTCCGACCCCTACTGGTTTTAGGCTTATTTTGAGCCCCTCTACAACTTTGTAGAAGGGCTCAACCTCATTTGGTGTCTCCATGATATACTTCCTTCAATATCACTCTTTAGGCCATTAATTTGCATGCTTTGTTTGGCTTTTGAGTGATCTGATTTTGAGCATACTTTATACTGTGAGTGGGATTATTTTGAGCCCCTCTTCAACATTGAAGAAGGGTTCAACCATGTTTGGTGGCTCTAGCATGCACTTCCTTTGAAATTCTTCCATTTTACCGTAAACTTGCATGCTACTTTTAGCCTATATGCATTTATTTTTGGAGTATGCTATAAACTGATTATGGGCTTATTTTGTGTCCCTCTACAACATTGTAGAAGGGACCAATCTTGTTTGGTGCTTCCATGAATGGCCTCCCTTTGTACCTCTCTTTGGCCATGTTTTGCATACCTCTTTGAGCCTATTTGGTCACTGTTTTGAGCCTTCATCAGGCTTAGAAAGTTCCTTATTTTGGTCCATTCTTCATGCTTTGTTAAGGGTTTTAGGCCATTTGATGATTGGTTTTGGCACTTCCTTTGTATTCCTCCATTTTTCCGTAAAATTGCATGTTTTGTTAGGCTTGCTTAGATTCGGATTTCAGCCTTCATCAGGCTTAGAAAATGTCTTGTTTTGGTCCATTATGCAAGTTTTATTAAGGGTCTTAAGTTGTTTGGTCATTGCTTATGATACCTCTCTTTATAGCCCTCTTTTGGCCCAATTTTGCATGCTATGTTTAGTATATCTACACACTGAATTGGAGGCTATCATCTATTGTAAATGTACATATTTTTGGTCCCTCTTTAGTTTTGTAGAACTGTTTTTTTGGGTTTGAGCATTGTAAATACCACTTGCTTTGTAATTCCCCTCTTTTCCCGTATTTTTGCATGCCATTATTGCCATATCTATGCTCACAATTTGGGCTTGTTTTGTACTGAAAAATGCTATTTTTGGGGCTGCCTTGCTACTGTTCTTGCTTTCATGTACCAATTTTGCATGCTTAGCATAGGTAGGCCATTTCTGTACTTAAAATCACATTTCAGGATGATTTCATGCGTTGATCGTCATTTTGCATCATTTCGGGGCTGTTTTCCCCTTTATTTAGCTACTGAAATTTGGTTTACATGCTTGCATATCATTTTTCATGTCATTTCATGCTTTAGTGCATTGCCTCGGTTTGCGTGCCTGTGGGCACGCACTTCGAGGCATTCCGTTTTCATTCATCGGCCTCCTATGTGAGTGGGCTGAGGCTCTCTCATGTTAGTGTAAGTCCAATTTGCATTCTGTATGCCATTTCATGCCTGTATGTCATCGCCTCGGTTTGCGTGTCCGTGGGTGCGCATTTCGAGGTATCTCATTTTAGTCCCATTGTACATCATTTTTCATGTCATTTCATGTTTTCATGCTATCATCTCGGTTTGCGTGCCCGTGGGCACGCATTTCGAGACATCTCATTTGCATAGCATTGTGCATGCTAGGATATATGTTAGTTGCATTTCACGCATATCATGCATATTGCATCGTGTTCGGGATAAGAGTTAGCCCGGGCACGGGAAACGAGGCATGTTTCGTACTCCGAGTGACGGAACGCGCCTCAATTCCCAAAGCACCGACATTCCGGATTACCCATGATGGAGTTAGGTTTTGTCATAGCATTCATATACATTCATCCTATATTGAGTTGTGCAATCCGATTCCTCGGCCATCATGCATCGAGATGCGTGATTAGTGGCACGAGGATCGAGGCATGCATATATTTGTGAAATACATTGCTATGCCCTTTCAAAGAAAATGAAGAATCAACAACCTTCAAACTTCGCAAGATTTCGAGAAAAAGTGCAAACAGAGGCTAATCGGGCATCCGATTTCCGCGCCTTTCAAAGATACATCATCTATCAGAAGCGAGGCAGTCCCTGGCTTGCATGCCAGTTTTACTTCTTTTATAATTAATTTGTTAATTAATTAGAATCTGTTTATTCGGATTGTATATTCTTTCATTCGGATCAGATATTTATTCGGACCCTCTGTAATAAGGGTGTGTGAGTGTGATGTATGTCTTCCAACCCCATTTCTTTTCCCTTTTATTTATCCGCTACAATGGTTAGATATAGGGCATATTTCAATTAACATACAAAGATGACAAAGATGTTTGCATCATTCATCTGTTTTTGCATGCATCATACAAACTGCACCTGTGTTTCAATTCCAAATTGAATACGTGTTAGTTGTAGCATCATCATATGCCATCTTTAGAGTAGCCGAGCCTGCTATAGTTCGCATCTTTGCATGTGTTACATTAGGCATTTCAGTATATTTAGGATCATGCATGATTTCTAATCAGTTTTCTGTTTTGGCTTGGAGTACTCGGTGAGTTTTATGCTTTAGCATCCTTGCATGCGTGTGAGTGTTGCCAGGATAGCATGCTTGCCATGAGGCTAAATGCTTATGTGATATAACTGCCTTGAATGCCTGTGGGTGGAGGTTGAGTTATTTGAATTGGGACAATGCATTGACTGTTTGTTTTAAGCCCACTAGATAGTGGCAACATCACTGTTTTCTAAGCCCACCCGAGGGTGGCAAATCCGTATTTTAGCCTACCTGCGGGTAGCACCATCACACTATTTTCAAACAAACAAACATGAAATGTTTTGTTCCAATTCAGACGGCCCAGTCTATACTTGTTTGTCATGAGCATCACATAGTAATCTAGGCTAATAACCGAATAAGAACTCACAATGTTTTCAAAACAGATATCATGGTTAGTAGAGACCGGTCTTGACCGGCGAGAGGGTGCTCACGATGTGACCTTCCCTAATCGTACCAAGTTCCCGAGCCAACTTTGGTGATAGCGGACGTGGCCTTTGGCACCGAGTTAGGGTTTCCTAAATTTCCCATTTAAAAAAAATATTTAGGTGGCGACTCATTATCCGCAAAGCAGTCCATGTTTGGCACTTCTTTCAAAAATCTTTTTTCTTCAAAACGATTTGCAGAGTTGGACTCTTTGGTTGATGAACCATAACAAAATCGAGTCCGAATGCGAGGCCTCATGGGCGTTATTTGGCGACGGGATTTAGAGAACTTGACTCGAACTCATGACATCTGTTTTGACTACACTTGTGTGTTTCTTTGCATTGCATTTGCATTGGTGCGCCTAGGACACCGTGGTTTGCCATATGCCATTCTCGACGATTCTTGGAGGCTTGTCTTGTCAAGTCATCTCCGTAAGGCTGATCGGCTCTGGGCTCTGACAGCATAGGAACACAAACCCCGGTTTTACCGGGGCACCCTTTTTTGACCATTCGACCTAGTGCATATTCGGATCCGTAGTGACCATTCCAAACTAGGACAGGTTGCTTACCCGTTTATAGGTTGTTTGAAGGCGTAGTGAAACCCTAGCTCGACAAAATAGGACGGAAACCCTACCCCAACATAGGGGTGTTTTGGCTCTCACTTATCTCGCTATGTGCTTGTTAGAGTGCGTCTCACAGGAATGCATGTATCACTATGAGTTTGGGCATCAGTGCGGGCACGATTCAAGATTTAGATTGAGGGTATCGATTTGAGGCCGAATTTTGGGAGAATGCGAGAGAGCACACTCATTCGGTTTTGTTCAGATTCTGTTTCTAGTGAAATTAGGAGATCTCAGTCCGCTTTTCTTTTGCTAGGTAGTCCCGAACTATAGCTCGATATCCCCGAGGTTCATCAAACTTGTACCGATAGACTTTGTCGGTCGAGATTCAAGGGCCATCGTTGTTCGATCCGTGGCCCTTATCCACTCCACGAGGTCTCAGTTTCTACTGCAGGGATAGATATACCAGTCAGTTAGATGGATCAGCAGAACACGTCAGGAATGGAGGCCATGATGCGTCAGATGCAAGAAAGTATAAAGCTCATGCAGGAGAACGCCGTCCGCCAAGCGGACTTTTCCAAGCAGCAGGCTGCAATCATGGCTCAACAAGCCGAGCTCATCACTAGGTTGCAACAGCAGAACGGAGCATCTGCTTCGCATCAAGCTCCTCCACCACCAGGGGTTCAGACACCCAGGGAAACACCCAATGTCCAGGAAGGTACGGACATTCCGGTAGGGCCTGCTCCGCCTCCAATTTTACCCCAGCTATCCAAAGCACCTACCAATCCGCCGAACTCTCCTTTCGAGTTTGAAGTCGACCCTACAGCGTTGAAATTAAGCAAACTTGAGAAGATGTTTAAGAAATCTCAAGGAGTTAACTCCATCACGGACATTGGAGATGGATATACTGATTCGGTGGTGACATTGCCGGACCGGTTCAAGATGCCTCACATTGACCGTTTTGACGGGTCAGGAGATCCCATGGTCCACCTGAGTTTGTTTTCAGATGTTCTGCGCCCGATGGGCTTGACAAGAGTACAGAAGCTCTCCCTTTTTGGCAGGACCCTGTCGGGTGTTGCGGCCATCTGGTACGCCAAATTGGAGGATTCAGTGAAACGGTTTGAGGAGATGGCCGAGGCCTTCGCCGCACAATATTCATACAATACCAGATTGAGATCACAACCCGTGATCTCGAGGCGACGAGCAAGAACCGAAGAGAGCTTCAATTCGTGGTCGGTGGAGGGCCAAGGCTTCAATGATGACCATTAGGCCAGCGGATAAGGATCAAATACGGATGGTTGTCGCAACCTCCACCCAAACTAATCGCAGAAATGATCGTGCTCCCTTCCCTACCTTTTCAGATTTGCATGAGATGGGAGTACAGACGAGGATGCCATGAAGCAGGCCTTATTGACCAGAGAAAGAGCAACCTAGGCGGCGTTTTCCGCAATTGAATGTGACCACTAGTGGTGATGCAAGATCTTAAGTGGGCATGGTCACTACCACCACATCAAGAAAGGCTACCCCATTCACCGGCAAGGGAGTAACTCACAGACGGCCAAATATCCACCCCGAGTCAAGAGGGTTTTCACTCCACTTCATATGCCTCTCCAAAGGCTCTAGAGGTCTTACTCCGGAAGGACATTTGAAACCGTGGAACAACGGCCCCTACCCGATCTTATCCTCGCAAAGCATGACCAGACTAAAGCCTACCATCAGCAAACCGGACATGACACCGACAGTTGCTTTCGTCTGCGCCATGATGTACAAGATCTGTTTGACAAAGGGGTCATTGCTGCACCAGGTCCTGCAAAGTCTATCGGCACTTGATCAGTAAACTTGTGGGGGATAATGCGATATGATCGGGGGATAAACCACCTTTACTCGGAATGGCACGCCTGCTTTTGAGCGATGCAAATACTAGTTTTTGTACTTTCTAGCTTGGGTATTGAGCCAGTTCCATTGTTTTGTTTAGAGTCTGTCTCTTTGTTTTGAGTCAGTCTTTTTGGTTAAGGTTTGTCTTGTTGTATCGAGTCAGTCCTGTTACGTAGGAGTCGGGTGATTCTGGGGGTGTTACCTCGGACATTACCATTTTGTTTTGTGTTTGTCTTTTCGTTTTGTTTTGAGTCTGTTTCTGCCAGGGAGCCAGTAATGCCAACAGATTTGAATCAAACAAAGAAGGCCCGATGATTTCCACGCGTGATTTGCTAGTTGTGCTTGGGATTTGAATGAAATGGCGGTGCATTCCACCTCTCAAGTCATTGTAACGACCTAAGTTTTTCAAAAACTTTTTGAACACTGCGGTGAAAACGAAGAGGAAGGAATTCCTCGGGATTTGCAAAACTTTGATCAAATGAGAGAAAGAGAGGCATGTTAAGCCCTTAATGATTGCGATCATGCTTGTTAATATGAGTACTGTGAAGGACCCTAGCTTTGATCCAGATGGGTCCTACATCGTCTTCGATTTGTCGCTTTCTTAAAAACTTTCAAAAAATGTTTTGCGCGGTCCTGCGAAGACATGTGCAGAATCGCTCTTGAGATTGTGCAGCCTAGGATCGCTCTCAGCCTCAAGACTCAACCCCTTTTGCTTCGGACCTTGAACTTGAATTTAGAAGGTTCAGCGTCGACCACGATGTAAGGCTGCGTGGCGATTTGAAGCGACCCTCGAACAAGAGGTACCAAGGTCGATCAAGAAGGTCGACCTCATCGAAGAAGCTTGCAAGGCTAGGCGAAGCACCCTCGAACTAGGGGTAAAAATATCCGATGTGCTCGAAGAACCAAAGGTGGATCTTTCAGAAGTCAATACAACCACTCTCACGGATATAGAGGGCTTCAATCTCGTAACCATTTGGCATGGATGGTTACATTTTACCCTTTGAGAGGCTCATTGGGCGAAAACCCGAAAGGGCGACCAGCAAAAGTTAGAGCGAGACAAGAAAAATATATATACAAAATGCAAAAGAAAAAATGCAAAGATACAAAAAATGCAAAAAAAAAAAGAAAAGAAAAGAAAAGCAAAAAAAAAACAAAAAAGAAGAAGAAGAAAAGAATGAAAAGAAAAGAAAAAAAAAAGAGAAGAAAAAGAAAAAAAGAACAAAGCTCGCAAGGTCGAAAACCTGCAACAGGCGCCTTGGCAAAAGTTAGAGCATAAAAAGGAGAGGTTAAATACCCGAGTGTACCTTAACCCCGAACTATGTAAGGCTTGATTCCTATCTTTGGGATACGTAGGCAACTTCATTCTGAAGTCCAGCCATAAACAATTCAAAATTCAATTATGTCCATGCGATGGTTTTGATCATCTTTTGCCTTCTCTGTATCTGAGAGTCTGGTTGTGTTCATCGCTCTGAGGACTGACTACAATGCGCTGCGGTGCCATTCAAACAAGAGGCAACTTTCCGTTGCCATTTAATGCGCTGCGGCATCATCCAAACAAGGGGCAACTTTCCGTTGCCATCCAATGCGCCACGGTGCCGTACAAACAAGGAGCAACTTTCCGTTGCCATGCAGCTCTCTACAAGTACGGGGCAATTTTCCTTTGGATCCAAGGTTGTGCATCTCAGGAGTAGGTTTCATGCTCATTGAGCAAATGACCGTGTGCAAAAATAGTTTTTTGAGAATTTTTACTGAGGTTGGCTAATTTTCTCGAAAAATCATTCTATCTTTTCTAAAATTGGACCATTTCTTGGATCCAAAAAAGGAAACTTTTCAGTGCTCATAGCCTGATTTGCATGATTTCAAATCAGAAACTGAACAAACATGTTAATCTAACTCTCATTTTGGTCAAAATTGTTTTAGTAGAAAGCCAAAAACAAAAAAAGGTCGAAATGATGAACTAGGGCACTGATTGAGTCAGCTTCTGTTTTTTCCTCGTTGTCAATGCATTTGCCAAAAAAAAGGGCACTCTACCTGCCAGGAAAGGGCACAACAAAGGGCCAAAAGCTCCCTCATCCTTCGAGCAACGAGGTATCAAGCCAAGAATGGATCAGGATATTCCACTCCCTCATCTAGACGGATCTGATCATGTCCAAACTCCCCAGCAGAGCATCGTCAACCGATGTCAGCTGCAGATTCGCTACACACCCAAATGTAGTGCAACCCCTCTGTGGGAGGAATTCACTAGCTGTGAGCGGAAGAAAGAAGAATCTAGCTGAATGCTAGGGGCACGAGCCCACAACTTGCTGTTTATCCATCCACCACCCAGGGGAGGGATTAAAAAATGAGAGATTGAAGAATAGAGAGATGTGCGATGAGAAAAAAAAGTGAGAAAAGGGCTTTTTCAGAAAACTAGAGATTGAGTGCCAAGTGATGTGAGAATCACAAGTGAGAAAGGGAAACACTACCGTGAAACAGGCTCCTGCACGCCTGAGTGTCGTGTCTTTTTGTTTGTCTCATTTCATCCGCGTGTCTCGTTGTGTTTAGGTCGTTTACCTTTTGTTTTTGTGTTGAGTTGTTTTGGTGCGGTTGTAGGCTTTATACCCTTGAGAATCCTTTTCTCATTTTCAAAAAATAAAATCATTTTGTGCTCGTTCTCCACATTTGTGCAAAATGTAATTTGTTCTTTCATAAAACCGCAGGATTCAACTCAGTCATATGAGAACAGAGAACCGACCTATCTAAGCTATAATGGTTCAAAGCAAAAGAGGAAAATGTCGCATTTGAGTTTGTTCCAACTTCAAGAAGCTCGAGATCGCATTCCGTATGCACCTTGTCGTCTTGTCAATGCTCCGTGAGTGTGCCTCTACCTCAAGCTCAAGATCAAGTCGCCTCAAGCGAATGGCGATCGGAAGTGCTCTCCTCGAGTATCGCTTCGGTGCGAGGACATCTTGGCCGTGTTTGCAATGAGTTCCTAGGAGACCAAGAAACTAGAGTTCGAATGGTTGCCTAGAACGCAAAGGTTCGATTTCGAGACTAAAGTCTGGTTTAAATACGAGGCGTGCGAAATCAGATGGAAGCCCCATAGGTTGAGTGTATGCACCTCAATCACGGATCTTGAACCAACCTAGTCTGTCACCCCATTGGAGAATAGGAAAGTTGTGAAAATGATCAGAAAACAAAGTAGTGGCTCCTACATGCAGATATTGTTATTTGTTAGCATTCCTGAGCCTTTGTACTGTGAGTTCAAGGTAAAGTGTTCGAAGAGCACGAGGGGAGATCCCCGTCGGAGCAGAGCGGTTCACCGCCACTCACTTCATGAGGTGCTTTCTAAAGCGCCGCTTTGTCCATTTATTGCTTCCCATAAGCATCATGCATTGTAATACATTGTACTTGTCAAAGTTTCTTTCTCAGTCATGCACGATATTGTATGTACGGATCATTCAAAGAAGTTCCGTTTGAGATCATTCACTTAGTGTATCAATCACACTTCTTTCATTTTCTGTATCTATCACACACATTCTCACTTAGTGTATCAATCACACTTCTTTCATTTTCTATATCTATCACGCCATTATCGGTTAGTGTATCAATCACACTTCATTCATTTTGTGTATCACATACACATTCTCATTTTGTGTATCTATCATGCACATATTCGCTTTTGTGTATCTATTACACTCTCACGTATTAATCACACTTCACTCATTTTGTGTATCTATCACATACATTCTCGCTTTTTTGTATCACACTTCATTGGTTCAAGATATCTATCATACTCTGCTCACTAAGTGCATCTATCACACTTCGTGTTCACTTTTAGTGTATCAATCACACTGCTCACATAGTGCATCTATCATACTTTGTGTTCTCATTCAAGATATATCTATCATACTGCTCACATAGTGCATCTATCACACTTTGTGTTCGCTTAGTATATCTATCATACTTTGTTCACTAAGTGCATCTATCACACTTTGTGTTTGCATTTGTATCAATCACACTCTGCTCACATAGTGCATCTATCACACTTTGTGTTTGCATTAGGTGTATCAATCACACTGCTCACATAGTGCATCTATCACACTTTGTGTTTGCATTCAGTATATCTATCATACTCTGTTCACTAAGTGCATCTATCACACTTCGTGTTCACTTTTAGTGTATCAATCACACTCTGTTCACATAGTGCATCTATCACACTTTGTGTTTGCATTCAGTGTATCAATCACACTCTGTTCACATAGTGCATCTATCACACTTTGTGTTTGCATTCAGTATATCTATCATACTCTGTTCACTAAGTGCATCTATCACACTTCGTGTTCACTTTTAGTGTATCAATCACACTGCTCACATAGTGCATCTATCACACTTTGTGTTTGCATTCAGATATCTATCACACTGCTCACATAGTGCATTTATCACACTTTGTGTTCTCATTCAAGATATCTATCATACTGCTCACATAGTGCATCTATCACACTTTGTGTTCGCTTTTAGTATATCTATCATACTTTGTTTACTAAGTGCATCTATCACACTTTGTGTTTGCATTGTATCAATCACACTGCTCACATAGTGCATCTATCACACTTTGTGTTTGCATTCATGTATCAATCATACTGCTCACATAGTGCATCTATCACACTTTGTGTTTGCATTCAAGATATCTATCATACTGCTCACTAAGTGCATCTATCACACTTCGTGTTCACTTTTAGTGTATCAATCACACTCTGTTCACATAGTGCATCTATCACACTTTGTGTTTGCATTCAGTATATCTATCATACTTTGTTCACTAAGTGCATCTATCACACTTCGTGTTCACTTTTAGTGTATCAATCACACTCTGTTCACATAGTGCATCTATCACACTTCGTGTTCACCTTTAGTGTATCCATCACACTTTGCTCACTTTGTTCATATAGTGTATCAATCACACTTTGTTCATATAGTGTATCAATCACACATACTCGCTTTGTATCTATCACACTATGCCTACCTTGTGTATCAATCACACACACTTACTTTGTGTATCAATCACACACGCTCACACTCGTTTTGCTTTGTGTATTTATCACACATGTTTGTCCACTTAGTGTATCCATCACACTTTGTTCACTTTTGTGTATCTCACACATGTTCATGAAGAATCCCCAATTTACAAACCGCTTGCTTATAAGTCCAATCTTCCAACCGGCGTGGCGTGTAAGTCCAATTGTCAAAATCTTCTTGCATATCACTTTGCATTTTGCCCCTTTGGGCATGCGCACATCTTTGTCTCTGTCTTTGTCTAAGTCTTGGCCTTGTCAAAATGGGTCGTCTCTGGCTTTGACATTCACTCCGCCATTGTTATGACTTCGAGTTCACAAAGAGGGGCAATCAGAGACACCCCATTTTTGACCGACCTTAAGACTGGAGCGTCACCGATTGAGCTTCGGTGATGTTGCATATTGTGCTCGCTCAAGCCTCAGAGTCGGCGCCCTACCTCCGGACTTGAACTTTCTCTGTGCCTTGTCTCTTTCTCTATTTTCTTTTCCCGAGGGAGGGGTCCCAGAGGCTATCTCTCGATGGCCGTGAGCTACTTTTTCGTGGCCAGAGGCCATTTTGTCCATTGCCTCGGTAACCATCTCCGATTTCTGGTTCTTGGCAAGTGCCTCTGTTTTATCATTCCGAGGAACACTGGGGCCTCGATACCCGCCGTGGCGAACACCACTTTCGGTGCTCATACCTATTTTCGGGACCTGAACCGCGGTTTTGGTCCCCGAGCATTCATTTTGCATCGATTTTGTTCAATTTTGGCAAGTGCCTCTTTTATCATTCGAGGGACAGTGGTTCGAGACCAACTTCGTGGTCGTGCACCACTCCGGTGCCTATGACCCACTTTCGGGGCCTCGAATGCGTGTTTCGGCTCCCGAACCTTCATTCTACATTTTTGGGCTCGACCCAAACTTGAGATAGTCATATTTTGAGGTCCTTTTCATGTTTGATTAAGGACCTCTTACTGTTTGACATCTCCATCTGTCACTTGCCTTTTTACCTCTTTTTGGGCCTTCTTGCACGGTATTTTAGGCATACTTGTGGGCTGCGTTGGACTTGGGCGTAAACTACAAAGTGTCTTATTTTGAGCCCCTCTTCAACTTTGTTGAAGGACTCTCAGCCATTTGAAACCCGTAGCTACCACTTTCCCTTTTGGCCATTTTGGCGGAAACTTGATATGTTTTCCTCCCTTTTTTCCCTCCATTTTCCCCCTCATTTTGTCTATATAACAGCAGCCCCAGCTGTGATTTTTAGGGTTAGAAAATCTGATTTGGGAGCTCCTCCATACAATCTCTCTCTCTATATTTAAAACACCAAAATCATTCAAGTCCCTAGCCCATTCCTTTATCAACCCTAAGCTCCACCATCACCATTCAATTTCCAGCAGCAAAGAAGGGTTCCTCAGAGGCTTAGAAGCAACTTTCATCAAGGGAAGAGGAAGCAAAAGACTTGTCTTCAAGGGTAAGCTACTAAATCCTTTTTTTCTAGCATTTTCTTGCATCAATTCTTTTCCCTACTTCCTTTTTGTTTTGGGCTCCGACCCCTACTGGTTTTGTGGTTATTTTGAGCCCCTCTACAACTTTGTAGAAGGGCTCAACCTCATTTGGTGTCTCCATGATATACTTCCTTCAATATCACTCTTTAGGCCATTAATTTGCATGCTTTGTTTGGCTTTTGAGTGATCTGATTTTGAGCATACTTTATACTGTGAGTGGGATTATTTTGAGCCCCTCTTCAACATTGAAGAAGGGTTCAACCATGTTTGGTGGCTCTAGCATGCACTTCCTTTGAAATTCTTCCATTTTACCGTAAACTTGCATGCTACTTTTAGCCTATATGCATTTATTTTTGGAGTATGCTATAAACTGATTATGGGCTTATTTTGTGTCCCTCTACAACATTGTAGAAGGGACCAATCTTGTTTGGTGCTTCCATGAATGGCCTCCCTTTGTACCTCTCTTTGGCCATGTTTTGCATACCTCTTTGAGCCTATTTGGTCACTGTTTTGAGCCTTCATCAGGCTTAGAAAGTTCCTTATTTTGGTCCATTCTTCATGCTTTGTTAAGGGTTTTAGGCCATTTGATGATTGGTTTTGGCACTTCCTTTGTATTCCTCCATTTTTCCGTAAAATTGCATGTTTTGTTAGGCTTGCTTAGATTCGGATTTCAGCCTTCATCAGGCTTAGAAAATGTCTTGTTTTGGTCCATTATGCAAGTTTTATTAAGGGTCTTAAGTTGTTTGGTCATTGCTTATGATACCTCTCTTTATAGCCCTCTTTTGGCCCAATTTTGCATGCTATGTTTAGTATATCTACACACTGAATTGGAGGCTATCATCTATTGTAAATGTACATATTTTTGGTCCCTCTTTAGTTTTGTAGAACTGTTTTTTTGGGTTTGAGCATTGTAAATACCACTTGCTTTGTAATTCCCCTCTTTTCCCGTATTTTTGCATGCCATTATTGCCATATCTATGCTCACAATTTGGCCTTGTTTTGTACTGAAAAAATGCTATTTTTGGGGCTGCCTTGCTACTGTTCTTGCTTTCATGTACCAATTTTGCATGCTTAGCATAGCCGTAGGCCATTTCGGGTACTTAAAATCACATTTCAGGATGATTTCATGCGTTGATCGTCATTTTGCATCATTTCGGGGCTGTTTTCCCCTTTATTTAGCTACTGAAATTTGGTTTACATGCTTGCATATCATTTTTCATGTCATTTCATGCTTTAGTGCATTGCCTCGGTTTGCGTGCCTGTGGGCACGCACTTCGAGGCATTCCGTTTTCATTCATCGGCCTCCTATGTGAGTGGGCTGAGGCTCTCTCATGTTAGTGTAAGTCCAATTTGCATTCTGTATGCCATTTCATGCCTGTATGTCATCGCCTCGGTTTGCGTGTCCGTGGGTGCGCATTTCGAGGTATCTCATTTTAGTCCCATTGTACATCATTTTTCATGTCATTTCATGTTTTCATGCTATCATCTCGGTTTGCGTGCCCGTGGGCACGCATTTCGAGACATCTCATTTGCATAGCATTGTGCATGCTAGGATATATGTTAGTTGCATTTCACGCATATCATGCATATTGCATCGTGTTCGGGATAAGAGTTAGCCCGGGCACGGGAAACGAGGCATGTTTCGTACTCCGAGTGACGGAACGCGCCTCAATTCCCAAAGCACCGACATTCCGGATTACCCATGATGGAGTTAGGTTTTGTCATAGCATTCATATACATTCATCCTATATTGAGTTGTGCAATCCGATTCCTCGGCCATCATGCATCGAGATGCGTGATTAGTGGCACGAGGATCGAGGCATGCATATATTTGTGAAATACATTGCTATGCCCCTTTCCTGCTCTCTGTTGCAGCAAAATGAAGAATCAACAACCTTTCGAAACTCGGCGCGCATTTCGAGAAAAAGTGCAAACAGAGGCTAATCATGGATTTCAAGGCCAAAGATACATCATCTATCGAAGCGAGGCACGGCTTGCATGCCGCTTTACTTTTTTATAATTAATTTGTTAATTAATTAGAATGCTTATTCGGATCAGTATATTCTTTCATTCGATCAGATATTTATTCGGACCCTCTGCGCGAGGGCACAACTGTAATAAGGGTGTGTGAGTGTGATGTATGTCTTCCAACCCCCATTTCTTTCTCCCTTTTATTTATCCGCTACAATGGTTAGATATAGGACATATTTTAATTAGCATACATGACATGTTTGCATCATTCATCTGCTTTTGCACGCATCATACAACCGCACTGTGTTTCAATTCCAAATTGAATACGTGTTAGTTGTAGCATCATCATATGCCATCTTTAGAGTAGCGCTATAGTTCGCATCTTTGCATGTGTTACATTAGGCATTTCAAGATATTTAGGATCATGCATGATTTCTAATCGGTTTGTTTTGGCTTGGAGTACTCGGTGAGTTTTATGCTTTAGCATCCTTGCATGTGAGTGTTGCGGATAGCATGCTTGCCATGAGGCTAAATGCTTATGTGATATAACGCCTTGAATGCTTGTGGGTGGAGGTTGAGTTATTTGAATTGGGACAATGCATTGATCGTTGTTTTTAAGCCCACTAGATAGTGGCAACATCATTTTCTAAGCCCACAGGGTGGCAAATCCGTATTTTAGCCTACTGCGGGTAGCACCATCACACTATTTTCAAACAAACAAACATGAAATGTTTTGTTCCATCTGCACGGCCCCATTTATACTTGTTTGTCATGCGAGCATCACATAGTAATCTAGGCTAATAACCGGAATAAGAACTCACAATGTTTTCAAAAACAGATATCATGGTTAGTAGAGGCCGGTCTTTGACCGGGCGAGAGGGGGTGCTCACGATGTGACCTTCCCTAATCATACCCAAGTTCCCGAGCCAACTTTGGTGATGACGGACACGTGGCCTTTGGCACCGAGTTAGGGTTTCCTAAATTTCCCATTTTAAAAAAATATTTAGGTGGCGACTCTGTTATCTGGCAAAGCAGTCCATGTTTGGCACTTCTTTCAAAAAATCTGTTTTTCTTCAAAACGATTTGCCAGAGTTGGACTCTTTGGTTCAGATTTAGAACCGCAACAAAATCGAGTCCGAACTGTAGCGAGGCCCCCCGCAGGCGTTGTTACAATCTCGCTCTCACCAGACCCAATTTAAGTACAAGCCTTGTGCACGGGGTTGCTCTTTATTGATTCTCATGGCGAAGTCTGTATTGTAGACTAGAAAATTATGTGTGCAAGTTCCACCTTGAACATGATAAATGAATGAAGTTTAGCTTTGAAAAACAAATTAGTATATGTATATTTCCTAGGTAAATCTACATTTTTTTTTATTATAGAAAACTTTTGTAGACACCCCATTTTTGACCGACCTTAAGACTCAGACGTCACCAACTGAGCGCTCGGTGATGTTGCATATTGTGCTCGCTCTGAGGTTTCAGAGTCTCGGCTGCGAGCCTTGCCTCTAGACTTCCGGGCTCTTTTATGCTTTGCCTCAGTTTACGAATCGAGTCCCGTTTTCTCTGTTTTCTCTTCCCGAAGGGAAGGAGAGGTCTCGTAGACCATCTCTCAGTGGCCGTAGGTTACGTTTCGTGGTCGTAGGCCATTTTTCTCGTTTGGAGCCTAGTTCTTGGTTTTCAGAGCCGTCGGTCGTGCGCCTCGGTTCGGGACCACTTAACTACCTCTGTTTGCTCCGGTTTTTGGTACACACCTTGTCTCCTCTCTTTTGAGAGACACTGTGGCCCGGGAGACCACCTTCGTGGTCGAACGCCACTTCCGGTGCCTAACAGCTTGTTTTCGGGGCCCCGAACTGCGTGTTTTGGCCCCCTAACCTTTGTTTTGCATCCATCTTGGTCCATTTTTGGCAGGGACCTTATTTTCATTGTTAGAAAGCTTGTAGGAGGGTGGTAGATCAGCAATTTTTCTTAAAAAATAGCTTTTTTTTGGTCAAAAGTGGTTCAACATGAATCTGGGAAGGAGAAAAAAATCTACGCGGCTTCACCGAAACGGGCATAACTCTTTACACAGGAGGAATTAAGATATGAGGCCACCACCGTTGGAAAGTTTACTTCCGGGGCTTCATTTTACACTCAAGAATCTCCTAAGGACAAGTCCGGACGGGGGAGATATGGTTGGTTAAAGTAGGGGATCAATCCGGTTGGACAAAATCTGCGCGGCTTCACCAAAACTGGCATAACTTTTTTCACAGGAGGAATTTTAATGCAAGGTTTACTGCATTGGAAAGCTAACTTCAAGGGCTACATGGACGACCAGCATTAGGGCTTGAACCTTTTGACCCCTGGTCGGCCGACCACTTAAACTAGTCGGCCTACCACCTTGCCTGGTCGGCCGACCACCTTGGCCCTTTTGAACTGGTCGGCCATTTTTGTCTCCGTGAGTGTATTCCAACTGTGCCAGCTATTTTTTACTTGACCCACTGTCCGAGGGGTTGTCCTTGTTTTGGTCCATTTAAGGTGGTTTTGCACCATTTGCTTAGTTGCCAAAGGAAGTTTGACCCTTTGGTCAAGCTTCTTGAGGAAGCTTGACCCTTTTGGTTTAGCTTCCTCAAGAAGCTCGATCCCTTTGGTCAAGCTTCCCTTAGAAGCTTTGAACCTCTCTCTTGGCTTCTCCAAGAAGCCTTATCCCTCTCCCTCTATAAAGCCAAGCCTCCATCACCATTTGCAAGGGTTAGAAGAAAAAACCAGCTGGAGCATTTGCATACAATCCTCCATATCTCTCTCATCCAAGCCTCAAAACACCCTTGTCCTTGCACCATTTACACACCAACTCATAGCCTACCACTTCCATCGTCCATTCCAACACCTTCGAGGTCATTTGCAGAGGTTGAAAGCTCACCAACTTGGTCCAGAAGCTGCTGGAGGTCGGCTCTACAAGGGTAAGTCCTCATTTTCCCTTTTCTAGCCTTATTTTGCTTCATATCTTAGCCCCTTTTTCTTGCATTTTTGGGCTTCGAGCTAAACTGGAAAAGATCTTATTTTGAGCTCATCTTCAACTTTGTTTAAGAAAACTTTGCTGTTTGAAGTCATCTACTCCCCCTTTGTGCTTTATCTCTCTTTTAGGGCTTATTTTGTATGATATATTAGCCTTATTTTTGAGCATTTCTGGGATTCGACCTAAACTGTAAAGTATCTTATTTTGAGCCCCTCTTCAACTTTTTTGAAAGGCTCTTTTTCTGTTTGGGGCCATCTACTTCCCCTTACCCTCTATCTCTCTTTTAGGGCTATTTTTGCATCATATTTTAGCCTTACTTGTGAATATTTTTGAGATATGCTATAAACTGGAAAAAGTCTTGTTTTGACCTCCTCTTTAAGTTTTCTTGAGGTCGCTTTTCTGTTTGGAGTCATCTCCTTCCTTGCATGCTTCATTCCCATATGCTTTGAGCCATGCATTTGAGCATTTGCATTAGCCTTGTTTTGGCCTCTTAGCTACTGAAATCTAGCGGATTTTCAGTGGCTTTGATGAGGTTTTGAGCCTTGAAATCATAGAGGGGTGACCCTCTCACCCCTCATTCTCTTTACTAGCATGTTTGACTTTCCAAAGGGACCCTATTTTGCATACATTGAAGTCACTTTCCAGGCCTCATTCTGAGGGTTTTGAGGTCTGCCTTGGCTCTTTTCGAGACCCTTTCGGCTATATTTCATGTCTATGATGCATGTGTAGAGAAATCCCATTCGAGGCCTTTCAAAGAGGCCTTTCTTTGCATGTTTCCGAGACTGATTCCAGGGCCTATTTGGTGGGTTTTAGGGCTGTCATAACCCATTTCCAGAGTTGGTTTGGTCTTGCTAAGTGTCTATCTTGTATGTGCTTAATAACCTCTTGTATGGCCCTCTAAAGGAGCTCATCATTTTGGCATGCATTGGCTGCATTTCAGTGATTATTTGAGCATATTTTGGCATGTTTTATTCATTGATTTTTTCTGGTTTGATGAGTTTTCATACGCTTCATATACATGCCATGTAAACCATGTTTGCTAGTCAAAGTTGCATGCTATTTTAGTCCATCATGCTAGCATCTTTTGGTCATGCTTTGAACTAGAAATATTTATGTTTTGGAACTGTCTTGGCTCTGTCTTTGTGCTTCATAGTCAAATAATGCATGCTTTGTATAGCTATAAGTCAATACATGTGCCTAGTTTTGAATTTCGAGGCTCATCTCATGCATCGGGTGCCATGTTTCCATATTTTGGGACCTTTTAGCATCATGTTTCAGTGCTGGAATTTACATGTTTGAATGCCATGCTTCATCCTTGCCATGCCTTGTTAGAGTTGCATGCTGTGCCTTAGGTTCGGTCCTCGGTTTGCGTGCATGTGTGCACGCATCTCGGTAGTCTCATTTGCATCTAATGGCCGCTGATGTGGGTGTGGCTGAGGTCCACTCATATTAGTGTAAGCCCATATTGCATTGTGTATGCCATATTAGTCCATAGCATTGTGTATGCTAGGTTGTATGTTAGAGCATTGTGAATGCCATGTTATATCGAGCAGTGTGTATGCCAGTTCATAGCATTGCGTATGTTAGGTTGTATGTTAGTCGCATTTATGCATGTCATGCATATTGCATCGTGCTTGGGATAGGAGTTAGCCCAAGCACGGGAAATGAGGGACGTTTTGTACTTCAAGTGATGGAACGTGTCTCAATTTTCGGTCACCGACACTCCGGATTAACCATGATGGAGTCTCGGTCTTGTTGTGTTTTCATGTGCATTCATTTCATATTGAGTCGTGCAATTCGACTCCTCGGCCATCATGCATCGAGATGCGTGATTGGTGGCACGAGGATCGAGGACTACACTCTCTGAAGAGTAGTCATGCATACATATGTGAAAATACTTTGCCATGTCCCTTTCTTGCCCTCTGTTGCAGCAAATCAGAAATCTGCAGCCTTCTAGAGCTTTGCACAACATTCCGGCATTAATTGCAAACAGAGACGAATAGGGGCATCGCAATGGATTTCCGCGCCAGGCAACTCAAGTATGCATCATTCATCATTCGGAACAGGGCTGAGGCGGTCCATGGATTTGCATGCTAATTTACTTGCTTTCCTAGATTAATTTGTTAATTAATTAGGGTTTTGTACTTATTCGGACTGTATTATTTATTCGGGACTGTATTATTTATTCAGACCCTCCGAGTGAGGGCACAATTGTAATAAGTGCGTGTGTGTGTGTGTTGTATGTCTTCCAATCCCACGTCTTTCTCCCTTTTATTTACCAGCTTATGATGGTTAGATTAGGGTATGTTTCAATTAGCATACTTATGACAACATGTTTGCATCATTCATTTGTATTGCATGCACCGGGCTCGGCGTATCATACTAACTGCATTTGTATTTCAATTTCAAATTGAATATGTGTTAGCTGTAGCATCATCATATGTCATCTTAGAATAGCCGAGCCTATCTTAGTTGCATTCATGTATGTGTTGCATTAGGCATCTCAGCATAGTTAGGATCATGTATTGATTTCTAATATAGCTTCTGTTTTGGCTTGGAGTACTCGGTAAGTGTTTATGCTTTAGCATCCTTGCATGCGTGTGAGTGACTGCCATGATAGCATGCTTACCATAAGGCTAACTGCTTATGTGATATATCTGCCTGAATGCCTGTGGGTGAAGGTTGGATTATCTGGATTGGAACAAATCATCAACTGTGAGTTCTAAGCCCACTAGATAGTGGTAAAACCATCTTTTCTAAGCCCACCCAAGGGTGGCAAAATTTGCATTTTTAGCCTACTTGCGAGTAGCAAACCACTTTCTAAACAAACAAGAAATGTTTTGTTCCAATTCAGGCGATCCAGTCTATGCTTGTATGCTGCGAGCATCACATAGTAAATCTAGGCTAATAATCGGGATAAGAACGCATAATGCTTTCAAAACTGGATATCATGGTTAGTAGAGGCCGATCTTTGATCGGGCAAGTGGGGGTGCTCACGAAGTGACCTTTCCCAATCATACCCAAGTTCCCGAGCCGAGGCAACTTTGGTGATGACGGACACGTGGCCTTAGGCAACGAGTCAGGGTTTCCTAATTTCTCCAAAAATAAAATATTTAGGTGGCGACTCTGTATCTGGCAAAGCAGTCCATGTTTGGCACTTCTTTCAAAAAATCTATTTTCAAAAACGATTTGCCGGATTTGGACTCTTTGATGATTCATCGGTCTTGCATTGCACTCTGCGAGATTAGATACAGGACTGTGACATTGAGTCCTGAACTGTAGTGAGCCCCATGTGAACAGAACGGGATTTCCCTCCCGGGACGTTCGGGGACGTCTACAACTTTGATGTCTCATAATTTGCAAATCATATTTTGTATGGGACAAAGTTTGCTAGACTTGATCTCTAGAAAAAGTTAAGTTCTCAAATCTTATTTTATCTCTCTCACTTTTAGTCCCCATTTAAAGAATGCATAAATTTAAAACCTTGTTGTTGGCTTGAATCTTATAAACTATTAAAATTTAAAGCAAGCTACACTTATTAATTCCATATATCAACTTGTTTTCTTGTTATTTGGGCATTTATCCATGGAACATATTCATTTTCAAGACTTTTATTTTATTTTTTTCCGTTTCTTTTCTTTATAATCATATATTGGATTTTGGCAGAAATGTGGGAAATTAGAGGAGCAAATTGAGTTGTTGAAGCAGAAGCTTCGGATGATTTATCAAGGAGAAGCATTCAATGGGAAGCCTACCAAGACAGCTCGTTCCCACGGAAGGAAGTTCCAGGTCACCATCAAGCAAGAGACTTGCAGGATACTGGTACTCTATTAAATCACTTTTGTGCCAAATTACTACTAATCTAGTCACTTTAGCTATTATACTTGTGAAAGAGCTTCTTCTTTTCTTCTTCTTCTTTTTTTTTTTTGTGGAAAAAAAATAGAGAATGGGTCTGTTAATGATAAACCATTTGATTTGCAAGTCAATTAATTTTAAAAAGAACAAAAGAGGCAAATATGATAGTCATTGTTACTCACCAAGTACTTACCCAAGTGAAAGAAAGGAAAAACGATTCTATCATGGTATATTGGTCTAATTAGCAATAATTTTTGAATGCCAATTCTCTCCCGTTGGTGATCCCAATTGGAGGGTGCTTTTGGGACTTTGTGCGCCTATTATGCGGTCCATTATTTTATCTAAACCATTCACTTTTAGGGCCCTTAGGGCAAATCGTCCATGCAAAAAATAAAGTTGATTGGATAACTGTAGTCACATGATCATATCACATTTGCTTTTAAAATCATGGAGGGTTTATTTTCAAAATCATACTTTATTTCTATTTTCTGAAGACAAATATAATCCGATCATGTGGTTGAAGTTATCCTATTAACTTATTTTTTGCATCAATGATTTGCTTAGATGATCGTAAAATATGAATATTTTGGATTATCGAAGTGGAGGTGGATCCACGAAAGCCCAAAAACACCCTCTAGTTGGGATCACCAACTGAGAATCAGCATCTACTGGGAATTAAATTGGGCGTCCTTTTATTTTATTTATTTATTTATGCTTTCGAATTGCTTCATGATACTTGGTCTATGATTTTTGTTGCATTAAGGTTTATTGGAAGTTGAGACCATGTTATCTGTATGGGTCTAACTTGTCTCTAGTCAATTGAAGTCTAGTTGTGACAGAAGACCGTGCTATCTGCACTATCATTGGTGTTACTTCTTGCTTTCGAAGACGAAACACTTTCTAGTCATAGGTTTTATTTTATTTTTATTTATTTGTATGTGTAGACATGCATAGAATGAAATAGGAAAATGATATCCTTACACAATTTTTATACAAAATTGTTAACCCGAATGATGTGGCAATAGAATTTTTGAAAATATTAGCCACCTCGATGGGCATTTATCTTTAAGTAATAAAATCAAAACTTGCCACATCATTTTCTATTAATTTTCTAATATGTTTTTATATGCATGCAATATAGGGCAATTTGGGTTGGGTATACATGCAACAAAAAAACTATGCAGCTGCTGAGGTTGTATACCGTAAAGCTCAGCAGATCGATCCCGATGCCAACAAGGCTTGCAACTTGTGCCTGTGCCTAATCAACAATGCTCGATACGCTGAGGCCCGATCAATTCTTGAAGACGTGTTGCAAGGTAAGATCTTAGGATCCGATGACCCAAAATCAAGAAACCGAGCAAAGGAATTAATAAAGGAACTAGAACCATCGCAACATGCAGTGTCATCTAATTCTAGTCCTGGAAGATTGAGTTTTGAAGATGCTTTTGTTGAGGGGCTTGACCAATTGATGAACCAATGGACCCTAGTAAGGTCTAGAAGACTTCCTATATTTGAAGAAATCACACCACATAGAGATCAATTGGCTTCTTGATCACTTTTACTTGTTTTTCTTTCATTTTAAATTTTTTAGAGTTTGGTGCTTGCATGTTTTGTGAAAAAGTGAGCATAATAGAGAGTGAATTGGATTTTAAGTAGTTTTTGTCAAAACACTATTAAAGAAAGAACTGTATATGTTTTGTTTTCTTTGTGTTGGACACAACAGAGGTTGTACCACTGCTTCTATACTTGTGAGGTGTGTCTTTCCTTGTATCATATAGGGAAATAATTTTTTGTACCAAAATCTTTTTATCTTCCATTCTAATGCATTTTCAACTGTACAATTATAACGCCTTGAAATAATTACTCTAACCCATACTCAACATCAATAAGTGATCACAATGACAAAGTAGTTATCTTTCATTGATTTACAATTAAGCTTTACAAAATGGTGATAAAATAGAGAGACAAGATGAAAGTTAGACAAATAAAAAATGCCCTAAAGGCTTACATCTTTCTAAGACGATGCTTGGTTACAACAGAAGTGGACTTAAGTCCAGTACAGTTAAAACCCTTGGTTTGTACAAAAATAAATATAGAAAATACACAAAAGAAGCTCTCGCTCCAAGTCCTCTCAAGCTATTGTCTTGGCGGAGACATATCATCAGCACTTGAAATGTTTTTCCTACATAGGATGAGCCAAAGCCCAGTATAAATAATCTAACACAATATATAAATCTTAACAAAATTATAAGGTGAATGCATATGTAATGCTCGTTCCAAAACATTTGTATATCTTTTTTCCAAAACCATGTAATGCCATAATAATATCATAAATCACTTCCTTTGAAATAAAAAGATAGGGCAGTGAATCACACTCTAAAAATTTCAAAACAATACAACTTTTCCCGGATATTTCGTCTGGAGGAAATTGTAAACTAGGACCCATGTAAACGTAGAGCACTACTATTGTCATTTCATGGAAATTTCGTCTGCATGATCGACACCTATGTATACACGCGGTTTTTAAGACTTTTATCATGGACATTCAGGCCAACTTATTTTAACATTACAATACATGTTTCCCAGATTCACCCATTTTTCTCAAAAAGGTAAACATTTCTAATGTATAAGCGTGAGATAATGCTCAACACAAATGAATGAGAAAATGGTTTCAATTCTCCTAATTCATATGCAATTTTTACAACATTCACAGCTATCTTCCATCGATAGCCCAAACAGATATTTCTAAACAGATAAACAATTATCAATAAACTCTTCAAATTTTCAAGAGGTGAGTGGTAATACATATTTAATTCCACCATCCTCATCAACATCAATCCAATTTCACAATTTCAATATCAATCTCATAATTTATATAAAATCAACATTTAAGGCATTTAGGGTAAAATCTCTTTTCTTTCCAAAATCAATCCAAAATATCAAAATCAACCATTTACTCCCAACTTAATATTATTTTCCACATCAAAACCATTTTTAAGGATCCATTTGAAAAACCCCTCTTTTGATTTTTATCCAAAACCCAATATTGCTTAGAAATAACAAATAACTAAGTTAAAACTTTTAAAAAGTGTGGAGATATCCTTATCTTAAGCTTAGAAGATGAGAGAGAGAATGAAGATACTTAAAGGATGCCGAAACCCAACTTTGTTCAGATCAAAGGAAGCCTACGACGTGTTCTACCTTTTTAACAAAGGGACACAGGTGAAGAACTCGACAGATCTAGGTGTATTTGTAGAGAGAATGTGAGTTTTAGAGAGAGAGAGAGTCTCAACTTAGGGTTTTGAAATGTTTCTAGAGAGATAGAGGTGAAAAAGTGACTCAAAAAAGTGACTTTACGAATCGATATACGTGTAGTTTGCTCGAACACAAGATATGTCGCTCGAGCGACTAGACATAATAAATTTCACTGCTTGAGAGCAAGAAGCTTTGCTCGAGCGTAGAATACGTACTCCTAGTAGCTTTACAGACAGAAGACCGTCGCTCGAGCTTAAAAAGCGTCGCTTGAGTGAATAATACACACTCTCAATATTTTTGCAGGCCTGCAAAAGTACTAGAGGTTCACAAAGACTGCTCGAGTGTAAGAAGTGTCGCTTGAGTATAGGAACAAAATTCTAGGCATCAACAACTTGAAAAACAAGCTACCAACTTATTCCAAATGTAAACAACACGTCCCAAAAGCCAAACTCAAAGAGAGATAAGGGGAAACAAGACATGAACAACTGCATAAGACAATGAAACCCGGATCCAAAACATACAATTGGTCGGGTCTATACCAAAAACACTATAACACAATTGTGTCTTGAGATTCATGGTTTTAAGATTTTCATCACATTGCGGTTGGAAATGCATCGGGACAGAGGAATAGAGAGATACGAGTACAGAGAATCTTGTGTCTATGAGTGGGGATATTCAAATTGATTGTACTTAGAGATACCAAAGTCATGAATAAGCTCATAGTTAAATGTATCATGGTGCATGTGTGGTTGATTTTCCGACCACACTACCAACTCAGTGATCAGCTTGAGAGAACTAGCAGAATAGATGACACCTAGCTAACCTGCAACAGAAAGAAAAGATTCCGGCGGTGGTTCGTCCACCTGGGGGCACTCCGACGATCAAGTCAGTATATCTCTCAAAGATAATCAATAGTGCAAATTCACTGTTCAGAATATAAATTACCTACCTTAGACCCACGGGGGTGCCTCTCTTTTATAGTGAATTCAATCCTAGTCCCAATAGAAGCCTGACTGCTATGGACTCCCATTCAATGCTTACTTTGGACTCCTCAAGAGATAAGGATAGACTCCCTAAGAGCATTATCTTAATCCATCTTGAAGTCTTTCCTCATTCTAAGAATTTTGTCCCTTATCCGTTTATCTCGGATTTCGATATCTTTGGAGGTAACCTCGGTCTCTCCGAGATAACCTCGGCGTCATGGACAGGACACGTGGCACATCGGCTGACACGTCGGCGTAACCTTGCCACGTGTTGGTACTTAGAAAATATATCTCCACAACTGCCCTCTAGGTTCTATTACCTCGGCATTCTGAGGTGATAGAACCTATATTGGTACCTCCTTGTAGTACGTCGGATTAAAATTTCTTCTGTCGAGATCATTTATTTCAGGCCGACATGCCTCCATTAAGACTAAGGACTCCAAGAGTTCTCTCTAACATATGAGCTGTCATGCATCACTTATTCGACTGTTTTCATCCACGTGTTTCATCCTTACGGGATTGTGCCTGTGACGCGCCTGTAAGTCGTCTTGCGTCTGTGTGTGCCGTCTGACGCATTCGTTGCTCTAGGCGCATTAATTCACTTTCACCGCCGTTTCAAGTTGTTAACAAAACTTTTCCCTCTTTTTTCATTTCTTCACTTTTCATTCGATACTCTTGCTGCTTCTCTCTCTTACTTTTTTCCTCTCGAATCCGCCATTGTTCCAGACTTCAAGCTCTGCAATTGCTTTCATTCCTTCCTCTTGGTGAAGCCTTCGCCGTTCTGTTACTTCTGCAACCGTCGCCTGACTTCGGCAATCTTCATACCGGCTTCACTTTTTCTGGTAAGCCACAGTTCCCTTCGTTTTCAATTCTCTGATGTTCTTCACTGTTTGTTGCCATTACTGTTTTGTTCAAACATATGATTTGTGAATCTCATATCTGAGTGTGTTTATTCCACGATTTTGTTCTTTATCCATGCCTTTGAATACTCATACTGCTAATAATTCTTCTGCAATTTCGCCACTGTTCTTGACCTGGTACCACTTGTACTCACTATGTTCTTGATAGTCTATCTTTGTTCTTGATTCTGAAACTTGTTCTTGTTTTCTGTTTTTTGTGTCTTTTCCAGATTTGTGCCTTCAATCTTTGTTTCCATAGACTTAGGTTTGGGATTTGTCTATAGAACCCACAATTTAGGAAAAAATTGAAACCTGCATTTACCTAAGTGTTTGCTGAGGTCTCAACAGCCCTTTCAAAACATCTTCTGAAACCTAACCTCCTTGATTAAGCCGATATCATGGGCATGTGAAAACATAGGGTAAACACTCCATCCAAGCTAGAATACTTTAGACAGGAGTTTGAAATCCCAGCCGACGTCTATCTGAGGTTGGCTGGGGATGATGACTCCATCATGCCTACTGACGACTCCATGCCTTTTCCTGTAGTTGCCTTTATTGAGTGTGGACTTCGGCTTCCACTCAACATTCTGTTTCGCGAGATTCTCCATTATTATAAGTTGAACCCCATGCAACTTGCCATCAATTCTTATCAAGTGATCAATGGTATCATAGCCTTAGCTAAATAGGAAAACGCTAGGATCACCTTAGTCGATATTCAATACTGCTATACCATGTGTGACCTTAACTTGAAAGAAAAAGGCTACATTTATTACCTTAAGCCAAGGTCCACAGAGTTCAAAATCGTAGCCGACCTCCCAGACTCCAACAAGGGAGCTGGGGACAACTATTTCATCACTTCGGGGAACTGGGAGTTTGCCCCAGATGAAGACCTCCATCTCTTCCCTCTAAGAGCCCTGCATTCATACTTACTTGTTTTTTAAAGTCTTGTATACTTCATTTGTTTCTTAACGTCTGTTCTTCTTGCAACTGTTCCTAAGCCACCAAAAAATTTTCGCCAATCCTTCTTTCCCAGCAAGGATTTGAAGAAACTCTTAGACCTGCCAGTCCATAAACGGAAAGCGCCTCTGCTGCTCAATTTTATTCCAACGTACAAATCAGCTCTCCCCGACGTTCCTAAGAAGAAAAAGAAGAAGAGCCTATCTCTTCCCTCTACCATAGCGCCTTTAGTTGCTACCGAATCTCGGCCAGATCAAGGATCAACTTCTGATCCAGCGGAACAGCCGTCTACTTCGGCTCAATACCTGATCCCACCATCTCAACGCAAACGTTGTCGACGATTTGTTCTTGCAGTCGAGATGGGCCGCCCAAAACCACTTGCAAAAGACCTCTTAGCCAATATTTCAACTGATGTTGATGCTCAATCAACACAAGCCCTACCTCCACCAAAGCTGAAAAGAGTTAAAAAGGCTCAACCAAAGGCCAAGGTGACTCAGGTTGAGACTGAAGACACTTTGCCAATTTCCAAGCTGGCTCCGAGTGAGAAAACTGCCTCTGTCCCTGCGAAGAGGCTTGCTGAAGCACTTCCATCCGAATCTACCAAGTCCAAAAGGCTGAGGTCATTTGCAACGACCTCGGGGTCTAAGAAGCCATATGCCCCCTGGGCTCCCGAGATTACCCTAGAAGATAAGCCTGTTATGGCTAGTGATAGCGCTGACGATATCAATGTCAGTGTTGCCCTCAGTACTGCACTGCTTCTTCCAGGCGACCTGGAGCGAAACACCGAGTTCAGTGAGTATGAGAACTACGCTCTCATGCTTCAACGCTCTGTTCAAGTAAGTGTTGTTGCTTGGTACTTTTTCTTTCTTTCTTTTTATTTCATACTTAGAATATTTTCTAATACTTCTATTTCCTTTCAGACCATCCAGCATGTCCACTCTTTCTCAATGCAATCTTTTGAGAATCATGAGAAGCTAGCCGAGAAGAAAAGAGAGGTCTCCACACCTCAGAAAACCAATAAGAACCTACAATCAAAGATGAAGACCTTGGAGGACCAGGCCGAGGTCGCCATCAAAGAGAAGGATGAGGCCGATGAAAAGGTTGGTGCCGCTGAGGCAATAAACAAAGTTCTTCAAGCCTAGCTGAAAGAGGTTGAGGACAAAGTGGCCCAGGCCCAGAAGGAGCTTCAAGACGCCTTGGCCACCAAAGAGGCCGAAATCAAAGATGCTGACGAAAAGGCGTATGCTCAGGGTATGGCCGATGTTACAGAGGCCTATGAAAAGCAAGTCAAGCAAGCATGCAACAAGGGTTTCACCCTTGGCTGGATGACTTTGCTGAAGAAGCTTGATGTCCCTGAGGACTCCCCCTTTAAGAATGCTGACGCCATTCCCTTGCCATTCCCTTCAACTCCACTTCAATCTGATGACGATTCTGAATCTGAGGAGGAGGTTCTAGTGAGGAAGCCCAAGGAAGTTGTTGCTGGGACCAAGTCTTCTCCTCAAAATGAGTAAGTCCTAGACTTGACTCAAGATAAGGATGGTGAGGAGGTTCCTGAAATGCTGTTCCTGGGAAGACATTAGCCGACGTCACCTTTGCCGACAAGAGCCTTGACGAAACCCTGGCCCAAATTAATGCCGAGCTCGTGGCGGAAAAGGCTGCCGAGGCGTTCTCTCAACAATTGTCTGAACTTCAAACTCAACCAACTGCTATTGCTGAAGAGCCTTAGCCTTATGTTTTTTCCTTTTGTACTTTTGCTTTTCTTCTTTTTGGGAACAATTGTAAGTTTTTGGCCGACGTGCCTTTTAATGAATACAACTTCCTTCTTTCTTTGAATGTTTGTATGCTTGCTTTGCATGCCTCCATACTTGGAATATTTTTGCATATCTTTAATATATACTTCCTTCTTTGTGCAACCTTCTCGGGGTGACATACCTTGGTTAACAATGATCTCGGTTTAACTTCAACTTGTAAATTGCTATAAATTTCAACAAGTGTTAAACAATGATCATGGTTTAACTTTAACTTGTAAATTGCTACAAATTTCAACAAGTGTTAAACAACGATTTCGGTTTAACTTCAACTTGTAAATTGCTACAAATTTCAACAAGTGTTAAACAAACATCTCGGTTTAACTTTAACTTTTAAATTACTACAAATTTCAACAAGTGTTAAACAATCATCTCGGTTTAACTTTAACTTGTAAATTGCTACAAATTTCAACAAGTGTTAAACAATCATCTCGGTTTAACTTTAACTTGTAAATTGCTACAAATTTCAACAAGTGTTAAACAATGATCTCGGTTTAACTTCAACTTGTAAATTACTACAAATTTCAACAAGTGTATAACATCGGTTTAACTTTAACTTGTAAATTGCTACAAATTTCAATAAGTGTTAAACAACTTTATCTTCTTTTTGCCCCCTAATGTGAACCTGAGTTCCATTTGGGTTCTCATTATTTAGGTTTTCCAGAAACCACATTATACATCTTTATTAGTCACAAGTGTTGAAGAATTCTGCTAAAATTTTATTGATGTTGGCGGTAAAAAACTAGTAACATCTAATGATAGAAAAATTTCAAATTACAAGTGTTCCAAGGTCTTGGCAATGCTTTGCCCTCATTATCTTCAAGCCGATATGCCCCATTGCCCAATACCGAAGTGATTCTATAGGGTCCTTCCCAGTTTGGGCCAAGCTTGCCTTCCCTGGGATCCTTCTTGTTGCCGACGACTTTTCTCAGGACTAGGTCGCCAACTTGAAATTCCTTTGGATTAACCTTCTTGTTATAAGCTCTGGCAAGCTGTTGCTAGTATGCTGCAAGCTGTATTGCAGCTTTCTCTCTTCTTTCTTCTAGAAGATCCAGATCTCGGGCTAAGAGTACATCATTAGTCCCGTTCTCAACTCCCTGGGTTCTGATCCGTAGGATACCGACCTCCAATGGAATGACTGCTTCTGCGCCATAAGCCATGGCAAATGGGGATTCCCCTGTTGATCTTCTCGGCGTAGTCCGATTTGCCCAGAGTACATTGGGCAATTCGTCTACCCATTTTCCTTTTGCTGCATACAGCCTTTTCTTTATCCCATCCAGAATTACTTTGTTGGATGTTTCTGCTTGTCCGTTGCTTTGTGGAAAGCTTGGGGTTGAAAAGTAGTTCTTGATCTTGAACTTTGCACAGAAGTTCTTAATTAGCTTACTGTCAAACTGTATTCCATTGTCGGCAACTATTGCTCTTGGAATCCCAAATCTAGTGATGATGTTTCTCCATATGAAGTTCTTGACATCCATATCTCGGATCTTGACAAGAGGTTCTACTTCTATCCACTTCGTGAAGTAGTCTGTTGCTACCAACAGGTATTTCCTTTGCCCAGTTGCTTGGGGTAATTGCCCAACGAGATCCATGCCCCATTGGGCAAATGGCCAAGGGCTGGATCTGAGGTTCAGTCGAATTGGGTGGTGTATCAAAAGTACAAACCTTTGGCATTGTTCACACTTCTTCACGTAGGCTTCTGCATCTTTTTGCATGTAGGGCCACCAATACCCCTGTGTAATGGCCTTGTGAGCTAGCGATCTGCCCCCAGCGTGGCTTCCACAAATTCCTTCATGAATTTCATATAAAAAATCTTCAACCTGTAGAGGGTGTATGCACCTTAAAAGGGGTCCAGTGAAGGACCTTCTGTAGAGATGTCCTTTTGCTGTTAGACTGAATCTTGCCGACTTCAGTCTGATCTTGTGTGCCTTTTTGCGGTCATTTGGCAGCTTTCTTTCTTTTAGGAACGCAACAATTGTGTCCATCCATCTTGGTCCCATGTCTACGCACATTGCTTCACGCTCTGTGGTTATTGGTTCAATGCTCGGGCCCGACAAGTATTCAATCATTATTGTCCTTGCTTTTCCTGGTTGTATTGCACTAGCTAGGTTGGCCAATGCATCAGCACGATTGTTATTATCTCAACTTACTTGAAGTAGTCTGCAGTTTTGGAATAAGGCTGCCAGCCTGATGACCTCCCTTTGCGTAGGCCGACATTCTTTCATCTCGGGCTATAAACTCGCCCATTGTCTGGTTAACTATCAATTGTGAGTCACAAAAAACTATTACCTCATCTGCTTGTACTGCTGCTGTCAGCTTCAGTCCTGCAATCAATGCTTCATATTCTGCCTCATTGTTTGAGGCCTTGAACCCCAATCGAATGGACTGTTCCAATATCTCTCCATTTGGAGATATCAGTACTACTCTTGCCCCCCGCTCCTTGTCGGTTTGAACTCCCATCAACGAACAGTCGAAAGGAGTCACCGATGTAAATGCTGCAGGGTCTGAGTTTGTCCACTTTCCTTTGTTCTTTTGTCTTTGGCTGGGCTTCTGCTTGTTTGTTTGGACATCGTCTATCTTGGCTCAACAGAGCCCGATGTTTGATGGATTCTGGCGTGAATTTGGCCACGAAGTCGGCCAAAACCTGGCCTTTGATTGCAGTTCTGGGCCTGTACTCCAGATCATACTGGCCTAGGGCGACTGTCCATCTGGTTATTCTTCCTGTTAAGTCTCCTTGCTGCAATAGGGACTTCAATGGATGCTCTGTCAGTACCACAATTTTACGGGCCTGGAAGTAATGGTTCAACTTCTTTGAAGCCATTACTAGAGCCAGTGCCAATTTCTCTAAGGGTAGATACCTTGTTTCTGCGTCAGCTAGGGTTTTGCTTACATAGTAAACAACCCTTTGCTCCCATTTTTCTTTTCGGATTAGTACTGTACTTATCGCATGTTCTGAAACTACCAAGTACAGGAATGACTCCTCCCCAAGTTCTGGATTTGAAAGAATTGGAGCTGTGGTCAGGTACTTTTTCAGATCGGCTAATGCTTCTTCGCACTCCTTTGTCCAAAGAAAGTCTGTGGCTTTCTTCACTAATTTGAAGAAAGGTTTGCACTTGTTTGAGCTTCTGCTTATGAACCTGTTCAGGGCTGCGGCCCTTCCAATTAGCATCTGCACTTGTTTTGCCGACGTCGAGCTCTTCAACTCTAGGATGGCCTTGATCTGATCTGGGCTGGCCTCAATGCCCCTCCTGGTCATTAGGTATCCTAAAAACTTACCAGATCCAACTCCAAATGCGCACTTCGATGCATTGAGTCGGAGCCAATATGTTTTAAGGATTTCAAAGACTGCTTTTAGATCGGCGAGATGACCTTCAGGTTGCTTGGTCTTAACGACCATGTCGTCGATGTAGACTTCAACTGTTTGGCCAATCAGGTGCTTGAACATCTTGGTTACCAATCTTTGGTAAGTGGCTCCTGCGTTTTTCAACCCGAAGGGCATCACTCTGTAGCAGTATAGCCCTTTGGGAGTGATAAATGCAATCTTCTCTTCATCCACAGGGTCCATAGCTATCTGGTGATACCCCCTGTCGGTATCCAGGAAGCTCATCCTTCCATGCCCCGAAGTGGCATCTACTAGCTGGTCAATCTTGGGTAGAGGGAAGCTGTCTTTGGGACATGCCTTGTTTAAACTGGTAAAGTCTATGCAGACCCTCCATTTACTGTTCTTCTTCTTTACTACCACTGTATTGGATAGCCATGTCGGGTAGTGAACTTCTCTAATGGCCCTAGCCTCCAGAAGTCTGTCTACTTCTTCTTCTACCGCTTCAACGTGTGTCAGTGTCGGTCTTTTGGCTCGTTGAATTACAGGTTTGGCCGACCTGTCAACATTTAGTTTGTGGTAAGTGACCTCGGGGTCAATGCCAGGCATTTCGTAAGGTGTCCAAGCAAACACCTCAATATTGGCTCTTAAAAAAGCTTCAAACTCTTTTTCTTCTTCTTCTTCGGCTAAGCCCGAGCCGAGAAGAAAGAATCATTCTTCATCCTCATCCTGGACGAGGATTTTCTTCAGTGCTTCTTTGCTCTTTTCGGCTGGCTTCTTGCTGACGTCTTCTAGGACTTCCACGTCCTCATCTTCAATTTCTGCCTTTTCTGGCTCTCGTATGTTACAGGTAGATTTCATTGCTGCCATGGAGCAATTCTTCGCCTGCAGCTGATCGCCCCTGACTTCCTCTATCCCATGCTTTGTTGGGAATCGCAATAGTTGATGCAATGTTGAGGGAATTGCCCCTATCGCACGCAACCATGGCCTTTCCAAGATGATGTTGTAAGGGGAGGGTATGTCGATGATGGTGAATTCTGTCTTGATCTTCCTGGTGCCAGCCTGCACCTCCAAGTTTACTGCTCTCAGTGGCCATGTCGGCGTTCCATTGAACCCAACCATTGGGCCATTGGATTGTTTCATATCGTCCGGGTGAAGGCCGAGCTCCTTGTAACATCGGACGTACATGATGTCACAAGAGCTGCCTTGGTCAATCAGGATGCGTTTCACTTGGCACTCCCCAACCTGGAGGGATACTACAAAGGCATCATTATGCGGATGCTGGACCATCTCTAGGTCGGCTTCAGTAAACTTTATCATTGGTCCATGGCATTCTTCTGCCCGATGTCTTTTCTCCCCGACTTGATAGACATGTTGTAGGTGTTTTACCTTCTGGGTCTCCCTTTGATTTTGTTCTCGTTGACCTTTGAGTGAATCACATTGACTACCCGAGGTCCTCCTGCCTGTGGTTGTTGTGCTAGGGGAGGCGGAGCTGTTGGTGCTTGAGGCAATCTTGCCTGTTCTTCTCTTGTTCTGGTCTCATTGACCAGATCTCTCAGATGGCCTTGTCTTACCACATCTTCCAAGTGTGCTTTCAGGGCTCTACAACCCTGAGTCATATGCCCCTCTTCATTGTGGTAGGCATAACGCCTGCCAACGTTCCTCCCCATGAATTCCCCTGGTGCCCTTGTTGGTGCTCTGAAATAGGGCTGTGTAGACACCCCATTTTTGACCGCCCTTAAGACTTGGGCGCTACTGATGGTTTGCTCGATGGTAAAAGGTGTACAGGGCAAAGGTTCAATTGCTTCGATAAGGAGAAAGACAAATCTCAACTTCACACCCCATTTTGGACCAAAGCTATTTTGAATGGTTTTTAGACCTTAAAACCCTCTCTTTCAAAACGTTTTTGAAATAAAGTTTCTGCGGTGTTTCGAGACTCGCATTTTGTCAAATGTTGGGCTTTTCCGTAAACCGAGCAAGGAAAAAGTGGAAATGAATGAAAGAGAGATGAAATCTTTGAAAAATCTTTCAAAACACCTTGCTTAGGGGTTTGAAGTTGAAGAGAAGAGGAGAAGAGGGGAGAAAACAAGTTGGAGAAGAAGTTCAGCAAGGATCCGAGTAGAAGAGAGTCGAGCAGTCCTCGCTAAATCAAGCTTATCCGTCTGCATACTTGGATTTTAGCTATGAGGCCACCATCATTGGAAAGAAGACTTCCGGGGCTTCATTTTGCACTCAAGAATCTCTTAAAGCCAAGTCCGGGTAGGGGAGATATGGTTGGTTGAAGTGGAGGATCAGTCCGGTTGGATCGAATCTGCGCGGCTTCACCAAAAAGGGCATAACTTTTTCCATAGGAGGAATTTTAATGCAAGGTTTGCGCCATTGGAAAGCTAACTTTCGGGGCTTCAATCTGGACACCCACCGGCCTTTTTTTGACCTTGGAATCACTTATCGGAAATCTATTTATCCGACCGGAAATTTATTGTGCTAACCGGCCATTTATTTTGGCCGACAACCTCCTTTTCTGGCCGGTTTGACCTTTTTGTACCTTCCAGGCATGGTGCATGCCAGCTGTGCCAGCTGGGATGCACAGACCCTGCTCCCCCGTGCATATATTTAGCTATTTTGAGCCTTTGACCCTTTTTTTGCACCCTTTGCTCAAGGCTTCTTGAGGAAGCCTTGACCCCTTGTCTTGGCTTCCTCAAGAAGCTTGCACCCTTGCCTTAGCTTCCTTGATAAGCCTTGCCCCCCCTTGACCCCCTTGACCCTTCTACAATAGCTTCTCTAAGAAGCTTAGAGCCTTTGCCTTTGCCTATATAAGGAGCTCTCCTCCTCCATTGATTGGGGTTGTTGAATCAAAAGCAAATACAGACCTAAAAGCATATATATCTGATATATACAACCTCTCTCTCTATATCTCCCTCTCTCTCTTCATTTTGTGTGGTTTTGAGGGCCTAAAGTGTGTTTAGTTCATAGTATTGCACTAAGACACATACTATTACACCCTACTTTGACTTGGGAGGTATTGAGGGTTTGTTCTTAAGATTTTGAGCTTGATTTGATTAGAAGAAGGTGGCTGGACTTGTTGTTCTTGAGGTGTTCTTCAAAGGTAACACTTTTGCTTTAGTTTCCCCAATCTTGCATTGACTTTTGACCTGCTTTGCATACTGATTTGAGCTTTGTGTATAACTAAAAAAAGTCTTGTTTTTAGCTCCTTTTTAAGTTTGTTCAAGAACACTTTTGTGTTTGGGGTTGTCTACCCCCTCTTAGGCCTTGTTTGGCCTCATTTTTGTGCATTTTTAGTGAGCTCCAGGACCACCTTGTTTGGGCCTCCTCACCACTGAAATCTTGAGGGATTTCAGTGGTGAGGATGGTGGTTTAAGGTCCTAAGAAGGAGAGGGCCATCCGCTCTCCTTGTTGTCTTGTTTGATGCCCTTTTTGGCCTTACAAAGGGGCCTATATTTGCACACTTCTTGAGCTTAGTTCAGGCATTTTTCAGTGGGTTTTAGGACCCCTATAGGCCATTTCCAGAGTTGGTTTGGCTTTGTTGAGTGTCCATCTTGTATGTGCTTAATAACTCCTTATATAGCCCTCTAAAGGAGCTCATCATTTTTGCATATGTTGGCTTCATTTAAGAGGTTATTTGGGCATATTTTCACATGTTTAGTTCACTGATTTTTTCTGGTTTGATGAGTTCTCAATTGCTTCATACACTTGCCATGTAAACCATGTTTACTAGTCAAATTTGCATGCTATTTTAATCCATTTTGCTAGCACCTTTTGGCCACACTTTGAACTAGAAATGTGCATATTTTGGGACTGCCTCAGTTCTGTCTTCATGCTTCATGATCAAAAAATGCATTCTTTGTATAGCTATAAGTCATTACACATGCCTAGTTTTGAGTTTCGGGGCTCATTCCATGCATCGGGTGCCATATCTCCATGTTTTGGGACCATTTAGCATCACATTTCAGTGCTGAAATTCACATGCTTGTATGCCATCTTGCATCCCTTGCCATGCTTTGGTAGAGTTGCATTTTTGTGCCTTAGGTTTGGTCAATGCATTGTGCATGCATTCCATGTATTGTGTTGCCTTACTTGCCACATTATGGCCACCGTTTTGGACCTAGTAGAGAGCTTTCCAAGTTAGTATAAGACCATCCTTTGCTTGTTGATGCATGCTCACCTTGTGTGTTGTGGCATACTTGTGTGTTGTTGCATGTTTAGGTTGCTTAATATGATGCATGCCTTGCACACTTGCATGCTTAAGATCACATCTTGTATGCTTGTCACTCCCATTATTATTCCATATCTTGCACACTTGCTCAATTAGGTTGTGTGCCTAACATGCATTGTGCATTACTTGCTTGCATGCTCATGTTGCATGCTTAGCTCACATGCTTAGGTTGCATTTGGCATGCATGCCTTGCCTCTTGATTGAGCATGATAGAGGTTGGGCTTTCATTTGCTTGGTTTGCATTACATTTGAAATCAAAATGCACAACTTGGTTTCTTGGGCCATCACGCATTGAAATGCGCGATTGGTGGTCCGAAGGTCGAGGACCATCCTCCTTTGAGTCATGAATATGATAAGGAGGGTGGTGGTGCAAACATTGCTTTGGAAATGCATTGCCATGCCTTGTCATCCTCTCTGTCATCAAACAGTTTCTGCGAGAATTTTTGGCCGGCCATCTCTGATGGTTACCGCCATACATTGGTGGCCGATGGATTAATAAGTGGCCGGTGAGTATTCCCCATGGCCGGTGGCCATTCCTCTCAGCCGGTGGCACTCCACAGTGTTCATGGAAGCATCCTTGGGATTTGTGCAAATTTCAGAAGAGCAGAGCAGGGAAAATAGAGGCAAACTTGTGCATGGCGTTGGATTTCCGAGCAAAGCCGAGCGTGCATGCATCCATCCCTCTTCCCGAGGCCTTTTACTGTTTTCAATAGCTTAACTGATTTGTTAATTAATTAAGTGGTCTGTAATTATTTAATTAGTTTGTAGGTTAATTAATTTGTATATTCTTTGGGTCCCTCCGAGCGAGGGTAAATTTGTAATAAGTGTGGGTGAGTGTGTGCATGTCTTCCAACCCCCATTTTTTTCTCCCTTTTACTTACCTGCTTTCGATGGTTAGTACTAGGACATATTTATTTTAGCATCCTTATGCTATGCATGCGTGCATCATGCATCTGTACTGCATGCACCGGGCTCGGCACATCATACTAACTGCATTGTACTTAAATTCCAAATTGAATACGTGTTATTTGTAGCATTTCACATGTCATTGTAGATTAGCCGAGCCTATTCTAGTGACATTCTGTATGTGATGCATTAGCCATTTTTAACATGAACTAGGATCATGCATGATTACTAACTAGTTTCTGTTTTGGCACGGAGTACTAGGTAAGCTTTTAGGCTTTAGCATACCGCATGCGTGTGAGTGTTGCCATAATAGTGTGATTGCCATGAAGCTAGCTGCTTATGTGATATAACTGCTTGAATGCCTGTGGATGGAGGTTGAATTACCTAAATTGGAATAATGCATTAAAACTGTGAGTTTTAAGCCCATTAGATAGTGGCAAAATCACCTTTTCTAAAGCCCACTTGAGGGTGGCAAAATCTGTATTTTAGCCTACTTGAGAGTAGCAAACCATTTTCAAAACAAACATGAAATGTTTTGTTCCAATTTAGGCGATTTGGTCTATACTTGTTTGCTGTGCGCATAACATAGTAAATCTAGGCTAATAACCGGGATAAGAACACATAACGTTTTCAAAATTGGATATCATGATTAGTAGAGGCCGGTCTTCGAACCGGGCGAGAGGGGGTGCTCATAGCTGACCTTCCTCAATCGTATGAAACCTTCCCTCTCACACACACTCACATCATTGTTTCCCCGGTTAAAACCTTCCCTCTCTCCGTATGAAATACGTTGAGATATGCTTGTTGGTTACACCATTGTTTCCCCGGTTAAAACCTTCCCTCTCTCCGTATGAAATACGTTGAGATACGCCTGTTGGTTACACCATTGTTCCCCCGGTTAAAACCTTCCCTCTCTCCGTATGAAATACGTTGAGATATGCTTGTTGGTTACACCATTGTTCCCCCGGTTAAAACCTTCCCTCTCTCCGTATGAAATACGTTGAGATACGCTTGGTTACACCATTGTTCCCCGGTTAAAACCTTCCCTCTCCGTATGAAAATCGTTGAGATACGCTTGTTGGTTACACCATTGTTCACCGGTTAAAACCTTCCCTCTCTCCGTATGAAATCGTTGAGATACGCTTGTTGGTTACACCATTGTTTCCCGGTTAAAACCTTCCTCTCTCCGTATGAAATCGTTGAGATACGCTTGTTGGTTACACCATTGTTCACCCGGTTAAAACCTTCCCTCTCCGTATGAAATACGTTGGGATACGCTTGTTGGTTACACCATTGTTTCCACGGTTAAAACCTTCCCTCTCTCCGTATGAAATACGTTGAGATACGCTTGTTGGTTACACCATTGTTCACCCGGTTAAAACCTTTCCTCTCTCCGTATGAAATACGTTGGGATACGCTTGTTGGTTACACCATTGTTTCCACGGTTAAAACCTTCCCTCTCTCCGTATGAAATACGTTGAGATACGCTTGTTGGTTACACCATTGTTCACCCGGTTAAAACCTTTCCTCTCTCCGTATGAAATACGTTGGGATACTGTTGGTTACACCATTGTTTACGGTTAAAACCTTCCCTCTCTCCGTATGAAATACGTTGAGATACGCTTGTTGGTTACACCATTGTTTACGGTTAAAACCTTCCCTCTCTCCGTATGAAATCGTTAAGATACGCTTGTTGGTTACACCATTGTTCACCGGTTAAAACCTTCCCTCTCTCCGTATGAAATCGTTGGGATATTGGTTACACCATTGTTTACCGGTTAAAACCTTCCTCTCTCCGTATGAAATACGTTGAGATACGCTTGTTGGTTACACCATTGTTCACCCGGTTAAAACCTTCCCTCTCTCCGTATGAAATACGTTGAGATACGCTTGTTGGTTACACCATTGTTTCCCCGGTTAAAACCTTCCCTCTCTCCGTATGAAATACGTTAAGATACGCCTGTTGGTTACACCATTGTTCCCCAGGTTAAAACCTTCCATCTCTCCGTATGAAATACGTTGAGATACGTTCTGTTGGTTACACCATTGTTTACCCGGTTTCTATCTTTTCCTCTCTTGCGTGTGATACGCTGATAGACGACCCTTTCTTCTCTTGCGTGTGATACGCTGAGAAACTTACCTTTCCTCTCTTGCGTGTGATACGCTGAGAGGTTTACCTTCTTCCTCTCTTGTGTGTGATACGCAGAGAGATGTCTTGTGTGAGACTCCGGGTACTCTCGGTAGTCACTTTAAGCCTTCTCCGTGTGAGACGCGACGAGAATTGAATAATTCTCCGCATTCCTAACTGCATGAAATGTAGTTGTTGCTTTGCATTCTTGCTTAAAACTGTTGCATCTATTTGTCAATACTTGCTTCATTACAGCTTGCTGCACTTGCATGATCACTTGGCTCCGTGCCTATCACTTTGCATTTTGCCCCCTTTTGCCTGAAGGCATGCCTGCAGGCACACATCTCTGTTTATCTTGTATGACTGTCTAAGTCTTCGGCCTTGTCAAAAATGGGTCGTCTCTAGGCTTTGACATTCACTCCGTCATTGTTGTGACTTCCGAGTTACGTCAAGAGAACAGAGACACCCATTTTGACCGACCTTAAGACTCGAGCGTCACCGATTGGCTTCGGTGATGTTGCATCTTGTGCTCGTTGAAGTCTCGAGTCGTGGCCGCCTGCCTCCGGACTCTGAACTCTCTTACGTGCCTTGTCTCGGTTTGCGAACCAGCTCGATTTTCTCTGTTTTTCTTTCGAGGAGAGTGGTCCGTAGACTATCTCTCGCCGTAGGCTACTTTTTCGGGTCAGAGGCCATTTTTCCCATTCGAGCCGGTTCCGGTTTTGAACCGTTAGGCCGTGTGCCTTGGGACCGCCCAACCATATCCGATTTCTCCGGTTTTGGCATGCATCTCATTTACTCCCATTTAAGGGACGGGGCTCAAAAAACACCACTCGGTGCCATTTTCGGGATCCGAACAGCAGTTTTGGCCCCGAGCATTCATTTTGCATCGATGTCTGTTCATTTTTGGCGACACCTGCTTGGTCCTTCCGAGGACACTGGGGTCTCTGAGACCCACATGACCGAACACCACTTAGGTGCCCGGCCCATTCGGGATCCCGAACCGCGCGGTTTTGGCCCCGAGCATTCATTTTGCATCGATGTCTGTTCATTTTTGGTAGACACCTCTGTTTGGTCCTTCCGAGGAACACTGGGGTCTCCGAGACCCACTTCGCAGCCGAACACCACTTCCGGTGCCCGGCGGCCCATTTTCGGGATCCCGAACGGGGGGGTTTTGGCCCCGGGCATTCATTTTCCATCGATGGCTGTTCTTTTTGGCGGACACCTCTGCTTGGTCCTTCAGGGACACTGGGTCTCGAGACCCACTTGACCGAACACCACTTAGGTGCCGGCCCATTTCGGGACCGCGGTTTTGGTCCCCGAGCTGCGTTTTGCATTAGTTTTGTTCAATTTTGGCGGTACCTCTGTTTCATCATTCAGGAACATCTGCGGTCTCGATGCCCACCTCGTGGCGAACAAAATCTTTTGTTTTGCCCTCAAAATATCTAGATATTTTGCCCTCAAAATATCTAGATATTTGGGGAAAGATATTTCCACCTTTTGGCCATAAAAACCCTTCGGTGGTGGAGAGGTTAGAAAAAATCCTTTGAGAGCTCCATATACGGCTCCTCTCCTCTCCATTTTCCAAGCTTCAAACATCCAAGTTTGCTTCCATTCCTTCATCAACTCCAAGCTCTACCTCCACCATCTCCATTTCAGCAACAAAGGAGCTTCTTCAAGGCCTAAGGATCAGCAAATTGAGGCTACAAGGCAGCAAAAGAATTGTCTTCAAGGGTAAGCATTCAAATCCCTTTTTCTTGCATAATCTTGAGTCAAATATTTACTTTATTTCCTTTTAGTTTTTGGCTTTGACACCTACTTCTTTTGTGCTCATTTTGAGCCCCTCTACAACATTGTAGAAGGGCTCAACTTCATTTGGTGTCTCCATGATAGACCTCTTTCAATATCCCTCCTTAGGCCATTAATTTGCATGCTTTGCTAGACTCATTTGGCTCCGGATTTTGGCCTTCATCAGGCCTAGACAAAGTCTTATTTTTGTCTCCTTGTCATGTTTTGTTTAGGGCCTTAAGACATTTGGTGTATATTTTTGGTACTTCCTTTGAAATTCTTTCATTTTACCGTAAATTTGCATGCTTTGTTAGACTTGTTTAGCTACTGTTTTGAGCCTCCATCAGGCTTAGAGAGTGTCTTGTTTTGGTCTATTCTACACTTTTTGTCAAGGGTCTTAAGTGGTTTGGTCATTTCTCATGATACCTCTCTTTATAGCCCCTTTTTGCATGCTATGTTTAGCATATATACATACTGATTTAGAGGTTGTCATCTCTTGCATTTGTGCATATTTTTGTTCCATCTTCAATGTTGTAGAACTGATTTTTTGGGTTTGAGCATTGTACATATCACTTGCTTTGTAATTCCCCTCTTTTACCGTATTTTTGCAAGCTTTTGTTTCCATACTTGTGAGCATTATTTGGCCTTGCTTTGTGCTAATAAAATGCTAGTTTAGGGGCTGCCTTGCCACTGTTTTGCATTCCATGTCCATATTCTGTGTGTTTAATAGGGCTGTAGGCCATTTCGGGAGCGATTCATCGCATTTTGGGCATCGGTTGCAATTTTATCATAATTTGGGGGCTGTTTTTGCATTATCTTAGTTGCTGAATTTTGCATCTTCCTTATGCCATTTGCTACATCTCATTCGCATGTCATTTTGGTGCTTTAGAGCCTCGCCTCGGTTTGCGTGCCCGTGTGCACGCATTTCGAGGCACTTCATTTGCCTATGTGAGTGTGGTTGAGGCCCTCTCATGTTGGCGTAAGCCCAATTTGCATTTTCATGCTTGTATGCCATTGCCTCGGTTTGCGTGCCCGTGTGCACGCATTTCGAGGCACTTCATTTTTATCCGACGGCAGCCTATGTGAGTGTGGTTGAGGCCCTCTCATGTTGGCGTAAGCCCAATTTACATTTTCATGCTTGTATGCCATTGCCTCGGTTTGCGTGCCCGTGTGCACGCATTTCGAGGCACTTCATTTTTATCCGACGGCAGCCTATGTGAGTGTGGTTGAGGCCCTCTCATGTTGGCGTAAGCCCAATTTGCATTTTCATGCTTGTATGCCATTGCCTCGGTTTGCGTGCCCGTGTGCACGCATTTTGAGGCACTTCATTTTTATCCGACGGCCTCCTATGTGAGTGAGCTGAGGCTCTCCCATGTTGGTGTAAGCCCATCGCGGCATTCCGTGTGCCATTTCATTGCATTTCATCATCGCCTCGGTTTGCGTGCCTGTGGGCACGCGTTTTGAGGCACTTCGGTATTATCCGACTTGCATTTCACATCATCGCCTCGGTTTGCGTGCCCGTGTGCACGCGTTTCGAGGCACTCTATTTTATCCGCTTTGCATTTCATGCCATCGCCTCGGTTTGCGTGCCCGCGCGCACGCTTTTCGAGGCGTTTCATTTTCATCTCATTTTCACAGCATAGTGCATACTAGGTTGTATCTTAGATTGCATTCATATATTTCCTCGATTTGCGTGCCCGTGTGCACGTATTTCGAGGCATCTCTTTTTCATAACATTGTGCATGTCATGATTGCATTTCATGCATACCATGCATATTGCACGGGAAACGAGGCGCGTTTTGTACTCCGAGTAACGGAACGGGTCTCAATTCCCAAGTCACCGACACTCCGGATTATCCATGATGGAGTTAAGTGTTGTTATAGCATGCATCCGCATTCATCCCTATATTGAGTTGTGCAATTCGACTCCCCGGCCATCATGCATCGGTATGCGTGATTGGTGGCACGAGGATCGAGGTATGCATATATTTGTGAAATACGTTGCTATGCCCTTTTCCTGTTCTCTGTTACAGCAAAATCGAGGATCAAACAACTTTCCGGAGTCCGGCACGCATTTCGAGAAACAGTGCAAACATAGGCTAATTGGGGCATCCCAGTGGATTTCCGCGCCAGAGCAGCCCGGCATACATCATTCATCATAGCAAAGGCCAAGGCTTTTCTGACTTTCTTAGTTTAATTTGTTAATTAATTAGGAATTTGTATATTATTTCAGACTGTAATATTCGGACTGTATTATTCTTTTATTCGGACTGTATTATTTATTCGGACCCTCTGCGCGAGGGCAATGTTGTAATAAGGGTGTGTGAGTGTGATGTATGTCTTCCAACCCCCATTTCTTTCTCCCTTTTATTTATCCGCTTACAATGGTTAGATATAGGGCATATTTCAATTAGCATCTGATGTAATGACATGTTTGCATCATTCATCTGTTTTGCACTCGGCGCATCATACAAACTGCATTTGTATTTCAATTCCAAATTGAATACATGTTAGCCGTAGCAATCATCATATGCCATGTTTAGAATAGCCGAGCCTGCTATAGTTGCATTTTGCATGGTTGCATTAGGCAATTCTGTATACTTAGGATCATGCATGATTTCTAATCAGTTTTCTGTTTTGGCTTGGAGTACTCGGTAAGTGGTTATGCTTTAGCATCCTTGCATGCGTGTGAGTGTTGCCATGATAGCATGCTTGCCATGAGGCTATATGCTTATGTGATATAACTGCCTTGAATGCCTGTGGGTGGAGGTTGAGTTATCTGAATTGGAGCAATTCATCAATTGTTTGTTAAGCCCACTAGATTGTGGCAAAACCTGCATTTTAAGCCTACCTGCGGGTAGCAAACCATCTTTCACAAACAAACATGAGATGTTTATTTCCAATTGAGGCCATCTATACTTGTTTCTTTGCGAGCATCACATAGTAAACTAGGCTAATAACCGGAATAAGAACTCACAATGTTTTCAAAACAGATATCATGGTTAGTAGAGGCGGTCTTTGACCGGCGAGAGGGTGCTCACGATGTGACCTTCCCTAATCGTACCCAAGTTCCCGAGCCAACTTTGGTGATGACGGACACGTGGCCTTCGACCGAGTCAGGGTTTCCTAAATTTCCCATTTTAAAAATATTTAGGTGGCGACTCTGTTATCTGGCAAAGCAGTCCATGTTTGGCACTTCTTTCAAAAAATCTGTTTTTCTCAAAAACGATTTGCCGGATTTGGACTCTTTGGCTCAAGGTTTGGAACCGCGACAAAATCGAGTCCGAACTGTAGCGAGGTCCCCCGCGGGCGTTGTTACACAGGGTTTCCTAAATTTCCCCATTAAAAAATATTTAGGTGGTGACTCTGTATCTGGGAAAGCAGTCAATGTTTGGCACTTCTTTCAAAATCTGTTTTTCTCAAAACGATTTGCCGGATTTGAACTCTTTGGTTCAAATTTAGAACCGTGACAAAATCGAGTCCGAACTGTAGTAAACCTAATATGAACAGAACGGGGGTTCATCCTCCCGGGACGTTCGGGGACGTCTATAGGCTGGTTCCGAATTTGTTCCAGGACTTTGTGAATTGGGATTCGGAACACAGTCGTCACTGCCTGTGCAGCTCTCAGTTCTGCTTTTTGCTTGTTCGATCCGTTATTACCTCGGTCTCGCTTCGGCGAGCCGTTTCCTTTCTCTTGTTTTATCTCTTTGGTCCCCGACGTGTCTTCTTCGGCTCTGGTATACTTCTCGATTCTCGCCATGAGCTCTTCCATGCTTTTTGGCAAAGTTTTTGCCAAAGACTTCCGTAGTGGACAGTTGTCTTTCAGGCCGTTCTTGAATGACACGACCGCCACTTCTTGATTACACTCTGGTATTCGGTTGAATACCTCATAGTATCTTTTTGCATAGGCCCTAAGGCCTTCATCATCTTCGATCTTGAGCCATCAAGGTCGTCCACCCTTAATGGCTGTAGTTTGTTTGTTACGAACCTGGCCACGAACATCTGGGCCAGGCCTTCCCAAGTCTTCACGCTTTCCTTTGGTAGTTTGTGGAACCAATCTGATGCAATCTCCTCGAAGGATGAGTGGAACACTTTGCAGAGCAACGGCTCGTTCCTACTATACAATGCCATTGAGTTCAAATATAATCCGACGTGGAAGTTAGGGTCTGACTTACCATCATATATTTGAAACCTCGGCATACTGAATCTCTTCGGCGCCTTAAACCTGTCTAACTCCACCGAGAATGGTGTCCTCGGCTTCTCTAGGGAGGTTACCTCGGCGTCGGTATTCTATTGCTTCTTCTTGAGGTAATCTCTTAAGTTCTCTTTTGTCCTCCTAGGAGCTCAGCTATCTCTTGCTTTCAGCCTTTTTGGTGCACTACTTTCAGCTTCGTGGTGAGTCCTCTTCGACCCCTCTTCATGAGTTGTGTCGAAGCATAGCGCCTGCCCCTGAACATGCCGATGTCCTTTGGGGTCTGCCTCCTTTGTGTGATGCGTCCTCTGTGATTCTTCTCTTCTTGACTCCCTTCGTCCGACCTCCCTGGAAGGTCGGTGAGAGTGTCTTTCGCTCCCATTGTGTTGAGGGGCTACGGGGATTGTTCTCTGCCCTCCTTTCTGGGCATTGGCCGTTGGAATCGGCGTGTCCTGCAGTGGGAATGGTGGCTGCATGACGTTATTTTGCATCATGAAATTGATGACCGACTGCAGGTCTGCCAATTTGTTTGCCATCTCCTTGACCTCTTCGTCCCTCCGCAGGCATTTATCCTTTCATACCTGGAGGTCGTCTTCGTTGTAGTAGCCACTTCGATCTGGTTTCTTTGGTGCGTCGCTAGTCTGACCGACGTCTTTCACTCCGTGATTCTGGTCACGAGTTTCTGCGTTGCATTCGTCTCCTGTGACATCAAGGTCAATAGGTCTCCCACTCCCAGCAGGAGTGTCGTCCCCAATCTTTTCCTTCTGTCCGTTGCTGGCCATCTATTCTCCTATCTTTCCCACAGATGGTGCCAAATTGTGTGGGTAATTTTCCGACCACACTGCCAACTCAGTGATCAGCTGGAGAGAACTGGCAGAATAGATGACACCTAGCTAACCTGCAACAGAAAGAGAAGATTCCGGCGGTGGTTCGTCCACCCGAGGGCACTCTGACGATCAAGTCAGAATAGCTCTCAAAGATAATCAATAGCGTAAACTCACTGTTCAGAATATAAATTGCCTACCTTAGACCTACGGGGGTGCCTCTCTTTTATAGTGAATTCAATCCTAGTCCCAATAGAAGCCTGACTTCTATGGACTCCCATTCAATGCTTACTTTGGACTCTTCAAGAGATAAGGATAGACTCCTTAAGAGCATTATCCTAATCCATCTTGAAGTCTTTTCTCATTCTAGGACTCTTGTCCCTTATCCGTTTATCTCGGATTCCGATATCTTCAGAGGTAATCTCGGTCTCTCCGAGATACCCTCGGCGTCATAGACAGGACACGTAGCACCTCGGCTGACACGTCGGCGTAACCTTGCCACGTGTTGGTACTCAGAAAATATATCCCCACAATGCATATTTTAGCAGAGTTGAATTGTCGCACAAGAATATATTATTTATTTTAAATTTAATACTTGATCATGTGCAAAATTGAATGTGCCATGTCAATTTGAATTGTTCATTGTAATTTAGCTAGAATTTTGTTCCTAGTCCATACCATCATTGTGAGAGCTTTGGGACTCAACAAGATCTAACATGAAACAAAATTGTAACTTTTGTACACAAAGATCACAAGGTCAGTAAATCAGGATGGTCCTATTTCTCAAATAATTTTGAGGTTTTACAATTGGGAAATGTTAAAAACAACTGTAAGGATGGTTGGTAGTATTGAAAAATGTGTATAAAGGGTATTAAAATATGTAAAGAATGAATAAAAATTTGTAAAAGTGTTTTAACATGTGCAAAATGTGTATTAAGATTATAAATATTTTGATTTTATGTGATTTTTATTGATAGTCAGGGTTGTCATTAGTAAGATCATTTATAATTTTCAACAATTGTTATTCTGGTGGCTTAGGTTGTGTGTTTTCTTAGCGGTGCATGATGAGATTAAGTGAAGGAAAATCTTTAAGAGTTAATTATACTAAGAAAAAAAGATTTGTAGCTCGAATCCCGTCCTCCCCGAATCCCCCGAAAGCCCAAAACGACGTCGTTTTGGGCTTTCGTTTTTTTTTTTTTCTTTCTTTTTTCTTCCTCCATTGTCGAGTCTGCAAGCTCGGAGGGAGAGGGAGAGGGAAAGAAAGAGAGAAGGAAGAAGAGGGCTGCGACCTCGCCGCCCGCCGTCGGCCCACCGTCGTTCTTATTGACCCGTCACTTGACTCTGTCGTCCTTGTCACCACCGGCGTTGCCTCCGGCCCCGCCCCCGCCACCTCCCACTGGTATGGCCCCCTCAAATCCCTCCTTCCTCCTCCCCCTCCCCTTCCCCCTCCTCCTCCTCCCTCCTCCCTTCTCCTTCTTCTTCTCCGTTCTTTGATCTGCAAAAAAAAAATAAAAATTCAAATGACGTCAAACGACGTCGTTTTCGATTCGGGGGATTCGGGGGGGCCTCCATTCGAGCTACAAATCGCGGTTGTTATACTAAAACCATTTAACTATCAGTAAATATCAATTTATCCCTACATACTTGAACTCATACATTTTGACTCCCTAAATTATAAAAATGTATCACTTTCATCCCCTTCAAAAAGATGTATTTGTGTTGTTCTTGTAATTGAAAAGGTCAACAGTATGAATTTATCGGTAAGGGGGGTAAGGGGGGTAAACTAAAATTTATTAATAATTGAAGGGGACTTAATATAATTAATGTATTGTTCAATTAAGGAAAGATGTGAAATTTATTTAGTAGCCTCCTTACAACAGATAGAGCTTGAAAATTCCACATCATTATTTTCGTCGAATTTCTTTACATATGGGGATAAAAATAACCACATTTCCTATTTTGACAGCCACATGCATTTCCTATTTCTCCTTTCACTCCTTTCCTTTTAAACTTTCTTTCTCTTTTCTCTCTCTAAAAATATGATAAAAATAACCACATTTCCTATTTTGATAACCCCAGTATCATCATAATCTTATTTAATCCAGGTCAACTCTGACATTTTCGAGACCTAAAGCGAATCTCTCCACATGAGACACTTAATTTATCATCCTTAAAGTTCAAATCTAATAATATATCTGACAAGTGTCAAATTTTGATTTGTCAAATATTTTATAATGTGGAGTCTAATTTTAATGTCACATCATTAGGGGTGATAAATTAAGTTGATGTAGCATTGTTATTAAAAAAACAAAAAATTGTGATAAAAAGATTATATATCTTTTATTAACATTTACTTAAATATATAACAAAGTTTACAATAAGAAAAATGATCAAAATAATCCAAATTCAAGTACTAAAATAAAAAGTGAACAAATTATAACAAAATATCACATTCCTTTCATTTTCTAGTTGCAAAATTGCTAATCAAGCTTGCAATCTAACTTATCAACTAAATTTTTTGCAATGGATAAAATTGTTAATCTATTCAATCTTTCTTGTAACATAATTGACCAAAAGGTAAGATTTAACCAACTTTAAAATTGAAACGCTACTTTTCCATAAACAATTGTAACTAGTATAATTAATCGTACACAATTCATACATTTGAAAAATAACCATCTATTAATTTCAAATAATTCACTATATCAATCGACTTGTAATTTTTTTTTTTGTAAAAATAATTATTTATTAATTTTAAATAATTCACCACATCAATCATTGATTAGTTTTTAAACTTTTCAAATTCAGGTGAGTTTTCCCCTCTCCCAAATTGGGGCCCTTCTTAAATATTTTTTAGGGCCCAAAGCGACAGCCGTACTGGCTTTAAAGCCAACCTTTCCTCCGACTAAAAACACTTTACACCATACATTTAGAAAACAGAAATAAAATTTAAAGGGAAAGGACAGAAAAAAGAAATAAAATTTAAAAGGAAAGGGATTTGTGGAAGGATCATAGCTATGTTTTCCATTTTCTGTGACCCTTTATAAGGAAAGAGATTTATGTAGGGATTTTGACTACTCTTTTACTTTCCCATTTTTCTTATTTTTTTTTAAAAATTTAAAATTCAAAATTCAAAAATAATGTTATGTAATTAATTAAGGAAGTCGCTATTCTTACTCTATTTTGTTCCAAATATATTTTATTCTATATCTTTATTATACATAGAAAGGAGTGTATTTGGAATAAAATGGAGCGAAAATAGTAACTATGTATAATAAGAATAAAGAATGAAATATATTTAGAGTAAAATAAGGTGGGAATAGCGGTTCCCTTACTCAAATTGAAACAATTGCAAGGTATACCGAAATGAAAAGTTAGTTCATAAGATCCCTTGAAAAAAAATACAAGGAAAAAGAAAAAACAAACCTCTCTCCGGACTTGTGAATCCACAAGCGTTGTGATGATATGACCCATAATCCTCTCACAACTCGTACACATAAGAGAAGCCATTATTATTATTTTTTTTCCCAAGTCAACAAATGCTAAACCACATATTTATATCGTATCATACTAGCATAAAACTTATGTTATGCACGGGAGACTTAAAGTTTTATTTTGAAATTAAAAATAGCAAAAGTTTTTAAAGATTTATTAAAAAATTAGGGTGGGGTGGGTCATTGGATTTATCCATTTTTTGCACAATTCGATTTTATTTTCTTATTAACATATTGTTGATTTTTTTTTTTAAAATTTGTACACAAAAATATATATATATATATATAATAAGCCATTTTGATTGTGATGGGAATTTGATGCTCTACAATATTGGTAGGTTTTGATTGTGTTGGAGATTTAACGTGGTGGTAGTAGTTTCTAGTTTGTTTTGGGTGTTTTGGTGGGTTATTATGTGGGGATTCTTGTCTTCTTCTTCTTCTTCATTTTTTTTTTTAGTTAAGTCCTTCTTAACTTTTTTTAAAAAAAATCGAGAGGCTTAGGGGTTGGTTGTATAGTTGCAAGTAGCAGTAGTAGGGGTATTTTTATATTTCCGAATCTCTCTCAATGCATTTCATCTTCTTGTATCTTTAATTTCATGCTGTTTAATGAAATTTTTCTTTACTGATAAAAAAAAAAAAAAAAAAGTATAATTCCCTAACTATGAGTTAAAATGAATAATAGAAAATTTTTAAAATTAAACAATAACAAAAAAGTTTCTTTTTAATATAAAAATAAAATTATATAGCATTAATTAGTTCTCATACACAGGAGAAGCAAATATTATTTTATTTTATTTATTTATTTTTGTATAATGTTAAAATGCATATTTATGTCATATCATATGCATCAATTATCACATATTTACATGAAACGACAACCTTGCTCCCTGATAAAACTACCCTCCTTTCCCAAGCTTGGGACATGCTGTATATATAAGAAAATAACACAATAAGCAGACCACACCATAATGGCGTTTCTTCATAATTATGTAACAACAATACCATAACAGACACTACAAGTAGTAGCAATTTTTTTTCACTAAAATAATTCATTATATTTCTCCCCACAAATGATTCGAAATGTATACACTATATCATTCATAACATAACCGCAGCGTTCCTAATGTAATTACAATAACTTGTAACTTTTACATTAATCGTAACTTTTACTATAAAGTAGTGTAACATAGAACACGACTTCTACATTATTCGTAAATTTTGCTATAAAGTAATATAAAATAGACCACAGACACTCCTAACTTGCTCCATCAGATCCTTTCCAACCCTGTAGTACCGTGCATTGAGCTATCCATTTTAATTGCAAGGGGTAGAATGCAAAATGCAGAAGCACCAGGACTATATAGGATTGCTGGGTCAGAAAATGGCACACTGCAAGAAGGCAATATCAACAAGGTAGATAAATTAAATGGATGACTAAATGAATTGATTAGATAGATAATGCACTTCATATGTATGCAAATATGTATAGAAAGAGAGATATACCATAATTTTTCTGGTAAATCGCGTATCCGATATTGGATCTGCTAGGAAACAATGCAGTGTCTCTCCAAACATTTAGTACGTAGAAATGTATATTTCTCGGAACACGCCATTTGAAGAGTTGTGACCATCATACCAAACAAAAATTTCAAGCTATTACAAGACTGAAAATGTAAAATTGATGACAAGAGACTTGAGTAGAAAACTGTAAACATACTAGAAGCCACTCTGATTAAATGAAAGGAAAAAGCAAAAATGGCAGAGAGAGAAAGAGAGAGAGAACCAGGCCATGGAGAAACAATGGTTGCTGGAAGCCGGCTTATATAGGCATGAAGTTGAATGTAATCATTGCATAAGAGGTAATATCATTATTATAGGATGAATGCAATTACCTAAGAGTAATGTAAGGGATATAAAATTTTCTATCAAAGATGGGTGTGGATCCCACACTCACGTGAGTATATATATATATATATTTAAGATTCATGAAATAGATATATAAATAGGCTACTCTGCATGGACTATTGCCCCTTATGAAGCACAGGTATGGATACGAGTATTGGTACTAGTACGATACAAGGATGTTGGCTTGGTAAAAAAAATTTATTTTTAATTTGAAGTAATGCAAAAATTGATTACATGGTTTAATTCGTTAAAATCTAACCTACAATAACATTTAATGCCAAAAAAGTCTAGTAAAAGAAATTTTATCTCTGTAGTAGAAGAAAATATTGTTTTGATTGAGGTATGGTATGGCTTGGGTATATACTAAGTACGTCTTGATACGTCAAAAATTAGAAAGAAAAAATTTAGGTACTTGTTCGTGTACCCGGTATGTATGCATAAATACCATATGAAGTACCATACGCTGGTAAGTATTCAGTATAGTTACAACATGTTTGTTGAAGTACCCATGCTTCATAAATTGTCCCTTAGTACCCACAACGCATCTATAGGGAACCCTACCACACCTACATCGAGGCCGAAGCTAAGGCCACCTTGTGCTCTGGGTGCTAAAAAATATGTTTAACCCACGTGAATGTTTGGTAAAAATTTGGGATCCCTAACATTTTTGATTATGTAATTAATATTTTGGGCATTTTTCTATTTTGGCAGGAAGAAATAATGATGGGTTTTGCTAGTATGCTTCACATGTTATATAGCTCGAGTTATGACCTTGACCCATTTATACTCCATGGTTATGAGTTTTGTATATATTGATGTTGTTTATATCTGTTTTAGTCCTTGTTGTTCATTGAGAGTTGAAATTTAGATTGTTGGTTATATTTGAAACAGGTTGGGACTTAGTAGTTTTGGAAAAATTCTGTTTGTTGTTCTTGGGTTAGCTCAAGAGGTCATTGGTTTCTCCTAGATTCAATGTTTGCAGTCTGAACTTCTAGGAGGGGGTCGTTCTTCGCTAGACTGATATGTTAGTCGTTTGAGCGATCTGTTTACAGTTTGAAATACTAAGAGTTTCTATTCTTTGCTCGAGCAGTATTTTGGTCGCTTGAGTGGCTTGTTCTGCCAGGTTAATCCTTTGGGAGTTTGGTTTCTTCGCTTGAGCCAAGTTTTGCTCGCTTGAGTGATGTTCTGTGTCAGACGCTCAAGTAGTGTTTTGGTCACTCTAGCGATTTGTCTATATAAAGCTGAGGGGAAAGATCTTTTTTTATTATTATTATTTTTTATTTTTTTTATCACTTTTCTGACTTTTCTCTTTCTCTAAAAGGCTCCCAGACCCAGTTTCTCTTCTCTTCTCTCTAGTTTATGCATAAACCTCCATATACACTCAAATCCGTAAATCTCGCCACATTGGTGCTTTGGGATAAAAGGTAAAGCGCAAGGAGGTAATCGTTTTAATATGAAAAAGTTCAAGTTTCGTCTCCGTCATTTTTGGGATTGTTCTTCCCTCCTCTTTCTATTTTGAGGTAGAGATTTTCTTTAGGATAAACTACCAATAGGTCCTAATAGTTAGACTTAATTCCCATCAAGTCCTAGTAAAACCAGTACTAAAAATAATTTTTTGTGACAATTTTTTGAAAATGTCACTAAAATTTGACAATTAGTGACTTTTTTTGTCACAGTTTTAATAAATGTTGCTAAAACTTACAATTAGTGACTTTTCTGTGATGAATTTTTCAAAATGTCGTTGAAAGTTCAAAATTAGTAACTTGTTTTGTGACGATTTTTTAAAATTGTCGCTAAAACTTATAATTAGTGATATTTTTTGTGACAAAATTTTTAAACTGTCGTTGAAAATTAACAATTAGTGACGTTTTTAATAGTGTTTGATGAAAACGCTATTAATTCTCACAGAACCTATTGGACAATAAGTCTATCTGTTAAGACCTACACGTAAGTCCCCATTTTCTTTAATGTTATTGCAGGATATTTAACTTCATTATATGCTCTTTGAATAGAGTAGTATTTTGAGAGTTTTGGATTTGATTTGGGTTGGATTTAGCTTGATGAGTTTTCTTTGAAATGATATTAGAATTGTTTATAGTAATGAGATTTGAGGATATTGCTCTTAAAAGATGAAATTTGAAAGAAATATCTATTTATGATATTTAGAAATCCTTAGGGATTCATGATTTTGAACTAAGGAATGGGGAAAAGTTGTTGAGATATTTGAAATGATATTTTGGTAATATTTGTTGCGTTGGAAAGTGGAGTTGAACATGTATTGTTACTCATATATTGAGATTATGAAATTTTATCTGTCTTTTGAAATTTATCTTTTGATAGATATATCTGTTTTGGCTATTGGTGGATGATAACATTGATTGTTGTAGAAATTGCATTAGAACTAGATTAATTGAAACAATTTAGTCATGCATTGTATTTGAACATTTGTTTCATCTTTATACATTAAAAATGTATCGTTTTGAGAAAAATGGGTGAATACCTCGGTGAATCTAGTTAGGGGGTGTGGTTGTGGTTATTATTATGTTGGCTTGTGTGTCTTTGGTGAAAGTCCAGAAACCCGCGCGAATAGGTGTCAATCCTTTCGGTTAGTACCAGTAAAATAGCTTTGGTAGTGCTTGTATAGCCTACTGGCAGACACATACTTAGAGATTCCCAGTGTGTGTATCTATTGCCTTGTTTTCTATTTTGGAAGTAACGATTTATTAATTGAATTATAACATGGCATTGCATTGTTTAAAAAAGAAAGTGCATTGTTTTCGATAAATGACATTCATGTGCATTCACCATATGGCTTGGTTAAACATCACATTAGAGCATCTCCAATGGAGCTGCTATTCAAGTTGCCAAAGATAAAATTTGACAGGAATGGCAAAAAGAGGTCTCTAATGGCCTGCTATTTTATTTGCCAAAGATAGCAGATGCCATATTTGTTATCAAATTTGGCAAGTGAAATAGCAGCTTCCAAGCTTGCCAGATCAGCAAATATTAATAGAAATTTGGCACCAAATTCAGTTCAAAACAACAGAATTGAAATAGTAGGGAACCCAATTTTTAGAATTAAACCCAATTTTTAGAATCAAACAAATTTCAGAATGAAATTGACAAACCCAAATTCGGTTTCTCTAAAAGTTTTAATTTTTTTTAATTCATTTATCACCAAATCAGTCAATCAAAATCAGATGGTATGCATTCACAATAAACCAAACCAAATCAGATAATCTAGTATCACAATAAAATGATCGGATGAACAAAAATTGATGGATGAAAAAAAATTAAACCAAAAATCAAAATAAATAATTAAGAAAATTTGAAAAAAAAAAATACCAGATTTGAGTTCTTTGAAGATCCGGTTTGAATCCATCGCTAGATTTGAGTTTAAAAAATCATGATCACCTCAAATCCACATCAATAACCAGAAAAATAAAGAAAAAATAAAGTCTGAGAGGGAGAAAGATATCAAAACACACACATATATATATATATAGATGGAGATTGTACCAGAGACAGAGAGTAGACAGATCGGAGGTGAAGACTGAGAGAGAGACAGATATGAGCTTCATAGATAGAGAGAGAGACGTTTCGATCATGGATGAGGAGAAGGGACTAGTTTGAGGAGAAGGAGGGAAGACAGAGAGAGGGAGAGGAAGAGTGAAAACAGAGAGATGGGGAAGACAGTCTGAGAGAGTGAGAGGGAGACAGAGTGAGAGACTGAGAAGGAGACAGAGTGAGAGAGGGGTTTTGATCATGGAGGAGAAAGGAGAATGGTTTGAAGAGAGGAAGATAGAGTGAGAGAGTGAGAGAGTGAGAGGGAGACAGAGTGGGAGACTGAGAAGGAGATAGAGTGAGAGAGTGAAAGAGGGGTTTCAATCATGGTGTAGAAGGGGGAGTGGTTTGAAGAGAGGAAGACAGAGTGAGAGGGAGAGGAAGAGGGTGGATCTCGGTGGATCATTCTAGATGTTTATACGTAGACGGTGGATGCCACTTAGTGTATAAAAAGAGCTATTGTGCTCTGTTTGTTTGTTTGTTTGTTTGTATGTTTTTTTTTTTAAAATAATTTTTTTTACAATAGCTATCTTCAAACGGCTATTTCCCCAAACGGTAATATTTTTAATTTCTATAAATTGAAACCCTCCATGTCACTTTTATTTCACACAAGCATTTAGATTTAATTTTTCTTTTCTCCTCTCTTCTCTGAATTTGATTTCACAGCAAACCTCTTAAATTATTTTCTTTTTAGTTTTTTTCATCCAATCAGTATGGAAGGTTCATCAAAAATAAAGAGAGGAAAATCATTTACCATTGAAGAAGATATGGCAATTTGTAAATCTTGGTGTCACATTTCGGAAGACCCAATTGCTGGCAATTCGCAATTGTATGCTCACTTTTGGGGGAGAATTTACGAAAATTATTTCTTGCTTCAGAATGATCAGTCCAGAACACAAGTGTCTATTCAATCTCGATGGGGTATAATCATGAAATGTTGTAACAAATTTCGGGGGTATTTAGCGTGAGTTGAAAATCTTCACCCAAGTGGGATTTCTCAAGTTGATATAGTAAGTTTTTATCTTCAGTTATTATGTTTAGTTTCTTATTCTGGCATTGTATAAAAATTAAGTAATTAAATAATGTTTCAATTTTTTTTTAAACAGATGCTTCAAGCAAAACTGTTATACCATCAAGATGAAAACAAACATTTTGCTTTTGAACATTGTTGGCCAATATTGCAAAACAATATCAGGTGGCAAGATGTAACTCCTAAGAATATGGCAAAGTCAAGGATGCATACATCGTTTACCCCTAATTCAGCCCCCGAATCCCCTATGGATAACTGCATTTCTCTTGAAGACGACAACAGTCCAAGTGTTGGTAACAATCCAACTGTTGGTGAGGGCAGTGTCTCTGCAAGGGGTAAAAGGCCTATGGGTAGGAAATCTGCAAAAGAATTATTTCGGAGAAATCAAGTCATTGAAACTGAAGTCCAAAAAATGAGCATACAATTGGAGACATTTAACTAACACCTTGCTGAGAAAGAAAAGAAAAAAGAGGAAAGAGAAGAAAAAAGGATTCAAGCACTGCAAGAGATGAAAGAACTTGAGATGAAAAAACATGACTTTGAGATGAAAAAGGAAGAACACAAAATAATGACTATGTACATTTCTCATTTGGATCCTCAGATGAAAGCGTATTACACAATGTGAAAAAATGAGATTTTCGCCAAGTGGTCCTCAAATGTGAGGAGCCCAAATTTTTATTTCCCCTACCTGCTGATGAATAATTACGGGATAATGTATTTTTAAAATTTGCAATGTCATTTATTTTTTGATGTAATTGTTAATCTTTATTTGCAATGTAATTTTTATTTTGTAATGAAATTTCATGTTGTTTTTTATTTTATTTTAATTTTATTTTAATTTTTGAGTATTTTCTACTTCACAATGTAATATTAGAATAAAAAGACAATAAATGAAGATAATTTTATTAGAATAAAGAGACATTAACTGACATTAAAAGACATTAACTGTCATTAAAAAGATAAAATACAAACTTAATCTAACTCTCTAGCTTGGGACCACAAATGTTCAATTAGATCATTACGAATTGCATTATGGGCTTCAATAGATCTAATCCTCTGCTGATTTAACATAAATTGAGCATACTCCTCATTCGGATCGCGTGACACTTGACAGCCCAAATTACTGGTATTAGTCTCAAGTTGTGCTGCATTGCGTTCATTTTCTGGAATATCATGCTTGTCTTCAATGATCATATTGTGCAAAATAATGCATGCCTTCATGATGTAATACAGATCCTCATCACTCCAACCTCTAGTTGGAACTATGACAATATTAAATCGTGCTTAGAGCACTCCAAATGCCCCTTCGACATCTTTTCGACATGCCTCCTGCATCCTCGCAAATAGTTGTCTCCTTGCGCCTTGAGGTTGAGATATTGTTTTCACAATCATTGCCCAATGAGGATAGATACCATTAGCAAGATAATACCCCATGGTGTACACGTGATTATTGATGGTGTAGTTGGCAACATGGGTACGTTCTCTAGTTAATTTAGCAAATAAAGGCGACTTGTCAAGAACAGTAATATCATTTAGAGAGCCAGGCATGCCAAAGAAAGCATGCCAAATCCACAAGTCATAGGAGGCAACTGCTTCGAGTACAACTGTTGGTTTGTGATAGTGTCCAGTGTAAGCACTGGCTTGGGTAGTTGGACATTTATCCCAACGCCAGTGCATACAATCCAAACTCCCCAACATTCCAGGAAACTCGCGTTGCTCTCCCTCTTGCAATAATCTAGCAACATTTGCTTCATTTGGGGATCTTAAGCAAATGGTTTCATAGGTAGCAACAATTGATCTGGTAAAAAAATTCAAGGTGGCAATTGCAGTACTTTTGCTGATTCTAATGTACTTGTCTACAGTATCAGCAGGCACGCCATACTGCAGGATCCGAAGTGCTGCAGTCATCTTCTTTACATCGGATAATCCAGGAGCACCAGTGGCATCATGGGTTTGGATAAAGTACTCATTCACTTGTTGAATATCATGTAAGATACTAACAAACAATGGCCGCCTCATTCGAAAACGTCTTCGGAAGTATTCTTCTAGATAGACAAGGTTATCTGCAAAATAATCTCTATAAATTTATTCGTCGCCTTTCACCCTCTCACGATTAATGTATCGACGACCACTTGTGGAACCAACACGTCCGGTTTGTTGATTTAGGTTTAACGTCTGTAATCTTTGTTGTTGTGCTGTGAATAGTTGCATCATGATGATATCATCATCAGATGATGATCAGATGATGAAGATTCATCAAAATCTCCATTCAATATGGCTTTAGTCAAATTGTTCATTGTAGGTGGATGGGTGAGTGGGTGAATATGAAAATTGTAGAAAATCTTCTGGGTGGGTACAGAGAGTTTAGAAGATATGAAAATGATGGGTAGGTGAATATGAAAATTGTAGAAAACCTTGTGTTATATTTATAGAGAAAATTGTGGGTGGGTGAATGATGGATGGTTGTTGGGTGGGTGGATGAATAATGGATGATTGTTGGGTGAGTGGACGAATAATGGATGGCTGTTGGGCAGATAGTTGTTAGTGAATGAATGCTGGGTTAAAAATGGATGGTTGTTGGTGAATGAATGATGGGTGAATAATGGATGATTGTTGGTGGGTAATTGGTTATTGTTTATTTTTTATGTGTAGTTAAAAAAATTTATTAAATATGTAGTGACATGTTTTTTGGTGGGGTGAATTAATCAAACAATTTTTTTTTTCCAATTTTCATTTTTTTATATTTGTCTAGTTGGGAATAAAATAAATATATAATTTTTTTTACAAACAAGTAAAAAAATGTCACAAAAGACAAAAAATAAACAAAAATAAAATCACAAAAAAACCTATATCTAAACAACACTTACAAACTTGGAGGGAAAGTTAGTTGATATTTGCCAAAATAGTAAATGACCATTGGAGCACTATTGCTATAATTTGGCAAAATAGCATTATTCATTGACAAATTATAGCAATAGTAATAGCATTATAGCAATAATGGTTGGAGATGCTCTTATTCATTAAATTATTTCTACTGGGCATTAGCTCACCCAATGTGGAAACCAACTTTCAGGGTGAATTGCAACCTAATGGCTGTCCCAAAGTTCTTATCATCTTTTTCCTTGACTTTCTTTACTTGTCTCCTCACCATATCATCAATCATGGCCATGAGCATTGGATTCATACCACCACTGGTTCGATCAGAGTAACAAGGACCATTGCCTCTTGGGGCTAATGTGCTTTGTATGCCTACAGATGTCCCTACAATAGGTTGTGCCATTTGTTTGGGTGTACTTCCTGTTCCTGTCATTTGGGCCTGCAACTATTGCATTTGCTCCAACATAGCAGCCATTTCCCGTTCTCTTCTCTCAAGTTATTCTTGTAGGGCCACCACTTTTTTCATTGAGACCTTGGTCTTGTTGGACCTGTGAATTTTCACCTTCTTTCTCAACCTCAGTCATCATAACTGTGACTTTGTTGACATCTCTCAATTCATTGTTTCCAATATTCGTTGAAATAGACGAGATAGAATCATCTTGTTCGTACAAAGGATTATCAACCCCCACAACATTACTCATATTTGAAGCATTTGACTGCGATGCTTTGTTTTGAGCCTCACGGGTTATAGACCTTGTTACAGGCCCTTTTCTTATTCCCTCCATAGATAGTTCAATCAAGGTAGAAATATTTCCCAAGGGTTGCTTACCCTTCTCCACCTTTGACTTTCCAACAAAGACAGGACTTTCAATTTGTTTTTGGCGTTCATCTTTCGAGAGAGCCCTTTCAATAGCTCCTATAACATTTGTTGCCACTGTTCTTAGTTTCAATTTCTTTAAGGCCTTATTTCTTCTTCGCCTTTGTCTTTTCGAAACGGGACCATTTGATAACATATCAAGTCGAGCCCCTAGGGGCATAGAAGGAACCGTTTGCATTTTTGCAAATTCCTCATGAATTTTCAAAACTGTCCCTACATTTTTAGAGTAGACCAATTGATGTTGATTCAAATCCCATTGGGCCAACATGTGTTCCTTATTCGAACCTTGTCGGGCCAACAGGTGTTCCTTATTCTGTCAAGCCAATGGGTGTTCCTTATTCGAACCTTGTTGAGCCAACGTGTGTTCCTTATTCGAACCCTGTCGAGCCAACGAGTGTTCCTTTAGCTTCTGAGAGTTGATTGAGATTTGGTTTGACTGATTTTGTGCTCTAAACAGAACTGTCGGTTCGTAGGCCACAACTGTTTTTTCAACAACAGGGGCCTTTTTTCCATCAACAGGAGTTTGGGTCATTACCCTCCTCCTAATGGCCCTAATGATAGCCATGTTTTCAGTAGAGACTTTCTTCTGGGCAGACTCCACCATTTTAATGGAGTCTTCTACCTTGTTGAGTAGTTGAGCCACAACATTTTTTGTTGCCCCCGTTGAAGATGCAACAAAAGTCGTAGTTGCAAACTGAATAGCCTCCTTTGCCTGACTTAGAAAGCTCTTCGTTCGGGCTGTGGTCCTCATGGTTGCGTACTGCTTCAATGCTTTCACATAATCTTCAGTAATCTTTCTCAAACTTTTAGCTTTCTGGAGAAGTGTGACTTTCTTCATCACACCAGTTACCTTCGGGACAGTCAAGAGCTTTCGCTCCGGAGCCCCTTGGGTGATAGGGGAAAAAAGTGCATCTTTCCAAGATTTCGTTGGCTCTACCTTTGGGACAGCCAAGAGCATTCGCTCCGGAGCCCCTTGGGTGATGGGTGCTATCTCCAAGAAACTACGCTACAAACGTAGAATGGCGATAAATAGGTAAAGGGTTCCAAACCCAAGAAATTGTACTTTGTATTCGAGGGTTCAAAACCCATAACAATTTCAATAAAATATTTATTTTTTCTTAAATTGTCTTTTGTTATTTATTTTGTTCTTCATTAATCGGAGGTTTTATTTATAAAATGTGTAATTAACGATCTGAAATACAGATCGGAAATAGGAACCTGCTATTCAAATAATCAACACTGTTTAGTCCAAAAGCTAAACAGTGGACATTTGTAACATAAAAATTTGAAATGTGTTGAAACACTTCATGTTTTAAAACTTGTGTCTACAAATTCTAAAAAAATAGTTTGGTAAGTCCAGCCAGTCTTTCTCCTCTCCTTCCAGCGAAAGGAGTTCTTCTCGTACCTTAAGGAATACACAAGGATCTTTTCATATCAGGTATGCTTTTTTTTTTTTAAAAAAAAAACAACAACATCCTTTTTTTTTTCTCAGAAAATTTTGTAGTGCATATTAGATCTTCATCCTTCTAGTTTATTTCAATTAGAAGTTGCCTGGCCATTATCTTTCTCCTCTTCCCCGCAAAAGCTACTCTTCTTACACTTTAAAGAAGGCACAAAAGAATTCCTTCAAATTCCTTTTAATCAGGTATACTTCTCTGTTTATTGCCTTTTTTTTTTTAACAGCATGTATTTGTTTTGTTTTGTTTTGTTTTTTTAACCCAAATATGAACACAGATTGTTTTTTTTATTTTATTTTATTTTATTTTATTATAGCAGCAAACTTTTTTTTTTTAATTTTTAAAACCTTTTTTTTGTAGACCATGAATCAAAATATGCCAAACAAAGTCCTTGTCACAAAGCCTTTTTTTTTTCTTTCTTTGAAGAACAAACCAACACAGGTTGCCTTTTTTTTATTCCCACACTAGCTTCATTTTGGTCAACATCTTCCAACACATCTTGAGTGATAGTCATGTTTACTGGACTTTTCACTTCTGATTTTTTGGTCTACAAAAAAAGAGCATTCGCTGTCATTTGTACACTTTTTATGAGTGTGACATCCATGAAGTTGGTATGGGTGTTAAAACTTTCTTCTGGCAGCAGCAAAAAAAAAAACTGGCAGCAGTAAAAACAAGGGGTGAAAAGAAAGCAACAAATATTATGATGAAAGTATACCTGATTAAAAGGAATTTGAAGGAATTCTTTTGTGCCTTCTTTTGAGAAAAGAAGAAAGACAATGGCCAGACAACTTTTGAAGGATGAAGACCTAATATGCACTACAAAATTTACAGAATGAAAAAAAAGGGGTTGCTGAAAAATTGCTGGAAGCAAAAAAGTTGCTGTTGGAAGAACAAAGTTGTAGGACGAAAAATATTTATTGTCCACATTCTTGCTTAAGAAAGGAGGTAGTGGTCTCCTAAAATACTTCAAAGAAGCAAGAGTTTAGGTAGCATTTGAAATACACCATAGAAGTAAGAGTGTGTAGGATTAAAAATCCTACCAATGCCAATCCATCCTATTCTATTTAGACAAAACTCCTAAAATATATATAGATATATCTCCTAAAAATAAAAATAAAAATAAAAATAAAAATAAAAATAAAAAAAAGTGGCAAGATGGAGGCCCACAAAAGAAAAGGCCCAATAAAAAAAAATGGTGGCCTAGAAAAGGAAAGGTCCATGATGGCCTAGAAAAATCCATGATGCCCTAGAAAAAAATCTGCTATAAAAAAAGTGGTAAATTGAAGGCCCACAAAAGAAAAGGCCCAATTAAAAAAATGGTGGCCTAGAAAAGGAAAGGTCAATGATGGCCTAGAAAAGAAATCCATTGTAAAAAAAATGGTGGCAAGTTGGAGGCCCACAAAAGAAAAAGCCCAATTAAAAATGGTGGCCTAGAAAAAGAAAGGTCCATGATGGTCTAGAAAAATCCATGATGGCCTAGAAAAATCCATTGGGGTGAAGGACACATTCACTGCCAAGGTTTCAAGCCATTGGGGTGAAAAGACACAATCACTGCCAAGGATTCAAGCAATTGGGGTGAAGGACACAATCATTGCCAAGGATTCAAGCCATTGGGGTGAAGGACACATTCACTGCCAAGGATTCAAGTCATTGGGGTGAAAGGACACAATCACTGCCAAGGATTCAAGTCACTCGTTGCCATTAGGTTGGAAAGGGCAATGATACCTACAAACAAACTCTGACGCCTTACGGGTTGCTTGTAAAAGAGGGAAAAAAGGCATGAAATAATTAAAAAAAAAATCGTAATTCATACAGTTACAATTCACTTGCACGAATCACGAGGGGCAGGCCTTGATTAGATTAGATTAAAAAAAAATTTCTACAAAAGGGGCTGAAAATTTGTGAGGGTTCAGCCAAAGCCTTGATTAGATTAGATTAAAAAAAAAATTCTACAAAATGGGCTGAAAATTTGTGAGGTTTCAACCAAATAAGCCAAAGGGAAAGCAACTTTTTGTAGCTTGGGATCTTGCTGTCATTTGTCAACAGATTCTTTGGTCATATCCACAAGCAAATCTGCTAAATAACACAGCAACAAAGTTGCTGCGGATAAAGTAACAATGTATAAGGGAAGAGTAGAACTTTGTTATGAATAAAAGAAGGCTCTGTGACAAGGACTTTGTTTGGCCTATTTAGATTCTTGGTCTAAAAAAAATAGGTAACAACAGTGTTGGAAAAAAGGTGCTATGGATAAAAGGCATATTACATACTTAATTGCCAATAAAGGAACTTGTTCGTTCTTGAAGAAAAGAAATTTTATGCCTTAAAAAAAAAAAGGCAAAGATAGAAGTCTTGTTAGGCCAAGGAATGCTACTGCATGCAGGATTTATGAATCCATGAAGTTGGTATAAAAAAAAAGAAAAGGTCTTTGTTCATGTTTACAAACAAGGACTTAGGGGTTAAAAAAATATATCTGCTGGAAGGCAGTCATGAATTCTTGTGCAAAGAAAAATAAATGAATAAAATAAGAAGAAGAAGAAAAAGAAAAAGAAAAGGGCTCTTTGTTTGTATCAGCAAGGATGTTATTTGGGCTCATAACCTAGCAACAAAAATGATTGCAAGACTTAAAATATATATATATATATATAGGGCAGCAAACAGATCTCTGTGACAGACAGACTTAAAAAATGGGGTAACAGCTAAAAAAGGGGCTGCAGTTTTTTTTTTTTTTTTACATGGTCTTTGTTTGTTAGACTATTTGGGTTTATGGTTTAGCAAAATGGGCTGTCTTTGTTTCGATCATATAAAAAAAAAAGTCTGTTTGGTCTGATGACTAGCAACAACAAGAAAAAAAAAAAAAAATGAAAAAGGGGTTGCAGTTTTTTTTACATGGTCTTTGTTTGTTAGACTATTTGGGTTTATGGGCTAGAAAAATGGGCTGTCTTTGTTGCCATCACATAAAAAAAAAGTCTGTTTGGTCTGATAACTAGCAGCAACAAGGAAAAAAATGAGACAGCAACTAAAAAAAAAGGCCCGTAGTTTTTAGGTTTGTTGTCTAGCAAAAAATGGGCTCTCTTTATTTCTAGGCCATATTTGCTAATGGCAGCAGGTTATACACAGGGTTCGTATGGGTTATAAAAAGGTTCATGGAAATTTTCATGGTTATAAAAAGGTTCATGGAGAAGAAAATTTTTGCTGGAAGGTAAAAAAAAGAGGAGGTTTTAGATTCTAAAAAAAAAAAAAAAAAAAAAAAGGGCTAATGCTGTTTTTTTTTTTTTTTAAAAAAAAGAGAGAGAAGAAGAAGAAAGACAAACAAAAGAAGAAGGAAAGCATACCTGATATGAAGGGACAATTTCTGCTAGAAATATGAGGGATTAGAAGGGAATCTTTTGTGTCCTCCAAGAACAAATTTTGCTGGAAATATGCTGGAAGGATAAAGATTTTCTGCAAACAAAAATCTGTTGGAAGAAAGAAAGCTGTAGGAAAAAAAAATATATGTGTTGTATGCATGAATAGGTGTTATATAAAGTAAAAGTCTTGCTTAAGAAAGAGTTAGTGGCCTCTTAAAACACTCCAAAGAAGCAAGAGTTTGTGTAGGATTAGAAATCTTATCAATACCAATCCATCCTATTTTATTTAGACAAACTTCTAAAATATATATATATATATTTGCAAAAAAAAAAAGGTGGCAAGTTGGAGGCCCATAAGAGAAAAAGCCCAATTAAATCTCTTGGCCCTTACCCATCAATATCCATGATGGCCTAAAAAAATTGTTGTAAACAAAAAAAAAAAAAATGGCAAGTTGGAGGCCCAAAAGAGAAAAAGCCCAATTAAATCTTGGCCTTTACCCATCAATATCCATGATGGCCTAGAAAAAATTGCTGTATAAAAAAAAAAGTGGCAAGTTAGAGGCCCACAAGAGAAAAAAACCCAATTTAATCTTGGCACTTACCTATCAATATCCATGATGGCCTAAAAAAAAAAAAAAATCTGTTGTAAAAACAAAGTGGTGCCAAGTAGGAGGCCCACAAAAGGAAAGGTCCAATTAAATCTTGGACCTTACCCATGACCCTTAAAAAAAAAAAAAAAAAAAAGCCTGAAAAGTGGCAGAAAGGGACCAAGGCCAAGAAATAATCTTATCCAAGACCTCAAGAGGATCTAGATAAAAGTGCCAATTCGTCGTGACTCACACAGTGAAGAAAATTCACTTGTGCAAGTCACCAAGGGGCATTTGTTGGCACATAAATTTCAACCAAATTTATGTTTAAATTTCAAATACAGTCAATGACACACATAGAGCCTACGATAAGATTGTTGTAGGCAATCACTTCCCAAAATGATTAACTTGCTCCATTGAAGTGCATAAATAAAACAACGTCGTATCTTAACGACGTTATTCAAGATGCTCAAATGACACGTGAAGCCTACGAAAGATGACATCTGTAGAGCCTACAGCAAGGACACCACATAGGTTAAAACCCCAAATATCAACCGGGTTAATCAGATATACAATTAATCAAATAGCACTATTATTCAAAATTCAAATGGCGCTATCATTCAATTTGAAATTCAAATTGAAGATGAGGCATTCCTATCACCTGATGGCCCTCTATAAATATGAGGACCATCACACAAGATGAGGGATCATAAAAAATAAAAAAAGTGAGAATACCAGAGAGAGAGAAAGAAATCAAGAGCTAGAAGAAAAGAAGCCTAGAGAATTCAAGAAACTACGTTGCAAACGTAGAATGGCGATAAATAGGTAAAGGGTTCCAAACCCAAGAAATTGTACTTTGTATTTGAGGGTTCAAAACCCATAACAATTTCAATAAAATATTTATTTTTTCTTAAATTGTCTTTTGTTGTTTATTTTGTTCTTCATTAATCGGAGGTTTCATTTATAAAATGTGTAATTAACGATCTGAAATACAGATCGGAAATAGGAACCTGCTATTCAAATAATCAACATTGTTTAGTCCAAAAACTAAACAGTAGACATTTGTAACATAAAATTTTGAAATTTGTTGAAACACTTCATGTTTTAAAATTTGTGTCTACAGGCAGACTCCACTATTTTAATGGAATCTTCTACCCTTTTGAGTAGTTGGGCCACAACATTTTTTGTTTCCCCCGTTGAAGCTGCAACAAAGGCTGTAGTTGCAAACCGATTAGCCTCCTTTGCCTGAATTAGAAAGCTCTTTGTTCAGGCTGTGGCCCTCACGGTTGCGTACTGCTTCAACGCTTTCACATAATCTTCAGTAATCTTTCTCAAACTTTCAGCTTTCTAGAGAAGTATTACTTTCTTCATTACACCAGTTACCTTCAGGACAACCAAGAGTTTTCGCTCCGGAGCCCCTTGGGCAATAGGGGAAAGAAGTGCATCTTTCCAGGATTTCGTTGGTTCTACCTTTGGGACAGCCAAGAGCATTCACTCTGAAGCCCCTTGGGTAATGGATGCTATCTCTATCCTTGGTGATTTCAGAACCATTGAAGTGTAGGTTTGTCTTTTGACAGTTGCTTCAGCATTCCTATAACAAAAGAATATGTCAGTAAGTTTCAACTATATATAGATATATTTTTTTGTTTTTCAAAAGATGTGAGGAGAAATAAGTCCTACTGGGCGTGCCAGAATTTGTAGACACAAATTTTAAAACATGAAGTGTTTCAACACATTTCAAAATTTTATGTTACAAATGTCCACTATTTAGTTTTTGGACTAAACAGTGTTGATTATTTGAATAGCAAGTTCCTATTTCCGATCTGTATTTCAGATCGTTAATTACACATTTTATAAATGAAACCTCCGATTAATGAACAACAAAATAAACAACAAAAGACAATTTAAGAAAAAATAAATATTTTATTGAAATTGTTATGGTTTTTGAACCCTCAAATACAAAGTACAATTTCTTGGGTTTGGAACCCTTTACCTATTTATCACTATTCTGCATTTGTAGCGTAGTTTCTTGAGTTCTCTAGGCTTCTTTTCTTCTAGCTCTTGATTTCTTTCTCTCTCTATGATATTCTCACTTTTTTGATTTTTTCTGATCCCTCGTCTTATGTGATGGTCCTCATATTTATAGAGGGCCATCAGGTGATTGGAATGCCTCATCTTCAATTTGAATTCAAATTGAATGATAGCGCCATTTGAATTTTGAATAATAGCGCTATCTGATTAATTGTATATCTGATTAACCAGATTGATCTTTGGGGCTTCATCCTGTGTGGTGTCCTTGCTGTAGGCTCTACAGGTGTCATCTTTCGTAGGCTTCACGTGTCATTTGAGCATCTTGAATAACGTCGTTAAGATACGACATTGTTTTATTTATGTACTTCAACGGAGCAAGTTAATCATTTTGGGAAGTGGTTGCCTACAACAATCTTATCGTAGGCTCTATGTGTGTCATTGACTGTATTTGAAATTTAAACATAAATTTGGTTGAAATTTATGTGCCAACATTGCCTAAAAAAGGGCCTCTGTTGAAAACATGGCCATCTTAGGGCCATTGGGAGAAGGGTAATGACCCAAACTCCTGTTGATGGAAAAAAGGTCCCTGTTGTTGAAAAAACAGTTGCGGCCTATGAACCAACAGTTCTGTTCAAAGCACAAAATTGGTTAAACCAAATTTCAGTCAACTCTCAGGAGCCAAAGGAACACTCGTTGGCCCGACAAGGTTCGAATAAGGAACACTTGCTGGCCCGACGAGATTTGAATCAACATCAATTGGTCCACTCTAAAAACGTAGGAACTGTTTTGAAAATTCATGAGGAATTTGCAAAAACGCAAACGGTTCCTTCTATGCCTCTAGGGGCTCAACTTGATATGTCATCAGGTCTAGTTTCGAAAAGACAAAGGCGAAGAAGAAATAAGGCCTTAAAGAAACTGGAACTAACAATAGTGGCAACAAATGTTATAGGAGCTATTGAAAAGGCTCTCTCGAAAGATGAACGCCAAAAACAAATTGAAAGTCCTGTCTTCGTTGGAAAGTCAGAGGTGGAGGAGGGTAAGCAATCCTTGGGAGATATTTCTACCTTGATTGAACTATCTATGGAGGGAATAAGAAAAGGGCCTGTAACAAGGTCTATAACCCGTGAGGCTCAAAACAAAGCATCACAGTCAAATGCTTCAAATATGAGTAATGTTGTGGGGGTAGATAATCCTTTGTATGAACAAAATGATTCTATCTCATCCGTTTCAACGAATATTGGAAACAATGAATTGAGAGATGTCAACAAAGTTGCAGTTATAATGACTGAGGTTGAGAAAGAAGGTGAAAATTCACAGGTCCAACAAGACCAAGGTCTCAATGAAAAAGTGGTGGCCCTACAAGAACAACTTGAGAGAAGAAAACGGGAAATGGCTGCTATGTTGGAGCAAATGCAACAGTTGCAGGCCCAAATGACAAGAACAGGAAGTGCACCCAAACAAATGGCACAACCTATTGTAGGGACATCTGTAGGTATACAAAGCACATTAGCCCCAGTGGCAAAGGTCCTTGTTACTCTGATCTAACCGGTGGTGGTATGAATCCAATGCTCATGGCCATGATTGATGATATGGTGAGGAGACAAGTAAAGAAAGTCAAGGAAAAAGATGATGAGAACTTTCGAATAATTACAAAACCTTACCCAACATGGGTAGATGCTGTTCCATTTCCTTCTGGTTTTTCCCAACCAAATTTCAAAATGTTTGATGGAACAGGAGATCCAAGACAACATGTGGCTCATTTTCTTTCAAGATGTGGGCCAATAGCCCAGAATGAGGCTCTGTGCCTGCAGCTATTTGTTCAATCACTTGAAAGTTCTGCATTTACTTGGTATGCTAACCTTCCTGAGGGATCAATCCTAAATTGGGATTCCATGGTGAAAGAGTTTCTTAAACAGTTCTACAACACACAAAGCCGAGTTGGAGTACCAGAATTGATTGAGACCAAGCAACGTGACAATGAGTCTATTATAGATTTCATTGCAAGATGGCGAGCTTTGACATTTGCCTATCCTCAAAAGTTTACGCAATTAGAGTTAATTCAGATGTGCCTTAACAACGTTCGACATGAGCTCTCTACTGCTCTTATGGCTCAAACTTTTGAAGGATTCAATGATCTATGCACTAAAGCTCATGATATGGAGCTGAATCTAGCTAAATGAAGGAGGCCTAGGGCTATTGAAAGGGTTGAGTCCTCGACTGCAGCTACAATTGAAACTAGAAAGAAGGGTCCTGTTGTAGTAAGGGCTAAAAAGCCCAAGGAATTTAAAAAGGTGACTATGAAAGAGATGTTGGAGAAGAAATATTCTTTCACGGATGATCTGGTTGAAGACCTATTTGAAGATCTGTTGGAGCAAAAGTTGATTGCTCTCCCTGAGGTAGGAAAGACCAACGATCCAAAGTATTGCCCCTACCATCGTCTGATTAGCCATCCGATAAAAGAGTACTTTGTTCTGAAAGATAAAATTCAAGAACTTTTGGACTGTAAGATTATCAAGCTCCCTCCTTAAGAGAAAGCATTTGCTAACCCAATCACTATCAACAATGATAAAGAAGGTGAATGGGTTATTTATCAATCAAAAAGCATGAAGAAAAAACAAAATGGCACAGTGAAAGCTAGAAATGTGGTTGCTTCAACAACACAAGGGCCAAAAGTTTCCAAAAAAGAAAAACCAAAAGTTTCCAAGAAACATAAAAAAGCCAAAGTAAGTAAGAGAAAAGGAAAGAAGAACCCAATGAAGGAAAAAGGGAAGAAATTGGTCCCTGATGAGCAGTTAGAGCAATGTCCCCTTGTCCCAATCACACTAGAGGAATTTCTGCCTTCAAAATTTTAATCTGTGGAGTTACAAACATACTTTGATAAAAGGAGGGAGGAAAAGTTTACTTTGGCCCCTTGCCTAACTATAATTGTTTTGAGTGATGATGAGGAAGATGAGGGTGAAGTTAGTTCAAAAGTTAGGGAAAGAGATTGCATTACATCTCCTATTTGCATACCTGACTCACCAGAGTATACACCAACTTCTCCATAATACACACCAGCCTCACCAGAGTATACACCAGCTTCTCCGGAGTACACACCAGAAGCCTTTTCTCTAGAATATTCGCCAGTACCACCAATGTACTATCAAAGCACTCCAGAATATGTAAGGGGAACAAAACAAGGAGACACCGGGTGTAGGTCCGACTCTGAGCTTGTGAAAAAGGCAAAAAAATGACTACACTTCAAGGATGATGAGGTGAATGGCAGGTGTAAGTCGGATGATGAAGTATGGAAACATTCAAGTAAACAAGCAAAGTCATCTCAAGTTGAGGATCCTAATGAAGATTGGGAACTTAACTTTTCTTCTGATGGTTCACCATACACATCCCCAGCTAGGACATACGATGGAGAAAGTGTATCAAGTGACCACTTTGACTTTCCTTGTAATGTCATCACTGTGGATGTAAATTTTGAAGAGCAAGAAATACATATCATTTGCAATCCAGGTGATGATGAGAAAGCAAAAATTGAAGCTAGAAGGGAAGCGGAACATTAGGCAAAAGTAATAGTCTCTTTGAAAGATAAGGGTTTTGAAGCCCATCAAAATTTGATTATTGAAAGAAATCAAATTTCTGGACACCCTTTCCCTAATTGGGTCGAATGGGTTCAGTTCCCACGAGGATATGTAGTATCTCATTTTTCTTTATATAATGGGACAGGTTGTCCAAGGCACCATTTGGTTCGTTTCCTTGCACAATGTAGAAACACAGTAAAAAGCCAGGCGTTATTTCTATGGCAGTTCGTTCTTTCTTTGGAAGGATGGGCAGTAGATTTGTACTTTAGTTTGCCACCTAATTCAATCCCAGATTGGAACACCATGGCTAATCGATTCTATAGGACATTTTATAAACCATGGCCAATAGAAATTGAGATGTCAGAACATTTGGATGACGAAGGTGCATCTTCTCAAACATATGATTTCATAGAAAGCACAATTGAGGAGAAGATTGAAACTGCCATTGATCTTTGAGAGATGGGCACTTATCGCCCAAGGGATTTGTTCCCTTTATGGGTAGAGCAAACACCATTTCCTAAAGGATACGAACTTCCGAATTTTATCCTATATGAGGGGTATGGAGATCCTCAAAACCATATTAGGCGTTTTTTTGAAACAGTGTGGGGAAACAACTCAAAATCAAGCACTTTGCCTAAAATAATTCCCCATTTCTTTAGAGGGGATCGCCTTTGACTGGTATTGCTCTATCGAAGGGGTGGTGGTGCATAGTTGGGAGGCCATGAAGAACTATTTTGTAGAATCCCAATGCTTTTATAGACGTGACTCCCGGTACCTAAGAAATGGGAGAAGAATGCAGCTCCAGGAAGATGGAGAAGTGACTGATGATGATGATCACCCTGCAGCTGGACTAGTTAACATGGTCCAAACAAGTGAAGGAACAAAAGAAGTTGAGGTCAATGAAAAGGCGGTTGCTGAAGTATGCCAGACTTACTTGACCTACCGGAGGAAATTATGAAATCCTCAGGACCTTCAAATGTCAGAAGTTCCACAGGTTTTGCTGGAGGAAGAACAAGTGAAATATGATGTACTAGTTCATCTAAAGAAAATTCCAGCATTATTGAGCGTATATGAGCACTGAAAATGTCTCTAGAGCTTCGAAAGTCTTTAATATATGCCCTGTCCAAGCCAGAGGATTTCCACAAAGAAATCGAGGGTAGAAATCAAGAGAAGACAACTACATACATGGTTATGGTAACCTTTGGTAACAAAGACATGTGTGCTGAAATGACCGACCATAATCAGCCTTTGTTTATCGCTGGGCTTATCCATGATGTGAAAATTTCTCGAATTCTGGTTGATGGAGGATCTGCGGTAAACCTCCTGCCTCGAAGGGCCTTAAACTTATTAGGAGTTCGAATTTCACAACTTCGCCCAAGTCGTTTGGTCATTCAAGGATTTAATCAGAATGAACAACGCCTAATGGGGAAGATTGAATTGCGAACCAAGTTTGGGGATATTGAAGAAAGCACTGAGTTCTTGGTCATTGATTTAGACACCTCCTACAATGCTTTGCTTGGGAGACCATGGATGCATAATCATTATGCAGTGCCATTAACTTATCACCAATGTATCAAGTACCTGTTGCCTTCACCCAAAAAAGAGGGGACAATTGTGGCTGACAATGATCCATTTGGAGAAGTAGAGGTCTATTATGTTGATGCTCGCTTCTATACAAAGACTTCACAAAGAAAGGGAAAAGGTGTAAAGAAGTCTGAAGATACTCCGAATGTCAAAGATGCTCTAGAGTCTACTCCAGTTTCAACAAAAAGAACTTTTCGATATGTGCCAAAGTCTGAAAGGAAACTGGGGGCAAAGGCTCAAGCCCCAATAAGTCCAATTTTGGATCTCAAGGGTGAGTTCACGTTGCCATTAAGGAGGATAGAATGCACCTATATGGAGAAATATAATAAGATTGTGGTCCCTCCTAAAGGAAAAGGGTCGAAACCCATCATATTTCACTCACTTGGAGATGTTGAACAAAAACTGAAAGTTGAACAAGTGCCAGAAGAAAAACATCTTGAGTTTTGAGAAGCCTACCTTCAGTGCAGAAATTACACAGATGTTGGTAAAAGTTGGTTTAGATCCTGAAAAAATACTAGGAATAATGACACCCTTTGACTTTGCATTAACACCTTTGCAAAGGCAGGCTATCCAGCAAGGCGGTGTTATCACCGCTAGGACAGAAGGGTTAGGCTATCGGGGGGATGAGAAAAAATTTCCAGTAAACATGATGTAGACATGCCCGAACGTCTAGGCTCCGCGCGCGAATCGGTGCGAAATCCGTTTTGTTCATTGGACTACTACAGTTCAGACTCAATGTCACGGTTCTGAATTTAATCTCACAAAGTGCAATGCAAGACCGATAAATCACCAAAGAGTCCAAATCCGACAAATCATTTTGGAAAGCTGATTTTTATAAAAAAGTGCCAAACATGGACTACTTTGCTAGATACAGAGTTGCCACCTAAATATTTTGTTTTTGGAAAATTTAGGACACCCTAACTCGTGCCTAAGGCCATGTGTCTGTCATCACCAAAGTTGCCTCGGCTCGGGAACTTGGGTACGAGAGGGGAAGGTCATGCAATGAGCACCCCCGCTCGCCCGATCAAAGATCGGCCTGTACTAAGCATGATATTTTGTTTTTGAAAACATATGTGCTCTTATTCTGGTGTATTAGCTAGCTAACTACGTGATACGCACAACATACAAGTATAGACTAGATCACCTAAGTTGGAACAAAACATCTCATATTTGTTTGTTTGAAAATGGTTCGGAGGTACTACTCGCAAGTAGGCTAAGATGTGGATTTGCCACCCTCGAATGGGCTTAGAAAACGTGATTTTGCCATCTCAAGTGGGCTTAAAACTCGCATTTTGATGAATTGTTCCAACTCAAGAAATCCAACCTTCACCCACAAGCATTCAGGCAGTTATATCACATAAGTACATAGCCTCGTGGCAAGCATGCTATCATGGCAACATTAACACACATGCAGTATGCTAAAGCGTAAAAGCTTACCTAGTACTCTGAGCCAAAACAATAGCTAGTTAGTAATCAATGCATGATCCTAGCTATGTTAAGATGGCTAATGCAACACATGCAAAAATGCAACTAGAAATAGGCTCGGCTATTCTAAGATGGCATATGAGATGCAACTTTGATAATCATGTATTCAAATCGGTATTGAAATACAATGCAGTTTGTATGATGCGCCGAGCCCGGTGCATGCAAGACAGATGAATGTATGCAAACATGCGAAGCATAAGGATGCTAATTAAAATATGCCCTAAAACTAACCACTGAAAGCAGATAAGTAAAAGGGAGAAAGACGTGGGGTTGGAAGACATTCACACACTCACACACACTTATTACAACAATTCGCCCTCTTGACGGAGGTTCCAAATGAATAATACAAACCAACTAATTAACTAACTAGCCTAGCTAATTAATTATTACCAAACTCTTAACTAATTAAGTAAATTACAAATTCATGCAAAGCATTAAAATATGTAAACTAGGCTGCCTCAGCTCTGCCTTGAAGAAGTTGAAGATGCATGCTCGATTCCTGTCTAGAAAGCTCTCCAAATGCACTTTAGAGGCTCTGTTTGCAGGGTGTCCTTGAGAACTTGCTGCAGGATCTTACTAAATCCATGTTGGGGAATGCACCAGTGGCCTACTGGCCATGAGGAGATGCTGTCGGCCACCTGCCAGCCAAGAGTAGGCACTGCTGGCCAAGGATGTAAGGGTGCCAGCCATCTGTGTGGCACTGTCGGCCACTGGTGTGCTGTAACACCAAATTGCAACAAAGCACAATATAGAGGAAAGGGAGGGTCTCCCAAGGGTATGTACGCACTATGCCACCCCATATCACCTCGAAACATCAAGGGAGAGGCATAATCGGATCCAAGACCATTAATTACGCATCTCGATGCATGATGGCCAAAGATCCAATTTGTGCAAATTTCAATGTAAAATGAATGCACAAAAACACATAAATGCCTAGAACTCTATCATGCATCATCAAGAGCGTTGGCGATCGAGAATTAAGGCACGTTTCATCACTTCAAGTATGAAACGTCCCTCATTTCTTGTGTTTGGCTTAACACCCAAACCAAACACAATGCAATGCAAGGTGTGCGAAACACAATGCTAATGCGATATGAGCATGCAAGTATGCAATGTAACCCAAGCATGCAACAACAATACAATGGAACAAGCATGCAACAACATGCTATATGTCAAGCATGCAACAACATGCCACAACATGCAATGTACCAAGCAATGCAACAAGGATGCAAATGCCATGCAACTCAAGCATGCGACAACATGCAAAATGGAACAAGCATGCAACAACATGCAAGACAAACATGCAACAACATGCAAAGATGGACTTAAACCAAAATGGACTGACCTTAATCATGCCCAAATCAGTGGCCAAAATGATGAAATGATGGGCATGACATGCAAAACAAAGCATGGACATGCAATGGCCCAAGAATTAAGGCATAAGGACACAACTCTCAAACATGGGCAAGGAGTGACAATCATGATAATGTGGCAATGTGGTAAGCTCTGAAATCTCATGGAAATTGATGCCAAATCAACTAAACAATGCAAGCATAGCATGCTAGGATGTTCAAAGCTTAAGACTAGTCAAGGAGCTTGTATCAAGGCCGCATGAATCAAAACCCAAAGGGCCAAGGACAACCAAAAAAATCCTAGATTATGCCAAAATGAATCTAAAACATGCATGGATCAAGGCCAAAACAAGTCAACATGAAAGGCATAAAGCATGGTGCGAGTAAGGCCAACAAGGGGGGGGGGTTGCACTACACCTATTACAACCAAACATGGCATGACTTAACCAATAAAAATCAGAGTTATGGGATGTCAAAATAAACCCAAAAAACCACTGAGATGGCATCTCAAAGACCTAAGCATAGAGGCATGCACAATGATCCATTCATGAGGCATAAAACACCAACTCTTCAAGGCATTGAAAGCATGACAAAGGCAAGTGCATGATCATGAAACATGCACTGAAATAACATTTCAAATGATGCCAAAGCATGTAAACATCACAAGTTAAGCATGCAAGCTCCCTCAAAACTCAAGACTAGTCAAAGCATTTGCTCTATAGCTATACTAAACATGAGTCATATGACCATGGTAGCCCAAAACAGTCCTAGAACAGCCCAAAATATGAATAAAATCATGCTGGAGCATAGCCAAAATATGCTAGAATGATGAGCCAAAATAACATGCAAACAAGGCTAGTAAGCAAGATTTGTACTACAAGTACATAGAGCACTCAAGAGACAACCAAACCAGCCATGGACAGAGTTGAGGTAGGTCCTAAAAGTCACAAAAAAGTTCCTGAACTAAGCCTCAAAAGTATAGAGATGCATGCTCATTTGATAGGCCAATAAGACATGCAAACAAGAGAAGAGGAGGGGGGACGACCCCACCCATTTGAGCCCTCAAAACAGAGTTTTTACCACTGAAAATCCTCTAGATTTCAGTGGTGAAAAGGCCACGAAAAGTTGTTTTCAAAAGCTTAGGAAGTTGGCTCAAAAGGCTTTACAAGCCAAAGAGCGAAGAGAGAGACAACCCCCCTAGCCAAACAAGGCTTAAACCACCATTTTTAGGACAAAAAAACAGAGATTTTCTCAGTTCAAAACCAAGCCAAAAATAGTTTACAAAGGTGGTAAAACAAGCATGCATAGCAAAGGTTTAAGGGAGCAAGTGTTTACCCTTAAAGAACCTTGAAGGACAGCAGCAAAACCAGCCAAAATCTGAGCCAAACAACCTTCAATTAGCCCAAAATAGGTTCCAAGGGACCTCAAGCCAATGGTGATCAACTCTTCTCAAGGGTTGATAGGTTGAAAATGGTTGTATGCAAGCTTTCTAGCACAAATGCTCAAGAGAGGATTGTAGAGAGAGAGGAGTAGAGAGAGAGGCTCCCAAAACTCTTCCAAAATGTTCTAACCCCTCTATATGATAGATTTGGCCTTGATATATAGCAAAAACAAGAGCATGGGTCGAAAATATCTAAAAAAAGACAGCTGGAGCAAGCTGGAGCAAAATATCTGTTGAAATCTGCTTTCTAGCATCAATGGCCGGCACCTTATCATTGTTGGCCGGTAGGGGGTCACTTTTGGATGGCATAGGGCCGGCATTGGCCATTAATGGCCGGCACACTCCCATAGAGTTTGACAGCAAAAATCAGTCCTAGTCCCCGACTTGAAGAAAGCCTAACTCCTTCATCTGGATGACTTTTTGGGTCATTCTTGTGTCCAGAATGAAGCCCCAGAAGTAAGCTTTCCAATGGTGTAAGTCTCACATCAAAATTCCAACTGTGCTAAGAGATATCCCTCTTTTAATGAATCCTGCTCAGTTTCGATCCAACTGGAATGATGCCCAACTTCAACCAACCCTACCTCTCCCTTCCGGACTCGGATTCAGGAGATTCTAGAGTGGAAAATGAATCCCCTAAGGTCTTCTTTCCAACGACGGTAGCCTGATAGCTGAAATCCAAGTGTACAAATAGATAGGCCCGATTTAACGAGGGCTGCTTGACTCTCTCTTAACGGTTCATGCCCAACTCCTTCCCCAACTGGGTTTCTTCCCTCTCCTTTTCTTTTCTTCAACTCCAAACCCCTAAGTAAGGTGTTTTGAAAGATTTTTCAAAGAGTTCACCTCTCTCTCATTCATTTCCACTTTGTTCCAGCTCGGTTTACCGAAAAGTGCGACATTTAACAAAATGCGAGCGTTGGAACATTGTAGGAACTTTATTTCAAAAATATTTTGAAAAAGAGGGTTTTAAGGTCTAAAAACCATCCAAAATAGCTTTGGTCCAAAACGGGGTGTGAGGTTAGGATTTGACTCTCATCTTGCTGAAGAAATCGAACCTTTGCCCTGTATAACTTTCATCACCAAAGAAGCCATCAGTAGTGCCCAAGTCTTAAGGGCGGTCAAAAATGGGGTGTCTACACATGACTATCACTCAAGTTGTGTTGGAAGATGTTGACCAAGATGAAGCTCAACCTGCACCAACAGAATTTGAAGCAGGAGGCCAAGTCACCGTGGATGACCTTCGTGAAGTAAATCTGGGTGATGAAGGAGAAAACAAACCAACCTTCATTAGTGCAAATTTAAAGGAAGAAGAAACTCGACAATATATTTCCTTCTTAAGGGAGTATCGTGACATATTCGCATGGAACTACAACGAGATGCCTGGTCTTAATCCAGAGATTGCAGTCCATAAGCTTGCAATTCACCCTGAGAAACGGCCAGTTAAACAGCCTCAGAGGCGAACTCGACCAAAGCTTACAACCCAAATTGAAACTGAAGTCGACAAGCTTATCAATGCAGGATTCATCAGGGAAGTCAAATATCCAACCTGGCTAGCAAACATAGTGCCGGTCAAGAAAAAGAATGGTCAAATCAGGGTCTACATTGATTTTCGTGATCTCAATGAGGCTTGTCCTAAAAATGACCTTCCCTTGCCATCATTGAACTTCTTGTAGACGCAACTACTAGGATTGAAACCTTGTCTTTTATGGATGGATACTCAGGATACAATCAAATCCGAATGGCACCTGAAGATGAGGAAATGAATACATTCAGGACTCCGAGAGGAGTCTTTTGCTATAAGGTAATGCCGTTTGGCCTAAAAAATGCAGGAGCCATGTATCAAAGGGTGATGACTGTAATTTTCGGTGATATGCTCCATGACACCATCGAATGCTATGTTGATGATCTTGTCGTCAAGACAAACGAAAAGAAAAACCATGTGGAAGATTTGAGAAGAATGTTCGAAGTTTGAGGAGATACAAACTCAAGATGAACCCACTAAAATGTGCATTTGGAGTTTCCTCAGGAAAATTTCTAGGGTTTGTGGTTCGAAACAAAGGGATTGAAATTGACCCTACTAAGATTAAAGCCATTGCTGAAATGCCTCCTCCGCGAAATTTAAGGGAATTGAAGGGGCCACAAGGGAGATTATATTGGTCCTTTTGTTCTTGGCCATTTGCAGCATGGGGTATGGACATTATTGGTCCTTTTGTAACTCCATCTTCAGCAGGATATCGATACATTGTAGTTGCAACTGACTATTTCTCAAAATGGGCAGAGGTCGTGGGTTTAAAGGATATAAAAAGCACAGTTGTCTCTAAGTTCATCCGAACCCATATCATTTACAGGTTCGGGATTCCAGAAAGTATCATTATGGATAATGGACAGCCATTCAGGAGTGATGCTTTGAACAAGTTATTTGCCAAGTACAAAATGAAAAACAACCATTCATCAAGATATCATGCACCTACCAATGGTTTGGCAGAAGCTTTCAACAAGACATTGTGCAAAATTCTCAAGAAGATGGTGGATAAGAACAAAAGAGCTTGGCACGAAAAGTTACAAGAAGCTTTGTAGGCTTATCGGACTTTGCACAGAACTCCTACTGAAGCAACCCCTTATTTGTTGGTTTTTGCAGGAGAAGCAGTGTTACCACTTGAGGTTCAAATGCCATCATTGCGAGTGGCAATACAAGAGTCCTTAACAGAAGATGAAAGTGTGAGAGTGAGGTTGGCTGAGCTCGAGACCCTAGATGAAAGAAGGTTGTATACTCAATAGAATTTGGAGATCTACTAACAAAGGATGGCAAATGCGTTCAATAAAAGGTGCGGCTTCGCTCCTTTAAAAAAGGAGACTTGGTACTAATGGTTAGAACACCCATAGTAGTCTCACGAAGAACCAAAGGAAAGCTTGAGCCCAAATGAGAAGGACCTTTTGTGATTGAGAAGGTTTATTCTAATGGGGCCTATTTGTTGATAACGATGGATGGTGACAGAATCATTCCCCCAACCAATGCAAGGTTCTTGAAGAGATATTACCCTTAAGAAAGCCTGCTAGGTTGAAAACCCGAAAGGGCGGCCTAGGCAAAAGTTAGGGCCTAAAAAAAAAAAAAAAAAACACCAACGGTATTGTATGTGGTTAAACTTCTAAAATACCCCACCGAAATCTAAGGTGCTAAAACATTTGGATACTCCTGGCCCGCAAGAGTATAAACTGTGTACGACTAAACATATGTCGAATACCCACCAACGGTATTGTATGTGGTTAAACTGCTAAAATACCCCACCAAAATATGAGGTAGTAAAACATTGGATACTTCTGGCCCGCAAGAGTATAAACTGTGTACGGCCAAACAAAAGTTGAGGACCACCAACGGTGTTGTATGTGGTTAAACTACTAAAATACTTCAGCGAAATCTAAGGTGATAAAACATTGGATACTCCTAGCTCGCAAGAGTACAAACTGTGAATGGCTAAAATAAGACAAATTAATGTATTGTATTGAGAAATTTCATATAACAAATAAATCTATCACTGAGCGAAATTTCATAAGTACATTATGTTCGGATGAATAACAAAATAAAAGTGCATTCATTCATTAAGAGAAGCCTTAGCCCTTTCAAAAGCACATTCCACAACACTGTGTTGTCCATTCTTTTTCTTGTGCTGGCTCAAAACATTCAGAGCAGTTTTCACGTCTTCTTTTGATTTAGAAACACTCTCGGAAGCTTGTGCAAAATCACACATAAAGGATGCACGTTCCGCTTGGGTGGATGACAATTCCTCTTCAAGTTGTTTGAGTAACTCTTTGGTTTGAATAATCCTTTGATTAAGACTCGCAATGTGCTCATCTGACTTGATAATTGAAGCAGACAACTGTTCATGTTCGCTAGAAACTTTGTCGAAATGAAGCTTCTTCTCATAGTATTGGGCCTCAAATTTTACAGTAGACGAGTTTGAAGAATCTGCAAGTTGGGTTTTCAAAGCAAAGCACCTAAGGAATATCTTCACCTTCTCATAAAAGGAGGTGAAGTCTACACCCAAACTCTTCAAAATAATGAAAACGTTGTTTGCTACAGCAATCATGCCATTAACATCCGTCATTGATTGGAGAGAAATAGTAAGACCTTTTTGAATATGGGTGGTTGCTTCGGTAGAGGAAATTCCCAAAAGATGGCTAGATAGAGCAAGGGGTGCTTCAAGTTGGTCAAATAATTTGTTAACCCCATTTGTTTCAAGTAAGTCTGCAAGAATTTGGACCTCTTTCGAGGTATTAGAAATAATTTCGTCTGCCTCTTCCAATGTGTCAGAAGTAATTTCTGTGAAAATATTAGTCACTCAATAAAAACATAGGAGGTAAAAACAATATATATATATGGATGAATGAAGTATAGCTTGGTTTACGGCTTGAAGAGACTTAGGTGTGGGAGAAGACAAGTTGTGATTCCCACAAGCAGACCACGGATTCAAGCCATTGGGTTGAAGGACACATTCATTGCCAAGGATTCAAGTCATTGGGGTGAATGACACATTCACTGCCAAGGATTCAAGCCATTAGGGTGAAGGACACAATCACTGCTAAGGATTCAACCCATTGGGGTGAAGGACACAATCACTGCCAAGGATTCAAGCCACTCATTGCCATTAGGCTAGAAGGGGCAATGATACCTGCAAACAAGCTCTGATGCCTTGCGTGTTGCCTACAAAACAGATAAAAAAGACATGAAATAATTGTGAACCAAAAAAAAAGAAAAAAGAAAATTAGTCATCATGATTCGTACAATTAAAATTCACTTGCACGAATCACGAGGAGGCAAGGCTGATTCAACTTTTAACAAAAAAATTTTAGCCAATTGTACAAAGGGCTGCTACTAATACAACATAAAATAAAAGGTAGCTGGCTTAAAAAATTTGATTTTCGAAAAAAAAAAAAAAGTTTGTTCATATTTGGGTTTAGTAAAATCTGCTAAATAAACAAATATATGCTGTTACAAAAAAGAGTATAGCAGGTTTTTCTTTAAACAAGAAAAGTCTTTGTTTGGGCTCATAGTTAGCCCCCTCCAAAAAAAGCATGGTATCCATGAAGCTAGTGTGGGAATTAAAAAAAGGCAACCTGTGTTGGTTTGTTCTTCAAAAAAAAAAAAAAAAACCTGCTAAACAGTTTGAAACTTTGTTTGGCCTATTTAGATTCATGGTCTACAACCAAAAAATAAATAAATAAATAAATAAATAAAAACTTGCTAAACAGTTTGAAACTTTGTTTGGCCTATTTAAATTCATGGTCTACAAAAAAAAAGGGTTTAAAAAAAAAAATTTGAAACTTTGTTTGGCCTGTTTAGATTCATGGTCTACAAAAAAAAAAAAAAAAAAAAGGGTTTAAAAAAAACTTGCTAAACAGTTTGAAAAAAAAAAAAAAAAATGAAGCTAGTGTGGGAATAAAAAAGGCAACCTGTGTTGGTTTGTTCTTCAAATGAAGAAAAAAGGCTTTGTGACAAGAACTCCTTTTGCTAGAAGGAGAGGAGATAGAATGGCTGGACTTACCAACTATTTGCACAATAAACGTGTGCAAGGCAGAGTATTTGTAGAGCAAAGGGTTTGCTTGAATATGTCTCTCTAAGAAGGATAGTTTATATAGGTTTGAAGTCTTGTTCTAAGAGTTTCAGGTATATGCAAAAATAGTTTTGTGTAAAGCCCTGTCCCACAAGTATTCTAAAATATAATAATAATAATAATAATAATAATAATAATAATAATAATAATAATAATAATAATAATAATAAAAGGGGTTGTATATTTTTGAGATTGTGGAGCTTACAAAGGGGAAGTCTACAAAAAGGGCCCATACCAAAAAAAACAAAAAACAAAAGAGGATTAGGAGATTCCTTCAAAAAGAAAAGTGACAAGTTGGTGAAAATCCCACATGGAATGAAGAAAGAGGCCCACAAAAGAAAAGGCCCAAACAAATCTTAGACCATACCCATCAAGGTCCATGATAGTCTAGAAAAATCCATGATGGCCTAGAAAAAAAAAAATCTACTGTTAAAAAAATGGTGGCAAGTTGGAGGCCCACAAAAGGAAATGTCCAATTAAATCTTTGGCCCTTATCCATCAATATCCACAATGACCTACGAAAAAAAAGGACCATGCAACAAAAAAAAAAGGGGCCCATGAAAAGGCCGAAGTCCATAAAAAGGGGCTCATGCAACCAAAAAATAATAAAAGGCCCATGGACTAAGGAGCAATCAACCCATTAAAAAAAAAAAATACAAAGCCTGAAAAGTGGCAGAAAGGAACCAAGGCCAAGAAATAATCCCATCCAAGATCTAAAGAGGATCTAGATAAAAGTGTCAATTTGTCGTGACTCGCACAGTTAAGAAAATTCACTTGTGCAAGTCACGAGGGGGCATTTGTTGGTACATAAATTTCAACCAAATTTATGTTTAAATTTTAAATACAGTCAATGACACACATAGAGCCTACGATAAGATTGTTTTAGGCAATCACTTCCCAAAATGATTAACTCGCTCCGTTGAAGTGTGCAAATAAAACAACGTCATATCTCAACGACGTTATTCAAGATACTCAAGTGACACGTGGAGCCTACGAAAGATGACACCTGTAGAGCCTACAACAAGGACACTAGACAAAATGAAACCCCAAAGATCAATCCGGTTAATCAGATATACAATTAATCAGATAGCGCTATTATTCAAAATTCAAATGGTGCTATCATTCAATTTGAAATTCAAATTGAAGATGAGGCATTCTTATCACCTGATGGCCCTCTATAAATATGAGGACCATCACACAAGACGAAGGATTGAAAAAATCAAAAGTGAGAATATCAGAGAGAGAAAGAAATCAAGAGCTAGAAGAAAAAAAGCCCAGAGAACTCAAGAGCCTAGGTTACAAACACATAATGGCGATGAATAGGTAAAGGGTTCCAAACCCAAGAATTGTAATTTGTATTCGAGGGTTCAAAACCCATATTTATTTTTCTTAAATTGTCTTTTGTTGTTTATTTTATTCTTCATTAATCAGAGGTTTCATTTATAAAATGGGTAATTAACGATCTGAAATACAGATCGGAAATAGGAACCTACTATTCAAATAATCAACAATGTTTAGTCCAAAAAACTAAACAGTGGACATTTGTAACATAAAATTTTGAAATGTGTTAAAACACTTCATGTTTTAAAATTTGTTTCTACAATGGTATGCCTTCGCCAAAGAGTTAGCTTGAGAGGACTGTAGAGCTGAAGGCTCGCTTTATTTTTGTTTTGTAAATATTCCTTTGTATATAAGCTTAGGGCTTTCTTTGTATTAGACTTGACTCACATTTGTTGTAACCAAGTATCATCTTGGAAAAGTGTAGCCTTTAAGGCATAAACTTGTACTTATCTACTGTTGTTTATATATGTGGATCACATGCTATAGATTCAGATCCTAGGATTGGTGAATGTATTAATGCATGTGACACCTTTTGTAATACTAATGGAAATCAATGAATGAGTATTAGTTCTGGAAATGATCTTGATATTGAATGATTAAGACTATAAGCTTCCGCATTTCTGTTGAGACTTATGAGGGTATATGTTGTTAACATTTTTGGGGCATTACATGTTATGATTGATGATTGAAATCTACCAAGTGGTTGATGTATAAAGATTAATAATCAATTGTTAACAAGAAGAGTTTAAGAAATCTTTATATTAGCTGCGAATTGAATAATCAACACTACAAATTGAGGATTTAACGACAATATGATGTCAGATGGTAGAAGAAATTGGAACGAGCAACGAAAAGAAAATTAAAACAAGCTAAATCATAGTAAAACTCTCAATTTAATGTTATTCTCTATATCAAAGATAAATCCAAAGAGCATTCCAACCATACTCTTTATTTTAGTTAATCAATCTAACTAACTTAACTAATCATTAACAGGAAAATATTATAAACATAGATAAATGAATAAATATTATTTTTATGACATGCTGTTGACATGGCATTTGCAAAAATTTTTTAAAATATAATTAAATTATTATATGTATATAATTATTTTAATATATATATATTAAATTATTTGAAAAAAATATTTTCAAACAATCATATTTTCAAATGGGCTGGAGCAAGCATAAATGGAGGGAGCAAGCAAATTGATGGAACAATTTTAGTGGGAAACCCTTTTGCCTATCAATGAAGACTAGTTGGTTGTGGAGAGCCAAAATCAAAATAGGCATTTTGCCTCTTCTGATGTAGAGCTCCTTTGAAGAGGGGAAAACCATATGCACTAGCAAAAATGTCTCAGGATGCTCTTTTGCCAACCCACTAGATATATAATGTTTGTTAGGGAAAATACTTAGTATAACTCATTTTTTTTCAACTCCAATGAACTAGGTATATAATTAGGCATTTTACCTCAACTCATAGTCACTAGTTAAATGTAGCTAGCCTTCAAGGGCTAGTCAAAATCTATTTGACCTTTATGTTCTTTTCAATTTAGATTAAAAACGTGAAGTGACAAAATAAAATATATACACATTATAGTAACTTTTAGATAGGTAAAATGCATAATAGAATTGGAAATGCTCTAACAGTGGTAACCAAGTAAATATGCCCCAACCACAAATGTCCAAATATGGAAATTGTGATGTCCTAGGTCTTGGACTCGACTTGAATGTGCCTTTTGGACTTACAACTTTTTTTTTTTGGTACCTTGAGGGGTTGTATTGCATTGATGTTTGGGAATGCAAACTTGTTTAATCCTTCTAACGTTAGACAGAGTTAGAATTTTCGAGTTTCGAACATAAGGACGAAACTAAGGAGAGTGTAGCTCGACTTTTTTGCCTCCCCCCCCCCTTTCGAAAGTTCGAAATAAGCCCTACAGTTCGGACTCCCGCGGTTTTGAATCTAATCTCACAAGTGCAATGTGAAATTGATAAACACCAAAGAGTCCAAATCCGACAAATCTTTTGGAAAATCGATTTTGAATCAAATTGCCAAAAATAGACTGCTTTGCCAGATACAGAGTCGGCATCTAGATATTTTGAAAAATTTAGGAAACCCATGACTCGTACCAAAGGTCACGTGTCCATCATCACCAAGATTGTCTCGGCTCGGGAACTTAGGTACGAGGGGGGAAGGTCATGAATACAATTGAGCACCCCCACTCGCCCTATCAAAGATTGGGCTATACTAATCATGATATGATTTTTATCAACATTATATGCTCTTATTCTGGTTTTTAGGCTGGCATTACTATGTGATGCGCACACACAAGTGTAGGCTAACTTTGCAAGAATTGGAACATTCAAGTCATGTTTGTTTGAAAATTGTTTTGAAATATGTACCATTTGAAAAAGTGATCGCATATAAACATTGCCCAAATTATTCCAATTCAAGCAACAAGCCTTCATCCACAGGCATTTAAGCAGTTTATTATTTAAGCACTTAGCCTCATGGTAAGCATGCTAAAACATGGCAACATTCACATGCATGCAATATGCTAAAGTGAGTAAAGGCTCACCTAGTACTCCAAGTCAAAAGAGAAATGAGTTAGAAAAATGCATGATCCTAACTTATGTAATATGACTAATGCAATACATGCGATATACATTAATAGGCTCAGCTACTAATATGGCATATGAATTAATTAAATAGCATGTGGTCTAAGTACGTATTCAAAAAAGTAGTTAAACGACAATGTAGTTAGAATGATGAACCAAGCTTAGTGCATGCAATACAAATGGATGCAAACATGAAGTATGCTAAACGAAACGTGATGTCCCTAAACTAACCATCATAAGCTAGTAAATAAAAGGGAGAAATATGTGGGGTTAGAAGACATACATATTATTACATTGCGCTCTCACGAAGGAGAGTTCGAATAAACTAACTAATTAAAACTAAGCTAATTAGGCTAATTATTACAAAACAAATGAGACTAGCTAAACTACTTAACTAATTATTACAAATAAATATGAATTAACTAACTATCCTAGTTAACTAACTAATTACAAAACGAAATTTAAAAATAATTAATTAATTAATTAATTACAATACTTTACAAAATTGGCTAGCTACAACTAATTAATTACAACAAGATTGATTTACAACTATGATAAATATAACACGAATGAAACAATTAATTACATTCGACAAAATATGTAAGTGAAGATGGAAGAAGGTTGCGTGCACAGCGCCTAAGAGCTACTCTGTCTGTCCAAGCCAACTCTGTTTTATCTTCAGCCACTGCCTCTGTTTCCTACAAAACTACACCGCTAGCCACACAGTGAGGGCCGATTGTGCATTACTAATGGCCGGCCGGGCCTACAGATGGCTGGCCGTGCATCAATTTGGTGCAATACTTTGTTTTTGTGTTCTGAGGTGAACCAGTGCAGACAGAGTGTCCTCAAGCTCTGTTTGTCCTTTTCTTCCTCCTTTGTCATAGGAAAACCTTGAGAGAAGGTTGGAATTGATTCCAAAGCCATCAATGAGCAAATTGATTGCTTGATGGTCTTGGATGCAATTTTGGACAAAAATCAATGAAATACAAAGAATGAGACCACCCCTCCCTCTTGTCAATGGTATGAACTCGAAGAGGGAGGTTGCGACGCTTCAAGAATCATCAAAATGCCATGAATTAGCATGTGACAACTCTTGACACAAGGAACTTGGCATAACATCCGGCCAAGTTGGAGCAATTTTAAACCATTTTCTTTATATGGGTTGTTCCAAATTTTAAGCTAATTTTCTGAAGCCTTGCCATTCTTTAGTCCATTTGTCCATGGTGGTGTTATAGTCCTTTAAACAAGAAGTAATGTCACACGAGAGGTTCTTCTAAAGCATGAGAGAGAGACCACACCATTGGCAATGAATCTTCGAAAAGATTAAGCCATTAAGTAAGAGTCTCTCTTACATGTCTTGAACAACCTCAATCGGTTGAAATCATTCTCAAGAATGAAAGAGATGAATGGTGGATTGATTGTTAAAATTAGAATTTTGAACATGGAAATAAGTAAAGAAATGCTTAGAATAACATGCAACAAGTTATGTATGCCAACTTATGAGACAATAGCTAAACTAAACAAAGCATGAACCAATTTAAAAGGCTTGGACAGCCTTTAACACATGAAAAACAGAGGCTAAAAATGCATGAAAAGAGCCTAAAAAGCCTAACAACAAAAAGATGAAACAAGGCTAGGAAGCAAGAACAAGGAGAGGTGGCTAGCCCCTCCACTTTTGAAACCTTAAAACATGATTTTTAGCCTTTCTAAAACTCTAAAAATCAGTGTAGATATCAAAGAAAAAAAGTGGAAAAGGAAGGGTTTGAGCAATAAGTAAAGGTGTAGAAAGAGCAAACTCTCTCTACCCTTTTGGTAGCCCTACAAACCCAATCTTAAACACTTCAAATAGGCTTAAAACAACACAAAACAATAAGAATTATATAACAAATGAAAGAAACGAGGACAAGAGAGAAGATAACAAGCTTATACCTCTCATGGGGTAAGCTTTTTGTTTGTGATCCAAACTTAGTCTCAACCCACTCTCAAGCTTGAATTATGTTTCTCCAAGATCAACCAAGGCTCTAAGGTGGTGAGATAAGGTTGTATATAGTGTATGGAGATGACACAAGGAAGCTAGGTTAGCTCAAAGGTTGCTTGCATTGGTAAAAGGAGGAATGAGGAGCTCTCAAGGAGTATATAGGCCTTCTAAATTTTGTTCAACCCCCAAAACAATCACACAGCTCTGTTTTTATAGAATTTGAGCTCAAAAAGTGATAAATATCTCCAAAAATGGATAGCTGGTGGCCTCTCGCCCAAAATAGTGTTTTTTCGCCACCAAGGGCCGGCCGACCATCACTGATGCACAGCTGGGCTTTGATGCCCTCCCCTATGTTTTTGGTTCAAACTTAACTCAGTGTGGAAAAAGGTCCAAAAATGAAACTCACAGGTTCAAACAAGGTAAATATTGAAGATTTGATATTATTTCGAGAGCCTGACTGAATCCGAATCGCTGTGAATTCAAAGCACACAATTCAACTTACGTTATCGAGTGTATCGAACCAACTGCCTAAGTTTTGCGGGCAGTCAAAAATGGGGTGTCTGTAGTTGTCCCTCTTTGACAGAGCTCAAAGTCAAAGCCCGAAGACGACCCATTTTGATGAGGCCGCAAGATTTGGGCAAGAAAGCTAGACATGAATAAATGGTTGCACCCGCAGGCTGCCTACGTATCTCTTTGCAAGGAATCAGACCAGCGTAGTTCTGGGGCAAAATGCAAATGAGATGCACAGTGCAACTTCAAAAGCTGGACTCACTTGCTACATGAAGCCGGCTACTTTAAAAACTTATGATCATGCAAGATGATGCAATAGGCAATAATAAATACAATACGCAAGATAACGAAATAACAGCACATGAATGAGCAGTTTCAAGCTTAAAGTGAAAAGATCAAAAACAAACTCCGCCCACGCCAAAACACAGGATGAGGAAAGAAAACACCGCTCAGGGCTGCGTTTCACGCATCCTGAGAAACAAGAAGACGAAAACCACTCGGGGTCGTGTTCTACACGTCCCGAGATGAGAGCAAAACAACTTAAGGGCACACTTCACGAGTCCTAAGATAGAAACAAAACCTCTTGGGATTGCGTTTCATGCATCCCAAGATCAAATGAACCTAAGGTCGCGTTTCATGTGTCCTGAGATATAAGAAAGAATGATCGGGGTTCCGAGATAAAACCCGCCCAAGGTTACGTTTCACACATCCTGAGAAACAAAAACCACTCGGGGTCGTGTTTCACACGTCCCGAGATAAAACCCGCCAAGGGCCGCGTTTCATGCTTCCTGAGAAAAAAATGCTCGAGGTCGTGTTTTATATGCCTCAAGGTAAAACCAACCCAAGGCCGCGTTTTACGCGTCCTAAGAAACAAAAACTGCTCGGGGTCGTGTTTCACACGTCCCGAGGTAAAACTCGCCTAGGGCCACATTTCACACGTCCTAGAAAACAAAAACCACACGTCTTGAGGTAAAACCAACCCAAGGCCGCGTTTCACGCGTCCTGAGTTAGAAGAAAGAACGATCGAGGTCATGTTTCACACGTCTCGAGGTAAAACCCGCCCAGGGCCGCATTTCACGCGTCTTGAGAAACAAAAATCGCTTGGGGTCATGTTTCACATGTCCCGAGGTAAAAGAGCGAGGTGTGCAATAGATGCACGAAGTGAATGCATGCGATAGATGCACAAAGGTGAACGTGTGCGATAGATGCACAAAATGAACGAGTGCGATAGATGCACAAAATGAATACGCGTGCAATAGATGCACAAAATGAACAAGTGAATGTGTGCGATAGATGCACAAAATGAATTTAACTACAAAGCCGTGTAGGTTCTTCCACCGTGACATGAATGATTTATCTAGAACTCCTCTGAATGAACTGTACATACAATATCATGTGGTACGGAATGACGGAATGAACTATGATTCAAGAAAAATAATTAAAACAAATAAATACGTCCTCTTTTGTTTGTTTTCAACTTTTCCTCAACTTTTTCTTCTTTTGTTTTCTTTTTCTTTTTTCTCTTTCCTCACTGTTGTTTTTGTTTTGTTTTTTTCTTTGCTCACTGTTTTTTTTTCTTTCCTTTCTTTTTGCTCTTGATTTTTCTCTTTCACTGTTTTCTTTTATTTTTCATCACTTCATTGTTATTTTCTCCTTTTTTCACTCATTGTTGTTATTATATATTAAAACCCAAACAATACCAGAAATAAAATAATGATGAAATAAAATAAAATAATAATAACAAACAACACACAAAAACATAACAGAATTCACCAAAGGCCAGATGGGCCTTAGCGATGCATGGCTGGCCTTCGACGGCGGGGTAGGGGCAGATCGGTAAAACCGACACCCGTGGCTTTATAAACATGACCTAACCTTCATTTTACACCCACACAAGGTCGAAAACTCTTCTCCTCTCTCTCTCTAGGGCTCCCCTCTCTCTAGATTTCTCCTTTTCTTGAGTTACCCAACAACCCTTGCAAAAATTTTCTTTGAAACCCTCTTGATCCTCCATCTTTTGAACTGATTGAATTTTGGTTTAGTGAAGTTTTGGGATTTCCCTTGGTTTTTCTTAGACTTTCACACCTTTTTCCAACTTTTCCCCCCTTCTCCCTTTGATTTTTCATCTCACTTTAATTTTCTCTCTCCTAGGGTTTTGGTTTTGTGATTTTCACTTCAAAAACACTCGACCACTCACTTTTTTCAATTTTCAACTCCTCTCTATGGCTAGTGACGAAGTACCTATTCCCGACCCTGCCACAGGGATTGGTGCCGCCCTTGGTGCAGACATGGGGGTGGAGGAGGCTGCTGCATTGCTTCCCCTTGCCGAGAGGCCCTTTGATGCGGCTACATACCAGCCGCGTAGACATGTGCCACCCCCAGCAGCATCTTCAGATTTGAGGGCTTTATCCCAGGGCTAGATGAGGACACTCTACTACGAGAGCCCATGGAGCATGTATCTGCCGACGCCTTCACGGTACATAACTTTTCTCCTTATTTTACTTTGCACACATGTTGAAATATTGAAACTGATGAACAAACCACTCGTTTCTGCTGGACATACACTAATAAAACTTCCAATTGATACGTGATAGCCAGGAGGATAGGCAGCTACGGCTCCATATCTGGCCCCCAGCATTGGTACGAGCAGCTTCCCATAGAGGTTCTCACTTTAGTAGATGTTGCTGGCTTTGGGCCCTTCTACTCCGGGCTTATATAGATGAGGGCCGAGTCATGGCTTTATGGGGCCTTGGTGGAGAGATGGTGGGATACCACCGACTCATTCCACTTCACTTCGACTGGGGAGATGACACTGACCCCATATGACTTCTCGATGTTGACCGGTTTGCGGGTTGGGATTGGTGGCCCAGTCTCCTTTGATTCGGATATGACCCAGTGAAGAGCTGCACAACTCCAGTTTCTTGGGGCAATCCTAGACACCACCAGCCACGGGATGGTGCGCTATAGCTGGTTCTTGGAGCATTTTGCCGGCACTCAACCAGCTATTGTAGATGAGGTTGCCTAGTACACCCGCGGCTTCCTCATATATCTTCTCGATACTACCCTGTTTGCGAACAGGGAAAATATCATGGAATTATACATTCTAGGGGCACTGGTACACCTTCCTCGGGTGGTGGAGTACAACTGGGGTGGTGCCGGCTTGGCCACCTTATACTACTACATGAGCTTTGTCTCCCACTGTAAGGCGGATTATTGGCGGCTACTAGAGGGTTTGAGAGGTATACCCTACACTCACTTCTCTGATATGCTTTACATTCTGTTTACTATTGTATCTCTTGTTTATCTGATCTATTTTCTCATGTCTTTTGTTTGCAGCTTTGGGTCTACACATATTTCACTTCCTTGGCTCCAGTCCCAGTGAGGCTGATCGAGTTGTCAGTACCCCGCTCCTGGTACTATAACTCGCGGTTCGAGTGATGCCGCCTTGTAGACCGAACCTTTCCATACTTCTGCCGTTTCTTTGACACGATCACGGCGAACCAGGTAAGCATATTGCACTGCTTCCCACACTACATGGTCACTCTTATGCTGTTGCATTTGTACCATATTGCCCTTCTCATACAGCACTGACTTCTGACATTACACTGATTTCTGACACTGCATTGCCATCTAACACTGCACTGATTTTCACAGGTTGACTGGCATCCTTGGGCGGGCATTCCCTAGGTGTCGAGGATAACCTACGCCGCTGCCTAGCATGCCTCCACGATGAGGATCTTGTTCGAGGGCCCTTTTGGCTGGGCTTACTACCTAGGAGAGGTTTATCCGCCAGACGCGGGGCGTTGCTGACCCTGATATTCCATATTCTCCTCCTCCTAGCATGAGGGTAGTGGATGATCTACATGATGGTCTTAAGCTCGACCTCTTGATGATAGGTGTTGACGACTATCGTTATCATGAGCCTGGCGACTTCATTACCTTTTTACACACTCGGGTGATGGCGCCTCTTACCCCAGACGTAACTCGAGCTGTGCCGGAGGTTACTGTTGCTGCTGGGGCTAGGACTAGCGATGCGCCTGCCAGAGGTGCCCCTGCCATTGCTCTCATTCTTGGATTTTCTATGATCCTCACCGAGATCATATACATGCGTCTGGATGGAGTGATCGAGCAGATCCCACTTGAGCACTTCGAGGAGAAGGACTGTAGACTCGTGTTTGCCCCTGGTGTCGAGCACGTAGACATTTCTTTATGATAGTCCATTTTGCACTGTAGCTTGTTTTTTGCTATTTTAATTCATTGTCTGCTATTACTTCTGTCTGTCTTTCTCAGATTTGGTTCTTTTGTAGATCATCCGGGCATTTGATGACGAGCTCCTTCGGACGATCGACCAACTACTCCTCATGGTACGGAGGAGGCAGACTGCCTTAGTCACCCATGGGATCGAGGTACATTCTATTTGCAGTTTACTGTTGTTGCCATGCTGTACTTGTTACCATACTATACATTTTGTTTTACTCCTACTGATATCTGTCCTCTTTTTAGCTTGAGCCAGCACCAGCAGTGCCTACAGGACCTTCCACAGCCAGTAGACGGAGATAGGGCCCGGTGAGAGGCCGAGGAGGAGCCGATCGGGAGAGAGGTCGAGTGAGGCAGCGCTCGTCTTGCAATGAGTCTTTTAATGGGTCCACGACCCTTGAGGACAAGGGAGAGAAGATTGAGTTTCAGTCGAGCAGCCCTAGCGATGATAACGATGCACCTTCTCCACAGCCGATGAGGAAGAGAACTAGGATGGGCTACTGATGACGATGATGATTTTGCTTTCGTTTTGCTATGTAATTAAAAAACTAGCTTCAGATAGACCTCTTTGTTTTTGAAGACTTTTCTTTTGTTTTTTGTTGTGTAAAACAAATGACCGGGGTTGGTTCCGTTAGTTCAAAAAAGTCAAGTTTTGTTGAATGATCTCTTTGCACAATATGATGAACAACATTTGCATGTGATAAATGGCATAACCCTTGAAACGACAACTATCGATTCACATTTATTCTCGAATCGGATAAAAACCCATAACTGGACAAAATGTAAAATACAACTTGATAATAGACAAAAAAAAAAACTACAAACACACTTGGTACAAACAAAACAAGACTCAAAAGAATAGTCACAGTCCAACTGAACAAAGGCCTGCTTTTCTCGCAATTGATCTCAAGACTGACCGCCCCAAGACTGGTGGGCTTCAGCGATGCACGACCGCCATCGGTGTGATATTGGTCGATCTTGCCCAAATTTGTCATGCATAGCTTCTTCTCAAACTCTATAAATAGAGCTCCCATGCTATTTTTCTGGCAGACTCACAAGTCTTTTATATTTTGCTCTCAAGATGGAGATGTTACTTGTCAATAGGCTTTAAGACTGGATCGCCACTTTGGATGGCTCGGAAAAGGTGAATTTTTGCGATTTTGACCTAAACGCACTTTTTTCTTTGAGTTGCACTTCTCTTTGCTTTGCTTTGCTTTCCATTCCTCCATGTCACGATTTGATGTTGGAACCCAGTTACACATGTATTTAGCTTCAAGGGACAGGAAATATGCTCGACAATTGAAGAATTTCTAGCACTAATGGAATCCCGGCGCGATGAGGAAATAATACCTCAGCCCTGTTTTGGCCACGTCCAAGCTTTGGGACGGATGTGTAGGCTCACTCTACACGAGGCTCGATCTTTGCATCTCAACGGAGAGCTGGATATTCTCTGTAATGACCCGACCCTCGTACCTATTTTCTGGTATATTGTCAGTCCCTTACTCTGAACATTTAAATGCTCATTATGAAATTCCATGTGAAATTAAGTTTAATTAAGTGAAGCTTATGATTCTAGAGTCCTATCTGTTTAATAAGAGAAAAATCTGTCACACTTAGAATGTTTGGATCAGAAATTGAGAGCCTTAGAGGCTTAATAATATGAAATTGATTTTACATTTGAGATCGGCGTAATTTTTGGGTAATATTAAGCATTTCTGTGAAATTTCAATTTGGAATGATTAATCGATTAATTTTTGTCCTATTTGCCTTTTATATATATGTCTATGTATCAAGACTCTTTAAAAACACTTGACTTAGAAGCTTCATTGAAAAAAATATCTCCTGGAGGATAGATTGGAGAAGGGTTAGAGGAGTAGAGAGACAAGATCATCAAAGGAGGTTGTGAATTGTGAAATTGAAGGGGCATCTAGGAAGAGAAGCTTAAGGTAAGTCTAATTCCCCTAATTCAATCCTTTCTTTTTCATTTGGGGCAAGAATCTCTTAATATTGTGTAACCTAGAGTTGTAATGGGGGTTTGGATGTAGGTGTTGATCTATGGGTAAAGAGAATGTTACTCCTTGCTTATTCTCACCTAATTTGTGCCATCTAGAGAGGAATCTACAACTTGTTTCTTGAATTACCATGTTGGAACCACTTGTGTAAATATATGGCTATATATATATATGCATGAATGTGTATGTAAGAGAGTAGATTGTGGTGGTAAGATCAATCATGTTCTAATGGTGGTGTTTGTACCCTTATTTCCATGATCCTTGAACTATATTTTGGTAGTTAAAAGATCTAATTTAGACCTTATGAATGCTCACCAAGAATGGAGTTTTGTATGCATTTCGGACTGCCAAACAGGGGCCAGACCGCACGTGTGGAGGCCATGGCCGCACGTGCGGAGAAGAGGGAAAAAAAGGGGTTTTCATTCTGCTTTTGGGCGCTCGAGCGGCCGAGTTCTTCCGCTCGAGCGGAATTGGGCCGCACGAGCGGCCAAGGTGGGCGCACGAGCGGCCACCCTGGTTTCAGCATGTACTAGGTAACTTTGAACAAGGATATCTTTTGCATTCGGACTCTGTTTTAAGTGATTCTTGAGCCTAAAATCAAGCCCCGGAAGTCTAGTTTCCATTGGTGGTAATCTCACCCCAAAAATCTAAGTACAGAAATAGTTATGCCTAGATTAGTGACGACTGTTCACTTTCTGTTTACTGAATTTGTACCGTTTCTTCACCTGAACCTTTCTCCTATCGATTCCTTCTATTTTATGAGGCATGGATTATAACCTATGGAGGACTAATGAGTCTAGAACCATCATAGCTATTGGGTGAGGAATAAAAAGAGATTGGTTTTATTCTCATAATCTACTATGTGCATTATGTTTGTAGGTCAAGACGAGGACATCGTTCCACCGCTATCAAAGACCTACTATTGTGAGTAATAGTACTAAAAATGTATATTATTTACCATTAATAATTATTGTTATTAATATTCTGTTCGCCTTGAGCAATTATGTTAACATGTGTGTCGATTGGGAATTGATGTGAACATTGAAAGCTTTAGCACACATCGATATGATTCTGAAACCATTCTGCATTTCGACTACGGTTAACGGTTATCGGTAATGCGCCATAACCTATGTTTTCGCATAAGAACTGCCTACAAGATATTTTTGTGACATAGATATCTACCTAAAAGGGGAAACATAATTAGATAATTGGATAGAATCATGGATGGTACTATAGCAGTGCGGTTGCTTACTGTTAAAAAATATTGTTAATGTTCTGTTATCTGTAAATTAACCTTATTGACTCCTAGTGAACAAAAGGAACCATGATGCTTGTGCACCCCGAATCATTCTGTTTGCCAATAATGAAGCCAGACTGTTATGAGGTAAATTGTTCTGTTCCCATTGAACGCACTACAATGACACATGTGTCTTCTATCAAAAGTGTCATTAAAATTCTAATATACGCGAGACGATTATGTCCATTTGTAATAAACCATGAGGTGATGTATGTACACTATAGTGTGACAATATTCTCATGAATTGGGAAGGTATTCTATTTTGTTTATTCGTTCTATTATGTATTCTGTTTTGTTAATTCATTCCGATTATGATATGACATGATGAGACCTATTGATTTCTGGTATGGAGCAAAGTGCTGTACGGAACTAAGTGTTACACTTAAGTGGGAGCCACCTCTAGAATCCGAGCGAGCCACCTCTTGAGTCCATACATGTGTTTCTGGGCCAATGGCCGTTCTGATATTTTTGGGCCGATGGCCGTTCTGATATTTCTGGGCCAATGGTCATTCTGATATTTCTAGGCCTATGGCCGTTCTGTATCTGTTAGGCCGATGGCCGTTCTAATATTTCTAGGCCGATGGCCGTTCTGATATTTTTGGGCCTATGGCTGTTCTGTATCTGTTAGGCCTATGGTCATTCTGTATATTACCGGATTTAAAGCCACTCTGTTAAGAAAAGAAACTGGGCTCGTGGTCGTTCTGAAAATGATGACAGAATGTAGTTAATCAGATGCCTCTACAATTATATGCTTTATTATTCAAGTTAACCATTACCTTCTTTATGTACTGTTACTCACTGAGTTTCGCTCACTCTGTATTTTGTCTGTTTCTGTAGGTAATTAACCGGGAGGCCGGTCCTAATCCTTAAGGCTTGTTTCCGTCTGGTCAACCTCAGGGTATGCAGGCACACAGATGAAGCCCATGCATTTTGCAAGGTTTTTCTAAGTTGTTGAGTTACGCCTTGGTTGTCTGTTTATGGTTGAATGTATATAATCCGTTCCTCATTAATGTTTTTATTATACGCCCAATTGTGGGGCTAGTTCTAAGTATGTACGTGTATGTGACTGAAGTTCGAGTGTGTGTTCTCTATTTGCTATTTACATAATGTGATGTTTGCGGTCCTGGCATAATAGTAATAGCTCAATGGAATAGTTTTTTTTGTGTTTTCAGGTGCTTCCGTTCAGGCCCCATATGTTATACATGTCGGTTTTTGTGTCGGTCATGCCCAAACTTTTAGGGGCGGGTTTGGGGCGTGACATTCCTAGTCTGATTTATCGATTTTCTGACGTCGGTGACTGAGGTGACCTTTTTTGGGCAATGTTTTCGGCAATACGCCCTTTGCTTTTGTATGCTTGCTCATTTCCTTCTTACCCCAAGTTTCGGTGGGTCTAGCATTCGGTTGGTCGAAGTGGTCTAAGGTTTGAAAGAAGGCAAGAGTTGCATTAGCTTGGTGATGGCCGAGATTTTGATTAGATGCCTTTCATCGGTGAAAGACTATCAGATTCATGGGAAGCCCACTACTTCTTCAGGTACTGTTTCCCACTCTTTGCTTATATGTGTTTCTTACATCACTCGGCACTTATGCTCTATTTTTCTCTCAAAGCCCTTTTCTCACTTTTCTCTCAACATACATCTCTCTATTTTTTAATCTCTCTTTTCTTTCATCCCTTCCCAGGTGTGGCTTATGGATAACTTGAAAGTACTGGACTCTTGTCCTGAGTACTTAGCTCGAGGCTATTTCTTCAGCCACCAACTAGTGGATTTCCTAAATGAGCGATGGTGGTGCCACTAGATGTGTAATAGATCTGCTACTGACATTGCTTGGCATTGCCCCTAGCTTAATTTGACTGAGATGAGCTACAGCATGACTTGGCAACCTGGGATTCAGCTGATTGGCCTCACACACTATGTTTTCTACTTTTTTTTTCTGGTTTAGACGTCAGTTTGGACATGATTAGACTTGGCCAGAGGAAGGGGTAGAGTACCTAGTTTCATTCTCCATCTGAGGTTCACATTTGGCTAGGTACCTCACTGCTTGGAGGACGAGAGAGCTTTTGGCCCCTGCCCCTAGTTTCAGTTGCATCCTTTCTGGCGAGTGCTTGGCTTGGCTCGAGGATGAGGCACAAACTGGGCCCACTTTGGCATCAGAAGCTTCCACAAGCATTAACGGGGGACACAGGAGCACTTGACTCATCTATGCCCCTAATTTATTGCTTTGACCTTTCTTTTCAAGTTTTTGTTTTTCATTTTCAATCTAATAAAAGCAACTTTGATTTGTATCAGAGAGTTAGAGAACTTCTACGTTGAAATCAATGAAATTAAAGTTGTGAGCACTGAAAATTTTCCTTTTGGTCAAAAAATGGTCTAAGTTGTAAAAGGTAAAATTTGAACAAAATCAACTTTTATTAAAACTTTCCAAAACCATTTTTGAAAAGGAACATCACTTGACATGCATGGGATCAGCCCACAAGATGTACAATCCCGAATCAAAAGCTCAAAACTTCCCCTTGATTTGAACAGCACTGCTCAGCATTGTAACTAGCTCTTTTCTTAGAGTAAAGATCATAACCAAACCCTTAGGTATAGAACAGACAAAGATGACCTGATCAAACACATGGATAGGATAGTTGATTTGGAGATGTTTACGGCTGAACATCAGGATGAAGTTGCCTGCGTATCCCGAAGTTGGGAATCAGGCCTTACGTAGTTCAGTTTTGGTTCACTTGAATATTAACACTCTCCTTTTGCGCTCTAACTTTTGCCAAGGCTGCCCTTTAGGATTTTCAACCTTGCGAGCTCAGTTATTCTTTCTTTCTAATTTTTCATGCTCCAACTTTTAACTTGGTCGCCCTTCCAAGTTTTCGGCCTAGCGAGCCTCTCAGGGATAGTATTTCTTCAACTTGTCCATGTTGATCGGTTAGGAAAATTCCAGGCCATCCAGGTCTATGAGAATAACAGCTCCACTCGACCAGATAGTTTTGATGATGTAGGGACCAATCTAATTGGCTGTAAACTTGCCCCTAGAGTCATGGATGGGAGCTCGATTATCTTTCAGCACCATGTCCCATTCTTTGAGATTCCAGGACTTAACCTTCTTGTTAAAAGCCCTAGCAATCCTGCATTGATAGCCTTGAACGTGAAACAATGCTTTCAGCCTTCTCTCATCGAACATCATTAGCTCTTCAAACCTACTTTGTTGCCAATCTGCCTCTACTATCTGACACTCAGCCATAACTCGTAGCAATGGGACTTTTATTTCAATTAGTCGAACAGCTTCCATCCCATAAACAAGAGAATGAGGAGTTGCCCCTGTAGACGTCCAGATTGAAGTTCTATAGCCCCAGAGTGCGAACGACAATTTTTCTGGCTAGTCCCTGTAAGTCTCAACCATCTTCTGCAAAAATATGCTTGATATTCTTGTTGGCGGCCTCAATAGCTCCGTTGGTTTGCGGTCGGTATGTAGATGACTGATGAAAAGCCACATTGTATTTCTCCAAGAAGTCTATTACCCCATTCTTGAAGTGGGAGCCATTATCTGAAATGATCTCGTTTGGGACTCCGTATCGGCAAATGATGTTATTTCTGATAAACTTAGCCACATGCACTACTTTCAGCACTGCGCAGGACTGAGCTTCCACCTGCTTTGTGAAGTAATCAATTGCCACCATAATGTATTCATGCCAATTCGACCCTTTTGGTGTGACTGTGCCGATGACGTCGATTTCCCAGATTGAGAAAGGCCATGGCGAAGTCATGTTGTACAGTTTTGACATAGGATGTTCATGTGATTAGCATGAATTTGGCATTTGTGGCATTGCCGAACAAAACCAATACAATCCTCCTCCATGGTAGACCAGTAGTAACCTTGCCTGAGAATCTTCCGGGCCAGCATCACTCTGTTCATGTGCACTCCGCACTCTCTCCCGTGGATGGCCTCCATCAGGCGCTTTGACTCCTCTTCTTCGACACACAACTTGTGCATTCCCAGATGACCTTTCTTGTACAATTTACCTCCACAGATGATAAATTGGATAGCCATTCACCGTATGCCCCTTTTGTCCTTGGCATTTGCCCCTAGTGGATAAATCTCATTTTCTAAGAAGTTCCAGATATTATAGTACCAAGGGTTTTGATCTTGCGTTTCATCTATTGCGTCGATAGTTTCATAGGCTGGCGTGTATCTCTGCTCAATGATAATCAAACATATCTGGACTCCAAGTAGGATGTCTATCATGGAAGATAGAGTTGATAAAGCATCAGCGAACTTATTGTTCTCTCTCAGTAAATGAGTGAAAGTCAACTTTTCAAACCGAGGAATCAGAACGTCCAGAGTCTTGTGATAAATCTTCATATTTTCTTCTTTGACTCTCCAGTCTCTATTTTCTTGAGAAACAACTAGGTTCGAGTCCCCGATAACATCCAACCTTTTTGCTCTTAGTTCCAGGGCGGCTTCCAAACCAGCGATACACACTTCATATTCTGCTTCGTTATTGGACACCTTGAATCGAATTTTGAAGGCTAAAGGTATATGACAATTGTCGGGTGCTATCAGCAACACACCTATCCCATAACCGTATTGATTAGACGCTCCGTCAAAGTATATCGTCCAAGTCTCTTCCTCGACTTGTAGAATGGCTTCATCCAGGAACAGGTATTCTACCGTTTCATCCCTTTCCACTCGGTGATCTGCCAGGAACTCCACTACTGCTCTCCCCTTGATCGACTTACGAGTTACATACTTAAGATCAAATTCGAAGAGAAGAAACAACCAACGGGCTAGCCTACCCGTAAGCGCTAGTTTCTCAAAGAGATATTTGATGGGATCTAATCTCAAAACCAGAATTACAGAGTGAGCTAACAAGTAGTGCCTCAACTTCCTGGTGGCTCATAACAAGGCTAGGCAAGCTTTCTCCAACGGAGTAGCAGGTCTCATAATCCAACATTTTCTTGCTCAAGTAATAGATGACTTTCTCTACCCTATCCTCAAATTCTTGAGCAAGCATGCATCCCATTGTGGTGTCTGTTACTGACAGATACAGAATTAAAGGCTTTCCCGGCTCTGGCAGCAATAACACAGGCGGATTTTGAAGGTATTGCTTAATTTGCTCAAAAGCAAATTGACGTTGATCATCCCATCAGAATTTCTTTCCTTTCTTCAAGAGACCAAATAGTAGTTCACAAGTCAAGGTTAATTTAGAAATAAACCGTCTTATGAATTGCACTTTACCCAGAAAGCCTCGCATCTCCTTTTCAGTCCTTGGTGGTGGCATTTCTAGGATGGCCTTGATTTTGGAAGGATCTACCTCGATGCCCCTCTCTGTGACCAAAAACCCCAACATTTTCCCTGCTGTCATGCCGAAAGTACACTTCTGCAGATTCAACCTCAGTCTGTATTCTCTGATCCGTTGAAAGAATTTCTTCAAGGCAATGTAGTGGCCCTCTCTTTCTGTATTCTCTGATCCGTTAAAAGAATTTCTTCAAGGCAATGTAGTGACCCTCTCTTTCTCTAGACCTAACAATCATGTCATCCACGTACACCTCGTCTTCTTTGTGGATCATATCGTGTAGAATAGTGGTTGCAGCCCTTTGATAAGTGGCCCTAGCATTTTTCAGCCCAAACGACATCACCCGGCAGCAGTAGGTTCCCCATGGCGTAGTGAAAACAATTTTCTCTCTATCTTTGGGTGCCATCAGAATCAGTTATACCCGAAAAATCCATCTATGAAGGAGAACAATGCATGGCCCGCAGTGAAGTCTACCAACTCATCAATATGTAGCTAGGAAAAATCATCCTTCGGACTAGCCTTATTCAGATCCCTGAAGTTGACACATACTCTGATTCTTCCATCCTTTTTTGGAACTAGAATAATGTTGGCCAACCACGTTGGATATTCAGACACAAGCAAGAACCCTGCCTCAATCTATTTGGTAACTTCTTCCTTAATTTTCAAAGCTCAATCCGGATGTATTCTCCATAACTTCTGTTTGACGGACTGGGCCTCACGGTCAAGAGGGATTCGATGATGTACAATCTCAGGATTGATTCCAGGTATGTCTTCATAAGACCACACAAAAACATCTTTGAAATCTTTTAATAAAGTGACTAAGCGCTTGCGCTCCTTCAAAGACAATGTGGACCCGATCTTGACCAAACTGGATCCTTCTCAGTACCCACATTAAAAGCAATGATTTCATCAGCAAAGGGTTTTGCAAACCTCTCATCCTCTCGATTAATCAAGTTTTTCAAAACCAGAGGAATTCCTTCCTCTTCGTTTTCATTAAAATTCTGAAAATCATGGTCAATGCACTAAACAAACTGCACAGAGAAATACTCAAAATCAGTAGCGGCCTTCTCATTCATAAAGTCCAGCTCATCCAACTCTTTGGTTACAACTGACTCAAAAGAAAAAGAAAAAGAGGACCGGGACAAGACCTTGGCATCCGGGTTATCACCCCAAGGAATACTGGACTAGGACTCAAAAGAACCGAAATTTGATTTCGACTCCACAGACACTGTGGCATCAAATTCTGGTTCATCACCCAACTCAGAACTAGACATGTAGCCCTCCTCCAACTACCAGATAAGAGATGGTGCTTCAGATGCATCCAAAATATTGCTGGATGGGTTCACACCTGGTTGGTCCCCGATCATGGAAATGGTAAGGTTATCCCCCAAGCTCTCTAAGTCAGCTAGAGGATCTGAAATGAGACATGCCAATGCTGCCCCTACTCCAAGCTCGCTATTGTCCGAGTCACTTTCCATGCTGGCTGCTTCTCTTTGGGTTCGTTTTTTTTTAAGCATCACTTTTCTTGCAACTTCAGTCAAGAAGATTTCAAATCTAGGAACACGCTGTTTCTCAAAATTCATCCAGGGCTCAGAAAAGCCACAAAATGGGAAATCTTTCCCTCCCAAACAAAGTGGCAATTTAGCGTTCCTTGGATTGTCCTATGAACAAGCTCATAGCGTTTCCCGGCCTACTTGGCTCTAGCTCTGCCTGCCATCTCTTCTCTTTTCCTAACCCAATCCTCTTTGGTGGGTACATAGCCAAGATCAAAGGCATGCAGATTATGCGGCACATCGGCCAATGCTGTGACGCCTTTCTGGCCATTTCTTCTGAGCTCCATTCCTGGCACATGTTGCAGCTTGTTCATGAAATAGATAGGTTGGGCACTGACATACATGCCCTCATTTACTGCCAAGATGGTTTGCACTACTCGAGCCTCAGTCAGCGTAAACCCTGAGAGGAAAACATCTTCCTCACCATGAACGATCTCTAACACCGGTGTAGTTACCTCTAGTGGGAGATGGATAAACGAATTTTCGAAAATAATTGCCTTCCCTTTTCGTGAGGGTACTTCAATATTTGGTGGAGGCTAGATGAGACTACTTTCACCAGATGCAGGCAGGGCCTCTCTAGCAGTAAGTTGAAGGTGACCGGGACATCCAGGACATGGAATTCGATATCCTGTTGAGCTGGGCCGACCTGAACTCAAATTTGTACTATGCCCATCACCTCCCTATTGGTATTATCATATGCCCGAATCACTTAGGCTGTAGGCACGAAATCTGCTGGTTTAAGGCTGATGACATAAGTTGTCCGAGAAAGATAGACATTGATAGTTGAACCGATATCGACCAACACCCCTGGTACCCACTTCTCCATGCACTTAATAGATATGTACAGAGGTTTATTGTGTGTTAAGCCTTCCTGTGACATTTCTTTATTAGAAAAGGTTAGGGTTGGGCTGGCACCTCCTGGGAAAACTAATCCCACAAGCTGTTCAAGGGTAGTGTCAATGGACAACTTAGCTTTGTCCATTGCTGATAGTACAACCTGTCGATGCACCCGGGAGGCCATGAGAAGACCCTAGATTGAGATGTCAGCTTGGATTTTCTTAAGTTATTTCAACACTGCCTCTTCCTCCATCTGTTTCTTTTTCTATTTCTCAACTTCTCTATCTTTCCTAGAGGCCTCAGCTTGTCTAAGTGTGGTGGCTTGAAATACCGCCCACTTCTTGTCATGTGATCAATCTCCTCAATGTACCACGTGTCATCTGGAAGGGACTTATCCCAGTCTTCATCGGTGTGGGCGAGATGTGTATCGTCATCCTCTACCATACACCTCCGGCAACTGACAAATAATTGTCCGGCTTCGTTCTGAGCATTCTCACATCATAAGTATTCCCCATAAGGTGTTGGGCTATTCTAGCTTTCTGGTTGTCTTCCCTTATCCCTTGTTCAAACTGCTTCAACGCAGCTTCCTGTTATGTGTTCGCAGTACTCATAGTACCCAATTCCTAAGCCAAATTCTTGATGCCGGTGCTCTCCAGCAACTTCCCCTTTTCATCGGCCATTCCGGCCATTGCAGCAATTCTTGCTTCTTTTTCTTCTGGCTTTGTTTTAGTTTCTTCCTCCCTGTCGGGTTCATCACTCAACCACCTAGAGTTGTTCGTCGATCTATTCAAATCGAACTAGTCAATCTGCACATCCCCTTGATCTTGTTTGTCAAAGAACTGTAGGTTGTCGAAGTCCTCCTTAAGCTCCACCAGATTATCCAAACTCTAGCTCGGGCCATCCTCCCTAACCACATTGGCCTCCGCTATAGTTGGCAATACCACTTCTGGTTTGACTTGATCAATTGGCACAATGTAGTAGCTCGGATTGTGCACCCACTCAGACAAGTCCTTAGAGCACCCAGGTTGCGGATTCGTACTCTCCTCTAAGGCCAGCCTCCTTTCTATGCCAATTGTCACCACCATAGGTTTAGGTTGAAGTATGGACGTGTCCATCATGCACAAGTCCGTGCTCTCAGGGATGAACATCGTTGGTCTGGGTAGGTGGGAAGGGGTGACATATATGCTGGGGTCATAGGGGAGGGCCAGTGTATGGATTAGGTTTAGATTGTGAGGTAGAAGAACTTGATTATGGGCCGAGAGAGGGTTGGTAGTTATATTTGGCTTTTGGGTTGATGCGATCACCTTATTGTCGATGAGGTCTTGAATCTCATGTAGTCTGAAGCATTGGTCGGTGTCGTGACTATGCTACTGGTGAAACTCACAATACTTGGCTGGGTTGTGTTTGAGTGGAAGAGGATCAGGTAGTAAATGAGGCTTTAATGGCTTAAGGTGCCCCTTTTTGATCAGCACCCTCATGGCTTGGGATAAAGGCATGTAGAGTGGGGTAAAGGTCCTTTGGGATCGGGCCTGGTTGTTTGAAGTTTGTGGAGTTGTGCTGGCAAAGGGATTGGCGATCTTGGTTGTGGTGGTGACAACACTCACATCAGACGGTTACGCAATTGTGTTACCGCTAGTGGTTGCATTGGAACTACATACAAAAGGCCTCTTGGCGTGCTCTTTCTCATCAGTTATCAATCCTTGTTTCATGGCGTCTTCAATCTGAACTCCCATCTCATGGAGCTTGGTGAATGTGAACAGGGGGAGGACTATCATTTTATGTATCAATTTCTCGTGCAGATTGCAAACTACCATTCTTATCTGGTCTTTCTCAGAAGGTCGTAAGGTCATCATTGAAGCTTTGGCCCTCCGCCTTGTTACGAATTTTGAAAAGCCCTCGTTTGGCTCCTGGCGCATTGCCTCGAGATCACGAGTTGTGACCTTGATTTGTGTGTTGTAGAAGTACTGCGCAATAAAGGCCTCAGCCATTTCTTCCCAACTCTACTTCACAGAATCCTCTAGCTTCGCATATTAGATAGCTGCGATACCAGACAAGGTCTGGCCAAAGAGTGAGAGCTTTTGCAATTTGGTCAGGCCTATCGGCCGCAGAATGTTTAAAAACAACCGAAGATGAACCATGGGGTCTCCAGAGCCATCAAACCAATCGATGTGTGGCATTTTGAACCGGCCTGGCAATGTCACTGTAGAGTCAGTATACCCGTCTTCTATGTTGGGGATAGAGTTCACACCCTGCGCTCTCTTGAAGAGCTTTTCCAACTTGTTAACCTTAAACACAATCGGGTCAACCTCAAACTCAAATGGAGCCTCGATTTGATACACGGGTGCTTTGGAGGCTTGTGGTGGGATAGGCTTTGTCAGATTACCTTGATTCTCAACTTGGGCATTAGTGGTATGGACTGTGGTTGCGAGTGCTGGGATGCCCGTAAGGGGTGCATGAGATGCAGAAGTCACTGCCGACTGTGGTTGTTGTTGTTGTAGCCTATTTATTATCTCTGCCTGACGTGTTGTGACCTCTGCCTGGCGAGCAACGTCTTGCTGCATGGTTTCAATTGTTTGCTGAAGGTGGTGGATTAGGTCCTCCATGCTAACTGGGGGATATTATGCCATCAGAATTTGCGAGTGATCTCATACTTGACTGGATGTAGAAAACTGAGCCTAACTAGATGCAGGTGATTGTTGGACTGGTGAATTGTGCCTAACTCTTCTCCATCTAGTAATCGAGGAGAGTGAAGCAAACACAGGTTGTCCCCTAATAAGATCTCCAGATTTGTAAAGCCTCCTGACACGAGTCCAGAGTGCTTGGGGGATATTCAAACTGTCTGACGCTATGATGTTATAGTACCTAGCAAAGGGAAAGAAAGCAGAAATCAGAAAATGCACAACACCTCAGCTCAGATGTTAACAACACACAGATGTTATCAAAGCTGTAGGATTGCACTCAACACTGAATTCTGCCCCCCAAAACTGGTACCCAACTTGCAACTGATACGCACGTTCCTATACAGTTTCATTGTAAAGCACATACCAGTTAAGTGAGAACCAAAACACCCCAATAAGGAGGTAGGATTACCCTGTCCTAGTTTCATCAGGAACTAGGGTTCACTATTCAAACAAGGCAGTTTCATGCAATCCTGTATTTGGGTAAGCATCCTATCCTAGTTTGGAACAATCTCTATGGCTTCCGATATGCAACTAGGCCAAATAGTCAAAAATGGTACCTCAGCAAGACTAGCTAATATACCTCTCACACCTAACACCGAGAAGTGAAAGAAGGATCAAATGGTACAGCGGTAGTCCAGATCCAAAGGTTGTGTTTTAAATGTATCAAGTGGCAGAGCCCGTGACTAGTTATCCTTTTGGCAAGCTTTTTGGGCAAGCCTCCAACAAACTGTCCAGGAATAGCAAATGGCAAACACAGTGATTTAAATGTACCAATGCAAATGTCACGACCCCATCCCGCCCCTAGTAGGATGATGCCATGATGGCCAGTAATTCGAGACTACCAAAGGCCACTTACAAGATCACACACACACAAATCAGAGTAAACGTATGGGGCTTACAAATGCGGAAGCAATAATTAGAAGCTAAGTAGTCCATAAGAGCAGTGCTTAAGTTAAATGAAATGACATACATCACAACATAGCTTTGGTACAATAAAATGGAGTACAAAAATTACATCTTGACTAAAAGGCTTCTCGGCCATCAATTACAAAATACAAGGAAATAACAAAGAAGCATAATCTTCAAGATGTTGCAAAATACAAATCCAAAACACATCGGCCAACACATCTAGGCGTCGCCGCCGTCTTGCTCATCACCTACATATATATAGAGAGGGTGAGCTTGGATACTCAGTGAATGGCATAATTAATAAAGGGTTTACATGAATGATATCCGAGGTCTTTTAACAAAATAGTACGTAGAATAAATCAAGTTCATCAATCAAATCCTCCGAGCTTCAAGGGATGCTTACTAACATCAACATAATACAAGAGATGACATTCCGGACAAACAAACCCACGCGGTAAAACCGTCAGTGGCAAGGCAAGACAAGGCAAGAGAGATCTCTAAACAAGGGTGTCGTTGCATTAAGTCCCCGGACACTAAGGACTTGTGCTACGAATGCTTATAGTCCCCTAGCACGTACGGACTTCCAAACTTTGTGCTACAAATGCTTATAGTCCCTTAGCACGTACGGACTTCCAAACTTTGTGCTACAAATGCTTATAGTCCCCTAACGCACGGACTTCCAAACTTAACGCGTCACGGACTTCCCGAGAATGTCATCAAAACAAGATATAATACTTATTGCAAGTAGGGATAATCATTCATGCTTGTAAATAATTTATGAACAAGACAAAACAAGATTTTATCAAAGCTTTATAACATATCTTTATTAAAATACCACTCACTTATTCCTTCGAATGTCGGGGTCAAGGCAAGTCCAAGTCCTACAAACACATGGCAGAAATATGTTGATTGCACTCTCAAACAAACTTTATATGAATGCAAATGATCTCGGCATCCTTCAAGAACTAAGTCAATTCAAAACAAACACATCTCCCATCTCGGAAACATCTTTGGGCACCAATTCAAGTCTTGGCCGAGGTCCCACACCTTCTCGCCGAGGTGTGGTCCCGAGGGCCAGTTTCAAAGAAATGAGGTCGGGAAAACACAGGTTTTCCTCGCTCAGAACATGAAGAACATGAACATGAAGATCATGAAGAAGATGAATGCAAGGATCATAACTTGTTATTACAAAATCGAGATTTCATGCTATGAGTTCGAAATCATGAACACAGGTGCCCATACTAGAAGATCTTTGGAAAAACAAACACAAAAGCATGTAACTTGTTGCAAACTTTCGGATTAAACAAGGCTTTTCCTCAAGAACACAAGAATACCAACTTTCTCTCTCTAAAACCAATCTTTAAATCAATGTATGGCATTCAAAACATACTCAATCATGCAATGCAACTAGATGATCAATAAGAACAACAAGAGTTAATCAAGATTCTAACCTCAATACTCGAATCCAACGGTTTGAACTCTAAGGATCAAGCTTGCTACCCACTTCTCACTCTAAAATCCCTCCTTCTCCTTCTAGAGCTTCTCTCTCTTCTCCAAGACAAGAATGTAACAAATGGTGGGTTTCTCTCTCTCTGCCGGCTGATTTAACACTCAGCTCGGACACGTGGCAACGGTTGATTGGTTCTCCTCAAAAAGGTGATAGATTGACAAGACAAGTCTATGACAAAGCGTGTTCAACAAGCTAGGCGGCAAGGGACTCCGGCAAGTAATGACATCGGCTAACAACAAGACTTCGGCAACAAAGGGACAATGACTTCGGCTAAGGACAGAACTTCGGCAACAAAGGGACAATGATCTCGGCTAGGAAGAACAACACTTGACTAAGCTGTGCCACACCTTGGCCTAGATGTGCCACACCTCGGTCTATGTCATACCACTCCAGGACAAGATCACTTCGGCACAAGGATAACATCTCGGCCCAAATAATACACATCTCAGCCTAGGCGATACACACCTCGGCCCAGATGATAATCATCTCGGCCAATATGTCAGGACAAAGGTGGAGGTCAACAAAGAAATCCTAAGATGGTCCTAAGTGTAAAAGCATCAAAAGGGTGACCTATGCTCAAGATGACCTCAGCTGAAACACACACTCTCACCAAGAGACATAGCATTCAAGTAACACTTATGCAAGACAAGTCAAGATTCGAAATGCAAGCTTAACAAGGCAAAATCATGTAAAATGCATATGAGTATGGTTAGGGTAGTGTGAGGGTCATTACAGCAAATGTAATGCAAAGAAACATATAAGTGTAGATAAAATTTCATATCATGAATTTTCAAGTCAAGTTCTCTAATTTCCCCAGCAAAGTTGCTAGAAACTGTAACTCGACTTTTTCACACCCCACCTTTCAGAAGTTCGAAATAAGCCCTACAGTTCGGACTCTTGCGGTTTTGAATCTAATCTCACAAGTGCAATGTGAAATTGATAAACACCAAAAAGTTCAAATTCGGCAAATCTTTTAAAAAATCGATTTTGAATCAAATTGCTAAAAATGGACTGCTTGGCCAGATATAGAGTCGTCACCTAAATATTTTGGAAAAATTTAGGACACCCATGACTCATGCCAAAGGCTACGTGTCCTTCATCACCAAGATTGTCTCGACTCGGGAACTTAGGTACAATGGGGGAAGGTCATGAATACATTTGAGTACCCCTACTCACCTGATCAAAGATCGACCTTTACTAATCATAATATGTTTTTTATCAACATTATATGCTCTTATTCCAGTTTATTAAGCTAGCATTACTATGTGATGTGCACACACAAGTATAGACTAACTTTGCAAGAATTGAAACATTCGAGTCATGTTTGTTTGAAAATAGATTCGAAATATGTACCACTAGAAAAAGTGATCGCATATAAACATTGTCCAAATTATTCCAATTCAAGCAAGAAGCCTTTATCCACAGGCATTTAAGCAGTTTATGATTTAAGCACTTAGCCTCATGGTAAGCATGCTGAAACATGGCAACATTCACATGCATGCGATATGCTAAAACGAGTAAAGGCTCACCTAGTATTCCAAGCCAAAAGGGAAATGAGTTAGAAAATGCATGATCCTAACTTATGCAATATAACTAATGCAACACATGCGATATGCAATTAATAGGCTTGGCTACTAATATGGAATATGAATCAATTAAATAGCATGCGGTCTAAGCACATATTCAAAGAAGTATTTAAACGACAATGCAATTAGAATGATGAACCGAGCCTCGGTGCATGCAATACAAATGGATGCAAACATAAAGTATGCTAAACGAAACGTGATGTCCCTAAACTAACCATCATAAGCTAGTAAATAAAAGGGAGAAAGACGTGGGGTTGGAAGACATACACATTATTACATTGCGCTCTCACGAAGGAGAGTTCGAATAAACTAACTAATTAACTAACTAATTAAAACTAAGCTAATTAAACTAACTATTACAAAACAAATGAGACTAGCTAAACTACTTAACTAATTATTACAAATGAATATGAAATAACTAACTATCCTAGTTAACTAACTAATTACAAAACGAAATTGAATAAGTAATTAACTAACTATCTAATTACAACACTTTACAAAATTGGCTAGCTACAACTAATTAATTACAACAAGATTGATTTACAACTATGATAATTATAACACAAATGAAACAATTAATTACAATCGACAAAATGTGTAAGTGAAGATAGATGAAGGTTGCATGCATAGCGCCTGAGAGCTACTCTGTTTGTCCAAGCCAACTATGTTTCACCTTCAGCCACTGCCTCTGTTTCCTACAAAACTGCACTATTGGCCACACACTGAGGGTCAACCGTGCATTACTGATGGTCGGCCGAGCCTACTGATGGCCGACCGTGCATCAATTTGGTGCAAAACTCTGTTTTTGTGTTCTGAAGTGAACCAGTGCAGATAGATTGTCCTCAAGCTTTGTTTGTCCCTTTCTTCCTCCTCTGTTATGGGAAAGCCTCAAGAGAAGGTTGGAATTGATTCCAAGGCCATCAATGAGCAAATTGATTGCTTGATGGTCTTGGATGCAATTTTGGACAAAAATCAATGAAATGCAAAGAATGAGACCACCCTCCCTCTTGTCATGGTATGAACTCAAAGAGGGAGGTTGCGACGCTTCAAGAATCATAAAAATGCCGTGAATTAGCATGTGACGACTCTTGACACAAGGAACTTGGCATAACGTTTGGCCAACTTGGAGCAATTTTAAACCATTTTCTTTATATGGATTGTTCCAAATTTTAAGCCAATTTTCTGAAGCCTTGCCATTCTTTAGTCCATTTGTCCATGGTGGTGTTATAGTCCTCTAAATAAGAAGTCATGTCAGATGAGAGAGAGGCCACACCGTTGGCAATGAATCTTCGAAAAGATTAGGCCATTAAGTAAGAGTGTCTCTTATATGTCTTGAACAACCTCAATCGGTTGAAATCATTCTCAAGAATGAAAGAGATGGATGGTGGATTGATTGTTAAAATTAGACTTTTGAACATGGAAATAAGTAAAGAAATGCTTAGAACAACATGCAACAAGTTATGTATACCAACTTATGAGACAATAGCTAAACTAAACAAAGCATGAACCAATTTAAAAGGCTTGGATAACCCTAAAACAGCCCTTAACACATGAAAAACAGATGCTAAAAATGCATGAAAAGAGCTTAAAAAGCCTAACAACAAAAAAATGAAACAAGGCTAGGAAGCAAGAACAAGGAGATGTGGCTAGCCCCTCCACTTTTGAAACCTTAAAACATGATTTTTAGCCTTTCTAAAACTCTGAAAATCAGTGTAGATATCTGTAGAAACCCCATTTTTTACCGTCCTCAAGACTGGAACGTCATCACTTGTGCATATGATGATTACATTTGTTTGTGTTCGTTTTGAGCACCCAAAGTCCTCTGCAGAATGCCCTTTCTTTGAGCCTTTAGACCTTGTCCCTTCTGTGCCTTGTTTTGGATCAAAACTTGGTGCCTGGAACCTTGTGGTGACCTGTCGGCCACCACCAGAGGTTGTCGGCCATGGCTTGTGCTTATCAGCCATTGGTGTGGCAGGTCAGCTACCAGTCTCTTTTTCCAGATATTTGTTGATAGCTGTGCCAGTTGTTAGCTCACTGAGCTATATCTTTCTACATGTGTATGGTAGGATGTTTCTATGCTCAAGGCATGTTTTTCTATATATAGGGGGGTTCCTCCCCCATTTTTGAGGGTTAGAAAATTCAGAGCAAAAATCTCTTTCTCTCTCTCTCTCTCTCTCTCTCTCTTACAATTTTGTGCCTAATTGCTTGTTTTCTCTACACTTTTGCATACACATCCTAAATCAAATCCTCTTACCTTTGAGCTGAGGTTATTTGGGATCTTCTTGGAGCTCTTGAAGGTGGTTTTAGCTTGGTTTTTTGCCTAGAATTGCCCTTTGCTTCAAGAGGTAGTTTACTTGCCTTGTTTACTTTGTTTTGCAAGCTTGTTTTACCATCTTTTCTTACTATTTTGGGGCTGGTTTTGAACTAAGAAAAACTCTATTTTTGTGGCCTAAAAGTGCTGGTTTGGGCCTCTTTTTTAGTTAGGGAGTGATTCACCCTTCTTGCTTATTAGTTTGTAAAGCTTTTGTGCCTTTATTCATCACTTTCAAATCAACTTTTTTGGGCCTTTTAGCCACTGAATTTCAAAGGTTTTTCAGTGGCAAAAAACTCATTTTGAAATCCAAAATTGGAGGGGTTAGCCTCCCCTCCTCGTGTCTTGTTTGCATGCCTAGTTAGCTTCACATGTTAGCATGTTTTTTTAGCTTAACTTAGCTCAAGCCCAGCATGTCTTAAACTCTGAAATAACGTGTTTTAGCTCTATTTTTGAGCTGGCTAGTTTGTTTGAGTCTTATTTTGCATGGTTGTAGTGTAACCCCATGTATTAGCTTATTGTTTTAGCTTGTTGTGGCTTAAGTCCAGCATGTTTTAGACCATATTTAGGGTTGTTTTGCCTCTGTTTTTGGTTATTTGTTTCATTTAAGCCTTGTATGGCGTGGTTGTTGTGTTAATTCCTTCACTAGCTTAGTGTTTTAAGGCTTTAACTATCATTGGCTTGAGTTGGTTGCATGTTTTAATGCTTTTACCATTCATTTCCAGCACTTATAATCTTTGCAATCTCCCTCATTTCTTCACTTTTTGGTTTTGCTTTGAAAGTGGTTTCAAATCACTTGTTTGCCTAAGTGTGAAATGGAGGTGCTGCACCTAATGGTTTAATCCCTTAGGGGGTTCATTACCAACAGTGTAATGCCTCTTTCATGCCCAAAACAACTTGGGGTTTGAGCCCTCTTTTCATTAGAGGACACTCACCAATGAACCAAATAGATTAATGAATGATTTGGTAATTAAAATGAGCAAACAAAATTGGCAAGTAAAAGAGGCAAGATAAGCATTCTTTATGTTGCATTGCATGTGTTCAAATTGGACGTTAGTTTGAATACAAGGAAAATGGGACATTTCATACTCAAAAGTGATGAAATGTGCCACTTTCCTTGGTCTCCATTGCCCTTGATCATGCATGATAGGGTGATGGACTTTTTGGTCTTGTTGTGCATTTATTAAACTTGCACAATTGGTTTCACAAGCCATCATGCAATGAAATTGCTTGATTGATGGTTTGTGAACCAAAGCTTGTCCCTCCTTTGATTTCCTCATGAAAAGGAGAGGCAAAGTGTGCAAATAACCCTTGAGAAATACATTGCTTTGCTCTATTTTGCTCTCTGTTACAGTAAGGAAGTTCAAAACCAGCAGTGGCCGACAGCCATCACCAGTGACTGACCGGCCACCATTGGTAGCTGACCGGCCCCTTGTCGACCATCAGTGAAATTTGCACAGTGTGTTGGTAAGGTGGAGCATAGGTGTTCTGGAAGTGGACAGCTTTGCTGGTATTCATATGTGCAAACAGAGGCTTTCAGCAGCAAGGCAGTGGCTTTTCAGGTGAAGAATCGAACATGCATGCATCCCTTGCTTCCCAGGATTAGCTAATTAGTTTAATTAGCATTAGATCAAATATGCGTTGTAATTAATTATTTGTAGCTAATTAAGTATTGTAAGTAATTAGTTAGTTTAACTAGTTATTCGATTTGGTTTTGTAATAATTAGTTAGCTAGAATATTTAATTAGTTTTGAGTTTTGTAATAATTAGTTAACGTAATCAGCGTAGCTAGTTGGTTAGCTTATTCATTTGGACCCTTCTTCGCGAGGGCATAATGTTGTAATAAGTGTACGTGCGTGTGTGTATGTCTTCTAATCCCACGTCTTTCTCCCTTTTATTTAATCACTTTCGATGGTTAGATTAGGGACATGTTATAATTAGCATATCTTATGCTTGCATCCATTTATTCGTATTGCATGCACCGAGGCTCGTCGCATCATTCAAATTGCATTGCAATTTCAATATCTTATTTGAATACGTGTTTAATCACATGTTGTTCAAATCAATTTGTATGCCATATTAGTAGCCGAGCCTATTAATTACATATTGCATGTGTTGCATTAGGCATCTTGTATAGTTAGGATCATTCATCTTTCTAACTAGTTTCTATTTTGGCTTGGAGTACTAGGTGAGCTTTTACGCTTTAGCATACTTGCATAAGTGTGAATGTTGCCATGATTAACATGCTTGCCATGAGGCTATGTGCTTAAATGCTAAACTGCATGAATGCCTGTGGATGAAGGCTTGTTGTTTGAATTGGAACGATTCAACGAATGTGCATTTTAAGCCCACTTTGTTAAGAACAAATCATGTTTTAAGCCCACTATGTTTGGTGGTAAATCCGCAATCTTTAAGCCTACTTGAGGTGGCAAATTCAAACCATTTTCGCAAACAAACATGAGTTGAATTGTTCTAACTTGAGCAAACTAGTCTATACTTGCTTGTGCGCATCACATAGTAAAGCTAGTTTAATAACCGGAACAAGAGCACATAATGTTTATAAAAAAATCATATCATGATTAGTAGAGGCCGATCTTTAATCGGGCGAGCGGGAGTGCTCAATTTAGGACCTTCCCCTCTCGTACTTAAGTTCCCGAGCCGAGGCAACTTTGGTGATGACGGACACATGGCCTTTGGCATGAGTCATGGGTCTCCTAAATTTTTCCAAAATAAAATATTTAGGTGGCGACTCTGTATCTAGTAAAGCAGTCCAATTTTGGCATTTTTGATTCAAAATCAGTTTTCCAAAACGATTTGTCAGATTTGGACTCTTTGGTGTTTATCAATTTCACATTGCACTTGTGAGATTAGATTCAGAACCGCGGGAGTCCGAACTGTGAGGCCTTTCTTTCAAACCTTCTAAAAGGGGGCGCGAAAAAGACGAGCCCATAGTTTCTAGCGACTCTGTTGGGGATTTAGAGAACTTAACTCGAACTCATGATATGTTATTTTATCTACACTTATGTGTTTCTTTGCATTTGTATTTGCATTGGTGTGCCTAAGTCACAATGTTTGCCATCTGCTATTCCTAAGCGGTTTGCCAGAGGCTTGCTTGGAAAAGCTTGCTAAAAGGTTGATGGGTTGCGGGCTCTGCCACGATGGGAACACAACCCTTGGATCTGGATTACCGCTATACCGTTTGATCCTCCTTTCACTTCTCGATGTTAGGTGTGAGAGGTATATTAGGTAGTCTTGCTGAAGTACCCTTTTTGACCAATCGACCTAGTTGCATATCGGAAACCATAGAGACTATTCCAAATTAGGACAGGTTGCTTACCCGAATATAGGAATTGTATGAAACCGTTTGTTTTGTGTAGTGAATCCCTAGCTCTTGACGAAATTAGGACAAGGTAACCCTACCCCATCATAGGGGTGTTTTGGCTCTCACTTGCTTGATATGTGCTTTTAGAGTGAAACTCTGCAGGAATGTATGTATCAGTTGCAAGTCTAGGTATCAGTTTTGAGGCAGAAATCAGTGTTGAGTACAAGTATCCAGCTTATGATTGCAACTGCGTGTTGTTTGTGTCTAAGCCGAGGCACTGTGCGGTTTCTTATTTTTTTTTCTTCTTTTGCTTTATTTTCTTTTTGCAAGGTAGTTTTTCACCATTGCTTCAGACGATTCTGTTACCCCCCAAGCACTCTGGACTCGTGTTAAGAGACTGTACAGATCTGGAGATCTAGTTAGGGGACAACCAGTGTTTGCTTCGCTCCCGCCGGTTACAAGACGGAGGAGGGTTAGGCATAACTCACCAGTTCAGCAGTCATCAATTCACCAGTCACCACTTGCTTCACTTGTGCCCAGTCAGGCCCAGTCGTCTGCTTCTGCTCTAAAAAGAGAGTATTCACCAGTTCTGATAGCTTAGCATTCTGCAGTTAGCATGGAAGATATGTTTCGTCAACTCCAGCAGACTATTGAGACTATGCAGCTAGATGCTGCCCGCAAAGCTGAGATCGCAGCTCGCCCAGTGGAATTGATAGATAGGCTTCAGTAACAACAACCCTAACCGGCAGTAGCGTCTGTATCCCATGCACCCCCAGTGGAAATTCCGGCACCCGGGGTCACAATTAATGTCCAGGAAAATGTGGGCATTCAGGCAGATCCTATCCGACCTTAGACCTCCAAGGCACCAGTTTACCAAATGGAGGCGCCGTTTGAATTCGAGGTTGACCCCACTGCATTGAAGGTCAACAAGCTAGAAAAGCTCTTCAAACGGGTGCAGGACATAAATTCAATCCCTGATATTGAAGATGGCTATACAGATGCCGCAGTGACTCTACCAGACAGATTCAAGATGCCGCATATAGACCGGTTCGATGGCTCTGGGGATCCTATGGTCTATCTACGGCTATTCTCTGACATCCTACGGCCAATGAGTCTCACCAGACTACAAAAGTTGTCGCTTTTCGGCTGGACCCTGTCGGGTATTGCGGTCATTTGGTATGCCAAGCTTGAAGATGCTGTGAAGAGAAATTGGGAGGAAATGGCTGAGGCCTTTATAGCACAGTACTCCTACAATACTTAAATCGAGGTCACTACTCGTGATCTCGAAGTAACTTGCCAGGAGCCGCAGGAGAGCTTCTCGAATTTCGTGACCCATTGGAGGGCTAAGGCCTCTATGATGACTATCCGGCCTTCTGAAAAGGACCATATCAGAATGGTGGTCCGTAACTTGCAAGGAAGATTATTACAGAAAATGATAGTCTTACCTTTGTTTACGTTTGCTGAGCTCCATGAAATAGGGGTTCAAATTGAGGATGCAATGAAGCAAGGGTTGATAGAGCATGAGAAGGAAGAGCCCAAAAGTCCCTTTACATGCAGCTCCAAGGCAGCCACGACTGGTGGCACCTCTGCACGACCTTCGGATATGAACATGGTCACCACCACACCCAAAACTGCCAACCTATTCGCCAACAGCTCCAATACAACTTCATAAACCTCAAGCCATCAGGCCTGAGGCCAAAGGGTCTTCACCCCGCTTTACATGTCCTTATTCAAAGCCCTAGGGGTTCTGATCAAAAAAGGGCATCTTAAACTGTTAGAACAACGCCCACTACCCGATCCTCTCCCACCTAAACACAACCCGGCCAAATACTGTGCTTTTCACCAACAGCACGGTCATGACACTGACCAGTGCTACAGATTGCGTCATGAGATTCAAAATCTCATAGACAATAAGGTGATAGCACCTCCTCAAAAACCCAACGTCACTACAAATCCTCTCCCAGCACATAATCAAGCCCCTCCACCCCGGCATATAAACCTCATCTATACACTGGCCGTCCCTTATGACCCCAGTATATATATCACCCCTGTCCACCTACCGAAACAGGCGTTCTTCATCCCCGAGAGCACAGACTTGTGCATGATGAACACATCAACAATCCAAACTGAACCCGTGGTGGTGACAGTGAAAGATGAAGGGAGGTCAACCTTGGTAGAGAATGTCAGTCTGTTGCCCGAGGGCTCTGAGGACTTATCTGATGGGGTGTACAACTCAAGATGCTATATAGTGCCGATCAACCAAGATAAGCCGGTGTAGACACCCCATTTTTGACCGCCCTTAAGACTTGGGCGCGACTGATGGTTTACTCGGTGATGAAAGGTGTGCAGGGCAAAGGTGCAGTTTCTTCAGCAAAGAGAGAGAAAAATCTCAACTTCACACCCCATTTTGGAACAAAATTATTTTGGATGGTTTTTAGACCTTAAAACCCTCTCTTTCAAAACATTTTTGAAATAAAGTTCCTACGATGTTCTGACGCTCGCATTTCGGTAAATGTTGCGTTTTTCGGTAAACCGAGCAAGGACAAAGTGGAAGTGAATGAAAGAGAGATGAAATCTTTGAAAAATCTTTCAAAAAACCTTGCTTAGGGGTTTGAAGTTGAAGAAAAGAGGAGAAGAGAGGAGAAACCAAGTTGGAGAAGAAGTTCGGCAAGGATCAGGGTAGAAGGGAATCGAGCAGCCCTCGCTGAATTGAGCTTATTTGTCTATACACTTGGAGTTAAGTTATGAGGCTACCACCATTGGAAAGAAGACTTCTGGGGCTTCATTTTTCGTTCAAGAATCTCCTAGAGCCAAATCCGGGTGGGGGAGATATGATTGGTTGAAGTTGGGCATCGTCCCGGTTGGATCAAATCTGCGCGGCTTCACCAAAAAGGGCATAACTTTTTGCACAGGAGGAATTTTAATGCAAGGTTTGCACCATTGGAAATATAACTTATGGGGCTTCAATTTGGACACCCACTGGCCATTTTTTGACCTTGGAATCACTTATCGACAATCTATTTGGCCGACCGGCAATATATTGTGCCGACCGGCCATTTATTTTGGCCGACGACCGCCTTTTCTGGCCGGTTTGACCTTTTTGAACCTTCCAGGCATTGTGTATGCCAGCTGTGCCAGCTGGGATGCACAGACCCAACCCCCCATACACATGTGTGGCCATTTTGAGCCTTTGCACCCCTTTTGATCCAACCTTTTGCACCCTTTTGATCAAGCTTCTTAAGGAAGCTTTGACAAAGGGTCAAGCTTCCTCAAGAAGCTTGGACCCCTTTGACCCTTTGTAGCTTGTCTTAGAAGCTTAAGCTTGGTCTATGTAAGGAGCTCTCCTCCTCCATTGTAAAGGGTTGGATTTTTGAGAAAAAAACCAGAGATATATAGATATATATCTGATATATCTCACCTCCCTCCACATATCTCTCTCATTCAACCATCAAATACCCTTGTTCTTGGGCCATTTCCTCATCAATCCATAGCACCACACCTCTACACTTCATTTCAGTACATTGGAGGCCATTTGCAGAGGCTAGGAGCTCATTTCCTTGGATCAAAACCTGCTGGTTTATTGGTCTACAAGGGTAAGCACACTTTTCCCCTAAACTAGCATTTTCTTGATTCATATCTAAGCCATATTTTATTGCACATTTGAGCTCCGACAAAAAATTAAAGTGTCATTTTTTTGAGCTCTATTTCATCTTTCATTAAGGGTCTTACCCTGTTTGGGACCCCCATCTTGCACTTCCTTCATTATCCCTTTGTATGCCATTTTCTTGAGTAGTATTTTTGGCCTATGGGTAATCTGTTTTGGAGCATGATTTAAACTGAGAATAGGCTTATTTTGAGCCCTTATTCAACATTTAAGAAGGGCTCACCATTGTTTGGGACCTCCATGTATCACTTGCCATTGTACCCCTCTTTGGTCCCTATTTTTGCATGTTTTGTTAGCTTATCTTGCTTCTGTTTTTAGGCCATTATCAGAGCTTAAAGTGGCCATATTTTGACCCTCTTGTCATGTTTCATTAAGGGTCTTTGGCTGTTTGATGAATATTTTGTATACTTTGTGTTATAGCCTTCTTGTGGCCTTAATCTTGCATTGCATTTTGAGCATGTTTATATACTGATTTGGGGCTTGTCATCTACTGAAAAACATCATATTTTTGGTCCCTCTTCAGTGTTGTAGAAGGGTCCTTTTTTGTTTGGGCTTTGCATCTACCACTTGCCTCATTGCCTCCCTTGCGGAGCCATTTTTGTATGCCATTTTAGTCCCATTTGTGATCACTGTTTGGCCATAATTTGAACTGTAAACATGCTTTTTTTGGGGTTTCCTAGCTTCTGTCTTCATACTTCATGTACAAATTATGCATGCATTGCGTAGCTATAGGCCATTTCCTGCACCAAAATTCATGTTTCGGGACTCGTTCCATACATCGGGTATCATTTTGCCATGATTCGGGGCTGTTTTGCATCTCATTTTGCCTCTGAAAATTGCATGATCATATGCCATATTCCATGTTTTGCCATGTCTTGTTAGAGTGGCATTCCGTGCCGTAGGTTCGGTCTTCGGTTTGCGTGCACGCGTGCACGCACTTCGAGTTGTCTCATTTTCATCTTATGGCCTCCTATGTGAGTGTGACTGAGGTCCACTTGTGTTGGTGTAAGTCCATATTGCATTGTGTATGCCATGTTTCAATGCGTTGTGCATGTGATGTTGTTAGCATTGTGTGTGCCATGTAGTTGCATTGTATGTTTGTATGCTTGCTTGCATGCTTAGGTCGCATGTGCATTGTTGTGCATTGCCTCGCCCCTTGATCAACCATGATTGAGGTTGGGTCCCTTGTATGTTTTGTGTGCATTGCATTTGACATTGAAATGCATACTTGACTCTTTGGCCATCATGCATCGAAATGCGTGATTGGTGGCCCGAGGGTCGAGCACCACACTCCCTTGAGTCTTAAACATGATATGGAGTGTGGTGGTGCAAACATTGCTTTGAAAATACATTTCCATGCCTTGTTTGCCCTCTGCTGCTGTCAAACAGGTTTCTGCAGGAAGTTTTGGCCGGTCGGCTACATACAGTGCCGACCGGCAATTCATTAATGGCCGATAACTTCATCAGCGGCCGGTGACCATTTCCCATAGCCGATGGACATTCCTCCTAGCCGGTGGCACTCCACAGTGTGCAGAGAGCATACCTTGGGACTTGTGCAGTCTTCAGAGGTGCCAAACAGTGAAAACAGAGGCAACATGTGTCATGGCAATGAATTTCTGGGCAAAGCAAATCCGAGCATGCGTGCATCCCTCTTCCCGAGTCCTTTTACTGCTTTCCATAGCTTAGTGAATTTGTTAATTAATTAAATAGAGTTTTGTAATATTTAATTAGCTAGAGTAGTTAATTATTTATTCGGCCTGTATTATTCTTTTGGTTCCTCCGAGCGAGGGAAAATTTGTAATAAGTGTGGGTGCGTGTGTGCATGTCTTCCAACCCCCACTTCTTTCTCCCTTTTACTTACCTGCTTTCGATGGTAGATTAGGGCATATTTAAATTAGCATACCTTATGCAATGCATGCGTGCATCCATGCATTTGTTTACATGCACCGGGCTCGGTACATCACGCTAACTGCATTGTACTTTAATTCCAAATCGAATACGTGTTATTTGCAGCATTCCACATGCCATGTGTAGGATAGCCGAGCCTATTCTAGTTGCATCTTGCATGTGTTGCATTAGCCACTTAACATGAACTAGGATCATACATATGATTACTAACTAGTTTTTGTTTTGGCTTGGAGTACTAGGTAAGCTTCTATGCTTTAGCATATCGCATGCGTGTGAATGTTGCCATAACAGCATGATTACCATAAAGCTAGCTGCTTATGTGATATAACTGCTTGATTGCCTGTGGGTGAAGGTTGGATTGTTTGAGTCGGAAAAACTCGTTGAAATCCGTGTTTTAGCCTACTTACGAGTAGCAAATTCCAAAGCATTTTCAAAACAAACGGATATGCAATGTTTGTTTCCAAATTAGGCGATCTAGTCTATACTTGTTTGCTGTGCGCATAACATAGTAATTCTAGGCTAAATAACCGGAATAAGAACATGTAATGTTTTCAAAATCGGATATCACGGTTAGTAGAGACCGGTCTTCGGACCGGGCGAAAGGGGGTGCTCATAGCTGACTTTCCTCGATCGTACCCAAGCTCCCGAGCCAAGACAACTTTGGTAATGACGGACACGTGGCCTTTGGCACCGAGTCAGGGTTTCCTAAATTCCCCCATAAAAAATAATTTAGGTGGCGACTCTGTATCTGGCAAAGCAGTCCATGTTTGGCGCTTCTTTTCAAAAATCTGTTTCTCAAAACGATTTGCCAGATTTGGACTCTTTGGTTCAGATTAAGAACCGCAACAACAAAAGGGAGTCCGAACTGTAGAGTGAAGCCCAAGGGCGCGTCTACAGCCGGAAGGGATCTTAACCATCTAGTTTACTGCATGACTTTAGTTACCCGTAGCAATTATGTTGAACTGCTCTAGCGGCAATCCACATGTCCGAGAAAGTGACTATGAAGGTCTGAGCTATTAATCTTTTCACGTCAATGTTCAAGTTCGAACTAGCATGTTGTGAGTTCACAGTCAATAAATGTGCAGTGGATTTATTCTGTCTTCTCTTATGTTGAGTTGCCACATGGATAATGCAGTTACAGATAACAGTACTAATCATGTGGCTTGGTAGGTTTTAAAACATCATTAGATGTGTTTTTGCTTGTTCCTGACATCTTGGTGTATATTTATGAAGGTCTTTAAGATGACTGCTAATGTGATGCTCAATATTGCTAGAGCTGATTGGAGTTAAATTTATCTGATGTATGACACAATAACTGGATTTTTACTTTACCTACCCCTTTTCCTTCCTCAATCTTTCCTACCAAATGAAGCATGATGCCTATAAACTAATTAACTAGCAAACTTAAACCCATTTAATGGATTTTCCTTTATAGCAGACCAAAGGTAGAAAAAAAAATAACAGTTTCAAATGATGTCTACGAAAAAACTGAGTATGCATGGGCATGGTTACACAATGAATTAAGCATTAAGTTACAGTCAGAAACCATTATCTGTGTTTTTTAGATAAAACTGGAGTGTTCCAATTGACCACTTCAACTTCTTACATATCAGTGCTTCAGTAGGGCTCTAGAAAAATGGATCCAAATTGCACACATATTGTCCAGAAACTCAAAAATTTTGATCTACCACACACATTTATATTGAAAGCTAATAGTATGTTTTCTCTTTTATTTAATTTTCTTTTTCTTCTTTTCTTCCAAAGTTGAAGTGAAGCTAAGGTTATTATAGACAATTAAAACCAAAATGAATTTTAATGGAAAAATCAACGTGATAAATGAGGGTCAATCCACTGTTGATACCCAAATCCAAAATCACAACCTTGCCCAAAAACCCAAAAAATAAAATAAAAATAAAAGTATGACCAAATAGTAGATAGGCCTGGATTGAACCCACTTGCTTTGTTTACTTGAAGATGCAAATCATATTTTTCTTTTCAAATCACTGTTGCTACCAAATATATTTATATTTAAATTTATAACAACAAAAAAAATTAAAATCTGAAAAAAAAAATAAATAAAAAAATTCAGTCATTTGATTTGGATTGACCAGCTACATGTCAATATAATAGTCTTGGTCAATAGTTGGACTTCTTTAGAGATTCACAATAATTTTTTTAGAGCAATAACAAAAAGAAAGGGAGTGTTCTAAAGACAGGATTCCTTCAAATAAGAACTATACCTGCTTTTAATAGTAAAAATACACACTTACAAAAAAAAAATTAAATAAATAAATAAAATGGCCCTATTAAGCAAGGTTAGGCCTATTTCCTTTAGAAGTTAGATTTCTGCAATTCCAAATCATATTCTTCTTTTCAATTTTTTATGATTATATAATTAGAATTTAGAGCTTAACATCTTCAACATGTTTTTTTGTATCTTAATATTTCTAATGTATGACTAGCCTCTTTTTCAAATTACAAAATTTACATCTAGCAGGCATATCATAAAACCACTTTTCACCTACTTGTCCTATTTGAGTATATAACTTTTTCCCTTATCTAATTAGCTTGTTTCAATGGTTCTAAATTAGGCCATCATAGATAACTCCATTATGTGTACCTACAATAAATTGTGTAGTGCTTTTTTTGTTAGTATAGATAACTCTTTATATAATATATTTAACATTTTATTTTGTTTCGTGGTACTTTAATTTAGTTAATTATCAATGGATAAGAGTTGGATGAAGAAAAGTAGATTGTCAAGAGATTATGTGCAAAGGATTAAAGAATTTTTAGAGTTTGCTTCTCGCAATGTATCTAATGATGGAACAATACCATGTCCGTGTATGAGATGTGTCAATTCATACATGTTGACCCTAGAAGTTGTACATGATCACTTGGTGTCCTATGGAATTAGTTCGAGTTATAATTGTTGGTATCATCACGGGGAAATTATGTTTGCAAAGACTTCTAGTAGAACTAGTCAAAGCCATGTTGAAAAAATACGACCTGAGTATGGTGATATACGTGACATGTTACGGGACGTATTTCCCATGCACACCCAAAATATGGATGAATATGCAAAAGAAAGTAGTTTACCAGAACCATTTGATCAAGGTCCCAGCGTGCAACGACCTCAAGAAAATCCTAATAAAGATGCACAAAAATTTTACGACTTACTCAAAGATGCTGAGAAGCCTTTGTATGAAGGGTGTAAGAATTTTGGCAAGTTGTCAGCAATTGTGCATATGTATCACTTGAAATATCTTAATGGATGGAGCAACCACTCATTCACAATGTTGCTTCAAATTTTGAAAGATATACTTCCTTCATATGCAAATTTACTGAAAGACTCTTATGATGCCAAGAAGATTATTAAGGATTTGGGTATCGGTTATGAAAAGATTCAAGCTTGTCCTAATGATTGTATGTTATTTTGGAAGGAACATGCAAACGATGAAGTGTGTCATTATGGTGCTTCAAGGTGGGCAACAAATGAGAATGATTTCTAGCATAATATGAGTAGTTCATCTAAAAAGAGAAAGAAAAAGGTTGCAAAGGTTTTACGGTGGTTTCCCTAGAAGCCTCGATTGCAGAGGTTGTTCATGTCTTCAAAAATAGCTGCTTCTATGAAATGGCATGCTGAAGGTCATACAAATGATGGCATAATGAGGCATCCTGCCGATTCTATGGCTTGGAAAACAATCGACTCTTGATATGTAGATTTTTCATTTGACTTCCGCAATGTCAGGTTGGGATTGACATCAGATGGATTTAACTCTTGTGGGAATATGAGTACTAGTTATAGCATATGGCTGGTCATATTGGTCCCATATAATTTGCCTCCATGGATGTGCATGAAAGATCTTCTTTCATCCTATCATTGCTTATTCTTGGTTCAAGCTCCCCTTCGAATGACATAGATGTGTATATGTAGCCTTTAGTTGAAGAATTGAAGGAATTATGGGATGTTGGAGTAAAAACTTATCATATTTCTTCCAAAGAGAACTTTCAAATGCATGTAGCTCTAATGTAGACTATAAATGACTTTCCCGCATATGGTCACAACAAAATGCACCTTTGGTGACCAAAATTGGTGACTAAACAAAATTTAGTCACCAAAAGTTGTGGAATTGGTGACCAAAGATTTTTTTAGTCAAGAAGAGTACAATATTTAGCTACTGATTTTTTTTAGTCGTATATTGATTATTGCCGACTAAAAAAAATTAGTCGCTAAAAATACCAAAATTGGCGACAAAAACATTATTTTAGTTGCCATATATTAAGTTTTGGCTACTAAAATCATTTAGTCGCTGAATGTAAAATAAAAAATTATTTTTTATTTTTGGCGACCAAAAGTTTGGGTTTAGTCGCCGTATATTGAGTTTTGGCTACTAAAACCATTTAGTCGCCAAATGAAAAACAAAAATTTACTTTTTATCTTTGGCGACCAAAAATTTGGTTGCCAAAAATATATTCTTCTTAGTAGCCAAATAGTTAGTTTTGGTGAATGAAAAAAAAAAATATTACTTTTTATCTTTGGCAACTAAAAATTTGGTTGCCAAAAATTTATTTTCAGCAACCAAAAAAATTTTAGTCACTAAAGAACTAAAATATTTGGAGGGAGATATTTCAAATTTTGGAGAGATTTATAAAATTAATTAACATTTGCCGACAAAAAAACCAATTTGGTCACCAAAGGTGTGAAAATTTTAGACAAAACAAATTGTTCTCTCTGACACAAATGCTCCTTCACAACCAAACCTTAACCCACCTCTTTTCACCGCAGACCACTGTCACTCACCGTACATCGCACATCGCCACCGCAGCAAATCACAGGTTCTCTCTCTCTCTCTCTTTCTTGTTCTCAGTTTGTCTCTCTCTCTCTCTCTCTCTCTCTCTCTATTTTTCCCTTTCTGGCCGTTGCTCTAGGGTTTTATATGCTTGATTCAGTTTAATTTTGTGTTGATTTGTGAAATGGGTTCAGTTGTTGTGGTTTGATTTCTTAGGGCTTTGTTATGATTCGTAATAACATAATGGTTTGAAATGGGTTCGGTTGTTGTGGCCTAGTGGGTGCTACACTTGTAATCTCTGATATATCCTTGTTATGCTTTGAGCCTTTTGGTACATGGTTGGAACATGCATGTTACGAATACAGATTTGTGCATTTGTAATCTCTGATATATCCTGGTTTGTGTCAGATTTGGGCATATTTGCATAACAAGGTCACATGCTAGCCTAGTTTTTCAACCTTTATATTATACTCTATGTTACACCTTTTCCCTTTTTTTGTTTTTTATGTATTTATTATTCTTTTACACTTTGTTGCTTTGTAACACAAAGAAGTTGAATTTGTTAAGTGCAAATGAATATAAATACTTGAGGCAAAGCAATTGCTATTCAATTTCCGGGGTTGATGATGCTTAACAGTTTTGCATCGTAATGGTATTTTCTTCTTGTCCTTGTTCTTATTATTATGAGCATAGTTATAACCATCAATGCTTTTAGAGTCTTATTTTTCCCTTTCCCCTTCAAGTTTAGAAATAGGGGTTGATTTATATATGAACGTCATTGTGTCTTTTTTCACTCTTCAGGAAGCTCTAGATATTGTTCATGTTAACAAAGAGGATCAAGAAAGTGTATTTAATATGCTCACTGCAGTTTTGTGGTTGGGAAATGTCTCCTTTACAGTGATTGATAATGAAAACCATGTTGAACCACAGCAGATGAAGGTAACAATCTACTTAAAAGATAAAGTTTAGCAGTTGCATGGTTGTTTTGTTCATTTGATTTATTATTATTTATTTTTCTTGTAGGTGGTTTATTGGTTGTAGGTAGCAACACTCCTAAACTGCTGGGCAAACGATCAGTGAACTGTTTCTACTCACTGATCAGGTTGAATTTGAATGTACAATCCTATTTATTGCAGTTTGGACATACTAATCCATACTAGCCCTCCTTGAGCCAAACCTTGATTGTAATATTGTGGGTTAAACATCTGGGCTTTGATATTGTTTGAATTTTATGCATATTTTCTGAAAATGATAAATGAAAGCTCAATTTTCCATCTTTCAACTATCTATGCTCCCTTGAATCTCAGAATCTCTTGACAACGTGCTAGTTGAACTCTACAACTTACGCACATTTCTTTAAATTTGACCTTCTCTATCACCATAGATATATAGCTATTGATCTGATGTGAATTTTGTTGGTAACAATTAGGAGAATTTGGAAATGCAACTTGTGTATGGATGACTCGTGTGATTTCCATAGCATTTGGAAAGAATGCCTTTTAAGTTTTCGTGGCATTTGGAATAAGTTGTGTTTGGATTTAATGGGTAGGAAATTAAATGATTTGGCACTATTTATTCAAGGAACGAGTTCAAATTTAGAGTTGATAGTTTACAAATGGATTTCGAGCCTTTTTTTGAGAACTTTGTAGTGATGAATTTAAAATAACGTTTTAGTAGTTTCTTGAATCTTCATGGTAAGGGGTTTTAGTTTTACAATGATCCTAATAAAAAAACTTTTTTCCCCCTCTGTTTTCTCTTTCCCATTTAACCTAATAGTTATAGTTTGACATCTTGAATACTCTCTTTAATTACTTGGTGATCAAAACAAATCTTTGAGTATACATTTTCATATTATTGAAGAGATTTGGTAGGACTGAAGAACAGATTGATATGCTTCAACATTAAAGTGAAGACTATTTTTGGAAGAACAAGTTATTAGGGAACTTGGCCTAGCCATACTTATAGCAAAATAATTTCAAATCCTTGAAAGAGTTTTATTATGCAACAGGTTATTTATTTTTGTGTACGAAGAACATTTGTTCTATGTATGGAAGACATTTATTTTTGTACAATCCTTTATTTTGGAAATTTAGTATTTTTATATGTAATATTTAATTTAGATGGATTATACATGGTTGGTATGGATTTGTATGATATTTGGAATATGATGTGAAAATCCTACGTGATTCGTGATTAGATCAAGATTAACGTATTCCAAATCCCAACAATTCAAAACACTCAACCTAAAATCATCAAGCACTTACGAGAGTGATTTTAGTTTGTTTGTTTTTAAGAATAAACAATAAATCGACACAACCGATTTTTTACGTGGAAAAAACCACAATTGAAGAACCTTCAATTGTAATAAAAAACCACGGGCGAACAACCACTGATCAATCCACTACTGAAGAACTAAAAGATTACAAAGATACCATGCAAATTACCCAACCCAATCAATTTGTCTCTGAATCTTCTGTAACTCTTTCACCACGCCTTCGTCACGGAACTGATCCTGAAGTTAATTCCACACCACAACTTCACTTGTCGAATTAACGACTGCGTAGAATCAAACGCCTTTTGAATTCTACGTTTTTAATCTTCAGAATCCACCGAAGAGAACTCACTTGAATTTTAAGAATCAACCTCCTTGATGTATGAATCTCAATACATAACTTTAGAACTCTCTCAAGAACATCAAGGAAAACTATGAAAAATCTCAGAAGAAAACTTCCAACAAAACTCTAGAACTCTTGAATTAGATCTAGAAAACCAGTCCCCTAGTTTTAGGAGAAAACCATCTTCTTATAGAAAGCCAAAAAGAATCCCAGTTCTGAAAGAAACCAAACACTTGAAAAATTCCGAATTCTGAAGCTCGCTTGAGCGAGGCTTCTCTCGCTCGAGCGAGAAGCTTATCTTGCGTGATTTCTACTAGAGTCTTCGCTCGAGCCACGAACTCTTCGCTCGAGCGAGGAAACAACACTTTCAGGTTTTTGTGTGGAAGCAATTGTTCGCTCGAGCCACCTTCATCTTCGCTCGAGCGAGCATTGACCTTCGCTCGATCCACCAATTCTACGCTCGAGCGTACATTCACCCCCTTCAGGTTTTAAACCAGACGCTGTCCTTCGCTCGAGTGAGGACATCTTCGCTTGAGCCAGGAAGACAAAAATGCACAAAAAATTACAACTCAATCACTAAGTTTTGTTCACGGGATTTTGACAAGATAGGACCTAACAATCTCCCCCTTTGTCAATACCCGGACAAAACTTTCTAAACAATTTCCTGACCACATTACAACTCAAAGAATGTACAAAATAATTACAACTCAAGAAATACAACTCAAGAAATGATCTAATGAATTACACCTCGATGAAAGACAAACAATGAAACCAATCTTGTGAACCACCCAATCTGCACACCATAAACTTAAAAAAAGTTTGTTATGCACAAAAAAAAATATCAAGATAGTTTCATTGTATGTATATAGATCATAAATGAAAAACTATTAATCCATTGAGCTGTAAATAAACCATCATAAGCATGAATATATCCAAAACAATATCAACAATATCAATCAATCCTGTCTGTAGAAGAAAACCATCATATACATCAAGCCAATATATCCAAATCAAACATATAAACCATCTCCCCCTTTTTGTCCGGGAGAGAGACAAAAGCAAGATATACAGTATAAGGAAGAACCAGCCAAAGAGTAAAACAACTGTCCAGGAAATAACCAAAAAACCAACACTAGGAAGAAGGTGGATGATGCTGTATCTGTAGAAGAGATAGTATCTGTGCCAGCTGAGCACTCTGCTCGTCAAGTTGAGCATCTATAAGATCAAGGTGATGAGTAAGAACCTGCTCCAAGCTATGAGTACCCACTGTGGGAGCTGTATGGGCAGCCTCGACCTCCTCCTCCTCGGCAAACGGATCATCATTACCTGCATCATCTGGACCACCTGCATGGGAACCCCCAACCCCTGACCCACTCCCCCTCACATGAGCCTGACTCTGGGATACAGTGAGTTTGGTGATGGGTTTTATGGGATGGGCAAACTCATCATCATCAAAAATAGGGACATTAAGAGAAGAGAGAAAATGAGTAAGAAAACACCCATAAGGAAGTCCCAAAGATTTGTGACCCTCAAAGACCCTAATCATTTTAGACACAATCATCTCAGGAAGATCAATGGGAAGTCGATGATGAATGCAATACAAAACATAACCCTGGTCCTGAGTAATATGTGAGGAATGGGTAGTGACATAAATATTGGCGCACACAATAATATTGAGAAGACGGAATCGAGGAAGCAACTCATTCTGCTAAATGAGAGCCCCAGCGATCCATGTCCGGGAAACACCACATAACTCAGAAGCAACCATATTAAAATTGACACCAGACCGGGTAAGAAAAGGGAAATGACAAGCATCAACTTTAGGAAGACCAAGAAAAACCCGAAACAAATCCCCAGTAATGACAAGGGACTGCTTCCTAACCCAAGTCTGAAAGGTACAGGCTTCTCGGTTAATAGAATGGATGTTGCAATAGAACTCTCGGGTGAGACTTAGATTTTGTGGACCGGAAAAATGTAGCACTTGATCACCACCTAACGGATCAAACAAAGACCGAATAGGAATAACCTTAAAAGCATTAGGTAACACATTGCGCTCTAAGTGAACTTTGCGAGAGGCAAAGGACTCTCTAAACAATTTTGCCTTGGCTTTGGACTCAAATTTGGCAGTATTGAAGGAAGGACGAGAAGTAACCGTCTTGCGACGTTTAGAAGACTCGGCCATGACTAACACAACCCAAGATAAGTCAAAACAAGATATACCAGTAACCATCCAGAATAGACACACACCACATCTCCAATGCCAAACAAAGGAACACAGATAAAGAAAACATTAGTCCAACAAAAACATGAGTGCAGCATTATGGAAAAACCCAGATAAACATATAGCTAAAATAAACAAGGGGTTATGAGTCCAACAGAAACCATGTGTGCAGCATTATAAAACCAGGAAGATATGAAGCAAGATATGAAGACAGCAGTAGAAATTAGCAAAAAATAGCAGTGAATTCATAACAAAGCAGTATAGATAGACAAAATCCCCAATGCTATCAACAATAAACTCCCAATCTAAATCAACCCAAATCGAAACCCTAGGAAAAAAAATGCAAAGCATACGATGCAAACCAAGTATCCCAAAGCATGAAGGAGACAAAAGAAAAATAACACAGAACTAAGAACAACAGGAATGACCCCTAAATGCGAACAGAGCAAAGGCAACGAAGAAAAAATCAAAATAGAATAAAAAAAGAAAAAAAAACTTACCAAAGATGGGGAATGCACAAGGATGAAATCGAAGAAACCCCAAAACAAAGAGAGAACCCTCAAACGAGGCCAGCAATGGTCAACTCACAAACCCTAAAGGAGAAGAGAGAAATGAACACGAAGAGATAAAAAAAAATGAACTGAAGAGACCCCCAATTTAAATTCGAAACTGCGACAGTTCGCTCGAGCCAGGAACGGTTCGCTCGAGCGAGAAGAACAAGCTCTCAGGTCGAAGTGAAGAAGCAGACGCACGCTCGAGCGAGGACCCAGTCGCTCAAGCCAAGGAAATTTTTTTTTTTTTTTAAATAAAAATAAAAACACCTAGGATATTCTTGTAACAAGCAAGGTGACCAGGTGACAGACTATTCCACAAGGACAAGAGTATCCATCAATTCTGAGTCCTGAAAATTTGAGAAAAGAGATGAAACAATAGCTCATGAATAAAACAGATAGTATTAAATCAAAGCCACACGCATCATGAGAATGCATAACTCAAAAACACACATGAGAGCTCATATAAAGAATGTGTGTGTGTGCAATCCTTGAGAACCACAAAGCTAGAGTTAATCCTCATAGTGATCTGATGGCTGGACCTCCAACAAGCGTAACTGACCATCATAAAGAAAAGTCAAACCACTAGGAATCACGGGATATTTGTTGAGTAAATGCGGAAGCTCTCCCTCAGACAATGACCCCCTTTTTTTTCTTTTCTTTTTTTTCTTTTTTTTTTAAACTTTTCTTTCTTGTGGGCACTCACTGGTGGCATACACGCTCAAGAGTATGGAGACCAAACCAGAGAAGAATGAAATCAAAATGATGGCCTGGTTGGTGCCTCTGAGGTAGCCTTTTCCTAATGCCTGGAAATCATGTACTGAGGGAGAAACCATGGAAGTGAAATAAGATGGTAGATGGTTAAGAGACTTAACATCACCCATGATATACCAGTATAGGTCAATTCCTCTGAAAGAGTACAAGAAACACTGTCAGTGGTCCATAGAGAACTTTGATCACTTGTGCGGAAACCCCTGCAACAGTTTATCTCAAGGATGTATACAGAATGAGATCATGAAGTAAATGAGTATGGGCATTCAGAATGAGCTATGAACAAAGATGAAAAAGATCTTGTATGCAACATGAGTAGTGTTCATATAAAATTTGATGCAAAGATATCAAAACTCAATCATAGATTATCACATCCAAGAACAGTAAGTCAACCACTCACACTCACCTCACAGGAAACAACCTAGTTACTGAGACATTACACCCAAGGTCTTTCTAAGAAACTCAAATCAAAGAAGATCAAGGGGTTTTGTAAAAATATCAGCTTTTTGATGCTCAATAGAAACATGTTCCAAAACAACAAGGCCTTCATCCACTAACTCTCGAATAAAATGATGACGGATGTCAATATGTTTGGTGCGAGAGTGTTGGACAGGATTTTTTGAAATGTTTATGGCACTTGTGTTATCACAAAAAAGAGTGAGAGTGTTCTGTTCTATTCCATAATCATGAAGCATTTGCTTCATCCACAACATTTGGGCACAACAACTCCCTGTAGCAATGTACTCAGCCTCAGTAGTGGAAAGAGAGATGGCATTCTGCTTTTTACTATGCCAAGAAACCAAATTATTCCCAAGGTAAAAGCACCCCCCGGATGTACTTTTCCTATCATCAGCACACCCTGCCCAGTCGGCATCAGAAAAATCAGTAATTTCGGCTGTAGTATCAGTGGAAAATCAAACCCCATACCCCAAGGTCCCATTAACATACTTGATGATGTGTTTTACCGCAAGAAGGTGAGACTCTTTAGGACTGGCTTGGTAACGAGCACAAACACCAACACTAAAAGAAATATCAGGACGACTGGCTGTGAGATACAAAAGACTCCCTATCATACTCCTATAAAGAATAGGATCAACATCAATACCAGAGGAATCTTTGGAGAGGTGAAGACTGGTGCTCATGGGAGTGCGTGCATGTTTGGAAGACTCAAGACCAAACTTTGACACAAGATTTTTAGCATACTTAGACTGAGAAACAAATATGCCCGGAGGAGACTGTTTAATTTGGAGACCCAAAAAATAAGACAACTCTCCCATCATGCTCATCTCAAACTCATGTGTCATGCAATCCGAAAAATATTTCACAAGATGATCAGCAGTGGAACCAAACACAATATCATCAACATATATCTGAGCAACAAGAATATGAGACTTAGTATGTTTCACAAATAAAGTCTTATCCACACTACCCCTTTGAAAATCATTATCAAAAAGAAAGGTAGTAAGTCTATCATACCAAGCTCGAGGGGCTTGTTTCAACCCATACAAAGCCTTGTCTAACTTGTAGACATGATTAGGACATTTAGGGTCCTCAAACCCTTTTGGTTGCTCAACATATGCCTCTTCTTTTAAGTACCCATTCAGAAAGGCACTTTTCACATCCATTTGAAACAATTTAAAGCCAAGAAAACATGTAACACCAAGCAAAATGCGAATAGATTCAAGACGTGCAACTGGGGCAAACGTCTCATCATAGTCAATACCCTCTACTTGTGTGTAGCCTTGAGCAACCAACCTAGCTTTATTCCTTACAACAGTACCATTCTCATCAGATTTGTTTTTGAAGATCCACTTGGTACCTATCACATTCATGTCTCTAGGTTTGGGAACAAGAGTCCAAACTTTGTTACGCTCAAATTGACCTAATTCTTCATGCATAGCATTGACCCAACTATCATCTAGCAAGGCCTCTTTAAAATTCTTAGGTTCAATTAAAGAAACATAACACATGTGTGATACCTCATCCCGAATCTGTCTTCGGGTTTTCATTCGATCCGAAACACTTCCAATCACCTGTTGAGCTGGATGATTCAGTTTCACCCCTGCTGATGGTTTAAGTTCAGGACTTGCGGTGATAGGGGCAACAGAAGTGATGTCCCTTTAAGCACTCTTGGGACTTGAACTTACCTGTGAGGATGGTGCTACAACTTTTTCTCGTGATTGAACCTCAGCTTCTCCTTGATTTTGTGATTCAGTATCCAAGATTGGGGACTCACCATTGTCATCCTCATTTGTTGCCGGAGTAGGAGAACCTGTGTCATCTATAACCACATTGATAGATTCCATTAATGATGAAGTTCGCAGGTTATAGACTCGAAAAGCCCTACTATTGGTTGAATACCCTAGGAAAATACCTTCATCACTTCGGGAGTCAAATTTGCCCAAGGGCTCTCTATCTTTGAAGATGTAACACTTACTCCCAAAAGTTTTGAAGTATTTTACATTAGGTTTCAAACCCTTCCACAATTCATAAGGAGTTTGTAAAGTGCCGGGCCTTAAATACACACGATTTATGACATAAACCGCATTATTTAGGGCTTCGGCCCAAAACTTTGGAGGAAGACTCTTACTAAGGAGCATGACCCTAGCCATTTCTTGAACAACTCTGTTCTTCCTCTCAACCACTCCATTTTGTTGTGGAGTAATAGGTGCAGAAAACTCATGCTTAATTCCATGCATATCACAAAAATCCGAAAACGAACTATTTTCAAATTCACGACCATGATCGGTCGATTCTTATGATACGCATAATGGAAACACCTGTTCATTTTGGATTTTAAGGACTAAAGCTTGGAAAGCATTAAACGACGATTTTTCCCTTAAAAATTTACCCATGAGAATCGAGTAAAATCATCAGCTTAAAAAATGTATCTTTTACCTCCAATGCTTTCGGTCGAGTAGGACCCATTAAATCCATGTGAACCAATTCAAGGGGCGTTTGGTTGTAAAGTCGTTTCACCTTTTTATGAGGAGCAGGATTTTGCTTGCCAAGCTGACATGGTCCACACACATGGCTCAAATTCTTACCCAGTTTAGGAACTCCTCTCACAAGCTCTTTGTTGGCTATCTCAATTAGGCCTTTGAAATTCATGTGTCCTAATCTTTGATGCCACAGATCAATGTTACTTATGATGGCGAGAATGACAAGTGAGATCATTAGTTGTAAGAATCCCATAGCGATTATCGATATGCGAACCCCATGTAAAACAGTATTTCCCTTTTTATCCAAAATTTCACATTTATCTTTTGAAAACAATACTTCATGATGGGAATCACACATTTGACTAATGCTCAAAAGATTTGCTTTAAGGCCATCAACAAGTAAGGCATTATCTAGCTTGGGAAGACCAGCAACACTTATAGAACCCTTACCAATGACTCTAGAAGTGCCGCCATCTCCAAAGGTAACGATTCCTCCTTCATATTTTTCAAGAGAGGTGAAGTAGGATTTGTTACCGGACATATGACGAGAGCACCCACTATCAAGATACCACATGTGTGAGTCACGTGCTTTTAGAGCAGTGTGAGCAACAAAACAAGTCAAATCATCTTTTCTAACCCAAATCTTTTTAGTCTTGGTGTTCTGCCTAGACATGTAAGGTTGTCTCCTAACTCAAAAAGTATTAGAATTTCTACCCTTTTGAGACACCTTACCAAACAGTTCAAAACAGTAAGGACGAACGTGGCCATACCTACCACAGTGATGACATATAAAAACAGGTTTTACCTCCTTTTTGTTGATCTTACCTGCTTTTGCTTGATGAAGAGAAGGATCAACCTGGTCTATCTTCAATTTGCCCTTTGCTTGAGTCTTCAAGTTATATGAAGTAGAGGCCTATCCCTTGTGAGCTGTCGCACCATAGCCTAGCCCTCTTTTGTCAGAACCCATTTGTTGAGACCCGAGTATGTCTTCTAGAGATCTGGAACCTTTGTTCCACAGGGCAATTGTTGCTCTAGCAATACGGAGTTCTTCATCTTTCTGTCTGACTTTCTCTTCCAATGCAGCATGTGACAGCTCAAGACTTTCAAGTTTTTCTTCATATGTGGAATACACCTTCAGAAGTTCATTCCTTTCAGTTTCACAGGATAGAAGTTTTCCATATAAGTCTTGCCTGTCACTTGAGATCTTGATGACATTCTGTTTTGCTGTCAAGAGTTCTCCTTTGAGCCGGACATTCTCACTCTCACATGTTTTGAGCTTGAGAGAGAGTTTGTCGTTGGTTTTAGACAAATTCAGAGATTCCTCGTACAGCTTCTCGTAAGCTTATTGTAGTTCATCGCCATTGATCTCATCAATGTCTTCACATATTTCATCATCCTCTCTTTGCTCCTCATTCTTCTTGACCTCGTCCACTCTAGCAACCAAGACAGATAAGTTGCTGGGTGGCGGTGGAGGTGGATCTCTTCCTTCATGGAATTGGCTTAGAATTTCCCATGCATCTTTAGCCTTTGTGCAGTGAACAACCCGTTGCTGCTCTTCATTGGAGATTGCACCACGAATAGTGATCAGGGCTCTCTGATTGCTCGGATTATCTACACTTTCTGTATCTTCTTCAATGGCTTGCCAACCTTCTGGTTCAAAGGCTCTCAGAAAAGCCCTCATTCTGATTTTCCAATACAGATAGTTAGTCCCATCAAAGGTGGGAGCATGATGCAAGTTTTGACCACGAGCTGATTCCAAATGCTTTGGAAGAGGTTGAGAAACCGTGGCCCAAAATGCCATGAAAGCACTATCCCCATCTTCACCAGATTCAGGTTCTTCGGGTTTTTGCTCCGACCCGCTTTCATCATCCCAAGTTACGGTGTAGACTTTCTTCCGATTCTTTTTCGAAGGGCATTCAAGGGACATATGCCCAAAACCTTGACATTCATAGCACTTGACCCCTGACCCCCTTACAATCTTCTTTTCAGTAGTTTGAGCAAATTTTGGTGGAACAGTTTTGGGTTTGTCATTACTCTTATCTTTTGAAATAGGGGCTCTGAAATTAGGCTTCTTTTTCAAAAATTTTTAAACTGTTTTGTAAGCATAGCCGTCATCTCAGACTCTAAATCAAATTCAGTCTCCGGAGGTTTTGCAGTTTCATGAGCACTCGTGAAAGCCATAGTTTCTTTTTGCTTTTTCTTTGAAATTTGGTGGGCTTCATAAGTCTGCAAATTTCCAACCAATTGATCAAGCTTGAGGGTATCAACATTCTGAACCTCCTCAATGGCTGTCACCTTTGATTGGAACCTCTCGGGAAGGGACCTCAAAATTTTTCCAACAACTTTCACTTCCGGGATTTTTTCACCGAGAGTGAAACAGGAATTCATGATATCATTGAGTTTAGCATAGAAATCATCAAACGTCTCATCGTCGCGCATAAAAAGGGTTTCAAAGGCGGAGGTGAAACGTTGAAGTTTTGACCTTTTAACAGAGGTAGTACCTTCGTGAATTGTTTCAAGAATATCCCACGCCTCTTTTGCTATTTCACACGTGCAAATTCGACGGAATTCTTCAGGTGTGACAGAGCAGAAGAGGGAGTTGAGAGCCTTGCTGTTCCAACTCGAGTTCTGGTAATCAGTTGTGTCCCATTTATCAAGGGGTTTAGGAATATCAATGCCATTAACGGTGATTGTAGGTTCACTCCACCCAAAGATTACGCAGTGCCAAACTTTCTCATCGATGGATTTTAAAAATGCTCTCATACGAGCTTTCCAATAAGAATAGTTTGTACCGTCTAGTAAAGGGGGTCTATGAGTCGAGTTACCTTCACGAATAGAATCCATGATACTAGTCACACAAAATCACACTCCTATAGTTTTGAAAAAACAAAGGTTTTGATAAAACAAAGAGTGACCCGCTCTGATACCAATTGAAAATCCTACGTGATTCGTGATTAGATCAAGATTAACGTATTCCAAATCCCAACAATTCAAAACACTCAACCTAAAATCATCAAGCACTTACGATAGTGATTTTAGTTTGTTTGTTTTTAAGAATAAACAATAAATCGACATAACCGATTTTTTACGTGGAAAAAACCACAATTGAAGAACCTTCAATTGTAATCAAAAACCACGGGCAAACTGCCACTGATCAATCCACTACTGAAGAACTAAAAGATTACAAAGATACCATGCAAATTACCCAACCCAGTCAATTTGTCTCTGAATCTTCTGTAACTCTTTCACCACGCATATAAATCACGAACCGATCACGAAGTTGATTCCGCACCACAACATCACTTGTCGAATTAACGACTGCGTAGAATCAAACGCCTTTTGAATTCTACGTTTTTAATCTTCGGAATCCACCGAAGAGAACTCACTTGAATTTTAAGAATCAACCTCCTTGATGTATGAATCTCAATACATAACTTTAGAACTCTCTCAAGAACATCAAGGAAAACTATGAAAAATCTCAGAAGAAAACTTCCAACAAAACTCTAGAACTCTTGAATTAGATCTAGAAAACCAGTCCCCTAGTTTTAGGAGAAAACCATCTTCTTATAGAAAGCCAAAAAGAATCCCAGTTCTGAAAGAAACCAAACACTTGAAAAATTCCAGATTCTGAAGCTCGCTCGAGCGAGGCTTCTCTCGCTCGAGCGAGAAGCTTATCTTGCGTGATTTCTACTAGAGCCTTCGCTCGAGCGAGGAAACAACACTTTCAGGTTTTTGTGTGGAAGCAGTTGTTCGCTCGAGCCACCTTCATCTTCGCTCGAGCGAGCATTGACCTTCGCTCGATCCACCAATTCTACGCTCGAGCGTACATTCACCCCCTTCAGGTTTTAAACCAGACGCAGTCCTTTGCTCGAGCGAGGACATCTTCGCTCGAGCTAGGAAGACAAAAATGCACAAAAAATTACAACTCAATCACTGAGTTTTGTTCGTGGAATTTTGACAAGATAGGACCTAACATGATGTTACAAGGTAAATTTTTTAGATAACTGATAATGAAATGGGTATTATTGATAATGGATTTAGATTATAATTGATAGATGTACTATTCTGTATATGTATAGGTTACACATTGCATTGATGATGGAATGCATATAATTTAGAAATTAATAAAAAATATTCAATTTGTGCATTTTAAAATAATTAATAAATAGAGCTTTTGGCGACTAAACATTTGGTAGCCAAAAAATAAAAAGGGAACTTGTTGGCAACTAAACAGTTAGCATCCAAAAAAAAAAAATGAAAGTTTTTGGCAACTAAAAAATTAGTAGCTAAAAAGGAGCACTATGATTTTAGCGACTAAAAAATTGGTAGCCAAAAAGGAGTGACACGTTTTTAGCGACTTAAAATTTGGTAGCTAAAAAACTGAAGATAAAAAATATTTTCTTTTTGGCAACTAAATATGTTCTTTTGGGCGACTAAATTTTTAGTCGCCAAATGGCGACTTTTGGTGACTAAAAAAGAATTTAGTCGCCAATTCTTTTGCCAACAATTAGTCAACGACCAAACGGATGACCAAAAAATTTAGTCGGTAAAAATCTTTGGTGACTAAAACTTGACTTTTGGCGACTAAAAATGTAATTACCAAAAGTGTAATTTGTTGTAGTGAGTGATTTGTCTGGTTGGAATACCAAGGGTGCTCTTGCATGTCCTTGTAATTATGAGACTCATTCTCAATGGTTAAAACATGAAGGAAAATATTGTTTTATGGGCCATAGGCGTTTCTTGGATAAAGATCATAGATTTCATAAAGATAGAGCATTATTTGACGACAAACAAAAAATAGAACCAGCTCCCTATATGCTATCTGGCTTTGAGATCATGATGCAAACAAAAGACCTTGATTACAAATTTGGGAAGACAAAGGCAAATGAAAAAAACCAAAGAAAGAAAGAAATAAGCGAATGGTGATGAGATACAACCATGGAAGAAAAGAAGTATATTTTTTACATTGTCGTATTGGGCAAATCAGAAATTGCGTCACAATCTTAATGCGATGCATATAGAGAAAAATGTGATTGATAATATATATGGAACATTGCTGAATTTAGATAGGAAGACAAAGGATAACTTGAAGGCACGTCTTGACTTACAAGAGATGGGTATAAGACGTGAACTTCACTCACAAAAGATCAATTCCAATAAGACATATTTTCCTTCAGCTCGCTTCTCAATTTTAAAAGAGAAAGATAACTTCTTGAAAATTTTGGAAGGGGTAAAAGTCCCAGATGGTTATGCTTCAAATATTTCACGGTGTATCCAATTTAGACAACGTAAGACTATAGGTTTGAAGAGTCATGATGGTCATATTTTGATGCAGCAACTTCTTCCTATTGCATTACGAGGAGCATTACCAAAAAAAGTTGCTTCACCTCTAATTGAGTTATCTTGTTTTTTTAGGGAACTATGTTCCAAAATCTTGCAAGTGGAAGAGCTTGACCGACTTGCATTTCGAATTGTAGTGACTTTATGCAATTTGGAGAGAATCTTCACTCCTACTTTTTTTTACTGTTATGGTACATTTAGTCGTCAATTTGAGGCTAAAATTGCTAGCCCAGTTCACTATAGATGGATGTATCCCATTGAGAGGTTAGGCGTGACGACTTATATCCATTTGTGTTTTTAACCTACATCACATTGGCATCCAATTTAGTCGATCTATAATTATACTATTTTTCATATAGGTATCTCCAACAACTAAAATCTTATGTTCGTAACAAAGCCCATCCAGAGGGCTCTATTACAGAAGAATACATAGCTAAAAAGTGCTTAATATTTTGTTCGGAGTATTTGGAATCTATTGAAACCATATTCAATCGACCGTTAAGAAATGTTGAAGATTCTACAGGGGCAATAATGAATATAGAACTTAATCAAAAGTCATGGATACAAGCATATCGTTATGTGCTATTTAACGAAGATGAAATTCAACTATATCAGATATAAGTAATATTTATGAGTTATGGCCTATAAATAAGTTTCTCATTTTAATACTTGCAATAGTAACACAAGTTAGGTTCGTATATACAGAGAACACAAAGAGCATATACAGAGACAAAGTTGTCCACGTCATCTAACTGATGAAGTTCTTAATAAGATGCATATGGAAAAGTTTTGTGAGTGGTTTTGATTATATGTAAGTATGTAGCTATTAAATAAAACTATTACCATAAATAATTTTTAGCGTAGAGATTAATGTAATCATTTTAATGGATCCTATAATATATTAGGTTGTAGCTATGGATAACACAAGAAAGCAACAACTTACTGATAAAATCAAGTGGCTTGCTTAAGGCCTAAACACTCTAGCTAAACGATTCAAATGATATGTTGTTAATGGTTTTAAGTTCCGAATTAAAAATGACGATGAGTCAAAGAAAACTCAAAATAGTGGGGTTTGTGTGGCCACTGAAGGAGGCATCATGTATTATGGTGTTTTATCTGATATCACTGAGCTGAATTATTTTGACAAGTTGAAATATGTAATATTCAAATGCAACTAGGCTGATGTGAACACAGGCAGAGGCTACAAGCTAGATGAATATGGTTTTAACGTTGTGAATTGTTTGCATTTAATACATACTGGAGAACGGTTAAATGATGAACCATTTATCTTGTCATCTCAAGCTTCACAAGTTTATTATGTAGGAGATGTAAGGCATGAAAATTGGCTGGTTGTTGTTAAAACAAAAGCGATGGATGTGTTTGATGTTGGTACTAGTGAATTGTGTGATGGTGATGTTGACACTTACTATGATAACAAGCCGTATAATGTGATAGTTGAAGACACTCATGTGGATGCGAATAAAAACCTTAATTGGGCTAGAAATGATGCAGATGGAACGACAATCAATATACCACTTCCACTTGATAACCAATTGATTGATGAAGGTGATTTAGATGAGGATGTCTAGTTGTTGAGTTGAACTAGTTTGATTTTAATTTATTTATTGTGATGTTAATCTGTGAAACATTATTTTGTTTTGAATATAAATTTCAAATTTCTTAGTTTCATATATGTTTGGCAACCCATGTTTTGCATTTTCTTTCTTTTATGCATTATAGATATTGTTTGTCCTTCTTGTTATGGAATTCTATGTGTGAATAAGAGTTGCATCATACCCTTCTAACCATGAAACAAAATAACCAGATCAACAGAGTTCCAAAAGGTTCACATTCTACTCTTCAATACCATCAACCAACACCAACAAAAAAGAAGAAAAACATAGGACTTAATCACATACCCTGCCCCAATTGATCAAAGCTGCCCCCAATCACATATTTCTTCCTCTAATGGACTGAACCTTATGCACCAGCTCATGGACTTACAATCAAAGTTGCCCCCAATCACATACCCTGGCCTAGTTGAGAACCAATGAACTTACAATCATTTTTGCCCTTCCACAAATACCACAGTGCAGCAAAAGGCAACACATCCCATATTTTCCTTTCCAAGATTCTAAATTTATAGCCAATCCACTATTGTAACAGACCTCTTCCTCTTCCCATGCATTGTGTAAAGAAATCTCCTTAAAAGTAGATAAAGAAAATAATCTTGTAAGGTGTATATGAGCTTTTCCTATGGCTTATGTTCTTTAATATCTTTAGTATACTATAATAAATGCTCATTTAATTTGATTAATATCTTTGTTTTTGATTAATTATATCTATTGTTTGTCTAGCAGATATGGCAAAAAAAATAATTTTGAACTTGCAATATGGAGAATGAGTCACAGCTCGAGCAAACAAATGGCTCTTCACAGCCTAGTCAGCCACATAATTCTTCACAACCTAGCCAGCCAAATAACTCTTCACAACTTAACTCACCAAGAAGAACTTCACAACCTAGTCACTCAACTAGCTCTCCATAGCTAAATTGGACAAATAAAACTTCACAACCTAGTTGTTCAAATGACTCTTTATATCTTAATCGGCCAAATGGAACTTTACAACCTAGTCAATCAAATGCCTTTTCACACTCTAGTTGGTCACATCCCACCTCACATGCTCCATCACATGTTCCACATCCTCAACCTCAAGAATCAGAGGTTAACCCTCAGCTTGAATATGATTTAGATGAGGACTGGTTAAGGGAAGAAGAAATGCAACGTACAAGTATTATTGGATTTTTAGTAAAGGTACAAATTACAAGTCAACCTTCACTTCCATGATATATTTCATTGTTGTATTGTAATAGATGAATTGACCAAGCAAAACACACAGGGAATTACACATATGGTTGGAGTGTGGAATCTGCCTCCAGAAGAACGCATTATGCTCAACAACGATTTGCAGGCTAGTTCTATAGAGGGTGGTATATTTAGCCACTTCATAGGCATCGTTGCTAGGAAGCCACACTTATGCCCAATTAAGTACAAGAATTGGCATGAAGTGCCAGATTAGTATAAAGAAGATTGTTGGAATATTATCGAGGTACTTTTCTAACTACAAGTATTTTGTGATAATTCTACAATAAGAGTGATCATATGAATATTAAAAAGACAATCTTCCATGCTATTATAGTTCAAGTAGAAATAAAAATTTGAGAATTAGGCAAAGAAATGCACAAATTCAGTTTATATTATTGTATTGATAATTTTAAGAATGTTCATAACATGAAAACACATATAATTATAGTCCAAGTTTGCCATTCCTTAAGATGAGAGAAGGGATATGATTAGGCATCGAACATTGAAGTCAATGGGAGAGAAATAGAGAAATTGGAAATGTAGTTTAATAGTGAAGTACTATGATGAGACAAAGATAGAAGCACAGATAGTAGCTATTGCGCCTTTAACGATTAACTGTGAGCATTATGCTGACCTTGGCACGTATTGGTTTTCAAAGGAAGGACAAGTATGCATAGATGTATATTTTTTATCAAATAATACAATGTCATTATATCATTTTTTAAAACATATTGTTATGTATTTATGAGTGAAGGAACTTAGTACGACCAATAAGGAAAGCTAGCGAGAGCAAATAAGTGCACATACAGCAGGATCTAAAACTTATGCACAACATGCATATGATATGGTTTTTCAAACTTCATTCCTTGTTTTATATTTTGAATTTGGTTAGCACATTGTATTATGAATTTATTCTCAAACGATATAATTGTTACATAGGAGCAAAAAGATAAGATTGCACTAGATTAAGCAAAATTATATATACTGCTTCACAAAAGGAAGGATGGGACACCAGTCAATGAAGCAACAGCTACAAAAATTGTATGGCCACTTAATAAGTTACATTTTCAAAATTCTAATGTGTTTGTGAAAAAAAATCACTCTCGCTCTTTGTCTTCTTATTTTTTTCTTCCCCATTTGCTATGGGAAAAACTAGAAGATTTGATGAGGTCACAACCAAGTAGCTCCAAAGGAAATGTTAGTAGCCGTATATCTTGGTCACCAAATGATATTTATTCTCAAGTGATGGGTAAAGAGCGTCATGGTCGTGTTCGAGGTTTAGGATTTCGGTCCATTCCTTCCAAGCATGGCTTCAAGTGTAATAGTTGTGACCACTTAAGAATGGTTTCAGATGAAGACAGAATGAGAGACAAAGACACTCTAATTGAGTTGAAAGAAAAACTAAAAACTCAAGGTGATCAGTTGCAAACTCAAGGTATTCAGTTGCAAGCTCAAGATGCTGTAATAAACTCTTTAAAAGAGCAAGTAGCATTTTTGACGAGATAGAGACATAGTTCTGGTGGTTTGCAGGTATAACTACATATAACATATTTATCTAAATGATGTATTTATCATGTTATCCTTTTCTAAATTTATGCATACTCATGTAAATTTTATTGTATAAATTAGGCGACAGATGGATCTAGTGGCATTTGGACCGGGCTTCTCCAGAAACACATCAAAGATCCTCTTTTGGGAGTCATGAAATGCAACCTTTTAATCAAGGTAAGTCATCATTACAATACACATACATTGACACAAATATAGTACCAATGATAATGACTTCTCTATCTATAAATTGTTAGCTGGTTTGGACAAAATTGGGATTTGATAGGTTGACTTCTCTACTTTGTTTCCTTTATTGGCATCTGTAAAAATCCCAAACAAACCAGTGAAATATAGAATTGGACAATCGAACAAATTTGAATATCAACAACGTATCAAACAGTAATATACAATTAAAAAATAGACCATTGGATGCTGCTATTGGTTGCTTGATTTGCGGCTACTACTAATGTTTTTCTTTATTGGTTGATTCAATCCGAATGCCAACTTGTTTTTTATCTTATCTTTTATTCGGATATGTTTAACATCCAAGCTTTGGAGTCTGCCCTCAGGATATATAAAGAAGAAGAGTCTTATGTTCAAGGGCATTGAAAAATAGAGTATTACAGATAGCATGAGTAATAGCTTCTTTTCATCTATAAAAAAAGCAACATCTGTTTGTAAGACTCTTTTTGTAATGTTTATGTTTATTGTATATGAATAAAAGTCCATTTTCAAAACCATTGTTCTTTCATAATATAATCCTCTTCTTGAGTGATACACTGACTATGAGAGATTGAGAGTAAGGTGAGGCAATGAGACTATTAGTGATTACCTATAGGCAAGAGACCACTTGGGAAAACAGAAGCTGAAGTAAGATCCAAACTTAAAAGGCCTTGTGGAAGGTGTTCTTCGTCAGAGTTCTGTACTTAGGAGGAATAGCAGAGGCGAGGTAGGTACATAATTAGATATAATTTCCTAGACATTAATAACTGTTAGTTGCTTACTTAAATGTTCTAAGCCCTTTAGATGTCTTCACCCATATCTAATCTTATAAATCAACTCGTAGTGCTTAAAGAACAACAAGAAGAACAAACTACACAAATTAAGAACAATTTGTTTCTTAAATCTTTAGCCACCTTTAACACACTTCTGCATTACTGTATTTTTTTCTCCATTTGCTGCTGTTTTCTCTCTTGATGGCTGATCTCTCTTAATATTCAAATATGATCTTGAACTTCTTCATTGTAATGTTTATTTTTTTATATGTAAACCACATACTTACCAATAATAATAAATAAAAAAAAGACTTGTCAAGAATTATTTGTAGTCTAAATTTTCTTTATAGATTTTGAAATTGAAAATGATACTTATGCTCATTCAATCATTTTAATTCAGGAAATATGACAATATGAAAGCATCAAACAATGGACGTCATTTATCGATTTGAACATTTTCATGGATGTCTTTATAAAATGGCCTCATGAGTAATACTTTTGAGTACTATTGTCATGTGACACATTCATATGTACTTTTTGGATTATGGTGCGGCTATTAGTTTGCTAGAAATATTTGATCTATTTTGGTATGACAAGCTTATGTAATGAACCTTTTAATTAAGGTGTTTTGGATATTTTGGGATCATGAAAATGCAAACGCTTTTACCTTTTACATTTATTGAGTATTGAGCCATTAGAATAAAATAGTGCTTTTGTAGATATATAATGTGAGCAGGGATAAGTGAGAAACAACCATTAATGGTTAGCAAACCATTGAAAATTTCAAGCTATATATTATTGGTAATTGACTAGTAAACATAGCCTATCCGTTGCTGTAAATAAAATTCAAAAAGAATTCTATGGCTATAGTGATAGTGTAAAACTAATGGCATAGAGTCAAAATATAGCTGCGGTTCACAAAACGTCACGAAAGTGAATGATATAGCAACAGTCAACCCGTCGTTATAAAGTTATCAAGTAAGGGGTAAATTTAAGATATAGTGACATTTGTAACTGTCGCTACATCAAACGTCACAATAACTATACCAGCGTTTGCCAAAAACGTCACTATAAGGATATGCTGACGGGGCTATTGCGGTGGTTTGGCCGCTACTATTTCAACAGCAAGTAAAGGTCTTCTAGTTTTTAGCAATGCTTTTTCCTGCTTTTAGCGACAGTTTTAGCCACTGCTAAAAGTGAATTTTTTTGTTGTGATATTTTAGCACAGTTGAATTTTGCATAAGAATGTATATTATTTATTTTAAATTTAATACTTGATCATGTACAAAATTAAATGTGCCATGTTAATTTGAATTGTTCATTGTAATATAGCTACAATTTTCTTTCCAGTCCATACCGTCATTGTGAGAGCTTTGGGACTGAACAAGATCTAACATGAAACAAAATTGTCACTTCTGTACACAAAGGTCTTTTTTTTCAGAGATAGCAAAGAATTATATTAGATAGAGAATCACAAAGAACAAAAACCATCCTCAGCAAGAGGTCTAGACAACCAGGATAGGGGGTGACATCCCATGAGGTACGCCCAGCCCCACAACTAACAGCAAACTTAGCCACAATATGAGCTGCATTGTTCTGCTCCCTCCGAAAAAAACTGAACCGGCATTCCCCGAAGCCCTTCCTCAAGCATTTAATGTCATCAATTGTCATCCTAATTCGATGATCAACTGTGACCACACCATTCAACATCCCTATTACTGCTTGCAAATCACCTTCCAATTCTACAAACGGGAAACGCATATCCAACCCCAACTGAACTGCTTCTCTAGCCGCTAACGCTTCAGCCCTCATGACCGAATTTAGAGCCTTAACCTGAACAACCCGCCTACCCATAAACCTCCTTTGCTCATCCCTACAAACAACCCCCAAACCTCCAAGAGCCAAATTTTGCCGCCATGTCCCCATCGAAGTTTAACTTGATGACCCCCTATTTTGGACGTATTGATTTCACAACTGTCTCCACAACGACTCTTCCTTCCTCACCATGATCTAAGCCCCACACTGCTTTAGCAATCATCATAAAAAATTCAACTGCCGAATTGACTGCAACCCTACAAATTTGACCAGGATCAAACACCTGACACAAAGGTCACAAGGTTGATAAATCAACATGCTCCTATTGTAAGAATATCCATAAAGTAGCCCATATGCCACATGTTTGTTTTATTTATTTATATTATATATATTTAATTGGTTTAATGACTAATTAATTGGTTTAATGACCAATCGGTAACTCATGTCTGTTCAATATCTCATATGGTGGTTTCATGGGACTTTACAACTTCCCTGATAGTGGGAAGTTATAAGGAGTTACACTTGGATATGAGTCCAAGCCTATCTATATATATGCATGTGATAGCCATCAAACACAGACGTTGTTTTGTGAATAGAATAAGCTTGAAACTCTGTTCCTTTCACTTTTCCCATATGGTTCTGTAAAAGTGTTCTGTGAGTGGGCTTTTTACACATTCAATGTTTGATCATTCAAGGATAAAGATTCAAAGGCTTGAACATCATGGCAGGATGTATTCTTCTTTCTGAATTAAAATTATTTTAATTCTCACAATTGGTATCAGAGCCAACCTTCATTATGTTGTTTAGTTTTTATTTCAAATTCTTACATCAAACTATTATCAATTTCGTGAGTCGAATCAAGCCTATTATATACATGTGATATTTGTATATTAATTCACACCATAAAATTTAACAATTTAGAATCATTGTAGAATCAGAATGAGTAATTTATATTGCATAACTTTTGAATATCACTATTAAAGAAAAAGGAAGCACTGTTGCAATAGTAGAGTCCATTGTGATTTGTGCTAGTGGTATTTACATTTATTTAGGATTTTCTCCTACTCTGAATCTATTTTATTTAGAAGACTTGTTGTGTGTCATTAACTATTATTTTTGACACACACCTTAAAGAGCAAAATATTTAATCTGATTCTGTATAAAATCTAGAAATTCTCATACTTTTATTTAGATTTATTTGGTTTATTTTTTTTTTTAAAAAAAAGGCATGAAAGACTTGACTTTATTTCTAGAATATTCATAAAGAAATTTTAACATGCTGTTAAGGATATTTTGTTTATTATCGTTGCATGTTTAAATAGTAAGCAAATTCAATTGAATCTCATACAGTGAATTATAACATATTCTTTTAGTTTTTATAATTTTTGAGATTCATTGGCATGTTATCTAAAATAATGTAATATTATATTACATGCATTAAAGTAATTATTTATGCATTGAAAATTCATGTGAAATAATAGTATGAATACACTATGTGTTGGGCTTATGAAATTTATTTTGGTCCAATTTTTAAGCAAATTCTAGTATAAGGTTGAATTACATGTATTTGCTCTTGGGATTTTTCATGTGATATTACTCTGATTGTATGTATTATGTACATTATAGTATAAGATTATGTATTTGTTGCGACTATAAGAATTTGCTCACATTAGTAAATTATGCCATATTTAAAATTTTATTCTGTTTTAAGAGTAGCATGACATCTTAAGACATAAAGATGTGATCCTCGATTTTTGATCACATAAAGTTAAAAATTATTTTGCCATTTTTACATTGCAATTATGTTTTATAAATAATTTCTTGGTTCCACAGGAAAGTAATTATTTATGAAATTTAATTGGAATAAGATAATGGATTAGGTATTAAAGGGATTGAACACTCTAAACCCACAGGTATGAGTTTTCTTTTCCTTACGTATTTCAGAACCCATTAGTCTTATTATAAAGTAATAGCAAATCAAATACAGTTTAATGACTTCTACCCACAGGAAGGTTTAGATTTGCTACTGAATTTGACATTGGTTGATTCAGACTATAGCTATTGTTTCAAAGCATTAATAATGTTCTTGGTAATTATAGCTATTTCTACCTCTGTACTATCTAATGAGTCTTCTCGTATTCCATTCTGGAACGGTGATAATTTTTCAGACTGGAAGGACAAAATCCTTCTAACATTAGGGTGCATGGACCTCGATCTGGCACTCCGTATGGATGAACCTCCTAAACCCAAGGACGAGAGTTCCGCTGCAGACAAGAGTGCTTATGATAAGTGGGAGCGATCCAATCTCTTAAGCCTAATGCTCATAAAGTCACATATTAGCTAGAGCATTAGGGACTCAATCCCACTATCTGATAAGGTCAAGAACTACATGATGGCTATTGAAGAGCAATTTGTTAATTTTGACAAAGCATTGGCAAGTACCCTAATGAACAAACTATCAGGAATGAAGCATAACAATTCTAGAAGTGTGCGTGAGCACATTATGGAAATGAGGGACATTGCAGCTCATCTTACGTCCTTAGAGATTGAGATTTCTGAGTCATTCCTTGTTAATTTCATACTCAATTCTCTTCCTGTGGAATATGGGGCATTCCAAATTTCTTACAGCACACAAAAGGAAAAATGGTCTATCAATGAACTTTTGACCATGTGTGTTTAAGAGAAGGAGAGATTGAAGCATGGAAAAGTAGAAAGTGCTCATTTAGCAACACATAAAGGAGGGCAATGGAAAAAGGGCAAAGGTGATCAGAAATGGAAGAAGCTTGGTAAAGTGCCGTTTAAAAATCATGGCAATAAGGGTGCATGCTTCTTCTGCAAGAAAAAGGTCACATAAAGAAAGACTGCCCCAAGTATAAGAAATGGCTTGAGAAGAAAGGTAATCTCATATCTCTTATGTATTATGAATCTAATTTTGTTAATACTCATCAATATGATTGGTGGATTGATTCGGGTTCTACAATTCACATTGCTAATACCATGCAGGGCTTCCTCAGCCTAAGGAAACCGATAAGAAGTGAACAAGGCATCTATTCAGGCAATGGGATGCATTCGCACGTCGAAGCTGTTGGAACTTTCCAACTTGTTTTAAAAAAAATGGCTTTGTTTTGGATCTTGAAAACGCATTTTACATTCCATCTTTTTCAAAAAACTTAATTTCTGTTTCTAGACTAGTATCGTTTGGATTTGAATTTCAGTTTGTTGGTGAAAATTTTAGTTTGTTTAAAGACTCTGTTTCTGTAGGATTTGGTACTTTAATTAATGGTTTGTACAAATTAAATCCAGATCCTATTTTTGAACAAAATCTTTTAACCTTGCATGGTGATATTGGCATTAAGCGTAATATTGTTGATGAGTCCTCCTCTATTCTTTGGCATAGGAGATTGGGACATATCTCCATTGAGAGAATAAAAAGGTTGGTTAATAATGAAGTCCTTCCGACTCTTGATTTTACTAACTTTGGTATTTGTGTGGACTACATAAAGGGAAAGCAGACCAACAAGACCAGTAAAGGTGCCAAAAGGAATGAGGAAATTCTTGGAATCATACACCGATATTTGTGGACCATTTACTCCACCTTGTCTGAATGGTCAGAGATATTTTATCTCATTTATTGATGACTTTACAGGATACATGTATCTCTACCTCTTGTTTGATAAGGCCGAGGCACTTGATGCCTTTAAAGATTATAAAGCAAAGGTAGAGAAACAAACAGAAAAGAAAATTAAAATTGTGAGGTCAGACAGGGGTGGAGAATATTATGGAAGGTACAAATTGGGACAATTACTGGGTCTATTTGCTAAGTTCCTTAAGGAAGAAGGCATTATTGCACAATATTCAATGCCTGGCACACCACAACAAAATGGTGTTGCTGAAAGAAGGAACCAAACACTTATGGACATGGTAAGGAGCATGCTTAGTTATTCTAATGTGTCTATAAATTTATGGAGTGAAGCTTTGAAAACCGCTGTGTATATCTTAAACAGGGTTCCATCCAAAGTTGTTCCCAAAATACCGTTTGAGTTATGGAAAGGATGGAAGCCAAGTTTAAGACACTTACACGTTTGGGGTTGTCCAGTTGAAGTGAGGGTGTATAACCCACATTTAAAGAAATTGGATCCCAGAACAATTAGTGGTTTTTCATAGGCTATACGGAAAACTCCAAGGGTTACAGATTTTATTGTCCTTTAAATTCACTTAGAATTGTTGAAGGTAGAAATGCTAAGTTTATTGAGGAAGTTGACCCTAGTGGGAGTTACCCTCGAAAGATAGAGTAGAATGAATCACGGATCGGATACAACACTGTGAATATAGGTGAATTGGTTGTCTTTTAGGATAATCGACCTGATATCCTTGAAAATCAACAAATTCAAGAACTTCCACCACAAGAGGAACAAGTCAACATAGAGCCTGTAGCTCAAGTCCCAATTGAGACTACAGAATTAAGAAGATCCTCACGAGTTAGAAAGTCAGCAATTTCTGGTGATTATTTTGTATACTCAATGGAGTCTGATTTTGACATCGGACCTAAAGATGATCCTATTTCATTTTCTAATGCCATGAATAGGGATGATTCTAAATTATGGTATGATGCCATGAAGGAAGAGTTGGAATCTATGGCTAAGAATCAAGTTTGGGAAATTGTCGAGTTGCCTAAAGGAGTTAAAGCGGTTGGTTGTAAATGGGTCTATAAGACCAAGAAAGACTCAAATGGCAATGTCGAACGATATAAAGCCAGACTCATAGCTAAAGGTATCACTCAAAGAGAAGGCATTGATTATCAGAATACATTTTCTCTAGTTTCTAAGAAGGATTCATTTCAAATTATCATGGCATTAGTAGCTCATTTTGATTTAGAGCTACATCAAATGGATGTGAAAACGACATTTTAAAATGGGGATCTTGAGAAAGAAGTATACATGAACCAACCTAAAGGTTTTTGTTCTGATAAAGATAGTCACTTAGTTTGCAAGCTCAAGAAATTAATATATGGACTAAAACAAGCTTCCCGACAGTGGTATTTAAAGTTCCACAATGTTATTACTTCATATGGTTTTATGGAGAATGTTGTGGACAACTGTATATACCTTAAGGTTAATGGAAGCAAATACATTTTTTTGGTTCTATATGTGGATGACATTTTACTTGCATCTAATGATTTGGGATTGTTGCATGATACTAAACTATTTCTTTCTCAAAATTTTGAAATGAAGGATATGGGTAAAGCTTCTTATGTCATTGGCATAGAGATTCACAGAGATAGGTCCAAAAGGACATTAGGACTATCTCATAAAGCCTACATTGAAAGAGTTTTGGAGAAATTCAAGATGAGTGATTGAACTCCTAATGCAGCACCCCTTTTAAAGGGTGACAAATTCAGTTTAAGTCAATGTCCGAAGAATGATTTAGAAAAGGAACAAATGGTTAGCATTCCCTATGCTTCTGCCATAGGCAGTTTAATGCATGCTCTGGTTTGTACACGACCAGACATTGCATTTGTAGTTGAGATGCTTGGAAGATACCAAAGTAATCCAGGAATGGAACATTGGAAGGCTGCAAAGAAAATCATGAGGTACTTAAAGGAAACCAAGGACTACATGCTTACTTACAAGCATGTTGACTGTCTTGAGGTGGTTGGATATTCAGACTCGTATTTTGCGGGTTGTCAAGATTCCAGAAAATCCACTTTAGGATAGGTCTATCTGCTAGCAGATGGTGCTATTTCATGGAAGAGCGCCAAAGAGACGATAATTGCATCGTCAACAATGGAAGCAGAGTTTATAGCATGCTTTGAAGCAACCTCACAGGCTATTTGGTTAAGGAATTTTATGACGGGGTTTCGAATTGTGGATTCAATTTCTGGGCCATTAAAGGTTTACTGTGATAATTCGGCTGCGGTTTTCTTCTCTAACAACAACAAAAGTGGTAGTCGAAGAAAGCATATTGACATAAAGTATCTTGCTATTCGAGACCGTGTTAAGAAGCAAGAAGTCAGCATTGAGCATATTAGTACCGATATGATGATTGCAGATCCCATGACCAAAGGTCTTTCTGTAAAGGTGTTTTCAAAACACGTTGAGGGCATGAGACTGATTGGTTAGCTCAATAATTTTTCTAGTTGTTGTTTTATTTTATTTTGTTTTGTCATGACATTTTGATTATTATTAGTGAAAAGCATCATTTTGTGCACCTAAAGTATTTATGATGCTATGCAGTCCATTGGGACTACTGATCCATAGGGATCATTGGACCCAGAATAACTTATTAGAAGTTATTCATAAAGAATGACACCACATAAAGTTGAGAGTGTGATACAATGTAATACATAGAAAGAAATACTTAACTGATAGAGTATAGCCGCCATGATTCGTGTATTATACCTCTAAGGTTTGGGTATTTTATGATCATCATCGATTTGTTAGTTACCCGATACCAACAACATGTGTTATATGTGTCAAGTGGGAGAACGTAAGAATATCCATAAAGTGGCCCATATGCCACATGTTTGTTTCATTTATTTATATTATGTATATTTATTATATATATTTAATTAGTTTAATGGTTTGATTTTTCTCAGAATAACAACAAAAGTGGTAGCCAAAGCAAGTATATTGACATAAAGTATCTTGCTATTCGAGACCGTATTAAGAAGCAAGAAGTCAGCATTGAGCATATTAGTACCGATATGATGATTGCAGATCCCATGACCAAAGGTCTTTCTGCAAAGGTGTTTTCAAAACACGTTGAGGGCATGTGACTGATTGGTTAGCTCAATAATTTTTCTAATTGTTATTTTATTTTATTTTGTTTTGTCATGACATTTTGATTATTATTAGTGAAAAGCATCATTTTGTGCACCTAAAGTATTTGTGATGCTATGCAGTCCATTGGGACGACTGATCCATAGGGATCATTAGACCCAAAATAACTTATTAGAAGTTATTCATAAAGAATGACACCACATAAAGTTGAGAGTGTGATACAATGTAATACATGGAAGGAAATACTTAATTGATAGAATATAACCTGCTATGATTCGTATTATACCTCTAAGGTTTGGGTGTTTTCATGATCATCATCAGTTTGTTAGTTACCCGACGGTCAACAACATGTGTTATATTTGCCAAGTGGGAGAATGTAAGAATATCCATAAAGTGGCCCATATGCCACATGTTTGTTTTATTTATTTATATTATATATATTTATTATATATATTTAATTGGTTTAATGACTAATGGGTAACTCATGTCTGTTCAATATCCCATATGGTGGTTTCATGGGACTTTACAACTTCCCTGATGGTGGGAAGTTATAAAGAGTTACACTTGGATATGAGTCCAAGCCTATTTATATATATGCTTGTGATAGCCATCAAACACAGACGTTGTTTTGTGAATAGAATAGGCTTGAAACTCTGTCCTTTCACTTTTTCCATATGGTTCTGTAAAAGTGTTCTTTGAGTGGGCTTTTACACATTCAAGGTTTGATCATTCAAGGATAAAGATTCAAAAGCTTGAGTATCATGACAGAGGTATTCTTCTTCAAATAAAATTATTTTAATTCTCACACCTATTTGTCAAATAATTTTGAGGTTTTAAAGTTGGGAAATGTTAAAAGACAATTCTTAGTACTGTTGTTAATATTGTAAAATATGTATATAAGTTTATTAAAATATGTTTTTTTTTATCTTTATTGATGTAAGATGTAAAAATTTCTCCTTAATTTTAATTCAATAAAGTTTATTTTTGCTGATAAAAAAAAAAGTGTATTAAAATATATAAAAAATGAATAAAAATATATAAATGCGTTTTGAGATATGCAAAATATGTATTAAGATTATAAATATTTTGAAATTATGTGGTTTCTATTGACAAATCAAAATTGTCATTAGTAAGACCCTTTATAGTTTTCAACAGCTGCAATTCTGGTGTTTGAAGTTGTGTGTTTTCTTAGCAATGCATGACAAGGTTAAGTGCAAAAAAAAATTTTAAGAGTTAAGTCTTAAATATTAGTGAATATCAATTCACCCATTCATACTTGAACTCATTATAAAAATGTATCACTTTTATTCCTTCCCCAAAAAAAAAGAGGCAGTTGTACCGTTTTTATAATTGAATAGTTCAAAAGTATGAATTTATAGATGAGGGGAAAACTAATATTTGCTTATAGTTAAAAGGGTCTTACAGCACTGCTGGAAAAAAGACTTTGAAACGCCGCTATATGGATGAAAAACGCTAATTTATTTAGTGACGCTTACCACCAAATGCCGAGGACGCGACCGTCGCTATAAGTTTATGACGCTTTAAAAACGTCGTAAAATTAGCATAGGCACGCCGCTAAATATGGCAGCCAACGGTAACATGACGTCACACAGGCATTCAGCGACGCTTCAAAAACGTCGTAATAGATTTTTTGCTATTTTAAAATTATAACTATAGTGGCGTTTTGAAAAACGCCACAATAGATTTTTTTTTTTTTTTTTTTTTTAAAAAAAAACTACTAATTTTGTAAGATTTAACTTTAAAAATATACCTGTAAAATAGCAATAATGAATAAAACTTTATACAAACATATTTCTATGAGATTACTATTCCCTCACATCTATAATAGTACCCAATACAACATCCTTTAAGAAAAAAATCCAATAAGTTCAATCCCAACATCATTCTACCTGTGTATGTTTTATCTTGGGCAAAAGCATTAAATAGAGAGAGTAATATCTACAGAAAAGCTCATCATCAACAATCCAGTAGAAATTAAAAGAAACAAATGCCAAAGGAATGAAATTACATCCCGCCAAGTGCATGAATCAATCACAAAAAGAAAAATAAAATAAAATCTGTGATTTCTCAAATCAATGTCTTCAATTTGGAATGTTCACCATCTCAGCTTGGCTGGGAAATACTGCAAAAAAGTTCACTAATTAAGAATGCGAAAAATCAAGATAAAAAGAGTGGTATCGGATGATGAACAATGCAGCTGGAGGCATAAAAGGAGTCAAATTATTAATGCAGCTGAAAAATCAATTTGGAATGTTCACCATATCATTACATTATCTAGTCCACAACCTTCTAAGTAAATTCCATTCTTGGTGCTGTAAGTAGAATTTTTTGAATCCAAATTGTACTCGAAGTACTGCATAAATAGTATTTATTCAAGTTTGTTAAGAGTGAAATTATTAATTAAATAACTTCTTGTTAAGTTTGGGGTTGAAGAAGCACACCTTGTGATGAACAATTGATTCATCGAAAGCACAACCAAGAGGGAAGGTGTCACCTGTAATGTCATTGTTAATTAGTAAACTTAAAAACTGGTATATCAAGGAAATACCTGGTCACACAGTATAACTGTCTGAGGGCCAAATACTGATTTGCAGAAACCATGGCCCCTGCATGCATCATCAATGTGTAGAAAAATATAAGCTTACAAATGCTGATTACGAAAGAAAAAAATAAATAGAAGAGAAAGAGATAAAACTGAATTGCAGAATTTAGCAAAAAGACACCACACAACAGAGTTTTTGCATGCATTTGGTCCATGGGAGGCAAGAATTTCTATAACCAAATTGAAAAATGTTTCTGTTTAGTGGAACCATTTTCAAGAGCCTTCTATTGGTGAAGGCTTATGTAAACTATTAAGAGACAACTTAAGCTTCTAAAGAGAAATTATGGTGAGAAAAAAAGAGCGTGAATACAACATGCACAGTGCACATCCACCAACATCAGTCTCTGTAGTTTTAACAATGCAGATGCAACGCTTGGTTATCTATTCTCTGTAGTACCAAGTACCACTGGGGATGCTAGGTAAAAATGGATCATTCAAGGCTGGACAATTCTGAAACAGGGAAACTGTTGGCAGATCCATAATGGATCCTCTACTCTTTTCTGGGATGACCAATGGGTTCCTACTATTCCAGGGATCGTGTCAATCGATTCATGCTCGTTGAGATCAACAAAACATAGAAACACCAAATACCAAAATTTGTTAAGCCATTACACAAACACCCTTCAAGAATCTCTAATTCTTTTCTTTTTTTGGTTAATATTCAAGAATCTCTAATTCTAAATACCTATGCAACACAAATCATAACCTTAATTTAAATTAATATCCTTTCAAACTTCAACTGGAAAAAAGCTGCAAACAAGGAAACCAATTGGAAGCCAATTTGGTTTATGCACAATCCCAGTCCTCTCTCCCTCTCTCTCTCTCATAATATAACAGAACCATTATAGAAATTAGTCAAAAAACAAGATAACCCAATAGAAACATAGAAAGACAAGATCCAAAACCAAAGGTAGTTGCCAACCTTGATTCAACAGTCGGCTGCATATGGGGACGACTTGCACGAAAGGTTCAAGCTTCATAGTGTACACAACTCCATTCACAGTCACAACCAAATTTGGAAACCAAATATCCCTTCTCAAACAAAGGAGATCAAATATCAGAACCCAATCAACAATTATGAGGCAACAACACAAATACCAACTTTGCATAAATGTTTGAGTTGCAATTATCAATCCAGATCAACTAGCTGCAATTGTAATTGCTAGGTCAATACCACAATCAACAAGAAAGTATAGGACCAGAAAGCCCTCTATATATTTACACAGAAATTGCAACAAAATATGAGAAACATTCACAGATAATTTAGTTTTTCTCTGAAGTAACATTTGAGAAGGAAAAACTCAATAACTGTAGGAAATGGAACTATGGAATGTACAATGTGTTCCAAATTGAAATCAACAATTTGATGATAATCAAAGACAGAAAAGCTTAACATCAAAATGATTTCCATATGTGGATAAGAATGAAACAACTAACAAAAGTTAACTTCATTGCTACTACTATTCTGTGTATAGCATCAGCAAATGATAAAGTGAAAAGCTGTGGACAAAAAAAGGCAATAAAAAAAAAACAAAAACAAAAACAAAAACAAAAACAAAAACAAAAAAAACAAAAACAAAGAAGAAGAAGAAAACCTCACTAATACAAAGAGGAGAGAGGATTATGACAGAGCAGATATCTTTGTGCTTACCAGTTCTGTGAGAAGAGATGACCGTGAAAGCTGTGGACAAAAAAAGGCAATCATTCAGAATAAGAAAAATATATGTAGAAATTAACATGAAAGCATACCCAATTGAACATTACCACTTCTCTACTCTCAAGTTTAGGGTCAATAATGAACCCTATAAGGTTAGCCATCCTCAAATTCTGCTCTTTCTCATGTTCAAGCTCCAAATGAGATGCCCCACGCGTGTTGTCATATGGGGCAACTGACAGAGCAGCCAAGACCACAGATGATGCAATTAATTGTAAATCTTTCTGACTCAAATTCTTGTTAAAGCTTTTCTGAAGTGAGAAAAGCTTAAACCATGCATAAGCATGATAAAGATGGCTGCCTGAAACCCAGAAAATTTCTGTTAACTTAGCATAATAAACAACCATCAAGGAGGCCTTCGGGGTTTTCTTAACCATGCACATCAATCCATGTATATCTTCCACGGAACAAAAAGCTTCCTGCAGGAAACAAATAACATCCCAACAATGAGAGACATCGATAATTGGACTACCATGCATATTTACACTATGTTCCATAGCATGAGTTGGTGCATGCTCACATGAGTACATGCACATGTATTACTGCTAAGCATAAAGTAATGGCTTTAATCAGAGTCTTGCCTGCTAGAGACATTCATCACTGAAGTTTGCTGATCTAAACTTCAACTCTCCTCTGTTGGTCGTTAACTCGTCCAATATCTCTGCATCACTGCTTTCAAATTCATGGTTTTCATTCCCTGTAAGAGGCTTGTCCCCATCCTGCACATATCAAGCATTGCTAATTAGCTATAAAACTAAACTGACGTTCACATAAGTTTCAGAACTAAAATGGTATGAAACACATAACTAATGATTCAATTCCAATTTCATCTGATTTGGCGAAAGAGTTGAGCCTTTGAGCAAGATGCATCAAAGAAGCATAAAAGAACTGAGAATAGATTCAATATAAACTCATTTTATATACATTGCAAATAAATACTGAATTTTACACACTAAGGAAAACTTAGTGTAATCATAGCATTCACAATACCTAATTGGCTATCATTGGCACAACAATTGATTCAGAGTCAATTTACCTTGAATGGCATGCTTTGACTACGATTTTGATTACCGGCAATTTCCTCATACTCAGGTGCATCCAGCTCCTGAAGATAATGTGAGTGAAACAGTTTGGGAAGGAGATGCTGCCTAATGATTATGAGCAGAAAAAATGGTGTGGGAAACAATATCCCAGCTATTGGTATCCATGTAATGCCAAAACATAATAGAAGATATGCGAACTGGAAGAGCGTGAACGTAGCAATATAACTGAAAGGCACCAACTCGACAAACGAAGCATGATCTCCTTCCAAGACTCAGTCAAATATAAATTAAGCATCAACAGGAGTGATTGGTTTCTCAAACTACCAAACTCAATGAATAACTAAACCTATAAGTACTTGAGTAATAACTTACTTGTACCGCCTTTTAGGTGTAATAAAAAGCAGTAAAATTCTTTCACAGAACTGGTTTCCAGGGAGGCTGTCAAGAGCCATGTAGGCAAAATATCCCCAAAGAACTGATGTAGGAATCATTTTGCTTGCGGGCATGGCAAGTAGTGATGCTCTGACAAGAAGTGATTGTAAAAGATTGCTCACTCTTTGCTCATTAACCCGAACAGGCAAGTGAGCATCGATGTGTTTTTCCAGATCATTACCATCTTTGCTTCTTCCATCTTCACTTTTCATGACTGCGTCCTTCAAGTTCTTCAGCTCTTTTGCTACTGCATGCTTCATTAGAAACCCAAATACTAAAGTTATAAATGTCTAAAGAAGGAAATTGAAGTAAATTTACCAACAATTTTTTAATTTCTAATTTTTAGTTACTTATTTTGCATACGTCTGGAGTTGTGTCCGTTTCTATGAAGACTGCTTGCATTCTGCCATAAATTTCAGAGTTGCTACCTTGTTGCTTTATGCATTCCTTGGCACTCTTTACCATCTTCTTTCTGATCAACTGCAATTGTATCAAATTCTTTAATATTCTACACAAATTAAATTTCCAACGAAAATAAGAAACTTTTTTATTACTCAAACTAACCTGTCTCTTGAGAACAGTAAGGCTCTTTGTGTGCATGGGAGATTGTGGAAGTACGCCATTTGCAGGAGGGAGTCCAATTAATCCACAAAGCAATGTCTGAGTTATGGTTTCAATGAAAAGAATACCCTGAGTCAGTATCTATAGGGATATACAAAATCTTGAATTGAAGACAAACAGACACACAAAATCAACTAATATACCATAATTCCAAGCAATAAGATGTCATAGTGGTATGCAGTGGTCAAAAAAGTAAAGACCTGCGATCATCACAGCGGGAATGAAGGCAGCAAAGATGTATACTACAGGGACCTTCCCCATATCCTGCAGTTCAAATGTGTTAAGTGCATAAAAGAACCAGAAGGCAAGAAATGAACACCACATTTAACCTCTTAAAAGAAACAGAAGGCAAGAAAAACAAAACCAAAAACAAAAACACAACTCTCTCTCTCTCTCTCTCTCTCTCTTGTTCTTTCTCTTTTCACGCATTTTTTTGTTCAGCAGCTGAAACAACAACAAACAACAAATATATAAATATACAAATCTTGGATATGTGGATATACATATATATATATATAGAGAGAGAGAGAGAGAGAGAGAACAGAAACATAAAACTTGACCATTGTTATTGGTGAGATTTACAAAATTCAAGAAACAAAGGGGGAAAATCAAGAACACTACAGCCTCTTCTTCAACACTTTCTCACACACACATACACAAACATATACAGAAGTTGATGAAAAGAGGTTTTTACTGAAAACGGAAGGATTCGAAGGAGCTTACCAACATATCTGATTCGAAACCCCCATATTTGGATTAGGTGTTCTTTGAAACCTTCAGATCTGGCTTTAATTAGTTCGAAATCCTTCAGATCTCGTCTCTTGTTCTTTTCTTCAACAAGCACCACCACTGCCATCCTCTTCCACCACTGTAGCTATCGATCTGAGGCCATAATGAGAAGACAGCAGCGGTGGTGAGTGTGGATGAGATCGGCAGAGGAGAGAGAGAGAGAGAGAGATGAGTTTGGTGACAGAGAAGAGTGAAAATGAGCGAGAAAGATAAAAAAATGAAATCAAAATCAAAATCACTGAGCTGGATGCAGATCGACTTGATGCAGATAGGTTTACCTCTCAGTAAATGAAATCGATTCTGAAGCTTGATGTAGATAGGTTTACCTCTCAGTGATTTCTATGTAAATGGAAGAGGGTGTGCTAGATTATGTAAATGGAAGAGGGTGTGCTAGATTATAACACATTCGGAGAGAGTGTGCTAGATTATAAAAAATTAAATCACCGAGATGAAGCAAGAGAGTGAGCGAGAGATTTGAGGCATCTTCTTTATGACACTGAAGAGTAAAGAATGAGAGTCTCAAGAGGGTGGGAGAGGGCGTGCTAGATTATAACACATTCGAGTATGCTTATCGCCTAAACGGTGCCGTTTTGATTAGCACAAAAGGCGACGTATATGAAACGCCGCTAAATATAAAAAAGACGACGTTTAAGAACACGCCATTATATAAACGCCGTTAAAACAAACATTTCAGAAAAGAATTAACATATTGTTAAATTAAGGAAAGATTTAAAATTTATTTAGTAAGCTCCTTGCAAGTGTAATATGTTGTGTAGTCAAATGGATCTATTTCGAGCCCATTTTGATAATCAATCATTCATTTTAGAATATATCAAGTAAAACATACCTATAAAAAATCAAGTTAATCGAATATCATTTACCAATTCATCTACTTACCTTTGTATCCACAAAAATAAATACAAATATGAGTGGATGAAAGGGTAAACAATATCCGATTAATTTGATTCTTTATAAGTATGTTCTACTTGATATATTCTAAAATGTGAACGGTTCGGATTATCGAAATGGACCCGGAAATGGACCCATTTTGCTACACAATAGTGGCTGTTGTGCGGATGGGTCCCGAAATGGACCCATTTTGCTGCACAAGTGGCTGCTGTGCACCCCCGCACTGCAGCCACCCCAATCTTACCGGTAAGATAATGGTCAAATATCGTCTACACCCCCGACCGCATCAATAAATAATTTTTTCCCTCTCTATTATTTGACTTTTTGTCTATTTATGACCGATACTAAACAACCTCGTTGGAGATAGGCTTTTTGACTTTTCTGACTTTTGTCAGAGAAAAAATAAAATGATTATGGTTTGAATGTGACATTTTGTCTTATTAGACTAAAAAATCTATTGTCTTTTTGTGCCTATTTTAGCCAAAAAAAACTCGGTTTAGCTTATGCCAAACGAAGGCTTAAAATGATAACAAATTTAATCTGTATATTTGGTTTCAGTTTTCTAAATTAATTTTTTTGAAAATTACGTTTTTTGTTTTTCATATTTTTTTGTTTTTAGTGAATATTTTTAAGATTTTAAGCATTTTTATTTTTGATACACCTTAATTAAATATATATATATATATAAATTAAAATATTTCTAAAAAATATTTTAAAAAATTAATAAATATACAAAAATAGGAAAAATATACTGAATTTTTGTATTTTCTTAACATTTTTACTACTTAGTAAATTTTTTTTTTTTAAAAATCATAAAAATTATACTTTTTACGTATATTTATATTAGGTGTGTCTAAAAATTTTTTAAAAAAAATATTGCTTAAAATATTGAAAACATTTAGCAAAAATTGAAAAATATGAATAATAAGAAAATAAAATTTTCTATGTATTACTTACAAACAATACTACAAATCACTTAAAGCAACATCGGGTTGGTGGTGAGGCGGTCTTGAAAAGTAACAACAATGGCCAAGTGTGGTTCTATTCTAACGATTGGGTAAATTTTGAAAAAATTAACGTAAGTTTCCAAATCCTTATCAATTTTACAACAAGGAAAAGGTTTAAAGTAATTAAAAAATGAAATAAAATATATAAAAAGAGAAAAAAAAAAAAAGGAAAATAGAATCGAGAAGAATAAACATGCCACCTAATAAAGAGTTTAATCAAGATATCAGATTGAGAATTTGAAATTTTTAAGAAATCACATGAAACCACTACCAACCATCTGCTAATCTCAAATAGACTACACATCACTACCGACCGTTCAAGAATGCTCCAACCATCGATCTATACCAAACCATTCTTGTATGCATTTCAAACTTGACGACAAGAACTGCTGGGAGCAATATTCATGTGATTGTGGTTCGAAAGATAGCAAGGATTCCTAAGCAACCTCCTGTATTGTTCCCAAGTGGAAATCTCAGGCACAATCACATGAATACTGCTCCCAACAATTCTTGTCGTCAAGTACGTACAAAGAATGGTTTGGTATGTAGCTACATGTTGGAGAATTCTTTGGTATACACCTCACAATGACTATGTACTCTGTTGCTGGTACTTTAGATTTGCATGAGAACTCACTACATAGTCAAAAGAATAGCAAATGTCTTACTTACAAACAATACTACAAATCACAGCGGAAAGCAGCATCGGCATTGGTGGTGAGGCGTTTGTGAAAAGTAACAATAGTGACCAAGTGTGGTTCTATTCTAACTAGTCTTCAACAACTAAAATAAAAATATGAGAACAAGTTTTGAAAAATGAAAAGAAAATGTAATGATGATAGGGAGATGGAACAGGTGAATAAAGTGTCATTATGATAGCTAGGAAGATGGAAGGTTGAATAAAATAAGGTGAAAAGTTTGTTTACTGCTACTCTTAAATGAACCAAGCTCAAGCACCCTAAGCTGTATAACCAGATAAACAAAAAAAACTATATTATCAGTTGAATCATAAAAGTTCAACAAATTAATAAAAGAGTAAACCTTATCATCTACCCACCAAATATAACATCAGCAAGAGTATGGTAGCTATCCTTCTCAATGAGTTCCCAATTATTATCATACAACTTCAGAAAATTCTTGAGCACCGGTTTCACAGTTTCAGAGGAATGCCCAATACCTTTTAGGCCATGTTTGTTTGGGGACTGGATTAGCATTCTATGATTAATAGTCCTAGGACTACTTAATCTGCTGGATTATGTATCCTATCTTAACTAATAGTCAAGTTTAAAATAATTAGTTTGTACTTCAATTGTTTAACCAAATATTGATTACTAATTTTATTGACTATTAGTCCAATCCCAAGCTCATGTCCACCCAAACAAACATGGCCTTATTGCACTGAAGGCCTTCAAAACTTTTGGATTAGGTGCCATCAATTCTCCAAAAGTTGCAAAATCTCAATTCAGTAATATTTCCTTTTCTACCTGTTCATATTCATCAGTCTTGAAACAAAATGCATAGTTAAGTGCTGAGCAATCTAGTGGTGACATGGGAAATTCATCAGTTCATGGCATGAATTCAATTGAGACTGAATGTAAAGGCACAAATGTAATCCACTTGGCCAATAAATCGATTGATACTAAAAACCGTAGGGAGATGGTGGTTTTGACAATTTACACGAGGAGAATTTACTATCTTATCTTAGATGCTGTTGACAATACATCTACTGAGAATCCTTTTGATGGGAACTCTGATGCAATCCTTTTTAGTTATTCCTCTCAAAAGACTATTTTGTCATTTTAAATTATTTACTAAGTAGGAACAATACAGGAGCTTGCTTAAGAATTTACTCTGTCTTAGAAGTTACTTGACCGTACTCCGAACCTGGTCCTTGGTTAACCCATAGGGTACCATCTGATCAATTGCAGCGTCCATTCTCATCAAACCCGGCTGTAAAATCCCTAAAAAAAAGTGAGAAACTAACCAAAAGTAGCAAAGAATGCTAGAAAATCAATGAGAAAGTGTCGACAAATGAGAGAGAAAAAAGTCGAGTTCCAAACCTTTCGAGTTCCTCCTTACAATAGATAGAGTTTGAAAATCCGCATCATTTGATTTTCATTGAATTTCTTCACCTATGGGGATAAAAATAACCACTTTTCCTATTTTGACAGCCACATTTCCTATTTCTCTTTTCACTCCTTTCCTTTTAAACTTTATTTCCCTTTTCTCTGTAAAAGTAGGATACAAATAACTTACATTTCCTATTTTGACAGCCCCAATATCATCATAATCTGATTTCATTGAGGTCGGCTTTGACAATTTTGGGCCTAAATTCGGGCCCCTTTTTTAATCACTGTTTTGGGGCCCAAGCATTGGCTCTGTTGGCCTTTCATTTTCTGAAAAATATTTAGGTCAAGTTTGGCAAGTTGTCAAAAAATTAGAAAGCTAAAAAGTTACTAAAAAAGTTAAAAAGTATCACTATTTATCAAAAGTCAAAAATTACGACTGCATAACTTTCCATCATAATTTTCTCCTACACACTAATTTATACAATTTTTTATTACACATTTTTTCATAAAAAAGTCAAAAAATTAACCCAAACATCCATATATTTTTTCCTCAATTTTTTAATCCAAAAAGATAAAATACACTTATTTAGAACATTCCAAACAATCTCTTAAGTTGTGTTCATATTATACATTCATAGATAGAAAAGAGAAATAAAATTTAAAAGGACAGGATAGAAAGAAGAAATAAAATTTAAAAGGAAAGGGATTTGTAGAAGGATCTTAGCTATGTTTTCCATTTTCCCATACCCTTTATAAGGAAATGGATTTATGTTTGACTATTTTTTCACTCTCTCTCTTTTTTTTTCCTTTTTTTTTTGGTTACAATCTCAAAATTCAAACACAATTTTATATGTTTAATAATATAATAATAAGTACAACTAGGTTTTCTTAGAGCTAATCAAGGCATACATGAAAAGAAAAGTTTATTCATAAGATCCCTTGAAAAAAATACGAGGAAAAAATAAAAAACCAAACCTCTCTCCGAACTTGTAAATCCACAAGCGTCATGATGATATGACTTACAAGAGAAACTATTACTTTTTTCCCCAAGTCAACAAATGTTAAAATACATATTCATATCATATCATACTAGCATAAAATCATTCTATGCACGGGAATTTTTTTTTTTTTTTTTTCAAATTAAAAATAACAAAAAAAAAATTAAGGATTTATTAAAAAATTAGGGTGGCGTGGGTCATTGGATTTATCCCTTTTTTGCACTATTCTAATCTTTTTTTTTATTAATATTTTATTTAAAAAATTTAATCTGTACACAAAAGAAACTATAATTTGCATAAGAGAGAGATATGTGATTTTGATTGTGATGGGAATTTAATACTCTACAATATTGGTAGATTATGATTGTGGTGGAGATTTAACGTGGTGGCAGCAGTTTATGGTATATTTAAATTTTGAGTTACAAAGATTAAAATAATATCCGTGCTATGTAATAGTTAAAATAAATAATAATAATAAAAAATTTTAAAACTAACCAATAAAAAAAAAATATTTTTAATATAAAAATAAAATAATTTATCTTTGATTAGTTCCCACACACAGGAGAAACCAATAATTTTTTTTAATGTTAAAATGCATATTTATATCATATCATATGCATCAAATATCACATATTTACATAAAAGGACAACCATGGTCCATGATACGTATGTTCAAAACTACCCTCCTCTCCCAAGTTTGGGACAGGCTGTTTGTATAAGATGTTGTGAAATTGTGTACTTAAATCAAATAAATAGATTCATATTGAACAATTATTTTGAATTTCAAAATAAGAACATACTAAAATTTACAGAAATTCATAATAAAATAAAACTAGTAGTAGGAAGCAAACCGAAACTTGTGTGATACCACAATGTCCTTAAAACAGATTAGCCGCCTCACCATGGGTGCTAGAAGTATGTCAACTTCTGTCTCCCAAGATACGACGGTCAAAACCAGTTAATGCAGAAGCATCTTCTAAATAGCTTCAGCGAACTTGATAATGGTTGCACTCTCTCTAACAAAAACCAAAGAAAGGACTAGCAAAAGAAGATAGGAAATTTTTCTTTGGATCTCCAACTCTTTATCAAAACACCATCTCTATTTTCCATTAAAAAAAAAACTCTCAAAACTTATATCTTTCAAGTTGGAGGAAAATGCCTCTATTTATACAAGTAAGGGAATTCCTAGCCATAAAGGTTATACATCAATAGGCTCATCAAATGTCATTAACCATGGCCATCAATTCTAGCCATTAAGGCTAGAGTTACAAAGTTGAAAACCTATAGCCACTAATATGGTCATCAACTCCATAATTAAAAGATGAGAGCTACAAAGGTCTTAACCTCCCATGTGCTTAATATATACAAATAAATATGTATATAATGATATTTGAATAAACCAACTAGATTGGTCACACAATGGATATCAATGTTGGGTCACAATCCGATCTAAACTGAATTCTCAAACACATGCACAAACTAAGCCCAACACAACATAACTTAGATCAAGCTTAAGATTAAGTCCAAGTCTAAGTCCAAAACCAAACCCAACACATGCACAAGCATAAGTACAAGTCTAGGCCCAGTCTAAACTAAGACTAAATCCAAATCTAAGCCCAACTTTTATTGATGTCTACTTTATGAGACAATTCTCATTCACATCTCAATAGTTTCGGCCCATCATTTTTTATATTGTAATCTTCTCCCTTGAGAGAATACAAAATTACTCAGACTCACATCAATCGGCGATTGAGTCTCACTTTAATTTTAAATTAAAATTATCAAAAAATCATTATTTTCTAACATAAGAAAATGACACCACATCACAATGAAGTTTCTCACCATAAATAATTCTTAACATTTACCTCACATCATTCCTAACATAACTACAACGTTCCTAATATAATCACAATGACTAGTAACCCTTACATTATTCATAACTTGTAATGTTACGTAACATAACAAAGATACTCATGACTGTCTACGTCAAATCCTACCAGATCCTGTAGTACCCGAAGCCTCGTGTATTGAGCTATCCATTTTAATAGCATGGGGTAGAAAGCAAATTGTAGGAGCTTATACATCGGAACTAGGACGGTTAATGGATCAAATTTAATCCGAATCCGATTCGAATTCGACTTGAAATCCCGAATCCATTTATAAGAAAATTCAATTCGGTAATTTAATAATTTGAATCCGTTTAATCCGTTTATTAAACGGATTAAATATGCAAAAATCTGATCCAATCCGATAATTCAATATGATTATTTTCAATTTGAATGAAGAAAACACAAAATAAAAATATATATATATCAAATTATATAAAATTGTAACTCAATAAATAAATAAATGGATCGGATTGGATATCCGAAATCATCAGATTCGGATTTGGATATCTATGATCGAATATAGGCTGAACGGATTCAGATCGGATTCGAATTTAGATTTGCCTTAATTGGATCGTATTTGGATCTTGACCGATCCGATCCGAATCCGATCCATTTACAGGCCTAATCGGAACTACTTGTCTATATTTCTAAGAAGCACCAAGATTATGTAGAATTACTTGGTCAAAAAATGGCACACTGCAAGAAGGCAATATCAATCTCTCAAACACTCCAATTAATGGCCGATTTCTTGTCATTTGTCTCAAAAATCTTCGGCCATATTACGGTGAGTTCGTAGTTGATCAAAACGTATAGCACAAAAACGTGTTGTATAGAAGCCCAAGATTTTCAATTCCATCTCCAGCATTCTCTCCATGGAATCATATCGAGGGCTTCTCGCGATGATGTAGCTACACCATTGTTGATCAACACTGCCATCAGTGAAACCTATGCATAAAAATTATCAATAAGGTAGATAAATTAAATGGATGACTAAATGAATTAATTAGATAATGCACTTCATATGTATGCATATATATATATATATAGAGGGAGAGAGAGAGAGAGATATACCATAATTTTCTGGTAAATCGCTTATCCGATGTTGGATCTGCTAGGAAACAATGCAGTTTCTCTCCAAACATGCCGTTTGAAGAGTTGTGACCATCATACTAAACAAAAAGTTCATGCTATCACAAGACTGAAAATGTAAAATTGATGACAATAGACTTGAGTAGAAAACTGTAAATATACTAGAAGCCTCTCTGATTAAATGAAAGGAAAAAAACAAAAATGGCAGAGAGAAAGAGAGAGAACCAGGCCATGGAGAAACAATGGTTGCTGGAAGCAGGTTTATATAGGTATGAAAATGAATGCAATCATTGCATAAGAAGTAATATCATTATTATAGAATGAATCTAAATTATGTAATTAAGAGCAATTTTATAGCTGGATACCGGATATAGATACGATGCGACACTACGGATACAAAAGAATATGGTAAAATTTGGAAAAATTAAGAAACAAGATATGGCGGGATACGCTCAGAAAAAAGGTTATTATTTTTATAATTTTTAGTAAATGTAGTATGTATAAAATTTATAAATTTATTAAATAGGGAAAAAATATATATATATGTCAGTTGAATGTTTATAAATTTATGCAAAGAAATAAAAAACATTAATTCAAATTCCCTAAAATTATAAAAATATTAAAAGAAATATATTTTTCGAAATATTAAAAGAAATCATAAAATATTATTAAAAAAGAAATAAAACATTAAAGAAGGAAGTGGAGATAGGGAGAGAGGCCGTGAGATTGAGCAAGAAAGAGATACAGAGAGAGCATGAGGAGATTAAGCTTAGAGGGACAAAGAGAGATCGAGAGGAAGAGAGAGAGGGACAAGAGAGAGAGAGAGTGAGATTGAATAAGAGGGGAGAGAGAGAGGGAGAGAACAAACTCTTGATGTCCGTTTCGTCATGAATCCTGATGTTGTTCGTAACAGAGACAATAGAGACGTAACCTTATTGTTGTTCGCGAACCCTAGGGTCAAGGTTGATTTTTTTTTGTTTTATTTCCAAATTACTTTTTGTTATTTACACTTCTGACAAATTATAAGTTTTTTAAATTATTTTTCATTTCTTCAGATCCCGAAAAGTATCCCAAGCCGTATTCCTAAGCGGCATCCTCGGTGTATCCAAACGATCCGCCAAATTTTAAAAAATGAATATGACTTTTGTCGATCTCGAGCGACGAGATCCCGCCGTGATCGATTTATTTAGTATCCATATCCTCGACGCGATACAATAAAGGGCTATTTCCCAAGTAGTCCTGGTGGATTCATAGAGAGCAATGTTAGAATCTGAAAGTGTTTGGGATCCTTTGGGGATGACCCCCACACACCTCAAAATGACTCATGACCCTCCATGACATGTGTGAGGCCCACTCATGTATGTGCAGTAGTCTACACCATGAGTGCTTGAGAGAGATTGTGGGGGGTCTTATGAGGATGGGGGTCTCAATCATTGCTCATTAGGGAATATAAATTTTTTTTTTAAAATTTTTTATCAAATATGTCACATATGTAGGTTTCACAAGTTTGGATCTAGACTCATGTGAGTTGTTAGACCCACACCTATGTGAATTATTTAAAATTTAATTATGTATATAGTTGATACTCATACAATTTATTTTTATAATATATTGTTAACACACAGCAAATGAGAAACAATTTCCCACTCAAGTCCATTGAATGTAAA